>JAXDDW010000083.1:55000-1255000 GCA_034670385.1 Hoplostethus mediterraneus
ACTTGTTGCACAGGTGGCATCCTGTCACAGTACCACGCTGGAATTCACTGAGCTCCTGAGAGCGACCCATTCTTTCACAAATGTTTGTAGAAACAGTCTGCATGCCTTGGTGCTTGATTTTATACACCTGTGGCCATGGAAGTGATTGGAACACCTGATTTCAATTATTTGGATGGGTGAGTGAATACTTTTGGCAATATAGTGTATGTGCCCACCGGCAACTATAGTTGCCGCTTGCACAAATGAGCCCATACACAAAAAACTATGTATGCCAGGTTCAAAATTCTTTTTGGGGGTGATTCTAGAGACTCTAATGATTAAGTAGATATACATTTGTCAACAAAAAAAACATTATATGAAAATTACAATTTTTTGGGACGATTTGCCTCCGCCATGCTCTCAGGAGGAAGGAGCAGGAAGTCGGCGACGTCATGTGACAGGAAACTTTTTTTTTTTTTCTTAAGACCTTTGTCTAAGTTGTCTACTATCATGTCATTGAAAAAGACGACATGAATAACATTTAGAATTTTATTTGTAGAAAATGACAGTCATACATTTCGGCAACTATAGTTGCCGGTGGGCTTTAAGGTAAGTTAAGGTACTTCAATTAGTGCAAATTCTTTATAATAATTATATTTTATACTACAATATGTAATGGTGAAAGACTAAAGTCAGCGAAAAGTGCCTCGATAAGTGCAAAATAAATCTGACAACACAGAACCCTGAGACAATGGCAGAAAATTAGGAACACAGTAAGACCTAATAGAAAATAACATTTAAGAAATAAATTAATTAATATGGTATTACATTTGAAATACCCACTGCCATCAAAAAGCTGAGTGAAATGGTTCAAAGCTGTATGACTTTGCCACCTTGCCACCAGCTGACTTTGCCAGCTTTAATGTGCCCCACCAAGCTCCTATCTCTTGTATTGAAAGATGCAAACTGCACATGCACACCTAATCCTCCATTTTTGGTGCTCTGTTATATATTATTTCATCCATTTTAGGAAAAGAATGATTGGCAAATGAGATCCGAAAATCCCTGTAAGACGGACCACAATTACGGCTGGATAAGCAATAAAATGACTCACAGGCAGTTCATCCATCTTGTCTTCTTGTTTAGCATCTGTCTGGTGTCTGGAGCACATGCTCCACTTGGCCCCTCATCTGGTTCTTCTTGGTCATTTTTCTTCCCATGCCTTGTCATCATTGCTGTAACGTGGGCCCCAACTTCTGACACCACTTGTAAGACAGCCCACAATTACAGCTAGATGATAAGCATTAAAATGACTCACAGGCAGGTTTGGCATGTGTAACAGATGAGATCTTTATTCACCCATCTTCAGGCGCAAATCTCAATCACTCAGCATCAGACCAGCAACCCCCAAGCTGTTAAAATGGCGCCTTTTTATATTGTGTCCTGGCTAATGACCTCGGGAGACTTCATTGACAGGGATCTACTGCCTGCTCACCTATTAACACACTTTTTGCTTTTCCTATAATTATACACACACCTTCTCACAACCCTATATACATATTCATTTCTTCTTGTACTAATGAAAACAAACCCCCACTAAACCACATTACATTCACCACAATAAAATACACATATCTAAACCACCCCACACCAATTTACACTTGGTTACCCCCGGAACTATAAAATATGGGGTCTGTTGTCTAGGAAGCCTTTTGCCCGAACACCCTGAAGACAAAGACACTGGTGAGTAGTTAACACACTTCATGTTCCCTCATCGCACCTGCATACACTTATGAACAACATACTACACATAACATTAACCATCACATTTATTCTGGCTTAACTCTAAGCTCATTGTTTTATCAATTAAAACATGGCTACATATTTACTCCCATGTCCCTCTCTTCCAGGTGGAGCTGCGTGGCCTACACAGCACCTGCCAGCCAATCACGATTAAAAAGGACAATAAATATGGAGACAAATATTCCATCAATTAACAGTGCAAAGTATAGCCATACAAATGTGCAAAATTCAAGGTGATAAAATGTATTGTGGAAATCTTCAATAAAGTGCTGTTGCTCCTATTAAAGTGCTTGTGCAATTATTGAAGTGCGTGTGTTTCCCTATCCTAACAGTCAAAAGTGCATGGTGCCATATTTACAAAGTCAGGTGACGAAGCGCTCTTCGTCACAATCCCATTTATTTAAAAACAGAATTAAACCTGGGGTGGATTTTTTTATTTAGATAATATAACCACTAATACTACAAATAACAAAGTCAATAGAAGAGGAAGTGAAAAGAACAAGCGTGAGTGAAAGAATACATGTACAAAATTCAACAATTTTCCACCATCTTTGTCACCTCATAAACATCATCCATAAACAATACATTTTTATAGATCAGCTATCTAGTTTGTCTTTGAACTCATGAAGTGGAAAGTAACTGCAGTGCAATTGCTTTCCATTGTCCTTTCATTGATTTTTCAAATTTTTTCATTTTGCTGTTGTGGATACAGTTCCTTTGTGTATAACCGTTGGGTTAAGTGGTTCTCCCTTTCAGTCCAGAAAATGAAATGACTGGTTTTGTGTGAGGTGACTCAATGAAAAACAGGTTAAACAGCTCCTTTTCTGGGAAGGCTTATCACAATTGGCTTCCTACTCTGAGACTGCTCTCACACAAAAAACAAAAGTGAAAAAGAAGGGGAAAAGTTTATACTTTGTGTAACTTTTGACAGAAACCCTCTCTGAACCATCTCTTCAAAAATGGGGAGCATATGTTACCAGGGTCCTAAGTTCCCAAGATATTATGTACACAGGGTCCTATGTGCCCCAGTTCAATATTCTGTTAACACACATTAACCCTCCTATTATGTTTGGGTCAAATTTGACATGTTTCAAGTTAAAATATTTCATAAATATGATCCAGTTTTTTTTAATTGGAACAAGGCTTCAAAACAGCTATATATGTTGCTATGCGCCCTTTTTTCATTTTTTGCCCCTGCCCCTATGAAAGTCTCTGCATGCCACTGTTCTATTGTAACAATATCACTGCATTGGTATTTGGACATTTCAGCAGTGAGATGTCAGTCACAGCTAAAAATAGAAAAAGGTGTTCTAAATCAACTACGGATAACCGCAGAAAAGATACTTGGGGGCAAAAACTAACTGGATTAAATTAGATACTTAAGTCATGATGTCATGTTTTTTTCCAGTTAGAAGACATGTGAAGTATGAGAGTTAGATTCAAAAACATATATACTAGGCTAGTTTTCACCTAAGGAAGCATTAAGCTATGCCCTTTGGTGATTCCATGACTCCAACCATTTTGAGTTCCCTCAAGTGTAGGCCTATTATATTGAGAGCCATACGGCAGTGCTGGGGAACAGAAAACCCCTTTGACGAGTTCCCACAATAGGACATATGGGAACATAGGAATGACCCCTAAAAATGTGTACCTGGTTTTCAAGACTATTATTGATGCTGTGCTTTGTATAACCGTTTTCTTGTTGGTTTAACCCCAGTACCATTTGTTGAGGTCATTAAAAGCTTGGTAGCCACTGTGTTTTTGTATGTAACTACATGATCTGCAAGCGTGATCATGGCCAATGCTTGATCGCGTGGCCTTAAATTTTTCTCTCCAGTGAAAGTAACTCAAGTACTCTGTGTGATTCTGGTCGAGGTAAAGCAGTCTCTCTGCCAGCTCCTTTGGAGAGGCAAAGTCTTCTACATGGATGAAAGAATCTCCTGGAACATGATCCTCGTAATTTAATCTTGGAGGGCCCAAAACTACTGGTACAGTCCCCATCATCATAGGATTGTATAACTTCTCTGTGATGTAGTCTTTGTAGATAGAGTTTTCAAAGGATAGGTAGAATTTACAAGTAGGCATTATCTTTGAATAGACATCGTCAGTTACATGTTTTCCAAAGGCTTTCCCATAAACCTCTATTTTGATATGCTGTTTCAGCTCATTGTAGAACTGAACTCTCTTGTAGCCGTCATCCCAGTGGCTCACAATCCAGCAAACCAATTTGTCCTTCACTGGCAGATTGAAACTATTATCCTCATGTGTCACTGGAACTAAGTACCCATATGATACTGGAACATTCGAATCAAGGCGATAATTGGATGTCAAGTTGAACAAGTGATTGAGCTCTGGAATTGGAGCAGAGTTTGCAGGCGACTCCATATTTGACCACACCCATTTCTGAAACAAGGGCCGAGGCTCCTTCGGCATGTTGTCCAGGTTTCCATGGATGTCCCAGTGATGGAAGAGGACGCCGTGGGCCTTGCTGTAAAGAGTCTTGTCATCGGTCAAGTGACAACCTCTGATGTTAAACTTATTGCAGTTGAGTTCAAACGTGTAGCCCATAGGCCACATCCAGATCAGTATGATAGTGTCATGCTCAGCTTCCCCATATGCAACCTGGATCTTCTGGGTGTGATTGTATTCTGTTGTAGAACCGGAGGGATGGACTCTAATCTCTTCAGAGTCCTTGGAAGTGCCAAAAATGGGGAAGCTGATGTCTGGTTGGAAGTATATCAAGAGAAGACTCAGTATACACAGTACTATTATGCAAAATCCAAAGCGACGTACCTGGGTCCACTGGGAGACCAAGGAGGACATGGCTTCCCCTTTAAGAGAGAATAGACACCCATTGAATCCAAACAGAACATCTGGTTTAATAGAAAATGTTACAGTAGGTGATTTGTTCATTTTTAACAGGGGGGATGGCCCAATGGGGAGCACTAAACATGAAACAGGAAACATGAAATATTTCCACCCCTGAAATAACCAAAGCAAAGTGAGTGGAATCTATGAATACAGAACAAGTTTGCGTTCTCTGTGAAAACCATTATATGAGTATAGTACAAGATTCTTGCATTGGGTCCCACCAACGCAAATCTCGCTGGAGCGAGCGGGTTTAATTTTGCTGCGGGTGGGAGCGGGCGGTCAAAAAATAAACTGCGGGTCCTGGCATTTAGCTAGGGCTAACCAGAAAGATGCTCCACCTGCACACACAGCTCCACCTGTACACACTGCTTCTCCACCTGCACACGCAGCTCCACCTGCACAAGCAGCACTCTCTCTGCGACTAGGGGACGGAGAGGGGGGGTGGCAGGTTAACAAGGGGAATGCATTTTGGTCATGGCATCCCCCCTCATGCCCCTCAAATCGCCTAGTGGTGGTAAGCACATATAAGTTATACGTTTTTGCCAACAGAAAAGTTTGTAAAAATCTCTTTTGTGCTTTAGGAAGCTAATATATGAGGTTAAACTTTTAGCATGACTTTATCTCTAAATGGCTGCAGGATGCAAGTTTGTTAAAATGCTGGGGGTGGGGTAATATGAGTCAATAGGCTTGGGGCGAGTTGAGCCATATGCGTAACTTATGATTATTACTTATGTATTATTTAACTGTAACTCTACATTGCATCCTTATATTTTATCATACAAATTAACTAAGATGGGACATTTTGAACTTTATAGACCAAAAGAATCATGCCATGATTCTATAAACAGAAGACAGGCAGGGCTTCAACTCCTCTTGTGGATTTGGACAGAGCAGTGGGAGAGGTCCAGAATGGTAAGTCTATTCGTCAGGTGGCAAGGGACATGAAGATCGACAGGATGATGCTAAAGCCATTCATGGATAGGAAAGAACTACGAGAAGCAAAGAGGACAGGGTACCAAAGAACAGGACCAGTCAAGTGTTCGAGTAAGAAATTGAGACAGAGCTTGCAGACCATATCAAAGAATTTAATGGCCATGTTTCACTATCAGTGCAATAAAAAGTTGTGAACTGGCATTTGAGTTGGCCGAACAAAATGACACTGATGTCCCTATAAGCTGGACCAAAGAGGAAAAAACTGTTAAAGTGAGCAATTGTAAAATAAGGAATAATTAATCATAATTTTCCTGGGAAATCACCTTGGGACTGAAAATAGCATATAGAGAAGTGCCCACAAAATGATTATGTGGAATGGCTATTGTTAAAAATACACCAGCGAAAAAAAGGGGCATTTATTTATATCAAAATATTTGCTTTAATGTGGTATGTTAATCTCAATATAAACTGCAATGGTTCAATAAAGGATAAATAAAAAGATGACCATATAAATTACATTTTAACTAGGGTTGAGCCGAATACTCGGATGAAACGAGTATCCAGTACGGATAATGTACTTTTCACGAGCACTAGTATCATCCGAGTAAAATTTGTTAATATGCGTACTCGTGATGAAGGAAAATCCTCATTGGGTCAAACCTCAAAGCTGTGTCCACATCGTTCAGCCACACACTATACAGCCCACACGGAGCTCCTCCGCTACAGAGTTTATACATAGTTCACTGCTGCTGCGCCGCGCCACACAACACAATCTTGCCTTCGTCACAGCCACTCTGTCCACAGGGATACAGCTCGCGACTCTCACTGCTTATACACCGGGTTTGTAAAATATCTAGATTTTAAGCGGTGGCAGAAATATATATATGCTGATTTCATCGCAAACAATCATATATATTATTATTTGCTTGGAAAAGCCCCCAAATGAAGATATTTAACTCAAAAACATTACATGACGAGTAAAGCATTGATTAGAAATATGTAAATGTTAATACTCCTTGTTTATCTTTTGCTTTTTCTTATGGCACTCTATTGTTTGCACACTTGTTTTTTTGCACTATATTGTTTATTCTATTCTGTTTTTCTATTGTTGTGAGCTGCTATAACGTGAATTTCCCCACGGCGGGATTAATAAAGTCTCTCTTATCTTATCTTAAAGGTGGCATTAGAAAGTTTTATTTCCAGATCTTCAGACATTTTTCAAATACATGTCTTTTTTCATTGAACATAAGCCCATCACTAAAATGTGGCCATAACAGAACGTGAATTTACGTTTTTTTTTAAATTAATCTAAATTAATGTGTTAAATTTGACAGCCCATATAGAGCGAGCGAGCGAGAGAGATCTATACACTAAATCGTTTGTCTTAATTGTTTTGGATGTTGCAAAACTAAAACCAATAAAAGGACATGACAGGACATATCAGCTGTCAATAATAAATTCAACTTGAGTGCAATAATCAGTTTATTCACAGTCAGACATTTCATTCACTTCCAGTCAGGTTCTACTCCCTACTTCCACAGCTACAATATATCAAAAAGTGAGGTCAACTAACAAGTTACTTTCATGGATCCAAGAGACCACTTTTTTCATATTTATATTATATCATATTTTCAAAAATTCTTATTTTAGATATAATGTGATGATTTCCAGGAGTGCACCCCATCCCGAATGTACATATCTTAGTTAGAGACATTACTGTCATGCACTCACTATAAAGATGCCTAGTAAAAAGTAAAAAGTGAATCAACTCACCCCAATATGGGGGATATTGGGGTGAGTTAATGATAATAGAGTGAAATGTTTGGGGGAAACATTTCACTCTATTATCAGTGGTACAAATGGCAATTTTAAGCTCCATGAAGGAATAGACAATATTGTAATTAAATTTGAGTGCATATCTCACCTTGATGTAGAAAAAACAGCTACAATAAACAATAGCAGAGAATTATCTTGGGTAGTTCAGATCCTCTCTGAAATTCATGCCCTTCTCGCCTCCTACCAGCTTTGTGTCGGAAATGAACACTGCAATGGGACCTTTATATAAGAATTTGGTAGGTTGGAACATTGTCAGACTTCGAAGACTAACATGCATAAGAGAGTTGATAGGATCACTGACTGTGTCACCTGACAGAATATTTAAAGTGAACTGGTCTATCTGGTGTTTTTGTTTCAGGAAATGAAATGAATGCCTAGTAGGTACAGTGACCATAAAAGGAGATAAACTTTTGCATGGCTCAGATCCATATGTTGATAATGCAAACAGAAAGTGTTGGGTGGGGCATCAGCAAAGAAACAACAGGAAAATGAACAAACTTTGCTCATAACCAATTCTCTAGTAGTTTGTCACTTATTAACCCACACAGGTTCCCTATTCTAAAGTTGCTTCCTCTTCACACTTAGTAAATCCATTATAGCACACAACTACTGCAATTAACAGACCCTATTCTTAAGTGATGGGTTACCAGAAATCTTTGTTTAACCTCTTCCTGCAACAGCTCACCTCATCTTTCAGATTTCAGAGTGAGACTTCTCCTTGAGTGAGACTTTTACGTAATGTTCCGTATAAAAACTAGTTGTGCTCTACCAACAACTAATAAAAAACAAGAAAGAGTGACTTGATGTTTAAAAAAATGGTAACACTTTTTAGGGTACACATATTCACCATTAACTAGTTGCTTATTGGCATACATATTAGTAGCATATTGGCTCTTTATTAGTCATTATAAAGCACTTAGTAATGCCTATTCTGCATGACCATATTCTACAACTACTAGGCCATTAAAGGGGAATTCCGGTATTTTTAAAAATGGGCTGTATTTGTACATATTCGTCATTTTTATCCCAAAATAGGTACAAAAGGTTTTGGAATTGCTCCGGTAGATCGCCTCAGCCAGCAGTCACAAAACGGGCTGCTATGGTTGCAACGTAGTCCGCAGGGGCAAATGCGCCGATCAAAGTATGTCTACTAAAAGTGCTTGTTTTTGCCACTGACTGGTTCAGATTGTTATTCATGTGTATGATAAGTGTCTGACAACATTACGGAAACGATTGCTACAGAGATAGACTTTTTTTTTTAAACTTCTGTTTCTGGTTAAAAAAAATTCTATCTCTGTAGCGATCCTTTCTGTAATGTTGTCAGACTTGTCTGACTTGTTTTGCTTGTCTGTGTCTGTTCTGTCTTTATGTTCTAGGTGCAGCTCAGCTCACTGACGACTGACCTGTGTGAAGATGTGGGCGGGGTCTATATGGGTGGCTCCTTCCACTGCCCACATGTCTCTCAACTCCCTGACACAAGACCCAGCTTTTCGTTTGTTCCCTGAAGTTATCTCTTTTTTGTCTTTGTGTAAATAAAATCTATTCATTTTGCATTTAACTCAGTGGGGACTTCCATAATATTTAGATTTCCCAAAGTTTTGAGTGTTTTTCTCATTTTGACTACCTATGCACATGTCACATGACTTGCTTGATGGCTGTGCCAGCCAACATGCCCTCACATGTCTAATTCTGATGGCTCTCTGGCCCCCACTGGGCACTGTTTGAGACCTCACTGCATCTACTGTGCAGAAGGTATTTAAGAATTAATCTGCTAATGTAACCTATTGAAGATAACAAGTTAAAGCTAAGAAAGAGCATTATTTTGTATATTATTTTGTGTTTTGTGTATAATCTAGCCAGCTGTTTAACAGCTTAATTACTGATTCAGCTGTGTTAGCTAGCTATGTGAATTTGAAGGACAGTAGCCCAAGGATGAAGTTCCCTACTTGGTGAAATGCCACCTGAACCGAAGTATGCAATATTGGATGGAAAATACTTCACCATTGTCTCAACATTGCCGAATGGAAAAGGGGAGGCTGAGTGTATGTTATGCACCATCAAAAAGGAATGGTCTATCGCCCTCAACGAAGGCGACTCACTGCTGAAAAAACAACAACTACAAAATAAAAAACTAGTTGTGCTCTACTAACAACTAATAAGAAACAGAAGAAACAGCGACTTTTTAAAAAGGTTTTAAAAAGGTTGGTCTTAAACAAAAGGCACAACAGAATGGGGTTTCATGGTTGACATCAACATCTTCCATCTGAACCTTGCAAAGACAAAATAACATTGCTACTACCACTGCATTGTGTGGCAGAGGGGTAACAATTTCAAAGGGAAACAGAATGACCTGAGAGAACTGCAAATAACAAATGCTTGATGTTCATAAAAAAAATATGTTTCTGAAAAAACTTTGCACTAAAAATTGCACTGAGGGTCACTGCAAAGACAAAAATGAGACAAAAATGTCTCTCAATTCAAGTAAAACCAAAAACAGCAAGCCATGTAGAAGTTCACAGTTTTGCAATTCAAACCAAAAGAGATTCAATAAAATGACATTATTCCAATGTAACAAAGAGTAACTAACTAAGTTAACTAAGATAATGTAAAAAAAAAAGTATCGCATGTAGCACCTCTAGAACTTAAGACATACAGTGCTTTTTTCTGTCCTCAAATATCTTAATAAATCAAATACTCTGCCTTTTTGGTTATGAGAAAATCACTATGGTCCCAATCTTCACAGCATTCTAAAGTGCACAATGAGACCATAACTGTGCAAGTAGCCCAGGTTTATACATGCACACAGACACACTCACACACATAGACACACCTCCAGTTGAGTTTACTCCTTAATTGACACGTCACTTTTCAAACAAAGCAGGCAAGGTTTCAAAGGTTTTCCATCATCCAAACCCATTATGAGTCTTTGGATGAACGTAAAGGTGTAGGTGAGCTTTTTGGGATAGTCCAGATGCAGGGCATAAATCAGACCGTATAGCATTTTGAGAGCACCAGGAAAACTGGGGAAATCATCTATGATAATTTCCCCTTCCACCACCACAGCAACTTTCTCAGAGTTGAGCTCAATGACATCTGTAGCATCTCTGACCACGGAGAGAAGTGCAACAGGCAGCTCTAGGATGTCTGGCTCATCTGAATCTTTCACCTGAAATGGGCACAAATTGTGCTTTACTACTCAAAGAAACAACATGCTGAGTTCATCTTTCCTGAAAATGTGTATGTGTCACACTTACATTCCATGTTTTGAAGAACTCTGAACCATCCTCATTCAAGTAGACAGGGAGACCACGAAGGACAACAGTGTGTCTTGTGATGACATCCAAATGTTCTTTTACAAGAGAACAATGCAGGACAAGACATGATTTCACAGTTCTGATGTTACACTTGCAATTCACAAAATGTGTTGATTTAAAATCTAAATTAGGATTTAGACAAATTGTGTTTCCTGGCAGGGTTTTGAGCAACTACACATTATCAAACTAAGAATTGTGACTCCAATTTAGCTTGTTGTGCCAATTCAAATGAAAGCTTGAGGACTTGAGGTCATTATATTAGCCCGCTCCGCCAACCTCACGTTCCGCTCTTCCTGAACAACACGGAAATTTGCTTAAAAACTAAAAAAATAATATGACATTTAAATTTGGCTATAATGTTCCTTAATTTTTTGAATTATTCTTGAAGTGTAGTTATGAACATGTAATTCGAAGAAAAAAAATGAAGATCACATCACACACAATTGCAAGACCAACTATGAGCGAAAGCAATGTAGCATGATTCAGGCACACAGGAATTGGCCGCTGTATTCTTCTGTGTGCTGGAATTCTGCAGTGCTACTGTATTTTCAAAGTATGTCAATTGACTAACCTGGAGATCATATATCCTCAGTATGTTGCGTAGTTCCGCTGCCATCCTGCCTGTGCCGCCTGCCTTAACCCTGTACAAGGCGATGAGTTTTAGACTGTGTCGGTCCAGCTCAGAGTAGAACTGGTTCAGAAGGTTTATGTTAGTAACACGCTGGAACTCACTACAGATCTGTAAACAAAGAATGTATGGAAAAGTTGAGTGATTCAGGTGAGTGAAAACAATATAATTTATTGCTGAAAGAAAGAAAGAAAGAAAGAAAGAAAGAAAGAAAGAAAGAAAGAAAGAAAAAGAAAAGGAAATCAATCCATCAATCAAACCTGACTGTCAGTTCAGAGGGCTGGCCAGTTCTCCATGAAGTCCTTCACTGGGTTCCCTTTGATAACTTCTTGGCGACTCTCCCTCTTCTCCACTTCTTCAACAATTTGTAGCCTGAGCTTCTCCAAACTAGCCTCATTTTCTCCTCTCCGGAAGTTAGGCAGGTAGTTGACCTCCGCTCGCCTGGACTTCTTTATGTTGCTGTGTGTTGACTCTCTGTCAGGATGGTTTCGGCTCCTCTTGCCAGCATTAACAGATACTTCTGCACATCCAGATTTTGCCAGTTTCGTTCTGTAGTTCCCCATCTTATATTTGAGGACTCACCTTCCACCCATACCACCCACTATTACTTCCTGCTTCTTTGAGACATGGGTGTGCTGCAACCAGGTCCTCAGCTGCTTGCCCTACTTGTTGATCACTCGGATAGGCTGTGAAAGTGTGTATTGTCCTAGCCATGTTCTCTAGGATTTCATGTTTTTGGGCGTGCAGAAAAGGGCACATGCAGGAGGATTTCAGTGTCATCTGTCCCAGTTGAATTGGCATCACCCTCTGTTCGCATAACTTTCAAGACAGCTTTCCGTGGTAACTCTTGAATGTCTACTAGACAGCAGAGCTGGCCATCAAAATCAGGATCCTCATATTGGAGAGAAGAATCAAAGTCTAGCCTTGGCTTGAACTTTTCTCTCATAATGGTCACCAGCTCATCCACTGATCCGGGTTGTGCCATCAAGATCATTTTCATTGCTACATCAGTGGCTACATGCACACAAAGCACAAAATTCTGTGGTGCTGCCATTTGCTGAAAGTATGAATAACACACACAATTGGCCAAATGAAAAACTACCTAACATCTATTGTCTGTTTGTATACATCATGAGGAGTACAGACAAAGCAAATATCATAAGTTACATGATAGAAACCCATTGCTCTAACTCATTTTTAGAAAATGAGAGTATACTCACTTCAGTGCAGCAATATAAAGTGTTTAGGAGTCAGTAGTAGTTTTTCTTCAATGCTGTAGGCAGAGAGAGTGGATGGGTCGTTCAGCTGGGACACTGTGTGGACACTCAGGTTGAGTGGAGAGAGTTCGTAGGACCTCAAGTGTTCAATGTAGCAGGACGTGCTTTCTGCTAAGAAACAAAATATCACTATTGACAAGGAGGATCTGCTCAATTTTGCCAAATTGAGGTAGTCCCTTCTTGTCCCACAGAGACAAACATACGCTCACTATATTCTGTTCCATCAATGGCAACCTTTGCTGTGCTGTACACAGTGTTGCTGTCTGTCCTTTGCTGCAGATAGATTCTGGCTACCTCAGAAAGTGTTGACACCAAGACAGAGGTGACACCTGAAGTTTGTAAATGAGGCTTGAAAAAACATGGTGCGCTGAGATAATATGCCACTGTGTGTTGATGCCTTGTTGCCAGAGTTTTGAGCACATTCTTAAAATTCTGGGTGCCATGCACAACACGCTTGAATAAGCGGTGCTTCCCCTGAAACCACATAGTCCACAGATGGACAAGAGGCCCATAGCACTTAATGAGATCTGGATAGTGTTCAATGTAATGGTGCTTGGGGCGAAGCCTATACCTTCGAAAAAGCTCAAAAAGAGCTTGTCTGTGATCTCTAATTTTACTCTGTAGATACTGTATGGTTTCATCAGTGAATGTGGGGCACAGGACAATCTCCACTATCTCCTTCAAATCCATCAGCACAACCCATGCTCCATCTTCTTCAGGCACTATACCACCCACCATGAGAGGGAGCAGTCTAAGCAGTGTGGCATTTTCATGCCCATTACCACCGATTGTACCTTTCCCAGCGAATGTCTTTGGAATAGGCTGTGGCTTATCAACTTTATCTGTGTGCTGGTAAGAGAATGATGCAATCTTCCTATTCAAATATTCCACAGTGAAGTACTTGCGTGAAATCATCTCCTGAATACACAAGGCTAACTCTATAGGTACAATGCCTTCAAGCAGGTCATGAAGAACACCAGGTGGAAAACCAGTGATGGGATGAAAATGATGTAAATTCTGTCTCAAAACACAATCTCGTTTTACACCATACTCACTCGGACTGACCCCATGCACAACATCTTGCACAACATCTTGCACAATACGATCATGGTCATCTTTTGTTTTCAGAGTAAATGCACCCTCACTGACATCATGAGCTTGAAACTGCTCGTGTGGCTGTACAAAATCTACAGACATACTCTGCCCTGAAAGACTCCACAAAGCCTGCCAAACTATGAGCTGCAAGATTGTCTGCAGCAACACACAAGACCATGCCCTGAATAGATTGGCCTATGGACTCAATGAACACACCATCTTCTTCAAGGGTACGGATATCATGTAACAAAGGACCGAGTACTCTTTCATATCCACACCTTTGGAGGTCTGGTGATTTACACAGCACTGCAAGCTGAATTACGTGCCAAGCAGATCTGTATTTATTGGGTAGATCACCAAAGACCCAATACACACAGCACAGTTTGTGTATTTTTCTTGAAGTGCCCAATGGATTTGCCAGTTCAACTTCATCAATGTACAAGAAAAGTAATAGTTTAAGCTCTTCTGATGACATCATGTCATTTTCTTTGAAAAATTACCCATCACTATGACTCTTGTACTGATCTGGTGGTGCATTTTTAGATTCCTGAATTTTGTCTAGAATGTCAGTGTGTTTGAACACTTCCTGAATCATCTGCAGTATAGGGACATATACTGTAGTGTGTCCTGGCTCCAGAATGTATTGTACTGGTCTAACAACAGGAAAGTTTCTTTCAACATATGTTTTCCTACGCTTAGCAGAACCCAACTCTGAGCCTTTCCCAGTGGTACTAAGAAGAATATTGCTGTCCATTACAGCATTCACTTCTTCATTGATGGTAGCTTCACTAACAGAGTTGCCATGCTTCTGTAATATATCACTGATCGTTAATTTGACAAGAGGTTGAGATAAAGAAATTATCTGACCCAAATGTTCCACTATTTCCTGTGTCTGAAACATGTAGAATTTTTTAAAATTTACTTCCATAAATAAACTATGCAAATTATGTCACGCACAAATGCTGTCTTATCTCCTTGGTGCTTGAGCTTTATTTTCTGAAAATATTTTGGATGTTTAACACTTATAGACCCAGATTATATATTCATGAAAACAGAGTGACCCAAGTGTGTGTGTGTGTGTGTGTGTGTGTGTGTGTTTGTGTGTGTGAGAGAAAGAAATTGAGCCGCAGTTCCGAGGTGGAGACACTGGTTATTCATAGTATGTTAAAGAATTGTAGTGAAGTAACCCTAGTGGACCGCACTATCTGCCACATTGAAGAACTCCGGGTCAGCAATCATAGGATTCATTCATGCTCCTTAGATGCCAGGTTAGGGTTACACACTAATTTTCTGTCATGGACTATGGACCCCCTGAAGTAGCCTTGGCCCCTGGCTACCCCATGTATAAAACTCTAGTTCCACCACTGAAGACAACCAGTAAGATCACCACCCTCAACTTTTATCTGCTGCCAAAAAACACATCCCATACACCTCTGCCAGCTGAGGAGCTTGAACTCCTCCAAGCTGGCGTGGGAAGAAAATCAGTGTCCCTTCCTGAAGACAGTGACCACACAGAGGTACAGTTGTCAGGCCAGTTGTTTGACTTGGTAGTAAAGGTGGTCATTAGAAGACACATTTAACCTAAGTCATATGCCACTATCTTTATTGTACTGTTTTCTCTCTCTCTCTTTACTTTGTTGTGAACCAAGATTTCAAGGCTCATGGCTGAAACCTTTCCAAAAATGGAAAATCTTTGTGGAGGATGGCTCTTGCATAAGGCAATAGATTTGTAAGACCATGGTTGTTTTCGGTTGTTTCTCCTCTGCCTCCTGACTCACACTTTTCAAAGATGCCAAAGCAGACATGTTACCAGTGTAATGAGGTGATGCCTCTGCAGATGCTTGC
Source organism: Hoplostethus mediterraneus (assembly GCA_034670385.1). Taxonomy (NCBI): domain Eukaryota; kingdom Metazoa; phylum Chordata; class Actinopteri; order Trachichthyiformes; family Trachichthyidae; genus Hoplostethus; species Hoplostethus mediterraneus. The sequence continues at coordinate 70,582 of JAXDDW010000083.1, forward strand.
AGCACACATTAAGAAAACAGAAAAATGGATTCTGATGAGACTGATGATGAGGTGAGAGCAAATTGTTTTTGTTTTGAGTATGATGCAAATGACAAAACATACATTGTTTATAAAATTGCTGTTTTTTTAAAATCTGCAGTACTCTGCAGTAGAGTTATGCGTCGTGGAGTCCAAGGTAAACCTAGCACATCACTAGAATCCAAAATTACTATAGTTTAGTTTAGGACTATAGTTTAAGATTTCTTTGTTTTCTTTGTTTCAGCTGTTTGTAACATGCAACTTTCTTTCAAATTGCAGGTGGTTTGTCCAATTTGCACCAAGGAATTTCCAGAAGATGAGATCACAGTCCATGCTAGTCTGTGTGGAGAGAGGAAATCTGTTCTCTTTATGATAAACCTTTTTACTAGAATACTGTCCATGTACAGATATGTAGTGTTAGTTTTTTGAAAGTTTGTTTCATGTACAGCTTTGAATGTAAAGTGCCTGTAGCAAATGACAACAGTCCATGTACGCCTGCTGAAACACACCAGAAAGGTTTGTTTTTTAAAATGAGCTTTGCATGAGTTCAAATACATAACCACTTGTGAAAATTATGTTCACCATCATTTACACAATCCACATGGTTGCATGTCGTCCAAAACGGCTAGTCAATGCATGGACCTCAAATTATTTTAAGAGGTTGTTAAAAAGCATAGCAAATGCGGCAATAATTTCATTGCAATTCATTTGGTAGCCCTTTCTTTGTTAAATGGGTCTGATAAACAAGAATGTTTACAATATTGGTGTTTGAGAATTGAATTTAGGACTAATACGTTTTCTATCCTCGTCCTAAAGCTTGGAAGATGTATTGCGCTTCCTTGAACAACAAGTTGACACCACAACAGAATTTAAATTGTGTGTGGACAGAGAAGCCCTTCCAGACAGGGGCATTCTCCAGTGGCGTAGGAAAAAAGCTGCATCTCCTACCAGTGCTCTCAAGGTAGTGTATATAGGCGAGGCAGGTGTTGATACAGGAGCACTAAGGAAAGTGTTTTTGACTGGTAAGTTGTCCATTTTGTTCTGGTGTAAATCAATAACAATAGATCTCCTAAAACTGGGTATTGGTTTTATACCTAAAGATATGATTTCAGGTATCGAAAACAGATTCTTTGAAGGACCTGGGAGCCAGGGTAAAAATCCCAAGTACTCTTTAACAGACCTTGATAATGAAAATTTCAGGTTGGTTACATACAAGTGTTGTACATATTACTATATATAATGTACTATATGTAGTACATACTATAGTATATGATTTTTTAAAAATAATTATATTAACTGAGACTTATTTTATTCATGTATTCACACAGAACTACTGGTGAAATAATTGCAGTCAGCTTTGCCCAAGGTGGCCCAGCTCCTGCTTTTTTGAAAGAGTGGTGCTACAATTTCCTCCGCACAGGAGAGGTGGACTTCAGTTGTTTGTCTAAGGAGGATGTGGCTGATCAGGAATCTTCCCTACTCATCAGCAGGGTGAGCCTGTCTAGCACTGTTAGATATGCATTAGGTCTTCCACCTTTTGTTTCAACACTGAACATTTTCAGGTTGAAAATGTGGCAGATGCACAGTCTCTGATGTTGTGGGCTGATGAAATTATAAGCTGTGGATACACTAGCCAGATAAAGTTGGATAATAAAGAAAGCATCATTCGGTAAGAAAAAAAAAAGTAATTTGAACATTTTTACTTTTCAAACTTGTGTTTAATTTTTGTGTTTTGTCTTGCACTCTACAACAAGACTGATTCCAATGCTGCAGCAACTAAGAAAGGGCATGGAACTGTATGGTCTGGTGAACCAGATGGCTGCAAATCGTGAAGCGTGCCACACCGTTTGTTCCTGGGAAGATCAACAAAGTATTAATAACTGTTTTACTTAGTCTGTTCTTGCACACAATCCCCGTTCTGTATTATATTCTTTGTTCTGTATTTCCTTTATAGCTTTGACTTTGAACACTTTACCAAATCTACATTCACTCCTGTATAGCCAGATGCTGATTTGATGATGATGCACTGCCAACCACATTTCAGTGAGAAGGGGACATCTAAAGAGAGAACTGAGAGGATGATCATAAACATCCTGCAAGATCTTTTGCTTGAAATATCAGGTACTATACTGTACAGTATTACATAAATAGAGCATCATTTGAATGATTTACTGGTTTAATGTGAAAATCCTTAGATATTATTTTTAAAGAGTCTAAGTTCAAATTGCTACTAATTCTTTTTATTTTAAATGTATATTTTCACACATTACAGATGGGGAAACAGACAGTGCAGCGGGTGAAGAGTCAGAGTCTCTTGCAGTCCAGCATGTGCTCCGGTGGATGACTGGGCAATCCCACGTTCCCATCCTCCCTGATGAAGAGACACTTCAAAATAACATGCAAGTTTGACCACGAATGCAGGGAGCGACTAGGAGATCACTCCATTTGTTACCCAATTGTGAGTGCATGTACTTGTACTGTGACTTTTCCAGTACAGCATCTGAACACTTACATTGAGTTTAGAAGAATCATGACGGAAGCAGTTAGATATGGTGGTGGATTCCACAGAGTTTAACACAAATAGCTCTCTTGTGATTTAAACAAGGAGTAAAGATGTTTCTAAAGATTAGCTGTTGGAATATGTTCATAGCTGTTTGATGAAACAGACAAGACTTAAGAATTGTTCGCACACAGAGGGTTTAACTGTCTGTCTCTTCAAAAGTCCATATATGAGATCTTTTTGACCAGCTAATATGTTGACTTTCAAGTTTATGTTCAAATGTCATTGTTGGTTTGACACCATGTGCAAGAATCGTATGTCACGACCATGTGACTGAGAATGTTCCAGGGGATTGATGGTTCTCTGAAGTTCTTCCAGGGTTTCTTTATCCAGTGGGCACTCAATTTCAGGAACCACAACTGTGCCATTAGAGTCTTCTCGCAGTACAGCACTCCCAATCAATGGCTGGGTGCTGAAGCTCCTTCAAATCCAGAAACACATAATACAATATTCAAATCAGTCAGGTTGTGACTGGGTACTTTTTGAAATATTGTTCTTTTTTGTGTAATTTTACAATAAATACACAAACATTACAAAAAAGGTGTACTTTGTTTTCATATTATTATAGAAATTCACATTACTGGTAATTGCTGGTGACTTTTTATACATCAGTCACATATGTCTCTCATTAACACCATTCAAATCAAATGCATTATGGATTGTAGATAAGAAAAAATAAATAGACAGCTGCATCTACCCAGAAATCATGACACTCGTTGATTCAGACCTTATAAACCATGTGATAAACTCTTTGATTTCATCAAAATATGTGTGGTCTTTGTGCACCAGTCTAATTGTAATTGCCTGATTCGTCAGAAGACACAGCAGATATCTGCTTGCCACTCAACTGTTTTTTAAAATATAAGTTTTCATGTGTCTTTTTATGATCTTGTACCTCAAGTCTCTCCCCCTCATCTAAATCTTGGAGATGTCCCATACACCACAGCTGTTCAGGAGTGAGACCTCCCTCTGTCCGTAGAGGATGATTATTCCATCCTCCAATAAAGGTCTCAAGATCTGCCCGGAGTCAAGGGACAAAAACGTAGTGCACACCAAAGAGTCGAACGACATCAGAAATGTCAGGCAGACCATCCTCCTCCAGGGAATGAAGAATATCATGGTACTTGCTATTAACTGCAACCCAGACATCACATCATAGTCACTCTATTCTGTAATTACATTAAATTTAAATATTTAATTAGTTTATTTAGGACTCAAACTGTAATTTATGCTTCCAATAAACATCCAAACTGCTAGGACAACTTATAATAATGCAGTCAAATAATAAATTACAACAAGACCAAAAAACAACAAAAAGACTAACCTCTGATTATGGATGCTCTTTGCAGAGATGAAGCTCGCTCTCCCTGTTCCCCGTGTGGCAAACATGAAATGTGCAATGTCCACGTTTTCGACTCCCTGATCCGCCCTAACCCTAAGATGAAAATACATTTGAATGACATTTAGTAAGGTTTACTGTAGCTTCAAAAGAATAAATTAAACTTCTTGCTAGTATAGTTTTCAATTTAATCAGGGCAAAATACCTTGATGGTAAGCCATGAAGCTGGGCTGATCTCAGGAAGAATGAAAATGCCGTGTTTGCTGTGTTGTTTGTTGCAGCATCCAAAGAAAAGATCTACAGTAAAACCACATGGAAAATTTAAGATCTGCTTTCAGCTATTGTATTAGACTCTCGGCATTATACCGAGAAGTGTATTAGTTATTTAGCCTACCATCATTGAAATGAATGGACAAAATAATAGAAACTGCTGTCAGAATAACATAATACAGTTCAGCACAAACTACATCCTCCAAAATGAATATACAGTTGAATCAACACTTCTCTAAAACAGTTTCATATTGCAGGATTGTTGGATTAGACTACATTAGTTTTAGCAAGGTGTACCTAATAAACTGGCAGCTGAGTGTATACTGCACTAGTGTTGCCATAGAAAATGTAGGTTGATTACTGTTATTTATTATGGCAGGCTATATCCACCAAAGACCACGATATTGTACCTGTTCAAGGTCGGGAAAAAACTATTTTACTAAGGCTGTTTTTGTGTGATGAGTAGGAACGTGAACTCATATTTTCTCAAGTACCACTTGTCATTTACTTATATATGTAAATGAATAAGTGTCTTTCTGAGGGATACTGAATATTATGCCTACATCAGAATGTTGCTATCAGTTTATACATTGTACATTAAGACATTTACTAGACATATTGTATATGCAAAGTGTAAATGAATTCTCCATGAATATTACCATTGACAATATTCCTGACAATGTTTAACATTCTGTAATCCATTTATTCAATGTTGCTCATTATCTGTAACTCAAAAATATTGGTCTATAAAATTATTGTTTGTCTGAGGGCCTTGTTTAAAATTGGAGACACTTTAATATACTATCAAATGACAGATAAGATAAAGTTGAAAGTTAAAGTTTTAATGTTTTTTTTAGTTTTAATTTATTTTAAGTATGACATATCCAACTTGTGTTAGATAGTTGTATAAGCAGGTTAATTTACCTTATTAATTTATGATTTGTGTCAATGTGGACCAGGGAGAGAGGGCTTCGCACAGAGTAACTTCTTCGCACAACACACCCTAGTTCTGTGATCCGTGAGAAGATGCCAGCAGCATCCCCGGGAGGAACACCAGCTCAGTCTTGTCCAGGTTGAGCTTCAGGTGGTGCATCGACATCCACTCCGAGATGTCTGCCAGACATGCAGCAATGCGTGCCTCCACTTGTGTGTCCGAAGGGGGAAATGACATGCAGATTGCAGTTTGGTGAGAAGTCTCTCCATCAACTGCTGTCTCAACATGTCCTGGTGGAAGTAGACAGAGCTCAAATTAGGGGTGGGCGATGTATCGAGTATACTCGATGTATCGCGGCTTGTTCTACATGAGATGTAGTAAATTACTATATCGTGAACATCGAGTATATGTTGTCACGTCAGTTTCTAAGCCGCCGCGGCCGAGATGAGACTTGCTTTAGCGCAGCGCTTTCCTCTCTCCCTCTCACTTCCGCGCTGCCTTGCTTCCAAACGCATGTTTGTTTGGAGGAAACGGAAAGAAGAGACAAGAGCGCGAAAGAAGTGAAGAGAGTTTAAACGTTAGCCCTACGCGTTGAATTCAGAAAGCGATGGAAGATGGAGGCGCCGAGGCGGACGAACTGGTTCCAAAAAATAACAGCACTGGATCCGTCGTCTGGCGGTGGTTTGGTTACCGCAAGGAAGATGTTGCACAAACAACGGTTATCTGCAAAATATGCAGCAAACCCGTTGCCACAAAAGGTAGTAGTACCACAAATTTGTTCCACCATTTGAAAATTCACCCACTACAAAATGAAGAGTGCCTGAAACTCCGCATGTCCACATCTCCTGGTCTCACACAAACGCCAAAGCAACCAGCCCAGACGCAAATGACTCTGGCTTTTTCGTTTTCCAAATCAATCCCGTATGACAAAAAAAGTCCAAAATGGAGAGAAATCACGGGCGCAGTAACTAACTACATCGCCAAAGACATGGCCCCAGTGAGTGTAGTAGAAAAGCCCGGATTTCAAAAACTTGTAAAGACACTTGACCCAAAGTATCACTTGCCTGGTCGCAAATATTTTGCGGAGAAAGCTCTGCCAGAGTTATACATTAAAGTGAGAGAAAAGGTGGCCCACCAGCTAACAAATGTGACCCACTTCTCTACAACTACGGATTTGTGGTCCAGCAGAACCTGTGAGCCATATCTCAGTTTAACTGTGCATTACATCGACAACTGGGAGTTGAAGAGTGCATGCCTCCAAACGTGCTTTTTCCCGGATGATCACACAGGCGAGATCATCGCGCAAGGATTACAAGATGCTCTCATGTCATGGAATTTAACAGAAGCTCGTCAAGTGTGCATCACCACTGATAATGGCAGTAACATCGTCAAAGCTGTGAGCCTCAATAAGTGGAAAAGACTGCAATGTTTTGGCCATCGACTGCACCTCGCGATTGGTGAGTTTTTGTCTCCTCCTTAAAAAAATATTATTATCAGCAACGTTATAACGGCCTGCTGGTAAACATAACACTAAGGGAATACTTCATAATGTTTCATGCAATTAAAACGTATGTGCATCATGTGTATTAAATATATATATGCACACACACTTACAGTGTTATGTTTACTAGTAGGATGTTATAACATTGCTGATAATACAAATTATTATTATTTTCTCACAGGAGAGTGTGTGTGTATATATATAATATATGTATGTATCTATGTATGTATGTATTTTTGGCTCAAATGGATTTAAAGTGATTTGAGACTGATTTGTAGAAAACACAATACTGTGCAAAAGTCTTAGGCACCCAAGAGTGTTTATATAAATTGTCTTAGATGTTAATTCATTTTTTTCTGTATTAGTGTGTCAGTAGACTACTCTTAGCACATTTTGTGATATTTAGAAACTTTTCATTTCATTATTTTTGAAAGCATCTTCATTCACTTTTACGTTTTTACAATTACATGTGCCTAAGACTTTTGCACAGTGCTGTATTTAAAAAAATAATTGGTGTTAAGCTGATTGACTGAATTGTTGGATTTCTTGTTTGTTTTTATATTCTCAGAGAGAAGCATGAAAGACTCCCGTATTGATTGTGCTGTTGCTGTTTGTAAGAAGGTTGTGAGCAGCTTCTCATTCAGTTGGAAGAAGAGGAGAGACCTGGCCACAGCGCAGCAAGAGCTGAACATACCTGCACACCAGCTGATCAGTGAGTCTCCTACCAGGTGGGGTTCCCGAGCGAAAATGATTGAGCGGGTGCTGGAGCAGGAGCGAGCTATTTCACAAGTCTTGGCCTCAGACAAAAAAACAAGGCATCTTGTTCTGACCTGGCAAGACCTGGAAGTCCTCGAGTCAGTGCACAAGGCCCTAAAACCCCTCCTGGAATTCACAGATGCTTTATCGGGTGAGGACTACGTCACAGTGTCCTATGTAAAGCCTGTGCTTCATCTCTTCCACTCCAGCATCTTGGCAATTCAGGAGGATGACACTGCACTAACCCAGTCTATCAAAGTCTCCATCCTGGATTACCTGAGGGAGAAATTTGATGACCCTGCCACCAACGACCTGCTGGACATGGCTGGCTTAGTGGATCCCAGGTTCAAAACAAGATACGTAGCAGAAGACAAAGTGGAGGAAATCAAGTGCAGAGCCATATCAGAGATGGAGGCGATGCTGTCTGAGTCTGACCAGGGCACAGCTGAGTCGTCTGCTTCACAGCCTCATCAAGCACCAACAGTATCAGAGCCAGCAGAGCCACCAAAAAAGAAAACCCTCGGAAGCTTCTTTAAAAGGGCAACAACATCCTCTGCCACATCATCACAGAGAGAGCGGATTGAAACAGAGTTGTATGCCTACTTGCAGTCTGTCGATGCTGACAGTGAATCAGATCCCCTGCAGTGGTGGAAGACCCATGAGGAAATGTTCCCAAACCTGAAAAATATGGCGCAAAAGTATCTGTGTATGCCCGCCACCAGTTCCCCATCGGAACGATTATTTAGTACCAGTGGGAATATAGTTACATGCCACCGGGCAGCTCTCAAGCCAGACGCCGTTGATAGGCTTGTGTTTTTGGCACAAAACCTCTAGATAACCTGTTGGTACTGACTGGTTGTCACAAACACAAAGGAGACAACTATGCACAAAATTCAGCTATTTTTAGTTTACTGTTTTTGACCAGACCTGTTGTTTGACATAATGCACAAAAAGTGCATTTTAACTTATGTTTTGAAATGTAATGGGGTTTCTGCACTTTTTCATTGAGCTCTGTTTTTGTTACGGGTCATTGAGCTTGAACTCTATAGAGATAGGCTACAGTATGTAGGCCTACATCATGTGGTATTATTTATTTTCATTTACCAGCTGCCAAAAGCTTGTGCATTTTGCAATTGCCTTGAATAAAAACAGTTTTGTTAAATTTAACTTCGTTGTGATTTACCCCTTTTGCACAAGTTTAAAATTGTTCTAATAGAAACCACTAATGAATACAGTATAAATAAGAATGGTTTAATGCAGACATATGTTGCAGGGACTACTAGAATCATCATACTGGCGTGACTGTAAGCATCAAAGGGTTAAATCAAGCATTTTTAAGTGCTTTAGAGGAAATGTCAAAATATCGCGATATATATCGTGTATCGCGATATAGCCAAAAAACATCGCGATATCATTTAGAGGCCATATCGCCCAGCCCTAGCTCAAATTAGCAAAGAAGAGGGACTTGTAGTTAGACTAGTAGATAGTCATGTGTCTCAGCATAAACTACATAACCGACATTACAGGCTATGTGATGTGGAAGCCCTCATAGCATTGCCAATAGCCTAACGTTAAGTAGCTAACTTAAGCTTTAGAATGAGGTGTAGCACACTAACTAAAACGTTTTTGCCAAAGGTTCTCAGAGATTATTCCTTACTTTGGCTATGTATTTGCAGTTCTTTTTCTTAAGATTTTAAGAACAGGACAGAGAACGCACACGAATTCCAGTGAGGTGCTGACTCACAGGCACACATAACTACAAAAAGGGAATGGGGAAACACTCATGACTCCACGTTTATTTCAATTTGCATCCTAATGATAGACATTTCGACAAACTGCCATATACGGGCGTTATAAGTTAAAATGAAGGCATTGCATGCAAACTAACAATTCTGGTGGCAGGAGCTACTAACGTTACTGCTTTTGAGTTAGCGTTAGCAACCTACCAAGATAGCTAGTGTTAGTTGGCAATCTAATAATAATACAGTACAAATTGGCGAAAATAGGCGCACGGAATTTCATAAAAGCTGATAAAAAAAAAAATCAAACCAAAGCAATACAAACTACTTACATGTGGCCGTGGTGCAGAGGACATTTTCTAAGCTGATGTTGCTAGCTTCCCGAATGCGGAACCATAGTTAGCGACCTGATTGGATACAAAACAGCCAATCAGGATTACTTTCTCCAAGTATGTGATTGGCTGGTTTTGTGGCACATTGTAACGCTGTGCTGAGTTGAGCGAGCGCGCAAGCAGAGTTGAGAGCGCACACAGCGGAGATGTTGGAAGAGGAGAGGACCCTGTGAGCGAGTGCGCAGGTGCCTGCCAGCGCACAGAGCAGCGATTGAGCGAGCGTACAAGCAGAGTTGAGCGTGCACAGAACAGATTTTTTTTTGCTCAGATTAATATTTTCTCTTCAAAATATAATTGAGTCCCACTGCGCGCTCGGCAATGTGGCACAAAAATAACGCCATAAATATAGAGTGTGAGTTTGAGTTTACTTGATGAAAAGATGGCAGAGGGTGAGGACATAGAGGAATTGATCCCGAGGGAGTCGCTGTGACCGTACCTCGAGCTAATACATGAGTTTAAGTGAAGCAACAGTGAAAAATTATGTGTTCAGGTGCTTACTGTGAAACCCCAAGAATAAGCTGCTCTCAACTTCCAAGACCCCAAACACTAATTTAATAAACAATTGAACTGAACATTTTTTGCCTGATCTGTTTGATTGACAGGTTTATTGATCACTGAGATAGTATTGACTTGGAATGAAGTTGGTTCAATGTAACAAAAAATAAATAGCTTTGATGTAGTAAACTACTTTTGCCGTGTTGCTGTAGCTTAGCTTGCTACATTTCTCTGGGGGGTAGCTTCGGTGTAGTGAAGCTTAATTTAATGTAGAGTAACTGGTAGCTTAGCTCACTACACTTTCCATGTAGCTTGCCCAACACTGCAAATGATTACATGTAAGCTAATAATATCAGAAGGAAGATTGCTTTTCGACGCTTTTAATTATTCCTTCCGTGATTGTATCTATTTAGCAAAGTTCAAGTGTGGAGTCTATAGCACAGTCCCTGGCCTTAGATGATTTTGTGAATCGCTTTACTACAAACCACAATAATAATAACAATAATAATCGCAGAATACAGCTGTTGTAAACTGAATGTGTGACATAGTCATGTCATATGTATATGTTGCAGACAGGGGGAATATTATTGCCTTTGAGCATTAGTTTGAGACAGGTGGATCAAAAAGAAAATACATTATTGCCTTTGTAAAGTATAATATTGGCATTATAGAGTTTTTGCAATTATATAATTTGTGTTTTGACAATGAATAATAAGTGAAGTTAGTGCTAGCTCAGAGGGCCAGTTTGTGAAACAGACCTCAAATATAAAAGATGATGAACATCTGCTCTCCAAACAGTAGTAATACTCTGTAGCTTGGGACACTTGTACTTGTCCCTATAGTGTAAGCTTCTTTGTTACTTTACCTGCAGGAATAAGAAAACAATGTTGGATACACTGAATATTATTTGATCTATTCCACCACTGCCTGAATTCCAAATAATGTAGAGTTATGTGTTGTAGGTGCCTAAAATAGCCCTTTATTTTCTAGTTAGATGCATTTTTATGTTCATATAATAGTGATTTTTGTGCCACCACAAAATGACCATCCTGGCCACCCCATTGAAAATTGCCTGGCTCCACCATTGTTCAATAGGTTACATTAGCAGATTAATTCTTAAATACCTTTTGCACAGTAGCTGGCAGTGAGGTCTCAAACAGTGCTCAGTGGGGGCCAGAGAGTAATCAGAATTAGACATGTGAGGGCATGTTGGCTGGCACAGCCATCAAGCAAGTCATGTGACATGTGCATAGGTAGTCAAAATGACAAAACAGGGCCAACGCTCAAAACTTCTAAATCTAAATATTATGGAATTCCACATTTCATTTAGTCTGACATATTCTAAAAAAGTAATTTAAGAATTTAAAATAATAAAATACTATGCCCAAAAGTATTGTTACGACTGGCTCGAAAGCCGCAACACGAGGAGGGACACGACACCAAGTTAAATGCAAAATGAATACATTTATTTACAAAAAGACAAACAGGTCTACTGACGACGCCATCTCCCTAGCCCTCCACACTGCCCTTTCACACCTGGACCAGAGGAGCACCTATGTGAGAATGCTGTTCATAGATTACAGCTCGGCATTCAACACCATTGTGCCCTCCAAGCTCACCATCAAGCTCAGGGACCTGGGCCTCAACACCGCCCTGTGCGACTGGATCCTGAGCTTCCTGTCGGGCAGGCCCCAGGCAGTGCGGATTGGTACCACCACATCCTCCACCCTGACTCTGAACACCGGTGCCCCGCAGGGCTGTGTGCTCAGCCCTCTCCTGTACTCCCTGTTCATGCACAACTGCGTGGCAAAACACAGCTCCAACACCATCATAAAGAGACGGCCTACAGAGAGGAGGTTAGAGCCCTGTCATCCTGGTGCCAGGACAACAACCTCCATCTCAACATTGGCAAAACTAACGAGCTGATCGTGGACTACAGAAGGGGCCAGAGCACGGGACACGCCCCCATCGACATCAACGGGGCGGCGGTGGAGAGAGTCAGCAGCTTCAGGTTCCTCGGTGTCCACATCAGCGAGGACCTCGCCTGGAACCACCACGCTGACATCATCACCAGGACAGCAAGACAGCGACTCTTCTTCCTACGTAGGCTGAGGAGGATCAACATGGACCCCAGGATACTCTGCAACTTCTACAGGTGCATCATCGAGAGTATCCTGACTGGCTGCATCACAGCCTGGTATGGCAGCTGCACCGCCCTCAAACGGAAGGTGCTACAGAGGGTGGTGAACGCTGCACGACGCATCACCAGGTCAGAGCTGCCCTCCATGGAGGTCCTCTACCAGCAGCGTAGCAGGAAGAAGGCCAGCAGGATCCTTAAGGATCCTTTCCACCCCAGCCACAAGCTGTTCTGCCTGCTGCCCTCAGGCAGACGGTTTCGTAGCATCCGGACTCACACCACCAGATTTAAAGACAGTTTCTTCCCACAGGGCATCATGCTTTTGAACAAACACACCTGAGCGTTAGGTGTTAGGTGTCGAAGAGACACAAGAATTTCATTGCATACTTTTGCTTCTTGTGAACGTTGTGCATATGACAATAAAAAACCTTGAACCTTGAGATAACTTCAGGGAACAAACAAAAAGCTGGGTCTTGTGTCAGGGAGTTGAGAGACATGTGAGCAGTGGAAAGAGCCACCTATATAGACCCCGCCCACACACAGGTCCCCTCAGTCAGTCGTCAGTGAGCTGAGCTGCACCTAGAACACAAAGACAGAACAGACACAGACAAGCAAAACAAGTCAGACAAGTCTGACAACATTACGGAAAGTCTTACTCTGAAAACTGAAAGATTACATGAGCTAGGCATTCATTTCATTTCATTTCCTGAAACAAACAGACCAGATAGACCAGTTCACTTTAAATATTACGTCAGGACGCAGTCAGTGATCCTATCAACTCTCTTGTGCATGTTAGTCGAAGTCTGACAATGTTCCAACCTACCAAATTCTTATACAAAGGTCCCATTGCAGTGTCCATTTCCGACACAAAGCTGGTAGGAGGCGAGAAGGGCGTGAATTTCAAAGAGGATCTGAACTACCCAAGATAATTCTCTGCTATTGTTTATTGTAGCTTTTTTTTCTACATCAAGGTGAGATATGCACTCAAATTTAATTACAATATTGTCTATTCCTTCATGGAGCTTAAAACTGCCATTTGTACGACTGATAATAGAGTGAAATGTTTCATCATTGGGGTGAGTTGAGTCACTTTTTACTTGAGGCATCTTAATAGTGAGTGCATGACAATAATGTCTCTAATTAAGATATGTACATTCGGGATGGTGTGCATTCCTGGAAATCATCAAATTAAATCTAAAATATTTGTTTGGGAAAATATAATATAAATATGAAAAAAGTGGTCTCTTGGATCAACTTGCCCCAGATCAGGGGTAAATTGAGCATGGGGAGAGGATAAGATGAGTTACATTGGGGTAAATTGTGCCAGTGATTATGTTGAAGTAAAACAGAATATTTCCACATTATCTAATTCTATATCAAAGCAAGACAACTTCCATACTAACTTCTTAAAGGAGAATTCCGGTATTTTTAATCCTGGGCTCTATATCTACAAAATCGCCATTTATACCGCAAAATAGGTCCAAAAAGTTTCGGAATTGCTCCGGTAGATCAGCTCAGTAAGTTTTCAACGTCAAAGGCCAATTTTCTTCAACAAGGCCTATTTTAATTTTACAGAACAAAATCAAGTTTTTTATAAACTTGAATGAATAAACTTCAGTGACTAAATGAATACAACACATGCAGTATTAAGAAGTATGAAGTAAAATGCATGAACTAGAGCCGCGCTACTCCACAGGGTTAATATTATTGCGGCCCTTGGTTGAATTTTTATCATCATAGCAACTGCCAATAAAAATATAATATTCTCATTTCAATGAACACAAATGTGAGGAAGGTAGGTGCCCATGGGCATAGGGTGGTGTAATGAAGCTCCAGGAACCGATGCTGTACAGTTGAAGCCTTTTAATAATAATAATAATAATAATAACAACCCAGTGTGGGTGCACGATATTTACAGTGAAAAAGAAATAACTTCCGGAAAAGAGAAAAGAAAAACTTAGACCCTCCCCAAACTACACTGCTATGGGAGAAACCACTTTCTTAATTTACAGAGGTAAAACAAACATGCATGTTAACAAATTCTAAACCACAGGGGCCTAAGACATAATTATAACACATAACACAGGCAATTACTCTAACCAAATATAAGAAAGACATTAAACAACTCTCAAAAGGCAAAATCAGAACATAATTATAATTTATAAACAAATCATCTTATTTCGGGACAGAGTGGACTAAGCGCGTTACCATAAGTACGGCAATGGGGCGCGTGCCCGCGCTTTGACCCGACGGACGCGCTCGCTGAAACTACTGGTAAGTGTGAGTGAATGCGTGATAAACGGCGATCTTGTAAAGTGGTGCCTAAATGATTGAAACTAATGTATGTGTTGAGGTTACATCAATCCTGGTTATGGGGTGCACTATTATGGAATGTGGATAAACATAAACGTAAGTTCAACAAAAGACGCTGTGTAAAATAAACAGCGCACACTCATTCCACACGGAACAAACACACAACACAGGGGAACAAACACAACACAGGGAATGCAACGTATAGTCAGATGGAATGGCTGGACAATGAACGGTAAATGATATAGAGCGGATAGGACATGTAAAACGGTATGGATGTGAGGGGAAACAAATAAAGCGTGCGATGTCGGCTGCGGGCCGCATCGTCACAACAAACCATTTCTAAACTAAATTCTTAATGACCACAAGCGATCGTGCATACTGTACTTATTTAGCAATCGTTGGATCAACAAAGAAGATAAAACAACACATGATCAGCGACAAAAACGCTCGGCGCTGGCACCAGGGGCGAAAATCCCATTTCATTGTTCGGGAGGACAATAAACAGTAAAATTTCAGAGAGTAATTCCTGGAGGGGACATGAAAAAATTGCTGTCTGGCCCTATCTCCCTCTGTCCCTCCCTTACGCTCCTTTGCAACTTGCCTTGCAGTGTTGAGCCCTCAGCATGTTCAAATGTTTTAAATAATTGTATTAAAAGTAATAATAGTAGTTATAGCATTGTTCCGTATTAGTCCATATCCTACCTGTATACAGGTTCGTGTATGTTCAACCAACAATACCAACAATGGTATTAGGTGGAAGGCGGCAATGATACACTTTATATGACCACATCTAACAGAATTTCTTTGCTCCCGGTTCTAATTTCTACTACAGTCCATCAAAGTAACTTTACAAGAACTTGAAGCTCAAAATAAGTTCTAAAACTAGAGGAAATACCTTCAAGAATAATACACAAACAAAACTGCTTAAAAATTGGTTGAAATTGGAGATGATTTTAATTGGAGTTTGACTTAAAAAGAAATTAGATATCTGTCAAACTGAACATCTAAGTCAAGGTAATAACTACAAATAATAATACAAAATCTGGAAATCAAACTCAAAGTAAAAATACTTAAATAAATTTAAAAATCTGGATATCTCTCTAGAAACTAATCTAAAATGTCAGTAAAATATGAACTATATCTGACATTAATATCCTGACAGATGTTTTTAAAGAATGAAAAAATCTGTATTGCTCCTCCTGTCATCTGTCCTCTCTCTTTTTCCTCCTCTATGTCTTCCACTCTTTTTCCTCCTCTGTCCTCCTCTCTGTGTCCTCTCCTCTCTCCCCTGTCACTGCCGCTATGCAACATACTCGTTTGAGCTTGTTAACAATCATTAGCTATTACCAGTGTATTAACCAGTGTGCTGATAAAAAAAAAAAGAGCTGATTTTGGACAAAGCAGGAGAAATGTCACGTTTCATGTTATAAGTTTGTGCTTGTTGAACAGGTGGTGTGCTTTTACTTGTAGAGGTTTCGTTGGTGTTTCCTCACAATCTGACCGTTAGGCTGACTGAGACTGAAACACGGAGCTGCCGGTAGCCCCGCCCCTGGAAACAGCATGTGGACCAAACCACTTTGAGGAATAGGGGGGATTATAATTTTTCAACACTTAAAAACCCATTGTTTTAGGTTTATAATTAGCATCGCTTGTGTTGTGCTTTTATTGAATATAATTATATTATTCAAAATTATGTATTTGTGTTTACAATGATTTTTGGGGGGGAAAACTTTATGGAAGGGGGGGTCATGTCCCCTGTGTCCCCCCCGGGATTTCCGCCCGTGCCACTGCCATTGATTTCCTTTGGCAAGCGTCGCTGCCACCCTCGGCGTTGTGCACTTGGGCACAGACGCTGGCAGAGCCTCTGGCGCTGCGCTCAAAGTTCAACTGTAATCAACTTTGACATTCGCAACGCTGATCTCTGCGACGCGAAACCAATCACAGCACAGTTTGATATCATAACCGCGAAATAAAAAAACAAACAAGGTTCAAGGTTTTTTTTTTTTATTGTCATGTACACAACGTTCACAGAAGCAAAAGTGTGTAATGAAATTCTTGTGTCTCTTCAACACCTAACGCTAATGCTAAGACAGACATAATTTAAAAAACACAAGAAATATAATAAGAAAAAGTACAATGTTAGAAAAAGTACAATGTTATAGAAAAAGTACAATGTTCATAAGTACAATACTAGAAGTACAGAGTTACAAAGTACAAAAGTTATAAGTACCAGTTATACTATAAAAATAATAATAATAATAAGTATATAAGTTATAAAGTGAAGCAGAGTATAAAAATAAAGTGACCTTGAGGTAAAGTGGCCTGTTGTGCGTGTGGGGGGGGGGGCGAGCAGTGGAGGGGGGAGGGGGGGGGGGCTCAGGTGTGTGAGTTCAAGAGCCTGATGGCTTGTGGAAAGAAACTGTCTTTGAATCTGGTGGTGCGAGTCCGGATACTACGAAACCGTCTGCCTGAGGGCAGCAGGCAGAACAGCTTGTGGCTGGGGTGGAAAGGATCCTTCAGGATCCTGCTGGCCTTCTTCCTGCTACGCTGCTGGTAGAGGACCTCCATGGAGGGCAGCTCCGACCTGGTGATGCGTCGTGCAATGGAGGAGAAACTTGTTTTATGTGTGTCGGAGCATCCCGAGTTATACAACATGACGCTTAAATCATGCCACGATCTGACTAAAAAATCTGGCATGGAATGATGTGGGTTTACAGACGGGACTACCAGGTTGGTTGACAGTTTAGTACAGGACTTTACTTCTATGGCTGTGCCAGTATGATCACTGGCGGTGTGGTTAGCTACGGCTGATGCGATAGTCCGAAATTGAACTCCACTCTAATATTTCCTGAACGCTGTCATTTTAAAAACTCGACAGTGTGAAAGTAATGAATGTAATGTAATTCTCCTGGCGCTGATCATGTGAAGGGGTCGCACTCAACCTGGTGTTGACGCCGACGCTTTGCATAGATCATGTGAAAGCCTCAACTATGCAGGAAGCCTAGCCTACTCTCAAGTCATGGCAAAATCAGCAAAACGTAACATTTCTGATGAACACAGGGTATTTCAAAAAACATGGAAGGAAGAATTCGCTTTTGTTGAGGTAAATATACCAATGTTGTTTGAGGTAAACAAACCAATGTGCCTTCTTTTCCAGAGAACAATAGCAGAACCAAAACGGGCAAACGTTCACATCACCATGATAGCTATCACACTGACTTGACGTTACATATCCATCTGGGAATAATTTGATATACTCAGACCTGATTTCAATTTAGTATGCCTATATTTATTTTATTAAACATCCTTGTGATTTATCGCAACAGCAATGTAACACTTTTACGTTATTGTCATTTAATCATTTGATATCCATGTGGCTTGAAATAACACTACAAAATAGTTTTATATGACCAAAAAAATTTGCGTTGCGGCCCTTTGACACAGCTGTATCTTGCTGTGTGGCCCTTGAGCTATGTAAAGTTGAGTAGCCCTGAACTAGAGTATTAGAGTTCATACTATTTTTAAAAACTTTTTAAATATTCAATTTAAACAGTGTGATGTTGGTGTGTATGATCACAGGACTTTTCCACTACATAACGTTTTTATTTTTTTGTATTTTTCATTTCTACACAAAGTAAAAGTGAAAAAAGTAAAACTGTTAATAATGTGTTGTGGGTGTGTGTGTGTGTGTGTGAGAGAGAGAGAGAGCGAGAGAGAGTGAGAGAGTGAGAGAGACACGATGCAAGATTCAGCCTGTCATTTATTTGCAGCCTAGATCGTTACTGTTTTTTGTTTTTTATTTAACTGACGGGTGATTTATGAAAACAGTCCGTGTTGGCCGTCAGCCTCGCAACTGTATTATTGTCAAAAGCACCGGGACAGGTGTCGTGCCAAAAAGTGATTGCCGTCCGCGGGAGCTGCAATCACTTTTTGGCAAGTGGAAAACTGCCTTTTATTGCCCATTTAAAGCGATTTCAAAAAGGACCGGATGAGTTATAATCTTAAATAAAATATAACCCTCATAAATGAAATCAAGTCATTTTGAAGCACAAATAACCTTTCAGTGACATGCAGCAATCACTTTTTGGCAAGTGGAAACTGCCTTTTATTGCCCATTTAAAGCGATTTCAAAAAGGACCGGATGAGTTATAATCTTAAATAAAATATAACCCTCATAAATGAAATCAAGTCATTTTGAAGCACAAATAACCTTTCAGTGACATGCAGCAATCACTTTTTGGCAAGTGGAAACTGCCTTTTATTGCCCATTTAAAGCGATTTCAAAAAGGACCGGATGAGTTATAATCTTAAATAAAATATAACCCTCATAAATGAAATCAAGTCATTTTGAAGCACAAATAACCTTTCAGTGACATGCAGCAATCACTTTTTGGCAAGTGGAAACTGCCTTTTATGGGTTGTAGGCCTATTGCCGCTTTAAAGATATTTAAACTGGTAAAAATGACAGGATTAGTTATAATCATCTAGTGCACAGAGCAGGTAAAGTAATGTAGAGTCATAAGGATGATTGCAAAAGAGATAATTTCTTTATTTTATATATAACCCATCCCTATATCATGTTAATTGCAGTATAGTTTCCAAATATAAACAAGGATATTAGACATTCCAAACACATATAAACATCGGAACGGACGGCAATCAGTTTTTGGCGGACGATCACTTTTTGGCACGACACCGGTACGAGCCAAATTCTCCAAGTAACTCGGCTGACTTTAGATATTTTACAAACCGAGGTAGGAGCGAGCCGATGGAAGAAAACCTAACCGAGCTGTAGTGTTAATCCCTGTGGACAGAGTGGCTGTGACGAAGGCAAGATTGTGTTGTGTGGCGCGGCGCAGCAGCAGTGAACTACGTATAAACTCTGTGTAGCGGAGGAGCTCCGTGTGGGCTGTATAGTGTGTGGCTGAACGATGTGGACACAGCTAGCTACCCAATGAGGATTTTCCTTCATCACGAGTACGCATTTTGACAAATTTTACTCGGAGGATACTAGTGCTCGTAAAAAGTACATTATACTGGATATACTGGATACTCGTTTCATCCGAGTATTCGGCTCAACCCTAGTTAAAATGTCATTGATGTGGTAATCTTTTTATTTATGCTTTATTGAACCATTGCAGTTTACATTGAGATTAACATACCACATTAAAGGTAATATTTTGATATAGGCTAAATAAATGCCCCTTTTGGTACTTTTTTCCGCGGGTGTATTTTTAATAATAGCCATTCCACATAATCATTTTGTGGGCACTTCTCTATATGTTATTTTCAGTCCCAAGGTGATTTCCCAGGAAAATTATGATTAATTCCTTATTTTACAAATGCTCACTTTAACTGTTTTTTCCGCTTTGGTCCAGCTTATAGGGACATCAGTGTCATTTCGTTCAGCCAACTCAAATGCCAGTTCACAACTCTTTATAGTGAAATAAATAGTGAATAGTAAATAGGCCATGGACACTAAATTTTTTGATATGGTCTGCAAGCTCTGTCTCAATTTCTTACTCGAACACTTGACTGGTATGTCCTGTTCTCTGGTACCCTGTCCTCTTTGCTTCTCGTAGTGCTTTCCTATCCATGTATGGCTTTAGCATCATCCTGTCGATCTTCATGTCCCTTGCCACCTGACGAATAGACTTACCATTCTGGACCTCTCCCACTGCTCTGTCCAAATCCACAAGAGGAGTTGAAGCCCTGCCTGTCTTCTGTTTATAGAATCATGGCATGATTCTTTTGGTCTATAAAGTTCAAAATGTCCCATCTTAGTTAATTTGTATGATAAAATATAAGAATGCAATGTAGAATTACTGTTAAATAATACATAAATAATAATCATAAATTAAGCATGGGGTGAGTTATTGGCTCGTATTACCCCAGCCCCAGCATTTTAACAAACTTGCATCCTGCAGCCATTTAGAGATAAAGTCATCTGTTATTGTTCACACAAGAATCATGACTCATTGAACATAAGAAAATGACTTAGAATGGCAAAAAACTTTTTTTTTAAACTTCTATGTGCTTACCACCAGTAGGCGATTTGAGGGGGATGAGGGGGGATGCCATCCCCCTTGTTAGGAAAATGACCAAAATGCATTCCCCTTGTTAACCTGCCATCCCCCCTCTCCGTCCCCTAGTCGCAGAGAGAGTGCTGCTTGTGCACGTGGAGCAGCTGTGTGTGAAGATGGAGAAGCTGTGTGTGCAGGTGGAGCTGTGAGCATCCTTCTGGTTAGCGCGAGCTAGATGCCGGGACCCGAAGTTTATTTTTTGACCGCCCGCCAATCCGATAGAAGTGAATTGATTCATTATGATTCACCAATAAAAATTGACAGTGAGGTGATAACTAATACTATATAAGGTTTGAACTCATGACCCTTAGCATGAGAGTCTGATGTTCTACTAACAGTTCTAAACAAGCAATGGAATTACTTCAGCATCCCTGTTACGGCCAGCCGTATTTTGTATTGTGTTGGAGAGTGAGAGCTCGCTGTGTTTGTGCAAGATCTATGTCAATCTACAGGTGGCGTTTCCAGTGCGGGGATTGGCCGATCCAGAAGGGGTTGGTCTATTTAACTTCCTGATTCTCAGACGTACGACGAGGGTCGATGCTTGACAGCGGCGCCTCCTCGATTTGCTATCTCTTGTTCTTTTGTGACTTCGATAATCCTGTGGTTTGCTGGTATAACCTTGTATAGCACTAAGCAGTAGGGGTGAATTGCCATTTTTGTTTAATCTCTGTTTTCTCTTGTCTTTGGTTCGGTTTAGGTAGGTAGGTTTAGCAAATGTCTTTTTGTTTGTTTCTTTTACTCGGTTAGGGTTTAGGTAGGGTATTATTGAGGAAATAGTGTTTTGTTTATTGTTTTGGCCACTGGTTCACCCTGAAGTCCAGCTTAATTTATTGTATAGCCTATGTCACTGTATGTAAATAAACTCACTTTTGCACCTATTTAGGTTCTTTGTTTCTATTTTATGTTGCGCTCCCGACTCCTAGACCGGGGACGTAACATAAATTGGGGGCTCGTCCGCTCTTTTTTCTTTGATCGCCGATGCTGAGAAGGTTTGGTTATTTTTTTTGTCTTTGGTTGGCAGTTTTTCTTTGTGTGGTGGTGTATGATGTCCGAAACGTCATTTAATATGGATGTGTTTGCACAAAATCCCACCCTTGAGAAGTTAGATAGATGCACAAAAGCGGATCTGTTGCTGATCGCTAGTTTATTTGACATCCCTGTTCCCCTCAATGCACGTAAGGTGGAGATCAAAACTTGTGTGGCAGAGCAGTTGGTGGAGAGGGGCATAGTTACAAACGTGAAGCCTCAGCCGGGTAGTGCACCTGAAAGCTTAGACGGGGTAGCGGGAGCGGCGGCTACCGCGGCCACGCAAGCCCTCGGCGACCAGATGAAGTTAGGGGCGGAGGCTCCTGCCTTCACTCAGGTCTCAAGCGCGGACCCGATGGCGCTGATACAGGCCGGGGTAGACACGGAGGATCTAAAACTAGCCCTCCGTATGAGAGAGGTGGAGCTCGAAACAAAAAACCGCGAGGTTGAACTTATGCATCTCCGCATAAGGGTTTTGGAGCTGTCAAACCAGACATGCAAATAACCACATATACCACAACTGAGTCAGAATCTTGCCATATAATGGTTTTCACGGAGAACACAAACTTGTTCTGTATTCATAGATTCCACTCCCTTTGTTATTTCAGGGGTGGAAATATTTCATGTTTCCTGTTTCATGTTTAGTGCTCCCCATTGGGCCATCCCCCCTGTTAAAAATGAACAAATCACCTACTGCATACCACTTATTCCATGTGCCTCTGTCCATCACGGACTCCTCAAAAATTGTGTGGTCATATGCCAGTTTTGTTTATGGTTGCCTAGAAACAAGGTGTGGCTCAAATCACCCCAATCTCCACTATAGGAAATGTGATTTTTAAGATGAAATACAGCATTTTTAGTAGTTTGAAAATTCCCTTTAATTTTGTAGTAGTCCATCAACTTTAACTTGCAACTCTTCCTGTGATATTTCACACCAGTGCGAGATTTCAAACATCTCTTGTCTACTGTGCTGAGCGAAGCTGGTGATGGTCTTTCTCCATGCGCACCCCTTCCCAGAGATCAGTGTAACATTTTCTATTAAACCAGATGTTCTGTTTTGATTCAATGGGTGTCTATTCTCTCTTAAAGGGGAAGCCATGTCCTCCTCGGTCTCCCAGTGGACCCAGGTACGTCGCTTTGTATTTGGCATCCTAATAGTACTGTGTATACTGAGTCTTCTCTTCATATACTGCCAACCAGACATCAGCTTCCCCATTTTTGGCACTTGCAAGGACTCTGAAGAGATTAGAGTCTGTCCTTCCTGTTCTACAACAGAATACAATCACACCCAGAAGATCCAGGTTGCATATGGGGAAGCTGAGCATGACACTATCATACTGATCTGGATGTGGCCTATGGGCTACAAGTTTGAACTCAACTGCAATAAGTTTAACATCAGAGGCTGTCACTTGACCGATGACAAGACTCTTTACAGCAAGGCCCATGGCGTCCTCTTCCATCACACAGACATCCATGGAAACCTGGACAACATGCCGAAGAAGCCTAGGCCCTGGTTTCAGAAATGGGTGTGGTCACTTATGGAGTCGCCTGCAAACGCAAACCCAAATCCAGGGCTCGATCACTTGTTCAACTTGACATGCAATTATCGCCTTGATTCGGATGTTCCAGTATCATATGGGTACTTAGTTCCAGTGACACATGAGAATAATAGTTTCAATCTGCCATTGAAGGACAAATTGGTTTGCTGGTTTGTGAGCCACTGGGATGACAGTTTCAAGAGAGTTCAGTTCTACAATAAGCTGAAAAATCATATCAAGATAGAGGTTTATGGGAAATCCTTTGGACGACGTGTAAATGATGAAGACTATTCAAAGACAATGCCTAGTTGTAAATTCTACCTATCCTTTGAAAACTCTGTCTACAAAGATTACATCACTGAGAAGTTATACAATCCTATGATGATGGGGACTGTACCAGTAGTTCTGGGCCCCCCGAGATTAAATTACGAGGATCATGTCCCAGGAGATTCTTTCATCCATGTAGATGACTTTGCCTCTCCAAAGGAGCTGGCAGAAAGACTGCTTTACCTTGACCAGAATCACACAGAGTACTTGAGTTACTTTCACTGGAGAGAAAAATTTAAGGTCGCACAATCAAGCCTTGGCCATGATCACGCTTGCAGATCATGTAATTACATACAAAAACACAGTGGCTACCGAGCTTTTAATGACCTCAACAAATGGTACTGGGGTTAAACCGATATAGACAAGAAACAGAAAGCACAACATCAATAATAGTCTTGAAAAACTGGTACACATTTTTGGGGGTCATTCCTATGTTCCCAGTGTCCTATGTTCCCCAGCTCTATATAGCACACAACGGGAACCTGAAAAAGATGTTCCCCAGCTCTGTATTCGCTCAATATGACATGGGCTATTGTGAGAACTCATCAAAGGGGTTTTCTGTTCCCCAGCACTGCCATATGGTTCTCAATATAATAGGCCTGCAGTTGAGGGAACTTATCAAATGGTTGGAGTCATGGAATCACCACAGGTTTTTGCCCCCAACTATCTTTTCTGCGTTCATCAATAGCTGATTTTGAACACCTTTTTCTATTTTTAGCTGTGACTGACATCTCCACTGCTGAAATGTCCAAATACCAATGCAGTGATATTGTTACAATAGAACAGTGGCATGCAGAGACTTTCATTGGGGCAGGGGCGAAAAATGAAAAAAGGGCACATAGCAACATATATAGCTGTTTTGAAGCCTTGTTCCAATAAAAAAAAGGATAATATTTATGAAATATTTTAACTTGAAACGTGTCAAATTTGACCCAAACACAATAGGAGGATTAATGTGTGTTAACAGAATATTGAACTGAGGCACATAGGACCCTGGGGACATAAGATCTTGGGAACTTTTAAAGAGATGGTTCACAGAGGGTTATACACAAAGGAACTGTATTCACAACAGCAAAATGAAAAATCAATGAAAGTAATATGGAAAGCAATTGCACTGCAGTTACTCTCCACTTCATGAGTTCTGAAATTCAAAGACAAACTAGATAGCTGATCTATAAAAGTGTATTAATGTTTATGGATGATGACTCCACAAAGAATGTAAAAATGTAATGTAATGTATTTTTTGCGTGTTCTTTTCAATTCCATTCTATTGACTTTGTTATTTGTAGTATTAGTGGTTGTATAATCTAAATAAAAAAATCCACCCCAGGCATATTTCTGTTTTTAAATAAATGGGTTTACGGATCTCATTTGCATCATTCTTTTCCTAAAATGGATGACATAATGAAATAATATATAACAGAGCACCAAAAATGGAGGATTAGGTGTATTTTCTGTGCTTGTTCATGACATTTATGTAGCCTGCAAGCTAGCTAACATTAACTCTTCAGCTGACTACCTTAATGTCAGTCTGATAGGCTATTATTTAACAGCTTTACACTTTAAATATTACATCAGGTGACCCAGTCAGTGATTCTATCTAACTTTTTTATGCATGCCAGTCTTTGAAGTCTGACAATGTGTCAATCTATGTGATGGGAATTTTAACAATATGTATGCTTATGTCTATTAATCATGGTGAAATGTACATGTATGCTTATGCCTATTAATCATGCTGAAATGTAACTGCAGCTATCACTGTAAACCTGAATTAGTTAAGTTTACTCAAATTTTGAGAAAACTGATTACCTCTAAATAACTAAGTTAATAAACTTAATGATCTTGTGTGCACAGTAATTGAAAGAAATGTCAATCAATTAATCAAACAATATTTGTTAAGGATCGTTAAAAGACTTAAATTATGTCTATGTAATGCATTTGAATTATTGCTACTAAAATAAACTAAGCGTTACACCAACTATCAAAACAAAATTACTTTATAACTTGAAAATTACTGAAAGCCTACTCAAACCCTTTGAAACAGATTACCACGAATTAATCAAGTAGGGTTAACTTAATATATTCAAATAATCATAAACACAGTTACCACAAAATGGCACTTTATTAACCATATTATCCACATCCTTAAAGTAAATAAGTAGAAAGCAAAGGACAAAGTAAGACAAAAGGTTGGCACAAGAGAATGGGATTTTATGGTTGAAACATCTGAACCTTGCTTGATGTTCATAAATAAAATAGTGACAATATCCAATGTTTCTGGAAAAAAAAATGTAGCAAAGAGTACCAAGTGTTGACATTATTGCATCTAGCACCTCTAGAACTTAAGACATACAGTGCTTTTTTCTGTGCTCAAATACCTTAATAAATCAAATACTCTGGCTTTTTGGTTATGAGAAAATCACTATGCTTCCAATCTTCACAGCATTCTGCACAATGAGACCAAAACTGTGCAAGTACCCCAGGTTTATACATGCACACAGACACACACACACATAGACACACCTCCAGTTGAGTTTACTCCTTAATTGCCAGGTCACTTTTCCAAAACGAAGCAGGCAAGGTTTCATTCACCCATTATGAGTCTTTGGATGAACGTAAAGATGTAGGTGAGCTTTTTGGGACAATCCAGATGCAGGGCATGAATCAGACTGTATAGCATAACTAGAGCACCAGGCAAACTGGGGAAATCATCTATGATAATTTCCCCTTCCACCACCACAGCAACTTTCTCAGAGTTGAGCTCGATGCCATCTGTAGCATCTCTGATCACAGAGAAAAGTGCAACAGGCAGCTCTAGTATGTCTGGCTCATCTGAATCTTTCACCTGAAATGGGCACAAATTGTGCTTTACTACTCAAAGAAACAACACGCTGAGTTCATCTTTTCTGAAAATGTATATGCATCTGTCAGGGATCAAGCTGCTAGGCCAGAAAGACGCAGGTGGCTTTTTGAAAAAAAGTTTTTTTTTCTTATTTACAAAAAGTCAAAAAAGGAAATCACCAAAATACTTCCAATCATAGTTCCGGGCCCATAAACAAGGTCACCATAAAGGACCTAACTGAAGGGAACTAAATAGCACAAAAGCAACCTGCCAACTAAGACATGGGGGGAAACATATATAGTGGCTGATCAGGCCATTCTGACACACATAGACAAAGACATAACCATTTAAATAAACTACACCAACCAAAACCCATGTCCATATAGCACGGCCTAATATTAATTAATGAAGAATTAAGCAAACAATATCTAAACATTTATCAAACAAAGGTAATTACAAAAGCAATCTAGAAAACCACTGCCCCTCTCCCTGATGCAGGAGGAACATGGTGCAGTCCAATTAGCCAGAAACACCATTTAAGCTGGGCCGATGCAGCTGTAATGCCATTGCATTGCAATTAGTTGGCCAGCCAGACAACTCCAGCAGCAACTCCCCAGGAACTGGTAACTCAAAGAAAAATAAATTAACTTCATAAAGATTAACTTATACTAATTACTACTATACTAATTACTTACTAATTATATTATTACTAATATAGCAAAATTGACAAAGAAAGTTAATAAAACTGCATATGTTATATCAAACCAAAACCTGTGTCCAGTTATTTAAATGTATGTTGAGTGTTGTGCTAAAAGGAACCTAAAGTAAGTAAATGAAACAGAAATGAAGAGTTACCACCCTTTCCTTGCCATGGCCGCTGGTGTGGCCATGAGAGCATCACACTTACATTACATACATTATACTTACAGACACACATACAGAAGACATGATTTCACAGTTCAAATGTTACACTTGGAATTCACAAAATGTGTTGATTTAAAATCAAAAGATTTAGACAAATTGTTTCTCGGCAGGGTTTTGAGCAACTACACATCAAACTAAGAATTGTGACTCCAATTTGGCTTGTTGTGCTAATTCAAATGAAAACTTGGGGACTTGTCAAGTGGTAGAGAACATCCACTGACAGTGTTTCCCCTATCATTATATTACCCCGCTCCGCCAAGCTCACGTTCCCTGAACAACGTGGAAATTTGTTTAAAAACTAAAATAAATGACATTTAAATTTGGATATAATGTTCTTTTATGAATTATTCTTGCAGTGTAGTTATGAACATGTAGTTCAAAGTAAAAAAACTAAACAATTGATGACAGGTGTCCTTCAGAAATCACACCTCAGGAGCGTGATAATGCGTTACATCATATGAAGGTTACATAGACATGTCATGTTAATATGATTAAGTCCGTATGATATCCCTAATGTACACTTGTCTTCAATCATGCACAGTCCAATCATCCTGACACCACAACCTACTCATCTTTGACATTTCCCAAGTAAAGAACATACGCACATTGCTCTGATCTCAGTAGTTTTCCACTGGCTGTGACCACACTTATACATACACATTAAAAACACACTATTACATCATAGGATAGTTCAGAGTTCTTCAAAACATGCAATGTAAGTGTGATGCATACACATTTTCAGGAAAGATGAACTCAGCATGTTTCTTTTAGTAAAGCACAATTTGTGCCCATTTCAGGTGAAAGATTCAGATGAGCCAGACATCCTAGAGCTGCCTGTTGCACTTCTCTCCGTGGTCAGAGATGCTACAGATGTCATTGAGCTCAACTCTGAGAAAGTTGCTGTGGTGGTGGAAGGGGAAATTATGTAATCAGCACACTTAGAGGATGTTCATCCATCTTTTTTACTTCATAGCAAATAAACAAATCACAGATCTGACACAAAACTAATTTTGTTTAATAGCTGAACATTCTTGCCGCATGAAACATACCTCAAACAAATTACATTAAAATATTTTAATGACTGACATACTTTTTTCCAGATCAAGTAGAGGACAAAATTATGGAATCACTCAATGTTGAGGAAAAAATTATGAACGATCGATTGTCGCACCCTGTCGTTCCCGACTCGACCCGAATTGGGCTATAATCGGCCTGATATCGTGTAGTCTGAACCCACCATACAACCAACCTTTTTAACAGTTAGGTCAATCCAGACATTGTCCTTTGCATTCTACTTATTTACTTTGAGGATGTGGATAATATGGTTAATAAAGTGCCATTTTGTGGTAACTCTGTGTTTATGATTATTTGAATATATTAGTTTTTTTACGATCACTAACAAGCATTTAGCTATACTTAAGATACTTTTTACATCACACAATTAGCCAAATAGTTAATTTTATGCTCTTTCTGCTTTTGTTAATTAAACACCAACTCTACATTTCAAAATGCAAAAAAACGTTCTCTATAACTCTATCAAAACACGGCAAACCCGACTCAAAAGCACGTTTTCTATCCAAGAGGAACATATAGTCAATCAACGACTTTCAAAATACTAACAGTTGATGGCATTACAAAAACTGCATTACCTTTCATGTTTCAGTTCTACCTGCACACAATAGACAATATGAAATCCATTGTTTTTTAGAATTCAGTTTTCTTTTACTGTAAACCACTGTTTTGGTTGAGTGTTGAATGTGTGCATTTTTGGCAACACACTATCTAAAAGTGAATGAGTCATCTTTACTTTATTGAAATGTACAGTAGAAAAAAATAGTGACAGAATTGCTGCAGTAAAAGCTTCATTAGCAAGATGCCAGTGATGAACAAAAAATCCAACATACATGGCCTTTGGTTCCAAATGTGTAAACATAAAATACACAAATACAGTAAAAAAAGGCACAGAAGGGAAAAAACACAGAAATGCACAGTCCTGTTCTACAGTTTTGTACAGTTGCTAACATCCTTTTGTCCAATCTGTAGTCACATTTTCAAAACTCTAAACACAATTAGCACAACATCCATCTGTTGTGGACCAACCTGTAATCTATACAATCTTCAGCATTTAGCCACATGTTCTCGTCCACATCACATCTTATGTCGTCTCTCGCTATGCACCTTGGATAGAAACTCTTGTCATGCACAATATGTGTAAACACAGTATGTGTAAATACTTTTCATTATGTCCTACTGTATGTAATGTAACCCATGTTTACATGTAGAGTAGCATAGTGTAAAACTCACTATAGAACAAGACATATTGGACAGACACCATACCTGGACATATTGGTGCCCGGTGGTGACCCGCTCACTGTTCCATTCAAAAGGAACTGTGTACAACTGTTTCATTCGAACTCTGTGTTTGATCTATTTTACACATCTTAAATCAGCTATTTCTCAATGTTTCAGTGATCTGTTCATTCAGAAATGCTTATCAGCTGTTTCAATAAGGCTTTTGAGCTGCTGTTGTTGCAGAAGTAGAGGCTTTATACTGTATTTAAGGTTTTGAACATTAGGTTTTCATTTCTGGCATGCTGCGTGCAAGCATTTGTAGATATGTTGTTGTTTTAGCTTCACTGGTCGCAAAGTAATGGTGCATTCCAATGTACTCGGAAAAAACGGTGTCCGAATGTGATATGTGCCGATTCTATTCACTAATGGTGCTGTAATAGTTGATGTTGAGTTTAGATGCTTGTAACATTCTGAGACTTACCATACAAACATGAGTTTGCTGCAGGCGATTATGTTTTCCCGAGCAGATGCACTGGAACACATTTAGATTGGAAGTTAGGAATACTGATTCGGAAATATCGATTTCCGAGTACAATGGAATGCACCATAATATATTTCTTGCACCATAATGGCTTGAGAGCTGCATTTTGAGACGAGGTAAATGGGATTGGCTGTTCACCTGGGTGTGGGCATGCTCTGAGAGGGGCTGGATTATGTTAAGAAGCCGTCTAAAGGGGCTACTTTCTGAAATGGCCTGTTTTTGGCCCGATTTGGCACTGTTTTGGGAAAACAGAAAATATAGAAAAAGGGGTTGACTTCCAGATTTCATATTTTCTCGGCTACTTAGGTCAACGATTATCTGTGGAACATGTATAAGGGCCAGGAATAAGCCGTTTTCCATAATATGACCCCTTTAATCTTTAATAAAGGATAAATAAAAAGCCATAAATTACATTTTAATTACATTTTTACATTTTAACTAGGGTTGAGCCGAATACTCGGATGAAACGAGTATCCAGTATGGATAATGTACTTTTTACAAGCACTAGTATCCTCCGAGTAGAATTTGTCAATGTGCATACTCGTGATGAAGGAAAATCCTCATTGGGTAGCTAGTTGTGTCCACATCATTCAGCCACACACGGAGCTCCTCCGCTACACAGAGCCTATACTGTACATATTTCACTGCTGCTGCGCCGCACCACACAACACAATCTTGCCTTCGTCACAGCCACTCTGTCCACAGGGATTAACACTACTGCTCACGACTCTCACTGCTTATACACCGGTTAGGTTTTCTTCCATCGGCTCGCTCCTACCTCGGTTTGTAAAATAAGTCACTCAGCCGAGTGACTTGGTGCTTTTGACAATAATGCAGTCGCGAGGCTGAATGCATATTTCCATTGGATCAATTCATTTAAAAAAAATAAAACCAGAGTAACGATCTAGGCTGCAAATAAATAACAGTCTGAATCTTGCATTGTGTCTCTCTAAGTCTCTCTCTCTCTCTCTCTCTCACACTCTCACACACACACACACACACATAATGAACAGTTTTACTTTTTTTACTTTTACTTTGTGTAGAAATTTAAAAAAAGTTATGTTGAGTATGAAAACTCATGCATTCATGCATTTTACTTCATACTTCTTAATACTGCATGTGTTGTGTTCATTGAGTCACTGAAGTTTATTCTTTCAAGTTCATAAAAAACATGATTTTGTTCTGAAAAATTAAAATAGGCCTTGTTGAAGAAAATTGGCCTTTGAGGTTGAAAACTTAACTTTAAGAAGTTAGTATTGAAGTTGTCTTGCTTTGATATAGAATTACATAATGTGGAAATATTCCATTTTACTTCAACATAATCACTGGCACAATTTACCCCAATGTAGCTCATCTTATCCTCTCCCCATGCTCAACTTACCCCTGATCTGGGGCAAGTTGATCCAAGAGACCACTTTTTTCATATTTATATTATATCATATTTTCAAAAATTCTTATTTTAGATTTTAATGTGATGATTTCCAGGAATGCACACTATCCTGAAATATATGTACATATCTTAGTTAGAGACATTACTGTCATGCACTCACTATAAAGATGCCTCAAGTAAAAAGTGACTCAACTCACCCCAATGATGAAACATTTCACTCTATTATCAGTCGTACAAATGGCAGTTTTAAGCTCCGTGAAGGCATAGACAATATTGTAATTAAATTTGAGTGCATATCTCACCTTGATGTAGAAAAAAAGCTACAATAAACAATAGCAGAGAATTATTTTGGGTAGTTCAGATCCTCTCTGAAATTCACGCCCTTCTCGCCTCCTACCAGCTTTGTGTCGGAAATGAATACTGCAATGGGACCTTTGTATTAGAATTTGGTAGGTTGGAACATTGTCAGACTTCGAAGACTAACATGCATAAGAGAGTTGATAGGATCACTGACTGCGTCACCTGATGTAATATTTAAAGTGAACTGGTCTATATGGTCTATTTGTTTCAGGAAATGAAATTGATGCCTAGTAGGTACAGTGACCATAAAAGGAGATAATCATGGCTTTTGCATAGTTTAACCTCTTTGTTTGTTTAACATACCTAGAGATAGACTTTTGTTTAACCAGAAACAGAAGTCTCGCTCAAGGTGAAGTTTTTTACAGTCCCTAACACCCGTTTGTCCAAACTGTAGTCACATTTTCAAAACTCTAAACACAATTAGCGCAACATCTGTCTGTTGTGGACCATACCATTAACACAATTCATGTTGTTTTCACACAATAAGCAGTCAATTAACATGTTTCTAAAATGCTTAGATTTTCTTTACATACAAGCTTACCCAATACCAAAATGATGCATCTTTCTTGTCTTATTTACAAATGCTTGCAGACAGCATGTCAGAAATGAAAACCTAATGTTCAAAACCTTAAATACAGTATAAAGCCTCTACTTCTGCAACAACAGCAGCTCAAAAGCTTTATTGAAACAGCTGATAAGCATTTCTGAATGAACAGATCACTGAAACATTGAGAAATAGCTGATTTAAAGGGTAATTCCGGGATTTTTCAACCTGGCCTCTATGTCCACAAAATCGATTTTCATACCTTTAAGTAGATCCCAAAAGTTTCTGAGTTTCTCCGGTCCATCGGCTCAACCGGCAGTCGCGTAACGGCGGCTCTATGGCGGCAAGGTAATCCGTAAAGGCATACTCGGCCGGTCAAAGTACGTCCACTAAAAGTGCTTGTTTTTGTCACGGACGGGCTCAGATTGTTATTCGTGTTATTATCCAAATGTCTGATATGTCAATTACGGTTGATACGTGAGTCGGAGAGACGAGTTTTGAGTTTACGTAGAGGAACTGCTAGAACTTGCAGCAGCTGGTTCACCCTCTCGCTTTCATAAACTATCTTAGTATCCTTTTCACCGCTGTTTTCCGAGCTGTTTCTGTAGGGACCCTTTCCATAATGTTGTCAGACATTTGGATAATAACACGAAGCCCGTCCGTGACAAAAACAAGCACTTTTAGTGGACGTACTTTGACCGGCTGAGTATGCCTTTATGGATTACGTTGCCGCCATAGAGCCGCCGTTACGCGACTGCCGGTTGAACCGATGGACTGGAGAAACTCAGAAACTTTTGGGATCTACTTAAAGGTATGAAAAGCGATTTTGTGGACATAGAGGCCAGGTTGAAAAATCCCGGAATTACCCTTTAAATTGTCTAAAACAGACCAAACACAGAGTTCGAATGAAACAGTTGTACACAGTTCCTTTTGAATGGAACAGTGAGCGGGTCACCAGCACCGGCACCAATACGTCCAGGTATGGTGTCTATCCAATATGTCTTGTTCTATAGTGAGTTTTACACTATGCTACTCTACATGTAAACATGGGTTACAGTACATACAGTAGGACATACTGAAAAGCATTTACACATACTGTGTTTACACATATTGTGCATGCCAAGCATTTCTATCCAAGGTGCATAGCGAGAGACGACATAGATGTGATGTGGATGAGAACATGTGGCCAAATGCTGAAAATCATATAGATTACAGATTACAGATTACAGTCCACAACAGACGAATGCTGTGCTAATTGTGTTTAGAGTTTTGAAAATGTAACTACAGATTGGACAAAAGGATGTTAGCGACTATAAAAAAACTGTAGAACAGGACTGTGCATTTTTGTGTTTTTTCCCTTCTGCGCCTTTTTTACTAAACATGAAAAGTAATGCAGTTTTTGTAATGCCATCAACTGTTAGTATTTTGAAAGTCATTATGCTATGATTGATTACATGTTCCTCTTGGATAGAAAACACGTGCTAGTGTTTTGAAAGAATTATTTAATTTTGAGTCGGGTTTGCAGTGTTTTGATAGAGTTAGTGTATGTAGAGAACGTTTTTTAGCATTTTGAAATGTAGATTTAGTATTTAATTAACAAAATGTGGTTTTGAGCAGAAAATTAACTATTTGGCTAATTGTGTGATGTAGGTGTATTGCTGTGTTAGAAGTTTAGAAAAAGTATCTTAAAGGGTAATTCTGGGATTTTTCAACCTGGCTTCTATATCCACAAAATCGCCTATCATACCGCTAAGTATATCCCAAAAGTCCCGCTCTGAAATGGATGGTGGACAAAGGTAGTCTATGGCGAGAGAGTTCACTTGTTGCAGGAAGAGGATGGTTGTTTACACGATCCTCTTCTTGCAACAAGTCAACCCTCTTGCTTTCATAGACCACCTTTGTCAGAGTGGAGAGTTCAGAGTTCAGAGTTGTTGTAAATATGACAAAGTATGTCAGTATATAAAATATGACATATTGTCCACCGTCCATTTCAGAGCGGGACTTCTCCTTGAGCTAGACTTTAGTTTTCTGGCTAAAAAAAAGGTCTATTTCTGTAGCGATCCTTTCAGTAATGTTGTCAGACACTTGTCAGACACATGAATAACAATCTGAGCCTGTCACTGGCAAAATCAAGCACTTTTAGTGGACGTACTTCGACCGCATTGACATGCCCGCTGGATTACTTTGCAGCCATTGAGCCCCCGTTTCGCGACTGCCAGCTGAGCCGATCTACCGGAGCAACTCCGAAACTTTTGGGATCTACTTAGCGGTATGATAGGCGATTTACCCTTTAAGTATAGCTAAATGCTTGTTAGTGATCGTAAAAAAACTATGAAAGTGCTAAAAGTATCAACATATGGATCTGAGCCATGCAAAAGATTATCCCCTATTATGGTCACTGTACCTACTAGGCATTGATTTCATTTCCTGAAACAAATATTTCAGATAGACCTGTTCACTTTAAATGTTACGTCAGGTGACCCAGTCAGTTGGCTCTTGACTTGAATTACTATTCTATTGCACTTTTCGGTGCCAGAGGTCTTTTTTTTGTACAATAGCATAATAGTATCACCCTGCACCATTACAGTGAGGGGAGCGGAGCAGAAAGGAGAGTTTCAGTGTAATTTGAACCCTGATTGTTAGCGTAGCCACATTTGGGTCATGAGCAACAACAACAGTGGTGTTAGATATCACCATGTACAACAAAACAAATTGTCCTGTGGCATAGAAAAACACACACATTAACAAACACATTGTGAGCTCATGTCATGTCAGCTAAAATAAGCAAGACACACTAACGATGGTACTTACATTATGAACCATGTACTTTAAAATGAACATACCTCTTCTTTCTGAAGTGTCCAGGCAGTCATCGATTGCCCTTTAGCAGAGCTCTTTTAAACCTGAGTGATGCTCTGGACAGGATTTTTGGTGCCTTTTTATTTATTTTTTTTACAGTTTTTTTTTTTGATTGCTTTGACTCAATTTGCACAACAGATTTTCAATGTGCAAAACTCTTAAAGGGGGGTATTGTACTCATTTTGGGCTATTTAAACTGTTCCTGGGGGTCTTTACAACACTTTGTGAAGTCTATATAAAAAAAAATCCTAAAACCAGCTTCTGTGGTGTGTTTCAGTCTCTCATTTTCTCCATTGTAAAGAACAGGTTGTTTTGAGGGCGTGGAGGTTGTATGTAATGAGCACTGCTCATTACATACAACCTCCACACAAGGCGGAGAGCAGAGCGCTCATGCTACTCAAGGTAAACAAATAAGCTTGATGCAGAAATCTACCATAACCATGGCAGCCGCTCCAGAACCAACACTGAGACCGGACAAGTTTGAGATGGAGTCTGACCCAGAATTGGAAGAGGCAGCTGAGGCGGTTCCACTTAGTTTCTCAATGATAACAATTCATCATCAATGTGTAATATTGTACTTTGTTTTGTGTATGTGGGTGTGTGAGCGACACTCTCTGCTGTAGCCAGTCTGTTTATGGCTCATGTCCATAAGCTTATTAAATACAATTTGCAGACAAGCTAGGATTAACACTTTTGTTGCGCTAGTTAGCCAAGTTAGCCGTTTACTTGTATTTGTTTACAGGCCAGCAGACGCCGCATTGATTGCTTCTGCCCATTGCTACGATACGTAAACGTTGCCGCCATATTGGTCCGGGCAAGACTGGCCTGTAAACAAATACAAGTAAATGGGGAGCTGCGATTTTTCTGGATGAAAAGCACTATAACGTTTACATTTCTCAACCGATTTCAATGAGTCCTTTTTTTTATATTCAAGGGTAGTAGAGTAGAAAAAAAAGTTTTGTCTCCAGTTACTTAGTTAGGCTATAATCACTCTCAAGAGAGCAGTGTCAACGTTAGGCTCACATGAACTGAATTACCTACTTATGTGGTGGAATTGTCATAAGGCATTGTAAAAACTTTCCTTGGTTAATACCTGTGGAGACATCCATATATAATATAATTTAACATGAAATGTGCAGAAAGTTATTTTTCTGTCCATGTCCCGATCATTTTAGCTTTTCTTGTGCTCCAGGTCAGAACACAGCCCATTCACTTTGAAATACTGGGGGGGAAAAATCTAAATAGCGCATTTTTAAGTACTAATAATTGACCATCATTGAGAAAAATGGAACAAAATCAGCAAAAATTACAATAGTGAGACACTGGCAGTCAGTCTGCTTTCTATATTTTTATAGCAGTGAAAGGATACAGATATACTCCAAGACAGACAATTACAGACAAAGACTATTATAAAATAAGATACACCTTTATTGATCCCCAGAGGGCAAATAAAGAGGGAAAATTCAAATGGCCTATAATCGAAATTTTCATCTATATTTATATATCTATATTTCTCCAAACCGATTTTTATGACAAGCTACTCATTTCGGCTAATATGTTCATCGTTGAAGTTTAATTATTGGTGCATTTTCAAATACAATGGCCATTATCAAATAATGCTGTCAAACACTAAATAATTGTCATCAAAAAAGACTATGCAAGAGTCATTTACTCATAAGTACTTCAAATGAAGTACAGCAAGCAGCCCCTGTGATAGACTGCAGTATATATATATGGCTTGTGTTTTTATGGAAGACAAACAAAATATTACATTACAGTAGATTACTGTATATGAAAGAAATCATACAGTAATGCAGTAAACTTAACTGTATTTGACAGTAAAAAGAAAAACAATGTTGTAATGCATTTTAGTGCTTAAGCAGCATTTTGCCTCTCTGCTGCATTTGGACACAGAATTTCATGTACGTCACATCTGATATCTTCATTTGCAAGGCAGTGTTGATAAAATCTTCTTCTTAGACCTCTGTTTACAACATAGTGGATCACAGTGGCTCTAATTTCATTTGACACAATTGTATGCCTTCTGACTCATTGGCCACAGCCATGGCTGTGACCCTGTCGATGACCCCATCCTTCATTGCCAACCTCATCGGCCTGCTACATGTTGTCAGAAACTGCCATTCAGTTTTCTAAGCAGCCTTTTATGTAGTGGTGAAGAGATTATCAATTGTGTTGCAATGCTACTCAAGTGGGCAAGGTTGCTGGAAGTGATGAGATATGACAACAAACGACTGTTCAATTGATTTAGTGATCTGCGTTTGTAGTAATAAGCATTGCAACATTGTTGTAATGTTAGGTGGCTGTACTCTGAGGATGGATCATATGATTTAGAGTTTTGCACTTTGTATGTCACTTTGTCTTAGAGTATGAATTTTGAAAGTCAGTTTGGCACTTTGCATTTACAGTTTCGTACATTGAAATTCTGCAAAATGAGTCAAAGCAATCGAAAAAAAATGGAATTGTGACCACTTCATGGTTGCATTAACAGATTTACTGAGAAGGAAGCTGAGGGACAAAAAGTAGATGTGCTGACATGAATGTTGACCTTCTATGGACTTTTTCAACCGACGTGGCACAAGCATGCATGTGCAGCTTACCTGTTTACTATTGGGGATTGGGTGAAGGTTCCGCATGTTTCCCTATGAATGAACAATAGTTCATAGCAAGTGCAAAATGGAAGAACAAACAATGCTCAATGCTCAAAAACAATGCTAGGGAACTAGAGATGCAACTGGAGCCTCTGGTGCCGCCCACAATCACTCAGAATAAAGCAACCAAGTTCAGGATTCAAGAACTTTATTTGTCACATACACAGACAGGGTGTGCAGTGAAATGAAAAGTGGCAATGCTCAACGGGAATGTGCAAAGGGAAACAACAGTCACAGTATTTACAATAAAAAAAAGCAGCACAAAATTTACAGTAAGAAACACCACAATAGGATAGAAATATAAATAAAAAATGTAAAATATGAAAATATTTGGAAATATGTGTAGTCGCTACCTGTACATCTAAGTGTGTGTGTGTGTGTGTGTGTGTGTGTGTGTGTGTGTGTGTGTCAGAGTGAACACACATGAAGAAACATTGGTGAAAATACTGTGAATGATCATTTCAAACTTCTCTCTTGTCTTTACATCACACACGTCTACTGGGTGTACGCAATCAATGAGCAAGCTGTGCTTCATGCCCCAGTGTAGTGTGGGAAACTAGCTAGCTATGAGGCATGTCAGTTATAAACATCAACACAAGAAAATATAATTTCCTTGCCTGGGCAAAAAGGTAGTGTAATGTATTTGAATACTTAAAAACACTTGAATAGTAATTGATTTATCTTCACATGGAAACAATCCCATCTTCCCCAGCAGGGACGATGTCAGTAAAGTGCTGTATGTATCCATTTTTGAGTCTGTTTAACCATTTCAAATATTGGAAACAAGATTAAAATATAGAATGTTGCTATTTCCATAGGGCTTCTTCAATAAAGAAACAGTGATGAAATTGTACAAGCTGATACCAGGCTATATCTATTAGGACATCATTTTTTTTAATCTATTGACATCATTTTTCATTTCACTTTT
The DNA here is from genome assembly GCA_034670385.1 of Hoplostethus mediterraneus. Classification (NCBI taxonomy): domain Eukaryota; kingdom Metazoa; phylum Chordata; class Actinopteri; order Trachichthyiformes; family Trachichthyidae; genus Hoplostethus; species Hoplostethus mediterraneus. The sequence goes on from JAXDDW010000083.1 coordinate 109,359, forward strand.
TTTTTTTTTTAATTTCTAACCTTGCAAACCCTTGCAGTTTCTTTGGTTCACCTTCAGTTTGCCACATGGAAAGCAGCAGAGAGTAACTTGAGGGGAGATCAAGAACACCAGAGTTCAATCTTGAAAATCAGAGATGATGCCAAATCGTGGCTGTTATCAACCTAAAAGGTATTTTTTTCCAGTGTTAGCAAGTTGATTTTCCATCTTTGGATTGGAATGTTGTTTGTCCATTCACAGAGCTGATGTCAAGGCTTCACAAGAATACTGTTAAATACAGCCTTTGAGCCTTCAGCTTTAGAAGTCTTAACAATGTACAATTCTTTCCCTCACCTCCCCAAGTTTGCAGATGAGTCACGTACCGTATGAATTGCTCCATCTTTAAGCTTCAATTTAGATGCTAATCCTGCTGTGAACTGGCCCTCGTTGCTGAAGCAGTCCATCGTGAAGTGATTATCACACACATACAAAAATGAGCTAACTGTAGCCGGGACGTTGCCATTGTAAATAAAATGAATCCACTCTGTCCTGGCATTTTTGCGTGTTGGGAGTGTGCAGGGATCTATGTTGCTGCCTGCATCCTACAACAGAACAAGTGGAATGCTGGAATCTGGCCGTAGACATGTTGTCGTTGTAGCTTCAATGTTCGAGTAAGCAATGGCTTGTGGCTCTGCCGGGAGCTGCATTTTGAGACAAGGTAAATGGGAATGGTTATTCTCCTTGGGGTGGGCATGCTGATTGTGCTGGATTATGCTAATAGTGGCAAATATTTTTTGCCAGACAGGTAAAATAAAGTGACTGCTTAATGTTTGATACTAATGCCCAAATTTTGACTTTTTGTTGACTTTATGCAACTAGCTAAAGCAATAACCTCATTCCAAGCACACAAGCTATCCATAAGTCAATGCATAAGCAAACACACACACACACACACACACACACACACACACACACACACACACCCTTACCATTGTGCAGTCGCCCTGACGTCTCCTGTGATGGTAACAGAGGTAGAGCGGCTTCCCTAGCAACAAGACCAGTTGCTAAGGAAGCCACCAGGGGTGCCATGAGGGTGCCATGACAACCAACACCCTCTGGACAATCAACTTGAGGGAGAGAGTTGCCTTAAGAGTTGTCGATAGACCAAAACATTAACAGTGCAGACGTGACTTTGTGTATTTCGTACTTATTCTTTTACCGAAGATCATGTGCACAACTCCTATTAGAACAGACATCATCTTATAGGAGAAAGGACAAGTGGTTGTTGGCTGGATGCCATACCTACGGGAATAGAGGAACAGGGGTGTCAAAAGAGGAGGGAGAGAGCAGAAGACTAGAAGAGGAGAGGGTAAGAGAAGACAAAGGACAAATTATAGTGTCACAGCTGCTCCAGGTGGCGTCCCTAGAACTAGAAGGGGGGTGGGCTGAGTCCTGTCACAGCTGTTCTGCCTTCACTCTCACCTGCCCCTGTTTACTAGTCCATTGTCTTGTTGCTGCCCTGTGTTGTGTCTCTCTCTTTCCCCCCCTCTCTCTCTGCAGGTTGGTGGGCATGCCTCTGAGGGCTCCTTTCTGCCAGGGCAGCACAGCTGATTCCAATCCCTTACTCTCCAGTAAAGACTTGCCTTTTTGAGAACTTCTGCCTCCAGCCTCTGTCTGCTTCTGGGTCCACCTGTACTTGATCTTACAATGAGGGGAGAGGAGAAGAAAGGGGATTGTCAATGGGATCCTGGTATCCCTCATTGTAATTGGCCACTTTTCATATAAAATGGTGGTGATAAAAACAAAATGGCAGCGTACCGTATGGCTGGAGAAGAGGCAGTGTCCGCCAAGCCGTGTTTCTTGTGTGTGGTAGTGTCCGTGGCCTATCCTTGGCCCCGAGTTCAGTCCGTGGTCAGTAGGCGGAAATACCCCAGAGGTACATCGCCGTGCAGGCCTCCAAACAACCCCCGGACCTCGCATAACAGAGATCTTCACCCGGGCAATTATACCCTGGGTGCCCGACGACCGTCTTCTGCCTGGTACCGGAGGTAACTCCGACAGTGTTAGTGATGGCCGATTCACAAACGTATCATTCCAAAGAACCGAATCAGTTAAGTGAGTGAGCTGATTCGACTCGCACTCGCAACTGAATCAATTCAGCAGTGGTTATAGCAGCGCCAGAAAAAAAAAATTTATTAAAAAAATCACCAGTTAATTTATCAAACAACATCTTAAACATTACAAAAACTGTTGTCAATGTATATAGAATGTAATAGATCAGTGGTTCTCAAGTGGTTCTGGCTTCGGGACCCACCGTCACCCCTTAATGACCCAAATCGAGGAAAATTTTCAACTTCTCAAATTTATTTAATGAAAAGATGGTGCAGTTTGAACCTGAGATAGTACAGAATCACTGAATCTATGACAACCAACATTGCACTATGGAAAAAAATCAGTTTCTTCAGTAGCAGTTTTTAATCCATAAACTCAAAATAAATTAAACAAAAAGTGCAATTAAAAAAGATTCAAGTATACAAAATTAACTTTTCTTCTGATTACCTTATCAGTAGGTAAATACTGAAAAATATTGTGCTTTGAAGAAAATTAAGCAGCACTCACTTCAACCTTAGGTGTAACACTGACATCATAGACCTGAGTTTGGAGGAATTAATGGGAGAACTGGGGGTGTTTTTTGCTCCTGACAAGAGTCTCAAAGTCTGGAGTATTAGTTATAGTTATAGTAGACAAAGCTTCATGCTTCATGATTCGGCTTCATGCTTTCATGTGCCAACACCTCGCTGCACAAAACACACTGAGGTTTTTGTTCTCAATGTAAGAAAATCCATATCTCATGTAGTCGGTGTCGTACTTGCGTTTCGCCATGCTCAATTAGCATATGAAAACTAGTGATGGGGAGAAAAGAACAAACAAATCTTTTTGAACGAATCTTTTTAGTGTCCGGTATGTACCGGGTTAGCAAATCGAACGGACCGACTGCTCATGAATCCCTACTCACACTGCCCACGCCCGCTCACGTTGCCTGCTATGAGAGACCGAGCGGCTGCTCTGAGCTGCTCGTGAACCGTTCAGTCTCTATCGGACTTCTCGGACATCTGCTCTCTCGGTTCGCGAGATGTCCGATGTCCGAGAAGTCCGATAGAGACGGAACGGTTCATCAGCTCTCTCGTTCTCGAACCGTTCGGTCTCTATCAGACTTCTCGGACATCTCGGACAGTAAAACGTAAAACGCCAACTAAATCACAGGTTAATGATAATAATATTTTTAGTATTTACACAGAGTATTGCTATTGATTTCATTTTATTTTGTGTGCTCTTGACTTTCTTTTTCTAATAGAGACAGTTTTGTTGACCAATGTTAAATGTTAAATGGCTTATAGTTTACCCAATTACCAGTTAATTTATTAAACAACATCTTAAACAACAAAAACTGTTGTCAATGTGTGCAGAATAGATCGCTACATTATTACATCGGCCTTTTTACATGATCCTATATGGGTCCTTGATCCGGCAGGTACGCGGAAGTAGTCTCGCTCGTTCATCAGCTCTCTCGTTCATCTCGTTCATCTGTTCTTGAACCGTTCGAGAACGAGAGAGCAGATGAACGAGAGAGGGCGATGTCCGAGCGCCAAACAAATAAATAACAGCGACTTCACCGGCGATTTGCCTTTTTTTCTCTGCAGATGCAGAAAGTTCAGTGCAAGCCATTCTAGTTCAATAATCTGATTTAGATTGGAGGAATTAAAGAAAAAAATTTAACATTATACAGTTGCAAACGTCTTTATTAAAATGGCAAACATAAAAAATATAAAAACAAACAAAAAAATCCCCTTCAAAATAAAAGCACAGGATGTTTTTCTTAACATTTTTTTTTGCCCAGGCAAAGGCCCGCGACCCACTGAAAACGGGTCCCCACCAGTTGAGAATCACTGTAATAGATCACTACATTATTACATTGGCCTTTTTCATAATCCAATATGGCTCCTTGATCCAGCGGGTAAGCGGAAGTAGTCTCTCTCGTTCATTGGACGTGAACCGCTGATCCGAGTGAGCGGAAGGGCTGACTGAACCGCGACGGACCGACTGAACGGTTCGCGAACGAGAGAGCAGATAAACGAGAGAGCACATGAATGAGAGAGACTGAGCAGCTTGCGAACGAAAGAGCAGATGAACGAGAGAGCAGATAAACGAGACTGAGCGGTTCGCAAACGAGAGAGCACATGAACGAGAGAGCACATGAATGAGAGAGCAGATGAACGAGAGAGACTGAGCAGTTCACGAACGAGAGAGCAGATGAACGAGAGAGACTGAGCAGTTCACGAACGAGAGAGCAGATGAACGAGAGAGACTGAGCAGTTCACGAACGAGAGAGCAGATGAACGAGAGAGACTGAGCGGTTCACGAACGAAAGAGCAGATGAACGAGAGAGACTGAGGAGCTTGCGAATGAAAGAGCAGATGAACAAGAGAGACTGAGCGGATCACGAACGAGAGATCAGATGAACAAGAGAGACTGAGCGTTTCGCGAACGAGAGAGCAGATGAACGATAGAGACTGAGTGAGAACGGCAAATGTAATAATGTAGCGATCTATTCTGCACACATTGACAGTTTTTGTTGTTTAAGATGTTTAATAAATTAACTGGTAATTGAGTAAACAATAAACCCAAACTAGAAATGCATTTCCCACGGAAAATGCGTGGGATTGCTGTACGGGCAAACCGCAAAGTATGTACATGTGCTAAGCTTAAAGGGATATTAAAGGTGGTTGCTAGGATGTTTCTAGCTGGTTGCTAGGGTGTCCTGGGCCATTGCTAGGGTGTTGCTAGGGTGTCCTGGGCCGTTGCTTGGGTGTCCTAGGCCGTTGCTAGGGTGTCCTGGGCTGTTGACATGATATGACAGTTGAGTAAGCAATTAAAAAAACATGTACTATTTGCTATAGCTTGTAGACAAACAAGTGTGCCTGTGTGTATATGTGTTTTAACAGACTGGATCAACTTATGGTCGTAAAATGATGACAGGCTACCTGTCCTCAGTTGGGGTACGTGCAGGGGAATGTCAAATTGGAAGAGTTCTGAGAGCAGCCCATGCCCCTTACCATGACGAACGGCGTCAAGTATGTTATTAAAGGGTAATTCCGGGATTTTTCAACCCGGTCTCTATGTCCCCAAAATTGCCTAGCTTACCGCATAATAGATCACCGAAGTTTGGGAGCTGCTCCGGTCCATCGGCTCAATCGGCAGTCACGTAACGGCGGCTCAATGGCAGTAACGTAATTCGTGAGGGCAAATTCGGCGGTCAAAGTACGTCCACTAAAAGTGCTTTTTTTTGTAACGGACAGGCTCAGATTGTTATTCGTGTGTCTGACAAGTGTCTGACAACATTACCGAAAGGATCGCTACAGAACCAGAAATAGATCTTTTTTAAACAACAACTCTGAACTCTGAACGCTCAACTCTAACAAAGCTGTTTAATTAAAGCAAGATGATTCACTGTTGCAAGACGAGGATCGTGTAAACAACCGTCCTCTATCCGACAACGAGTGAATCATCTTGCTTTCATAATACAGCTTTGTCAGAGGTGAGCGTTCAGAGTTCAGAGTTGTTGTTAAAAAAAGGTCTATTTCTGGTTAAAAAACGGTCTATTTCTGTAGCGATCCTTTCGGTAATGTAGGTGTACAGGTCAGTATGTTCTGTTTGAAAGAAAATATTTTAATTAATTGTAATAATACCAATAATTTCAGTTTCAAGTTTCATACTTGTTTATGTAGACTTGCAGTAACACGTTATGGAATGTGGGATCAATTTTTTGTGGATCATGGCAAAGGGTTTACTAGTGCCTATACATGCAAGAGAGGCTGTCAGAATATAGACACAACCAGCAAAGAGAGTACCTACCTCCAAACTCAGTCAACAAGGGTAATGTAACCATCTGCAAGCCATCAGCCTACATTATGCCAGTGGTGAAAAGTAACTAAGTATATTAAGCCAAGTATTGCACTTAAGTACAAGTTTGAGGTACCTGTACTTTACGTGAGTATATGTTCTGCCAATTTATAGTTCCTCTCTAGTACATAATGAGTAATAACAATCTAATGTCATATAATATATCAGTCACATGAGCCAATTTTCAAGAGTGGTTACATTCGGTACTTCCAGTACATTTAGCAGATAATACTTATTGTAAGATTTTGAATGCAGGACTTTTACTTATGGAGTATTGCAAAATTGTGGTGCTGGTGCTTTCTGAGATTACTGAGAGTACTTCTTCCACCACTGCATTACTCATTCTTTAATTAGTCTTTTCTCTAGTTCCCAACTGTCAATAGCATAGAGACACACTGTTAACAGACCTCTACCCACCTTTTTTTAACAGAAATGGCCAGAAATCAACAACTGAGTGAATTACCCACTAAAGGAGGCCCTGGTACAGCTACAAGATCAGGAAGCAATAGATATAGAGGACAGCCTGACGAGGTTCTGCACATCCAATCTGACCTGCCAGATGTGCCAGATTGACATAAACAGATTTGTGCAATCATGGAATGCTCACAGAATCCCAGGTATGTTACATATCCCATACAAGTTATTCACTGTAACGGGTTCTAGAAGTGTTTTACCATTGAACAGCACAACAAACATGTTTTGTGTTGTTAAGGGGAAAGGGATACTAAATAACCTGGCAGGGACTGGAACACTGAGAAAAATCACAACAGATCTTCTACCAGATGCCACAGTAGCAGCTGACATGTATGACAGGGACATGGGATCATCCCTCACCAGAATATCTTCATTCGGAAGTGACCCCTTTCTGTCTGAGGCAGACAAAGTGAGAGCAGAGCAGCACTTATACAGTATTACCCTGACCTTTCAGTTGTTTTTGACAATGCTGTCAATTACAACTATGCTCCATTCAAAGAGGCCTTGATCTACCTCATTGATGTAACAAAGAGATGCTCCTAATTTCATGTGCATTGGATCATGAGGAGTCTTTTTCATGTCGTAATACATGTCTGGAGGGGATGTTTAAGTTCTGTTTATTAAGTACACATACTGTAACTATGGACTCCACCATTATGCAGTCACTACTATAGGAGTCCAGGGTATAAGTATACTCAAGCCAAATGTTACTATAAAAACGTCAGCTGTCTATCTTGTTACCATTTTTTTTAAAAACAATGCCATTCCATTTTGTTTACTGTCATCATATCCATATTACACAGTGTGACAAAGTGGGTAAGAACATGATATTTGTCCCCATTTGTACCATCATTGCCATATTGCTTACTAATTTAGCCATGCTTGTTAAGGTTTGTTTTCGCCATAGTTCCATCATTGATCTGTAACTTGCAGACGCATACTATCCCAGGATTGTTTGTGCTTTGCATTATGTTTGGTTACAGTTCACATACCATCAACATTTCTGCTTAAAGTAAAACACTGACAAGTATTAAGTTTAGTTATTGTTTATCGTCTGCCGCCTACCACCTTCCTAGCCACTCTGGTCAGGTTTTGTAACACAGTATTCACAGGACCGTTTTATGGAAAAAAAATATTTACCAGGAAGTGCTTGTGTCCAGAGAGAATGACAAAACAGAGATACAAAAATGTTGTAACCAAAGTGAGAACAGCTTTGAGAATCTCCACATGAAAGTGACAACAGCAAATACATTTTAAACCAGTGTGGGGTTCCACAGAAAATCCTGTCACAACAACATCTTGCCACATTTTCTAGCTCTTATAAAATCTGAAAACAACGATGCAACATAAAACGTATCAATCCTCAATATCAAAAGCATTTATCAATCACATGACATAACACTGTGAAAAGTAGGGCTTGGTGGCAAGAACAAATGCAGCACTTAGTCTTCTTACTAGTTCAGACAGGCCAGTGACCCTGTGAATGTTGATGGAAAAATCCATCAAAAATTCCATCAAACATCAACGTTATGTTTGTCAGTGCTGTGTGATGGCTGAATAACCATTTTTTAATAAATTCTACTCAATGATAAGACTGACCTCTGCAAACCAGACAAGTTAAGGCACCCCTCACATTCCTGGACTGTTCTTCGTTCAGTACCAATGTTGTCTTCCTGTTTCGATGGACCAGGTCAGAGAGTCCCTGGATGGCAGTAGTCACCTTAGTCAAACCCTGAGCAGCCAGGACAACCTCCTCGATTTTCTCGAACACACTGTCCAGTCCACCCTCATCTCTGCGTCTACAGAAACATCACATGTATATATTAAATAATATATTTATACACATATTTTTATTTATTATATTTTTAAGCTCACACAGGCAACTGGTAATGTATACAAATAATTATTTTTATTTTATTATCACATATTTGTCATTAATATTCACACTGATTATGGACACAGAGAAACAATTGCTTTTGTACCACTTACATAAACTGTCCACTGAGTAGAGCTGTTCAACCAAAGGAGATATAGTAATAGCAAAGAAAAGATTCATATAAACATGGCAGTATGTTTGGACAAATTGTGGACTGACTGAGGAACGTGGCATTCTTTTAGTCGCTTTCATTTAGTTTCTTTCAATGTGTTGTGTCAGACCAGCTTTGCTCTTTATTTGAGGCCATGCTTAGCCTTTTACAGTGACTGATGTCAGGAGGAAAAAGTGAGGGGATGGAACAAAAGCCACTGGCAGTCCGACTTACGAGATTCTCCGCCTCTTTCGTTGCAAAGCTTGGAAGTCAGCCTCTGGTACAGCCATGATTTTTCGAGAGTTCTGCTTCCAATAAAAGGAGCCTAAATTAGTACAAAAAATGTATAGATAGATAGATAGATAGATGTACTTTATTAATCCCAAGCTGGGAAATTGCAGTGCAGCAGCAGCATTACACACAGAGACAATAACAACAACACAATGAATTTAAAAAAAAGAACAACCTAGACATATTAAAATGGCAATATAGAATGCAATATAAAAATGTATAAATAAGCATTATTATTGTAGTGCAAAATAAAATATAAGGTGCAGTGAACAGAGTTGTGTAAAAACATATAAAGTGCATAGTGACTGTATGTTATGACCAGAGTTTTAGCTGTTATTGTACAGTGTGATGGCATGTGGCAGGAAAGATTTCCTGTATCTGTCCCTTCGACAGCGGAGCTGGAGCAGCCTGTGAGAGAAGGTACTCCGCTGTCTGTCTACTGTGTGATGGAGAGGGTGCTGATCATTGTCCATGATGGATAACAGTTTGTTCAGCGTTCTCCTCTCCACCACGGTCTCAAAAGTCTCCAGCCTGAGACCCAGTACAGAGCCAGCCTTCTTGATGATTTTATCAAGTCTGTTAGTGTCGCTGGCTCTGATGCTGCTGCCCCAACACACGGCAGCAAAGAAAAAGACGCTGGCAACAACAGACTGGTAGAAGATCTCCAACATCTTGCTGCACACGTTGAAGGATCTCAGCTTCCTCAGGAAAAAGAGTCTGCTCATCCCCTTCTTGTACACAGCCTCGGTATTAGATTTCCAGTCCAGTCTGTTGTCGATCACCACTCCCAGGTATCTGTAGTCCTCCACCTCCTCCACCGCCTCCCCCCTGATCCGTATTGGCTGTGAAGGCATCTTCTTCCTCCTGAAGTCGATCACCATCTCTCTGGTCTTGTTGACATTCAGCCTCAGGTGATTCAGCTCGGACCACTCTACAAAGTTGTCTACCAGTGTCCTGTACTCACCCTCCTCTCCCTCTCTTATACACCCTACAACAGCTGAGTCATCAGAAAACTTCTGTAGGTGACATGACTCAGAGTTGTACTGAAAGTCAGTGGTGTATAAGGTGAAGAGGAAGGGAGAAAGCACAGTTCCCTGTGGAGCTCCTGTATCACTGACCACCACATCAGACAGGACACTGCCCAGACGGACAAACTGTGGCCTGCCTGTCAAGTAGTCAGTAATCCAGGAGATCATTGTGTCGTCAACACCCACCCCCCGCAGCTTCTCACCCAGTAGCAGAGGTTGAATGGTGTTGAAAGCACTGGAGAAATCAAAGAATGTGATCCTCACAGTGCCTCCCCTACCATCCAGATGCATATGGGCTCGTTGCAGCAGGTAGATGACAGCATCATCGACTCCTAAATGGGGCTGATAGGCAAATTGCAGAGGGTCCAGAAACGTCCTCACCTGTGGCCTCAGCTGGGCTAAGACCAGTCTCTCCAGGACCTTCATCACATGAGATGTGAGGGCGACTGGTCTGTAGTCTGCCGGCTCGGATGGCCTCGACTTCTTGGGGACTGGAACCAGGCAGGACGTCTTCCACAGCATCGGGACTTTCTCCTGACTCAGACTCAGGTTGTACAGATGTCCCAGTACAGGAGACAGCTGGCTGGCACAGGTCTTCAGGATCCTGGGTGTGATGCCATCAGGGCCTGCAGCCTTTCGCTGATGTAGTCTTTCCAGCTGTCTCTTTACCTGGCCTGTAGTCACCGTTGGGCGGGGGTTGATGCAGATGTCTTCATTGGAAGAGGAGGAGGAGGTGGGGGGGAAAGAGGTGGGGGGGGGAGGAGAGGGGGCAGACGGAGAGGTGTTGTACAGGAGAATGCTGGGGGGTGGATCGAGCCATTTGGGACAGTGTGGGTGTGTGGGGGGCTGGGGGGGTCGGGGGGGTGGCAGGAGGTGAGCTAAACCTGTTAAAAAACTGGTTAAACTGGTTTGCTCTATCCAGGCTCCCTGCTGTCTGCCTGTCTTTCCCCTTCATCCCTGTGATGTGCTTCATTCCCGTCCACACATCCCTCACACTGTTCTGCTGGAGTTTGGCCTCCAGCTTCCTCCTGTAGTTGTCCTTGCATGTCCTCAGCATCTCTCTGAGTTCGTGCTGCACTCTCCTCTGTTCCTCTCTGTCTCCAGACCTGAAAGCCATCTTCTTCTTGTTTAGAAGTGCCTTCAGGTCACTGGTAATCCAGGGCTTGTTGTTGGAGAAGCAGTGCACGGTCCGGGCTGGTATGGTGGTGTCCTCACAGAATCTGATGTAATCCGTGATGCAGTCAGTCATCTTATCAATGTCCTCCCCATGTGGCTCACAGAGTACATCCCAGTCTGTCGACTCGAAGCAGTCCTGAAGTGCCTCAGCAGCCTCCTGTGTCCACCTCCTCACCGTCGTGGTGTGCACAGGCTGCCTTCTCACAAGAGGGACATACTTGGGAGTCATCATGACCAAGTTGTGGTCTGACCTGCCGAGGGGGGGAAGGGCTGTGGCGTCATATGCATCCATGGCATTAGCATACAGGAGATCCAACGTTTTATTGTCTCTGGTGGGGCAGTCAACATATTGGTGAAAGTTATTAAAAGTTTTGTCCAGTGAGGCATGATTAAAATCACCTGTAATAACCATGAATGCATCCGGGTATTCTGTCTGTAGTTTAGCAGCGGCAGAGCTGATGACGTCACAGGCCACCGCTGCATCGGCTGACTGGGGGATGTGAACAGCGATAACGCCATCATCTACCTACTGCACCGATCACTGTCCCACCTGGAGAGTGCTGGGAGCGCTGTGAGAATCATGTTTTTTGATTTCTCCAGCGCATTCAACACAATTCAACCGACGCTGCTGCGAGGGAAGATGATGAGTGCAGGAGTGGATGAACAGCTGACTGCTTGGACCATCAACTACCTCACCGACAGGCCACAGTATGTGAGACTGCGCAACTGTGTGTCGGAGGGGGTAGTTTGCAGCACTGGGGCCCCCCAAGGAACGGTCCTCTCTCCCTTCCTCTTCTCCCTCTACACATCCGACTTCACCCACAACACCAGCAGCTGTCATCTCCAGAAGTTCTCTGATGACTCAGCCATTGTTGGCTGTGTGTCTGAGGGGAATGAGCTGGAGTACAGGTCAGTCATCATGGACTTTGTGGACTGGTGTGAGCGTAATCACCTGTGCTTAAACACCAGTAAGACGAAGGAGATGGTGATTGACCCCCGGAGGAAGGCACCACCCCTCACACCGGTGAACATCCAGGGCTTGGACATAGAGATGGTGGACAGTTTTAAGTACCTGGGTGTTCACCTCAACAATAAACTGGACTGGTCACACAACACTAACGCCCTGTACAAGAAGGGCCAAAGTCGCCTCCACCTTCTGAGGAGACTGAGGTCCTTTGGAGTACGCAGGCCCCTGCTACGGACCTTCTATGACTCTGTGGTAGCCTCTGCTATCCACTACGCTGTGGTCTGCTGGGGAGCGGGCAGCACTGACCGGGACAGGAAGAGACTGAACAAGCTGGTCAGGAGGGCCAGCTCTGTCCTGGGCTGCCCACTGCCCTCTGTGGAGGAGGTGGGTGAGAGGAGGATGTTAGCCAAGCTGACCTCCATCAGGGACAACACCTCTCACCCACTGCATCAGACAGTGGAGGCCCTGAGCAGCTCCTTCAGCGGCAGACTCCGTCACCCACAGTGTAGGAAGGAGCGCTACCGCAGGTCCTTCATCCCCACCGCTGTTAGGCTGTTCAACCCAACAGTCTAGTCAACAGTCTAATCTTTCCTCTCTTATATGGACCTGTGCAATACCCCCCCCCCCCCCCCCCCCCCAACAACCAGTCAATCATCTCCCCCTCCATCACCTTGTAAATATATTTAATATTTAATTTGTTAATACTACTTGTTTATCTTTTTGCTTTTTCTTATGGCACTCTATTGTTTGCACACTTGTTTGTTTTTTTTGCACTATATTGTATATTGTATATTCTATTCTATATTCTGTTTTTCTATTGTTGTGAGCTGCTGTAACGTGAATTTCCCCACGGCGGGATTAATAAAGTCTCTCTTATCTTATCTTATCTTATAACAATGGTGGACGTGAACTCCCTCGGTAAATAATACGGGCGCATTCCCACAGCCAACAGTTCAATGTCCGGGGTACAGAGACGTTCCTTCACGTTGACATGTCCTGGATTGCACCACCACTAAATAATGTATGAATAAGAGCTAATTCTTGAGACTGACACGTGAATGCATATTCATTTAGTTTTATGTGAAATGGCAGCAAAAGTTTGACATTGTATATGGCTGCAGTTTGAAACGTGGGACTTTATGTTGATGCAGCAATTCAAAGCCCACAATACATTTGCGACCTAATCATGAAGCAACATAAAAGTTCATACCACTGTCAAAGTAAATCTTCAAGACACAGGGTTAACTAAACTGCAAACTGACAAGGTAAATAAAGTTGTTCAAATGAAGCACCTCTTGTTCAAAACTTCCACTCCATTGTGGTCTGTAAGGATGCGTTGTTCGTTGCTTCCTAAGGCGTCTTTTACTTTGGCAATCATGGATGGGACACTGGCGTCCTGCTCAGTGAATCTTACAACCACCATTCTGCTGTTCACAAGCTTTCCACTCTGTACCTCTCCCATGCTGACAGTTCTGGAATTTAGAACAACTATATTTAGGGTCATTCATAATGATGAACATACAAGAGAACATTTACCTTCTATTGACAGGGGCATGGAAATTTAAAAAGAAAATTAGCTTACCTTGTAAAGTATTTCAGGGATTGGGCCCTGGGTGGCAGTGAGGGACTTGCTGAGCTCGCCGACCTGGAGAAGCGAAACTGGCTGCTCGTGGAAGGAGTTGGAGGTGGCCCAGAGGCAGCAACGTTAACACTTGTATCCGGCGCAGTCCCAGCCCTGTGTACCTCGTAATGGGCCTTGTCCCTGAGATCCAATGAACTGAACACTACCACATTAGTATCGTCAGTGAGGTTTTTAGTGTTTACCTAAAAAACAGTAAGGCACTGCTTCAACTGTATGATCATTTTTGAGGATGCAGTTTGTGCTATTGAACTGTATTGCATTGTACAGAGAGGTGTTTCTGTCATTGAGCCTAGCCTAATTGATATAAATGGGGTGGACAAAATAATAAAACACCAGTCAGTACAACACAATACCATTCAACAGCACGACTGCAACCTCAAAAATGACCATATTGACACCTCTCTAAAACAGTTTCAACACAAACTGAACACTATAACCTCCATGAAGGTATGAATTATATCAGGACTGTTGTATTAGACAGCATTAGCTTGGTGGACCTAATAAACTCAGTTGAGTGGGGTTAAGGGAGGGGGAGGGAGGTTGTTGGCATCCCATAACTTTGCACGGTTCCAACAGATCAGTAACTTATGGATTGACTATGCGGCTGGCAACTAGCTGTCGCTAATTATTTAACAGTTCACCCAATGTCAGAAATTCAAAACTTAATGCTAGCAAATTAGCATTTGTTAGCTAGCTACATATCTTTGGGAAAGAGACAAATTATTACATGTAAACATTAAGCAATGTTCGATGACCATATTACCTGAAATATTTTAGAAATCTTTTCCACCGTCATGTCCTCCTCTTTCAATGTGACTCTTCTGGCGGCGCTGAAAAGCACAAATGATGCATCCATTTCGTTGCCTGCTGTTTCCCGCGGTTGGCGACTTAGCATGCACAAAGCGTGGACATCCAAGACACTGTGGGAAATGATAAAAATTACGACTGTGTTTTAGGGCCACTGTTTAAAAATAAATAATTAAGATTTCGAGAATAAAGTTCTAACATTACGAGATTAAAGTCATAATGTTTCGAGAATAATCTCATAACAGTTTCGAGAATAAAGTCATAATGTTACAAAAATAAAGTCATAACTGTCCCTACTGTACCGGAGGATGCTGGGGCAGAATTGGACGAGCTAGTTTGCGTCCTGGAAGACTGGCAGACCAATTAGTGCAAGTCTACCTCGGCTCCATCCTCCGGGACAGGTCAGCCGCGCTGTCAGTCCTGGCAGGTCAGCGTGGACACCAAAGCTTGGGATAGGGTTACCATCATACCATAAAGTATGATCCTAAAGTATGATTTAAATCGTCCACTTCCATTTTAACAATGCTGCTTGCACTAGGCTAACACTTTTCTCATCATATCACAACTTTATTCCCATATTATGACATTATTCGCATAATATTACGACTTTATTCTCAAAAAAGTATTACTTTATTTTCATAATAACACTATGAGTTTATTCTCAAAATATTATGACTTCGTAACTTTCGCAACTGTGACAGACTGAGGGGAGGCTGGATCCAGCACGGCTGCGGCCAATTAAACCTGATTGCAGCCGAGCCTTTTTAACTGTGTGTGCATGTGTGAGTGGGGGTTGAATGACTGAGTCTGACAGGCGAGAGGTGGAGAGAGAGCCAGCAGTGCCAGCCGCAGAGGCGGCAGCTGGGGGCAGCCTGCAAGAGCCATGTAGCAATGCTCACTACCACCGGGGCCGTGACAGACAGAGACAAAGCAGGAAGACAGAGTCAATGGGCCAGCAGGCCGTTTTATTTGCAGCAAGCAACATAATTTGGCCGCTCTCAGCACCGTCTCCTTTGGCTGGCGCCCCTCCCTCTGTCCCAGTGGGCCAGCCGCGAAGCACAAAGGCTGCCAGGCTCCCAGGAGTGACCCACTCCAACCCCGACTGGGCAACCCTTCCAGGCTTTTTTTCTTTTAAACAGTGGCCCTAAATGCCGTTGTAGAAAATAAAGAAAGAAAAATAAATAAAAAGGTAAATTAGACTTATTTCGTTTTGGTTTGGCAGGGAGACAGGCAGACAGGATGACAGGCGGGGAACCGGCAGACAGACAGGTAGGGAACCGGACAAGGAGTCTGGATCTGAACAGGGAGAGTGGGGTTAGCAGGGAAACGTGGAAATACTTTGAGCTTCAAAACTGTGCTGAGAACGAAACAGACAGGGTAGTACAAACAACAATCTGGAGATGAGTGGGTGGAAAGCCGGGGTTCTTATGCTGGAGGTGATGGCTGATGAACCGCAGGTGTGAGAGGCAGAGCAGGTGAGAGAGAGGGAGGAGCCGGAGTCTGGAGTCACACCCACCCACACATACACACAAGCACAGAGAGACAGACAGGTAGAGAGACTCTGCTAGGAGGCAGAAGTGGAGGGTGTGACATGCTGATGTCCCCCCCAACACTTTCTATTTGCATTATCAACATATGAATCTGAGCCATGCAAAAGTTTATCTCCTTTTATGGTCACTGTACCTACTAGGCATTCATTTCATTTCCTGAAACAAAAATACCAGATAGACCAGTTCACTTTAAATATTCTGTCAGGTGACACAGTCAGTGATCCTATCAACTCTCTTATGCATATTAGTCTTCGAAGTCTGACAATGTTCCAACCTACCAAATTCTTATACAAAGGTCCCATTGCAGTGTCCATTTCCGACACAAAGCTGGTAGGAGGCGAGAAGGGCGTGAATTTCAGAGAGGATCTGAACTACCCAAGATAATTCTCTGCTATTGTTTATCGTAGCTTTGTTTTCTACATCAAGGTGAGATATGCACTCAAATTTAATTACAATATTGTCTATGCCTTCATGTAGTTTAAAATTGCCATTTGTACCACTGATAATAGGGTGAAATGTTTCATCATTGGGAGAGTGGGGTGACTTGAGTCACTTTTTACTTGAGGCATCTTTATAGTGCATGACAGTAATGTCTCTAACTAAGATATGTACATATATTTTGGGATGGTGTGCATTCCTGGAAATCATCACATTAAATCTAAAATAAGAATTTTTGAAAATATGATATAATATAAATATGATATATGATATAATATAAATATGAATAATATGAATATGCCCCAGATCAGGGGTAAGTTGAGCATGGGGAGAGGATAAGATGAGCTACATTGGGGTAAATTGTGCCAGTGATTATGTTGAAGTAAAATGGAATATTTCCACATTATGTAATTCTATATCAAAGCAAGACAACTTCAATACTAACTTCTTAAAGTTAAGTTTTCAACCTCAAAGGCAAATTTTCTTCAACAAGGCCTATTTTCATTTTTCAGAACAAAATCAAGTTTTTGATAAACTTGAATGAATATGATATGAATATGAATATTGAATGAACACAAAACACATGCAGTATTAAGAAGTATGAAGTAAAATGCATGAACTAGAGTTTTCATACTCAACATAACTTTTTTTTAAAAACTTTTTAAATATTAAATTTAAACAGTGTGATGTTTGTGTGTTTGATTACAGGGCTTTTTTACTATCGTTTTTTTTTTGGGGGGGGGGGGTTTATTTCTACACTAAGTAAAAGTAAAAAAAGTAAAACTGTTAATTATGTGTGTGTGTGTGTGTGAGAGAGAGAGAGAGAGAGAGAGAGAGAGAGAGAGAGAGAGCCACAATGCAAGATTCAGCCTGTTATTTATTTGCAGCCTAGATCGTTACTCTGGTTTTATGTTTTTTTAATGGCTTGACGGGTGATTTATGAAAACAGTCCGTGTTGGCGATCCAATGGAAATATGTATTCAGCCTCGACTGTATTATTGTCAAAAGCTCCCAGTAACTCGACTGACTTCAGATATTTTACAAACCGAGGTAGGAGCGAGCCGATGGAAGAAAACCTAACCGGTGTATAAGCAGTGAGAGTCGCGAGCTGTAGTGTTAATCCCTGTGGACAGAGTGGCTGTGACGAAGGCAAGATTGTGTTGTACAGTATAGGCTCTGTGTAGCGGAGGAGCTCCGTGTGTGTGGCTGAACGATGTGGACACAGCTAGCTAGAAGTGAATTGATTAATTATGATTCACCAATAAAAATTGACAGTGAGGTGATAACTAATACTATATAAGGTTTGAACTCACAACCCTTAGCATGAGAGTCTGATGTTACACTAACAGTGCTAAACAAGCAATGGAATTACATCATTACTATCCCCTGTCAAACCAGACGTGCACATATACCCAGTGGCATTTCGTGGGGCACCAACCACTTCAATAGATAGGCTACATACCAGGAAAACTACAGTGCTCTCTCTTGCTACTGATTTTTTTTTTTTAACACATCAGAGAGTGTGGCTTGCTTCTAACAGGTGTGTGTGTGAGAAAGAGAATTACCACTGTCACAAGCCTAAACTAGAAATGCATTTCCCGGGGAAAATGCATGTATAAGATGATGAAGTCATGTAATGTTAGCTCCTGAATCAGCTGGTTTACGACGGATAGCATGGCCAATGCGTTGAGTCGCGGCTGTCCCATGGTATTGCGAGTGAAAGGCACCAAGGCGCTTTACTTCCAAGTCAAGTATGTAATCCACTTCGTTCATTTTCTCAAGTTAGTTGGTGTAAACTAAGCTAAGAAAGTCTCCCCTCTTCTTGCGACTAATGTTGGAGCCAGACAGAGATAACCAATCAACTCTTAAATATCAAATGACGCTCTAGTGGGGCTCCGGGCTGTCAGCCCCACTTCTCACCAAATTCGTGTGATCTACTTGAATACGCTAACACTCTGAACATGCATATTCCTATTTTCCCACGTGCAACACACATTGCATTGTGAGATTTGCATTTGTATGCATTTGTTTGCACAGTTCTTTCTGGTGACAACAGGTGGGGCTATGCCCCCTAATGACCAGTCGCCACTGCATATACCACAAGAGTCAGAATCTTGTACTATACTCATGATTTTCACAGAGAACACAAACTTTGTTCTTGATTCATATATTCCACTCCCTTTGCTGGTTATTTCATGCACATATTTCATGTTTCCTGTTTAGTGCTCCCCATTGGGCCACACCCCTGTTAAAAATGAACAAATAATTTTCTATTAAACCAGATGTTTTGTTGTTTGGATTCAGTGGGTGTCTTTTCTCTCTTAAAGGGGAAGCCATGTCCTCCTCGGTCTTCCAGTGGACCCAGGTACGTCGCTTTGTATTTGGCATCCTAATAGTACTGTGTATACTGAGTCTTCTCTTCATATACTTCCAACCAGACATCAGCTTCCCCTTTTTTGACACTTGCAAGGACTCTGAAGAGATTGGAGTCTGTCCTTCCTGTTCTACAATAGAATACAATCACACCCAGAAGATCCAGGCTGCATATGGGGAAGCTGAGCATGACACTATCATACTGATCTGGATGTGGCCTTTTGGCTACAGGTTTGAACTCAGCTGCAATAAGTTTAACATCAGAGGCTGTCACTTGACCGATGACAAGACTCTTTACAGCAAGGCCCACGGCGTCCTCTTCCATCACAGGGACATCCATGGAAACCTGGACAACATGCCGAAGGAGCCTCGGCCCTGGTTTCAGAAATGGGTGTGGTCAAATATGGAGTCGCCTGCAAACTCTGCTCCAATTTCAGAGCTCAATCACTTGTTCAACTTGACATCCAATTATCGCCTTGATTCGGATGTTCCAGTATCATATGGGTACTTAGTTCCAGTGACACATGAGAATAATAGTTTCAAACTGCCAGTGAAGGACAAATTGGTTTGCTGGATTGTGAGCAACTGGAATAACAACTACAAGAGAGTTCAGTTCTACAATGAGCTGAAAAAGCATATCAAGATAGAGGCTTATGGGAAATCCTTTGAAAGACATGTAAATGACAAAGACTTTTCAAAGACAATATCTAGTTGTAAATTCTACCTATCCTTTGAAAACTCTATCTACAAAGACTACATCACAGAGAAGTTATACAATCCTATGATGATGGGGACTGTACCAGTAGTTCTGGGCCCTCCAAGATTAAATTACGAGGATCATGTCCCAGGAGATTCTTTCATCCATGTAGATGACTTTGCCTCTCCAAAGGAGCTGGCAGAAAGACTGCTTTACCTCGACCAGAATCACACAGAGTACTTGAGTTACTTTCACTGGAGAGAAAACTTTAAGGTTGCACAATCAGCCTTTGGACATGAACTTGCTTGCAGATCATGTAATTACATACAAAAACACAGTGGCTACCGAGCTTTTAATGACCTCAACAAATGGTACTGGGGTTAAACCGGCAAGAAAACGGTTATACAAAGCACAGCATCAATAATAGTCTTGAAAACCGGGTACACATTTTTGGGGGTCATTCCTATGTTCCCCAGCTCTATATAGCACACAATGGGAACCTGAAAAAGATGTTCCTCAGCTCTTTATTCGCTTAATATGACATGGGCTATTGTGAGAACTCGTCAAAGGGGTTTTCTGTTCCCCAGCACTGCCATATGGTTCTCAATATAATAGGTCTGCAGTTGAGGGAACTTATCAAATGGTTGGAGTCATGGAATCACCACAGGTTTTTGCCCCCAACTATCTTTTCTGCGTTCATCAATAGTTGATTTTGAACACCTTTTTCTATTTTTAGCTGTGACTGACATCTCCACTGCTGAAATGTCCAAATACCAATGCAGTGATATTGTTACAATAGAACAGTGGCATGCAGAGACTTTCATAGGGGCAGGGGTGAAAAATGAAAAAAGGGCACATAGCAACATATATAGCTGTTTTGAAGCCTTGTTCCAATTAAAAGAAACTGGATAATATTTATGAAATATTTTAACTTGAAATGTGTCAAATTTGACCCAAACACAATAGGAGGATTAATGTGTGTTAACAGAATATTGAACTGAGGCACATAGGACCCTGGGGACATAAGATCTTGGGAACTTTTAAAGAGATGGTTATACACAAAGGAACTGTATCCACAACAGCAAAATGAAATTCAAAGACAAACTAGATAGCTGATCTATAAAAGTGTATTAATGTTTATGGATGACTCCACAAAGATGGTGGAAAATAACTTGAAATGTAAAAATGTTGATTTTTGTACATGTATTTTTTGCGTGTTCTTTTCACTTCTGCTATTGACTTTATTTGTAGTATTAGTGGTTATATTATCTAAATAAAAAAATCCACCCCAGGTTTAATTCTGTTTTTAAATAAATGGGTTTACAGATCTCATTTGCCAATCATTCTTTTCCTAAAATGGATGAAATAATGAAATAATATATAACAGAGCACCAAAAATGGAGGATTAGGTGTATTTTCTGTGCTTGTTCATGACATTTATGTAGCCAGCAAGCTAGCTAACATTAACTCTTCAGCTGACTACCTTAATGTTAGTCGGTCTGATAGGCTATTATTTAACAGCTTTACACTTTAAATATTACATCAGGTGACCCAGTGAGTGATTCTATCTAACTTTTTTATGCATGCCAGTCTTTGAAGTCTGACAATGTGCCAATCTATGTGATGGGAATTTTAACAATATGTATACTTATGCCTATTAATCATGCTGAAATGTAACTGCACTTTATTAACCATATTATCCACATACTCAAAGTAAATAAGTAGAATGCAAAGGACAAAGTCTGGATTGACCTAACTGGTAAAAAGGTTGGTCTTAAACAAAAGGCACAACAGAATGGGGTTTCATGGTTGAAACATCTGAACCTTGCAAAGACAAAATAACATTGCTACTACACAGCAAAAAGTCCAGTGTTGAATCAACTCCCACAGTTGAGTTCAACACTTTTTCAGGGTTTATATAGCTCCACACTCTCCAGAGTTAAATTAACACTTTCGAAATAGTTAAACATTTAACACTCTGCCAGAGTTCCTTCTTTAACTCGCAAAACAGAGTTAAAGTAACTAGGGATGCACCGAATGTTCGGCAACCGAAGTTATTCGGCCGAATATCGCCAAAAAACACATATTCGGTATTCGGCCGAATAAATGAAAAGGCCGGATTTTTTTTTACCGAATAATGACTGTTTTGATGGCGTGATCAAATAGCACCCAAGCAGGAGCCAGGCGCGCGTAGCGTAAAACGCAGCAAACATGTCAGCGGTATGGAGGCATTTCAAAATCTCCCGAAAGACCCGAAATTAGCGACATGCATGTATTGTTCAGCTCAGCTTTCTAGAGGGGGTACTTCGGCTAAGAGCGATAGCACTATAAGTCTGATCAATCATTTGAAATCAAAACACATCGAAAAGCACGCCGAGTATGAGAAAGAGACCGCAGGGAAGAGGAAACTTGAGTCTCACAGTCCCGGGCTCAGCGCGAGCACATCCACTCCATCTGTGTGCTGGCGTTTTAGAAAAGGCAAAAAAGTTTGACAGTGCCAAAGCAAAAGGCATTACTACAAAGGTAATGGAATTCATCGCGTTGGATGATCAACCATTCTCCGTAGTAGAGGACGTTGGATTTCGGAGGCTTATGGAGCATATTGAGCCCCGTTACACTATACGGGGCGGGGTTGTCAAAGATAGCCAGATAAAATATTTTATTTTACTAATTTATTATTTTAAGTTATAGGCTATTGTGCTGTGTTATGCAATGTTGGAAAAAATGGAAAAATAAATGAAAATTGCAAAAAATATTCGGTATTCAGTATTATTCGGCCTTTGGCCGAAGTGTTCCATTATGCTTCGGCTTCGGCCAAGAATTTTCACTTCGGTGCATCCCTAAAAGTAACACTAAGGGATTAGACAAATCACACTGCTGAGAGTTAAATTTTTACTATTTAGGTAGTGTTAATTTCACTCCCTAAAGTGTCATTATATATTTTTTTATATATTTATATAAATTATAATAATCAGATCCAATAAACAAAATCATTTTCAAAAGTAACATTTATTTCTCCCTTGCAGTCATATACAGCTGAATTAAAACATTGCAAATGAAGGTACAATGTACAAACTTTCATCTGAAACACTGTATAAGCTTTGAATATCAAATGGTGTATGAAATTTAAGCTCAGACAATTTTATTATACACCTTTCCTCACTTCGTAATACTGTGAATGCATGATGATGGTCATCAAAATAGTTTGTCAGAAAGAAAATGTGATCTTCAACCAAAAGTACATCACTTATTTGATAAAAGACTGGCATGTCTTCTTCCACTGCACTACAATAATACAATAACAAGTCCAGCTCTATACTCTATACCATCAACTTTAACCCAACTAGTTGAGAAAACATCTTTTGACAAGATCATTTCAAGCATTTCATTGTTGACCACATTCTCATCTCTGAGGGAAAAAGATTTAATTGGCCTGTACTCATTTTGTTTGAGGGTGAAGGTTTCCCAGTGATAAGCAATGGCCATCTGATGCTTTTTAGCAAGTGATTTGGTTATGTTTTTGAAATTTTTAAAAGAATCTTTAAACAGCTTGTGTTTGGCTTGGCCACATATGCAATAATGGGCCAATTTTCCTTAAAGAAGATGGGTAATGGATCATAAAATGATGCTTAGGTATCAAGTTTCTATGTGGATACAAGTGCTTAAATAGTTTGTGGTGGTCAACATCAAATGCTTTAAATATATTGTCATACCTAGAGTGAGAGATGGAAAAAAGTGAGAAGAAAACTACATTATACCGAACAAGTGACTATTCAAACATCTTCTCAGTAGAAGATGGGAATGCCTATTAAGACTTAATTTCAATTTCATCCACTTTTTAACAATCCTCATTTCCACATGTGACTAAGATGGTAACATGACAAATTATAATCATCTTAATATAATTACCTTATGAAAGACTACAAGTCTCTCAACTGCATCGCATGCACTGATTTTAGGAGACTTCGGTCCCCCTGGTGGTGGTGGCAGGAGATGTATCAGCAGCAACAGGGAGGCCATTTCTTGGTCGTAGGCTGATGACAACGAGTCACAAGAATTAACTGAAAATGCTTTAAATTGAATAATTTAAGTTTGAATGAGAACTGGAAGGAATTATGAGATAGTTTTAAACAGTCATTCATCCACTGTTCATATTTATCCCAGATCAAAATCAGATCAACTTTCGGAGATAAACACAGGTGCTCTCGTTTCCTAATTTTAATCATATAGTCATGAAAATAATGAATGAAGCAACTGTAACTGCAGTTATAGCTAATGCTTTAAAACAAGCAAAACAAATACAACTCACTTGTTGCCTCATCAAGATCACTTCCTGGGGGAGTTTCTGCTGACTGCACCAAGTGACACAACTCTGGTGTTGAAGTAAGCCGCTTAGCCTCTTTTATGACATTTGGCTTGAAGAACACATCCCATTTCTGAAGCAGCCTGGAGGATGTGTTGCCATCAAATAGGAGTGTGAAGTCTTGATCCACCTTTAAGAAAGAAGATTAAAGTACTACTACAGAAAACACTTTCAAATTTCAAGCCATTCTAAACATCTCATTCCAAACCTACCTACCTTCTGTATCCAGGAATCTTGGGAAGGTGGAGAGGATATCAACACTTCTGCCTGGGTCATTAAGCTTCTGACGATGCTGAAAGGTCTCTCTCATCTTCTGGAAAATCAGGGACCTGTCTGTGGTATGGATGAGCAAAGACATGGGTTCTTGGCAAGCATCCCCATCAAGCTGCCCTTCAACAGTCCTTTGGAAATTTGGGCCTCCTGGAGAAATGTCAGTAGAGTTATTTGGTGGCATTGCAGATCCTCGACGAATCTTCCTTTGGACTGTTTTCAGACGCCAAGAAATGTATCCTGTGTTGCTCGCAGCATCATAGAAGTGTTCCTGAAATGAAAAAAAAAAAAAAATGCGTTGTCATACTCGGCTCATAAGAAATCTCAGAATTCAAATGTCAACGTCATGCACACAGCTTTGTGTCACAACATGCAAGTATGGCAGGAAAGTGTCATGCAAACAATAATAAAGACTATTACGTAGCCTTTCTCGGAATATGGATCCTTGAGGGAAGGGAACAGCATCACTATCCCAAGAGCATACTCTTCTCTGGTTGCTTTAGTGGGGAGGTGCCTGAGAGGATATATTCAATTAGTAATCTAAATTTATGCAATGGCCATGCAGTTATTTAGCAGAAATAAAAAGAATATGAAACACATACCTATGACTATCAATCATGTAAGCCACCAGTATGTTAACCATTTGTCTTCTTGTGGCATCTGTTAGGGTTTTTGTTGTTTGGTACTCCTGTAGTATTTCTTCACCACCGGACTTGCCTCTAAGCACAGCTTCGATCAACTAATGAAAAACAAAAACATGAGAATGCAAAACATAGTGAAACTCATGTGAATCAAGCATTGTTACAACCTCCTTAGCAGACACAGCACATGTATCCTCAATTCTTTGTCTCTTGCGAGGGACCTCATCCAAGATTATAGTTGACGCACTTGAGCTGAAGCTTGAGTCAGACAACTCAGAAGCAGAAGACAAGGACCAACCAGAAAATTCCAAAGGAACAGAAAAAATGTCAATAATTGTATTCTGTAGGGTGTAGAGTGTTTGATTATACTTGCCTTTATATCTCACCATCATTTGAGAAAACTGTCAGCACCACATTGCCTTGTCCAACGAGGTCGCTGAATATTTCTGCATCAAATTCTGTCCCTGTTGCATCCTTGTATGTAACTTGTGCATCAGATGGCAGGCAAAATCTCTCGATGACTGGACAAGACAGTAAGATAAAACCGAATGTGCTTTTGAAGTCAGCACTGTTTCTTGCCTCACAGAGAATGACTGTTCATGTTAAATACATTCATCCATCACCCTATAATCATTAAATAGACCTAAAGCATTTTCCCTCACAAAACCCATTCCCTCTTAAGTCCAAATTTGAAAATTGATGATTGGCTTTTTTTTATTAACTGTTTTGGTGTATATTATACTTTACACTCTATGAAGCACATATTGCAGAACTGAAATGTTTAGGAATTTACACCCCTTTAGGAAACAGTCTGCTAAAAGCATGTAAAGAAATCAGTCTACAACATTGAGGAGCTGACAGAAAGGGGTTTTAAAAGAATATAGGTGTATTTTAAACCTTTTTCCTAAGCCAAGCTAAAGAAAAATTAAATACCTTTTTCATGGAATTGGAGAAAGTCAAACCGTCCTTCAACCTCATCCAACTTCACATACTTCTGCTGTTGGCTGTACTTCACCTGGACCAGCATTTGTACTGAGACATGCAAGAAAGTTTGACAAAGTAAATCAACATTTAAAGGAAGAAAAAGGTCCCGGTCAGACGTAGACTCTGCATGTTTGGACACGTTTTTTGTGGCCCCTTTCATGTTCAACCAAAAAAAAAACGCAACGTTAGCTTCAGCCTTAAACAATATTGTATACAGTACAAAACATGAAGCTTTGTTTTTCATCGCTTTGAGCTTGCATGTGAATTATTATTAACTCGTCACTGATAAAGTTGGGAGATGGTTTTAGGAACTAACCGTTAGCTAACGGTAACCATTAGCTAACGTTACCATAGACTGTTAGCTCACATGGACACATTTGCTGTTCAGTCCTGGCAACAAACAAGGCTTTGTAAAGCATATATTCTCCGTAGATGTTTAATTGTACACAAGTTACTGCAGTTCACAGGATCAATTTATAATTGTTTCGGTAAATTTGAACTTAATTGCACTTACCCTGTACAACTGCACGAGAGGAGGAAAATGGCGCAAACTTGTCTCCTTAGACGTGAAGCGCGTGGGAGGCGGAGCTTAATTACATCTTCAGTTGGGTTAACACATCAACTCTGTCAAATAACTCCAACACTGAACACCATTTAAATCCGAATGTGTTAAAATTACACTTTGGGAGTGAAAGTCAACTCCTAAATATTTAACCCTGAAATTTCAACACTCCAATTTTTGCTGTGTACCACTACATTGGGTGGCAGAGGGGTAACAATTTCAAAAGGGCAACAGAATGACCTGAGAGAACTGCAAATAACCAATGCTTGATGTTCATAAATAAAATACTGACAATTTCCAATGTTTCTGAAAAAACTTTGCACTAAAAATTAAAATAAGGGTTACTGCAATGACCATCTAAAATGTCTCAATTCAAGTAAAACCAAAAACAGCAAGCCATGTAGAGGTTCACAGTTTTGAGATTCAAACCAAAAGAGATTCAATAAAATGACCTTATTCCAATGTAACAAAGAGTACCAAGTGTTGACATTATTGCATCTAGCACCTCTAGAACTTAAGACATACAGTGCTTTTTTCTGTACTCAAATACCTTAAATCAAATACTCTGGCTTTTTGGTTATGAGAAAATCACTATGCTTCCAATCTTCACAGCATTCTAAAGTGCACAATGAGACCAAAACTGTGCAAGTACCCCAGGTTTATACATGCACACAGACACACTCACACACATAGACACACCTCCAGTTGAGTTTACTCCTTAATTGCCAGGTCACTTTTCAAACGAAGCAGGCAAGGTTTCAAAGGTTTTCCATCATCCAAACCCATTATGAGTGTGGAAGAATTTACCTTAGGTATCTTGATTTGTTTACTGTTATCCCCTATATTTCTTTAGATGCTGCTCTTTCTTAGGCCATAGCATGTTGAGTCACACAGGGTGAGGCGCCGAGGTGTCTGGGTGCATGTCTTGTCAATAGTCGCATATCATATGCTGGGAGGACAGGCTGTGCCTAACTATCTGTTGGGAGAACGACTGGTGCCTGGTAATGCAGGCCACAGGTCGGGTCAGATCATAACACAGTCGCCCAAGAGCCGGTACCATCCAGAAAGCCTCCCCCATTACTTCCTTAAGCCACGTGTACCCAGATATGTGCTCCGTGCAACCTTGTGACCTCACTGGTTGCGTCAATGCTTTTCGTCAGCTTCTAGTCCTTCCCCTAGTAGATAGCGCTTTTGCATATTCATCCCCTTTATTGTTTCCTTTAACTATATAAACTTTGCCCTGATGCTTCTATGGCAGAGATCCGTATGCTTTATCCATGTATGCGTATCTCTCCTGAGCGCTCAGTATTGTATTATATAGTATTGTATTGTATTGTATTGTATTGTCTTCTGTGTGCTAATAAATGTGCTCATGTAATTCATGATTGATTTAAAAGGACTTCTGTCTCGATCTAAGTTTATTCAACAAACTGGCATCACGAACAGGATCTCAATACAGGCTGCTGCTAAAAGGGGTGAGTACATAATTTCTTAATTGTGACCCCCACGTAAGTGTGCCTTGACGAGATCCAAACGAACCTGTATAGTTAATTGATTGGCTACCTGGCTGATATCTTCGGCAACAAAACTTGAAACTGAAGGCGGTGCATTGGTTAAAACGTCGGAGTTGAAAAACTCCGTCTCCCTCAGGCGACGGCAGCTTGTCTGTCGGGATTACTGATAAGTCGTTTCTAGATTTTACAACATTTACGGTGCACTACAAGTTGTGGTGCTGGTGTGGTGTTTCCACACACCCAATAACACTGCTGGAAGCCAAAAGTTTTGAAGAAATTCCATGTATTGAGCACAATTATTTGAGTGTATATAAATATAAAAATTGCCTGAATGTATGTGTGTCTAATCAACCTTGAAGGTAAGTGAAAGAAAAAAAAAGAGAAAGTGTGTGTTCCAGGCCCTGACTAGTCCCTCCAGGTAACAGAGATACCTCTCCGTGGGAGGAACAGTGAGTGGAGGAGGCGAAGGTCAGAGCGTGCCAGGACCTCACAGTCAGCATAACAGCAGCAGACACAGAGGACAACAGGAGCAAAAGTTCAGTCCGTGGTCAGTAGGCAGAAATACCCCAGAGGTACATCGCCGCGCAGGCCTCCAAACAACCCCCGGACCTCGCATAACGGAGATCTTCACCCGGGCAATTATACCCTGGGTGCCCGACAACCGTCTTCTGCCTGGTACCGGAGGTAACTCCGACAGTGTTAGTGATGGCCGATTCACAAACGTATCATTCCAAAGAACCGAATCAGTTAAGTGAGTGAGTTGATTCGACTCGCACTCGCAACTGAATCAATTCAGCAGCGGTTATAGCAGCGCCAGAAAAAAAATAATTTATTAAAAAAATCACCAGTTAATTTATCAAACAACATCTTAAACATTACAAAAACTGTTGTCAATGTATATAGAATGTAATAGATCAGTGGTTCTCAAGTGGTTCTGGCTTCGGGACCCACCGTCACCCCTTAATGACCCAAATCGAGTAAAATTTTCAACTTCTCAAATTTATTTAATGAAAAGATGGTGCAGTTTGAACCTGAGATAGTACAGAATCACTGAATCTATGACAACCAACATTGCACTATGGAAAAAATTCAGTTTCTTCAGTAGTTCAGTAGCAGTTTTTAATCCATAAACTCAAAATAAATTAAACAAAAAGTGCAATTAAAAAAAATTCAAGTATACAAAATTAACTTTTCTTCTGATTACCTTATCAGTAGGTAAATACTGAAAAATATTGTGCTTTGAAGAAAATTAAGCAGCACTCACTTCAACCTTAGGTGTAACACTGACATCATAGACCTGAGTTTGGAGGAATTAATGGGAGAACTGGGGGTGTTTTTTGCTCCTGACAAGAGTCTCAAAGTCTGGAGTTATAGTTATAGTTATAGTAGACAAAGCTTCATGCTTCATGATTCGGCTTCATGCTTTCATGTGCCAACACGTCACTGCACAAAACACACTGAGGTTTTTGTCCTCCTTTGTTCTCAATGTAAGAAAATCCATATCTCATGTAGTCGGTGTCGTACTTGCGTTTCGCCATGCTCAATTAGCATATGAAAACTAGTGATTCGGAGAAAAGAACGAACAAATCTTTTTGAACGAATCTTTTTAGTGTCCGGTATGTACGGGATTAGCAAATCGAACAGACCGACTGCTCATGAATCCCTACTCACACTGCCCACGCCCGCTCACGTTGCCTGCTATGAGAGACTGAGTGGGTGAGGGTCACATCTTGCATTCTTAGAGGATTCAGGTTTTAGTTCAATCAGGAGAGACTTAATTTTTCTCAGTGAACAATTATTGTTTTGACATGTGCACAACAATGATGAAATATGATAAATCTTTGGCCAACAGACCCCACCCTGACGTCCTCATATTTATAAAAGGGGGTCGTGAAGCCGAGAGTAGAGTCGGATATCCCCCGGTGGCGTCTGGGCACTGGTGGTGATAGATGAAGAGTGCTGAGATCTGGATGAGCAGAGGAGGAGGCTTCTCGTGAGGCCAGTCTCTTCCCTGTTACCTCTGGGGACAAACAGGTCCAGATATGTCAACAAATAACCATGAATTGATTATTAGGCTGTAGCCTAAGAGGAGACATGAATTTCGTTCAGTGACATTTGCGAAACAAAACAAAGTGAAACGAAATCCCGCATAAAATAGTCTTCCTGCCGATTTACTACGCTTTCATTATTCATATATCCAGTTGGCTACCGAATCATATTTAACCCGAAAACCCGAAAATCTACGATAGAAATCACGTAAATTGACCACAGAATGTAACGTGTTAAGTGTGCGCATGTTCACACAAAGGGGAGTCGGATTCTGTGGGGGAGTCGGAAAAAACTACAACACCTGAGCGCAGTATTGTATGATGTCACCATCACAGTAAATAAAGGTAGCCAATTAGTCTACTAGGTGGCAGGCAGCAGAAAGTGGGATTTCGAAACCAAATACAATGTATCGCTTCAGTGCTCAAACGCAACACAGAACGCTACACTGAAATTGAAACCAAAAGATGGGACAGACACGTGTCTTCAATAACTCGCATGCTTTATTATATCAAAACCGTAAATACAAGCACAGTGCAGATTGTTAACTTAGCTATAGACAAGTGAAATTAACAATTACAAAAACAATTAGGCATATGAAGCATTTTAAAACAAGGACATGTTTTTAAAAAGTTTGAAGAAATGCAATTAGCTAATTCCCAAAAACGCAAAACATGCCAACAGTGCATTGTTAGAATAACGACAATTATAATCCGTATTTAAAAGTCGAATCAAGTCAACACACGGACGGTGGTCACAGATCCAGACGATTTGATCACCGTAGTGGGTCAGAGAAGTCAAGACGGAACGACGCAGGATTGGAGATGGACGCGGAGATATATAGGCCAGCCTGGGCGCCGTAAAACAGAGTTGGCAACGTCGCTCTGAAGGAGGAGAGAGAGAGGAGGAGAGAACGCGAGAGAAAGAGAGGGGACGTTTTTATGCAGGCCTGCAGAATGGTCCGCAATCGCGCATAGGCTATGTGGACAAGCAGGAAATGTCGGATAGACACGTTAAAAATAGACTACAACAAAGCATTTTTTAACCATTAAAAAGAAGTGCCGGAGGGGCGCTCCGGTGCGCTCTTATAGCACTACACCCCTGCTCCTGGTGTGTCATTTCTGAAGGAATTTTTTTTTTCTTTTTACTTCGAACTACATGTTCATAACTACACTGCCAGAATTCATAAAATTAAAGATTATATCCAAATTTAAATGTCATATTTTTGGGGAGAGTGGAACGTGAGCTTGGCAGAGCGGGCTAATGATAGGGGAAACACTGTCAGTGGATGTTCTCTACCACTTGACAAGTCCTCAAGTTTTAATTTGAATTAGAACAAGCTAAATTGGAGTCACAATTCAGTTGATGGCATTACAAAAACTGTATTACTTTTCATGTTTCAGTTCTACCTGCATATAATAGACAATATGAAATCCATTGTTTTTTAGAATTCAGTTTCCTTTTACTGTAAACCACTGTTTTGGTTGAGTGTTGAATGTGTGCATTTTTGGCAACACACTATCTAAAAGTGAATGAGTCATCTTTACTTTATTGAAATGTACAGTAGAAAAAAATAGTAAGTGACAAAATTACTGCAGTAAAAGCTTCATTAGCAACATGAAATTGCTGCCAGTGATGAACAAAAAATCCAACATACATGGCCTTTGGTTCCAAATGTATAAAAATAAAATACACAAATACACAAATACAGTAAAAAAGGCACAGAAGGGAAAAAACACCAAAATGCACAGTCCTGTTCTACAGTTTTGTACAGTCGCTAACATCCTTTTGTCCAATCTGTAGTTACATTTTCAAAACTCTGAACACAATTAGCACAACATCCGTCTGTTGTGGACCAAACTGTAATCTATATGATCTTCAGCATTTGGCCACATGTTCTCGTCCACATCACATCTATGTCGTCTCTCGCTATGCACCTTGGATAGAAACGCTTGGCATGCACAATATGTGTAAACACAGTATGTGTAAATACTTTTCAGTATGTCTTACTGTATGTACTGTAACCCATGTTTACATGTAGAGTAGCATAGTGTAAAACTCACTATCAAATCAAATCACATTTATTTGTATAGCCCTTAATCACCGTTACAGTCTCTAAGGGCTTCACAGTGCCCAACATGTGAAACAATAAATGGTTAGTACATGACATCCCCCAGCCTTAGACCCTCACAGAGGACAAGGAAAAACTCCCACAACACCTTATTGGAAAAATTGGGAGAAACCTTGGGAGGGGCTACTCAGAGAGGGATCCCCCTACCAGGATGGTTGGGCGTGCAATAGATGTCGAGTTTGGGCAAGCAGAGTATACACAATATATGAAAGTTCATTTTGGTGGGACATCCAGATCTGATGGGGCATCACAGCAACGGCAACTCAGTCAGCGTCATCATAGGACTAGGGGACCACGCAGGCGCCAACACTGCCCAGATAGGAGAACGCAACGCCTGCCGACAGAGAGAATAAATGGGTTTTTAGCCTCGACTTAAAGACTTCGATAGAGCCTGCCTCTCTAATTGAGGCAGGCAGACTGTTCCAGAGATAGGGAGCCCGGTAAGAAAAGGCTCTGTTACCTGCAGTTTTCTTTTTAACTGCTGGGATAGCGTCCTGAGATCTGATGGCACGTGGCGGTTTATATGGTTTAATCAAATCGGATAAATAGGACGGTGCCATCCCATGTAATGATTTATATGTAAGTAAAAGCACCTTAAAGTCACACCTGGCCTGAATTGGTAGCCAGTGTAATGAGGATAGAATGGGAGTTATATGGTCGAATTTCCTAGTTTTGGTCAGGATTCTGGCAGCAGCATTCTGGACTAGTTGTAGTTTATTAGTGCGCCCAGTAGGTAAGCCCGAAAAAAGGACATTGCAATAATCGATTCTGGATGATACAAAGGCATGTACTAAAATTTCTGCGTCTGCCTCTGTTAGCATGGGTCGAATTTTATATATATATTATATATATAATATTGCCAAAATTCTGTTTGGCAATTTTTTAGCTGTTTTAGTGATCTCCTTAATGTGCAACTCGAATGAGAGGGTAGGGTCGAATTTTACCCCAAGATTTTTAACGTATGGGCTCTGGGAGATTACACAACTATCAAAGTTGAGAGTAGTATTCTCAAATAAGTGTCTATGTCTAGCTGGTCCCACAATCAGCATCTCAGTTTTGCTGCCATTAAGAAGTAGGAAGTTTAGGGACATCCAATATTTGACCTCTGATAGGCAGGCCTCTAGTTTTTGGAATTGGGTGTCATTGGTTGGTTTGACTGGTATGTAAATTTGGGTGTTATCGGCGTAGCAATGTAAGTTAATGCCAAATTTGCGAATGATGCCACCAAGTGGTAGCATATAGATAGAGAATAGCAGTGGTCCTAGGACAGAGCCTTGTGGGACACCAAAGTCCATATTGCAACACTCTGAGGTCATGTTGTTGTAAAAGATGCGATGTGATATATCAAGTAGGTAAGACCTAAACCAAGAAAGGGCTGATCCCCGGATACCAATATAATGTTCAAGACGGTTCAAGAGTATCGTATGATCAATTGTGTGGAAGGCTGCGCTCAGGTCAAGTAGCAATAGTGCTGAGGTTGAGTTGGAGTCAATAGCTAACAAAAGGTCATTTACCACTCTTGTGAGTGCAGTTTCGGTCGAGTGAAAGGATCTAAAGCCAGATTGGAAGGGATCAAGTAGGTTATTTTTTGACAAAAAATCTGTAAATTGACTCGCTACTGTTCGTTCAAGTAATTTGGAGAGGAACGGCAGATTTGAGATTGGTCTATAGTTCTGGAGTACTTCGGGGTCACGGTTCAGTTTTTTCAGTAGTGGCTTGATCACAGCCGTTTTAAAGGCGGAGGGCACAGTGCCAGTGGAGAGCGACTGATTGATCATATAGAGAATGGAGGGTCCTAGGATAGGGAAAACCTCTTTAAGCAGCTTAGCAGGGAGAGGGTCTAGGATGCAGGTCGTGGGTTTCGAAGACAGAGTTAGCTTGGTGAGAGAGTCTAAGGAAACTAACTCAAACTGTGAGAAAAGAGTTTCAGCCCGGGAAACACCAAGTGGACTTTTCAGGGGTGCGACGGCACCACCAGTAGAGAGTGTACTGGTGATCTCATCTCTAATCAGCGTGATTTTCGGACTAAAAAAAGACATGAAATAATTTGGAGAAAAGACATATTGGATATACACCATACCTGGACGTATTGGTGCCGGTGCTGGTGACCTGCTCACTGTTCCTTTCAAAAGGAACTGTGTACAACTGTTTCATTCGAACTCTGTGTTTGGTCTATTTTACACAACTTAAATCAGCTATTTCTCAATGTTTCAGTGATCTGTTCATGCAGAAATGCTTATCAGCTGTTTCAATAAAGCTTTTGAGCTGCTGTTGTTGCAGAAGTAGAGGCTTTATACTGTATTTAAGGTTTTTAACATTAGGTTTTCATTTCTGGCATGCTGTGTGCAAGCATTTGTAAATAAGAAAGATCCATAATTTTGGTATTGGGTAAGCTTGTGTGTAAAGAAGCTTAAACGTATTTTCAAAATGTGTTAAGTGACTGCTTATTGTGTGAAAACAACATGAATTGTGTTAATGGTATGGTCCACAACTGACGGACGTTGCGCTAATTGTGTTTAGAGTTTTGAAAATGTGACTACAGATTGGACAAATGGGTGTTAGTGACTGTAAAAAAACTGTAAGCGAAAACAGAGCTCTCTTTTTCAGGTTCCCATTGTGTGCTATATAGAGCTGGGGAACATAGGACCCTGGGAACATTGGACCATGGGAACATAGGACCCTGGGAGAGCACATATGTAGAACTGGGGAACATAGGACACTGGGAACATAGGAATAACAACCAAAAATGTGGACCAGTTTTTCAAGACTATTATTGATGTTGTTCTTTGTGTAGCTCCCCCAAGTAGTAGACACAAGGCCCGAGGTCATGGTTAAGAACAGGGTTTATTCAAGGTCCAACCAACCCGTGAGAACTGGGTTCAAAGAGAAGAAATAAATAAATAAAAGGATACAATAAACAAAATGCACCTATGTATGTCCTTACAGCTATACAAAGGTGGTATATCATAGCATAAGATAATACACACACTTCACACACATCATAGCACTACCTGCAGCTTAACCTGTAATTGTTTGTTCACTTATAAAAACATAACTTTGCATACACACTACATACACTTACATAGCATGTAAATTATGCACTTCACATATATCACAGAAAAACGCAGCTGTAACATTATGCTCATATAATTATCACACCCTTTCATCATATACAAATTAATTAGAACCAAACATACCTCGTAGGCTGCTTACTACTAAAAGAGGGGCTAAATCTTGCTTGCTTCGTTCTTATCTTTGTCTTCTTTCTTCCTTTATGTACATATATCTTTTATATTTAAACTTCGTTAGAAAGCGCGCCGTTCTTGCAGGGTGCGTTGATTAATTGTGACGTACGGGAAACTAGGTCGGCAGTAATTAGTTCCGCCTCTAGGAATACTGCATTACAGGTAGGAACCAAAGAACGGGAGGATAAACAATCAAAACTACTGGCAATGTGAGGCAGTTACACTCCCACCAAATCACAAGTGATTTCTTAGAACAACTTGGAAAGACATACATGCTGCATACAAACATTAATTCAAAATACCATCTAACTTTGGGCCAACTAATAGACAGAGAGAGTATAAGAGGTCTTCAGTCTGCTTCCAACAATGTAACTGTCTTCTGAACGGGCCTCTCCAGGTGAACCGGTTTGGAGGTGCGCCTTCCCATTCCATCCAGGGTTGAGTCGCTGATTAGCAACTTGAGTCTTCTCACTCTTCCGTCCCTTCCGGGGTAAACTTCGATAATCTTTGCCAACTTCCACTGGTTACGTGGTGTCGCATCATCTTTCAGCAGAACAATGTCATTGACCTTTGCATTTCTGCGGTCTTTGATCCACTTCTGTCTGTGCTGGAGATTTAAGAGGTACTCCTTCTTCCATCGCGACCAGAAGTTGTTGGCTAGGAGTTGAACTCGACGCCATCTCTTGCGGAGGTAAAGATCTTCCTTGACGAACTTCCCAGGAGGAGGGGATATGATCGTAGACTTCATGGTCAGGATATGGTTTGGTGTCAAGGGCTCTGGACTGGATGAATCATTCAGGTTATCAGTGGTCAGAGGTCTGCTATTCACAACCGCCATGACTTCGTATAGGAACGTTCGAAGAGAGGAGCAGTCAAGTTGTTTGGCTGACTGCTCTAGAATAGATGTCAAGACACTTCTGATGGTGCGAATTTGTCTTTCCCAGACACCACCCATGTGACTTGAACTTGGGTTCTGATGAACTCGATCCCGTTCCTTGATTCTTTGACCATCTTCTCAATGCTTCAACAAACTCACGCCTTGCACCGACAATTCGTCCCTTGATACTCTTATCTCCCGTCTGTTCCACGAATGGCGATGAAGGAACGCAGGCGTTTTTGAAGGCGTCTGTGGTCAAGTCACGAGCTTTTAAAATGTGTACTGCTCTGGAACACATGAGGTAAGTAATAGTCCGAACGCTTTACCTTTCCTTCCTTTTTTGATGTAAATGGTCCAAAGCGGGGTTTCCCGGTAAGTGAACGGAGGGGGTTGTTTCCTTCGATCTTCGGGGAGGTCTCCCATCCTTTGTTGTTCATGCCTTTCTGAATTTCCTGCCCTTAGTGCATTTTGAAAATATGTGATGATACTACATTGCTGCATCCAAGGATCCATACCCAAAATTGGGGCGGGCTCATTCATGGTCTTCCCCGGCTTGAGGGGTGCACCCCCCATGGTATGCTTGACCATAATGCTGAAAACATGGCTTCTTTGGGGAAACCGCGGGATGCTTCACATGTGGATGTAGGGCAGCATGGTTAAGGGCCCCTCCCCCCCGAGTTTCCCTTTGGGTCATTGGGAAAGGACTTAACTTGTCAATTGTTATTTGGGGGCCGGTCTCCTTATGACGCTGGAGGCACTGAATTTCTTGGAGGGGTTTTGCTTTTTTGAACCATCTTGATTATGGCAGCTCGCTTCTCTCCTTTCCAAAACTGGTGGCCTTTTACAGGGCCCTTTGGGATTTTAGGCCTTTGATTTTTCCCTTGCATGGCGCTTTAGCCTGGCGATAGTTTCACCTCTTGACCCTCGGAAACTTGTGCAGGCGATCTAAGTACCTCAACCTCCTTTGCCTGGGGGGGCAGAAATGGGGCCCTTTTGAGCTTGGGCAAACTTTAATCTCTCCCACCCTTGACATCTCACTTGGTGCTTTTCTGCCAAAGAAGGTTTGGGCCTGTAACCGTTAATGCTACAAAATTGTCTGCTGTGAGACCTCTGAGGGTTTATTCGGATTCTCCTCAGAAGAAAATAACTCCTTGGGGCCCGAGTCCCTCTTCGCTTGATCGTTCCCCCGATTTGCTCAAAAACATGAAATCTTCTGGTTCATTTATTGATGTATCCCGTTTTCAACCTTTGAATCACCAGAAGTTTTTTTTTAAACAGTCTACTTCCAGCTCCTTCTTGAGCATATCACTGGGGCGGACAGCTACCATGGGGGCTACATTCTATCTTTGGGATGGTTGTACCTTTGTAGGGGCACTTCGACTTTCCCTGGCAAGGTACAGTGGACTTCACCTGAGTTTTTTGGCCGCTCTGAGGTATGAGCACTTCCATACCCTGACACACTGGGTGGGAAAAGGGGAGCTCATGCGCGGGCCTTGAATTTTGGGGGCTACACCTGGCTTCAACCCCCAGGTTTTTCAGGTCTTGGGGCCAAAAATTCCCAAGGGGTCGAAGGTCATCAGTAAAGGTGTCATCCCCAAATGAGCTTTTCACGACACATTTGCCAGGATCTGTTTCCCACCAGGATAAGGGGGCCACAAACCCGGGGGGGTATACGAAGAAAAAGTGGACAAGACCCTCTCCGGGTAAGTGGATTCCCTGGACGACCACTCGAACCGGGGAAATCACAGAAGCCCCCACCACGGACACCGAGTCTCTTTCCTGTTGTTCACCCGTCTTATCCAGGTCTTTGGGACTCACACATTCCTCTTTGGGGTTGTTAAAGGGCTTCCCTTCTGTTAGATTTAAAAATTTTTCCGGGGTTTCCTGTGCACAACGTTTGCCCCCTTTACTAGTTGGATTGTTGTTTCGGACGCACATGGCCAAACCCTCTCAACATAAAATTCTTGGATGAATTTATGGTGTCTTTACTTTGAAGTGGGGCCCCTTGTCCTTCAGCAGCGAGGTGTTTGAGTCCAAAGTTGGCGCGCCAGGAGGGGAGCTCACCAAACAAGTGGGCTTTCACCGATAGATGGGAAGGTTGGGCTTCAAGATTCCATTCTTCCCCCACAGGAACCGTAGGTAATCTTGGGTTTTTGCCTTCACATGGAATGGGGAAACATGCGTTCTATGTCACACATGATCGCCACGGGGGCCCCTTTCGAAAAGAAAAAGGACCCCACCCAAAGGGGTTCGTCAAAACCCGGGGCCCGTAGGAGATGGTGTTTCAAGGTTTTTTCCCCCTTTTAAACCCTTCGGAGCGTCAAAACAACGCGAAATTTTTTCCCCTTTTGTGTTGAACACCCCATGGGGGGGTAGTACCCTGTGGGAGCCTTGTAATGTTTCTTCTGGAACCTTTTCCACCCGCGGGTTATGGTCTCGCCTTTTAAGGTCTGTAGTCCTTGTGTATTGCCGTTTCTTTTCAGCTTCCTTTCTAGGCATCTGAGACGGTGGATGGCACATACCTTGTTGTCTGGTAAATTTTGGGGCTTTCTTTTTTGAACGGCCGTGGCATCTCAAAATGCCTCATCCTTGGCCGATGCCCTTTTCCCTCTTTGGGCAGGAATCGGAGATCCTCTTGAGGATGTTGCCGTCCTCTTAAAAACCTTTCCATAAAGTCAGATTCCGCCCTTGATGAATCTGAGGTGAGATACTTCCCTTTATTGTGTTCTACGGGGCATAGTGCACTTCATTTTTGAGGTTTGAAGAGGGCCCCAATCCGGGTTCAAAGCTTCACGATGACCTGGTACCTCCAAACGCGTCTCCTAATCAAGACTTAGGTTGCCATAGCCAAAATACACTCCAGCCCCAATCCGTTTTTCAGTGCAAGGGCGATTTTCTTTACCCGGCCCATTGTCTTGGGGGGTTGAGGGCAGTTGGCCCCAATTACAACCAACACCGTTTGTGAGGACTATCACATTGCGAGTGTTGAGTGAGGCCAGCTGCGTTTTTTGGGTGTGGGAATAGATCTTGTTTGAGGTATGAATTCTCTTGTGAGGTCCAGGGAGAGGGAACCTTCTGAGTTAAAATCCTCTTATTTTAGACCTCAGTTTCCCCAGGAGACAATGTGTTTCTGAAGACATTGTGGAAGGCTTTAACGAAAACCCGGGTTCGAATTTCTTCATGGTTTTGAGCCTTTGCTGTTTCTTCAAGGAAAAGGTTTTTCACTCTGTGTATCGCATTTCATAACAAGAACCCCTCAGGCTCACTTATGGCCCGACCCCACACTGGGAGACTGGATGTAGAGGTTTTACATTTTACAAATCTAGGATGTTGCCTCACGGATGGTCCTTGCTGCTTTTCTGTGCCGTTCGATTTACCTTCCTTTGATTGTCCTTTTCCCTTGCTCTATCAGGCCTTGTTAACGTCTTTTCTTTGGGGCATTATCGTGTAGGCAAGTTGGGGTCTTTTTTACAGATTGCAGATCCTTTGTTTTCACAGTCCTTTGGCGATGGCCAGATTCAGACACCGAAGCACAAATTCCTTTCTTGAACAAACTTGACCCCTCAAGACGTTCCTCCCTAAATTTATACACTTGTGTAGTGTGACCCTTTTTTACAGAAGACACAGCTTTTGGTGGCAGCCTTTCCGTTGAGTTTGTTGCCAATACTTTGCTCCCCCGGACCTCGTTCCTTGAAACCTGTCTTCCCCTTAAAATTGGTTTTTTGAGGGTAGAGGGTGTTATTGGGTTGCAAGCGAAAATTTTTCCCCTGTGGGGAATTCCTGGGGGAAGTTGGGATTTGACCTTTTCCCCAAATTCTATGACCTTTCTTTTTTCTTGAGGGCAAACCCTCTGGAAGTTTTGCAAGCATTTTTATTCTCGTTTTCTGTTTTAAAATTTTAAGCCTTTGACTGAACTGCAGCCTCACAGCTGCGGAGGAAGTCAGCAAGTTTTGGGAAATTCCACACTGCCTTTGAGTTTTCTTGGCCCCGAACCCCAAACGCGAAGGGTTTGGCAATGAGGAATGGATTTCCCAACCTCCTTTCTAGGGTGGGCCAGGTGCTTGATGCTACTCGGCCTAGCAGGAAGTAGCTCTCTATGGCCTTCTTGGCAGTTCCACCTACATACCTTCGCAGATAGTATATCTTTTCTTCACCTGGTATGGTTTTCCTGTCAATGAGTGTCTGAAAGGAAACTTTCCAGTCGTTGAATCTGAGTGGGTCGCCATTGAATGTTGTTGGTTCGGGTATAGGAAGACGACTCACACTGATGGACTCTGCTAAAGCTCTCACAAGAGCTGTTGTGCTTTCTTCTTGCTTTAGAAGTGTCGCAGCTTGTGGTGGAGAGTGATGCTGCAACAGGTTATTTTCATGCTTGACTTCCCTTTTCTCCTTCAGAGAGACACGTTGATGGAGCAGCTCATCTATTTCATCGTCTGAGCATTCACTCTGCTCATATACTTGCTGTCTTGCCTTGGCAGCCTTTAGCTTCTTAATTGTCTCCAGTCGCTCTAGTTGTCTGCGCTTGGCCTCTAGCAGCCTTTTTCTCTCTGCATCTTCAGCTTCAAGTCGTTCAAGTTCTTCAATATAATGTTCTTGCTCTAGCAGTA
Organism: Hoplostethus mediterraneus; assembly: GCA_034670385.1. Classification (NCBI taxonomy): domain Eukaryota; kingdom Metazoa; phylum Chordata; class Actinopteri; order Trachichthyiformes; family Trachichthyidae; genus Hoplostethus; species Hoplostethus mediterraneus. Next base: position 150,006 of record JAXDDW010000083.1, read on the forward strand.
CTTGTAATGTGGCTTCATTGGCAGCAACTTCAGCAGCGGCATCTTGTCTGTGGGCAGAAGACTGGCTTGAACGTCTAGATGTGATTTTTGAGTTGCTTCGAGAATGAGCAGAGGACTTAGAGGACTTGGTGCGGTGAGATTTGATGCTTGTCTTATCTGAGGCTGCAGGCTTGAATACAGACTCTGTCTCTTTCATGCCTCGATCTTCATCCCCCTGACCTTCACCCTTTCCTGTGTTTAGATAACCTCTTGCAGTTTTGATTATCGTCTTTGTTACTGCTTCACAGGTGTCTATTCTGCGACGTGTGTCGTGGTCTGGAATGTCAATATGTCTTAACTCTTCATAAACAGCGTTCAGATTCCTTGAGGCGTTGCTCACCTTAGTGATGTGTTCATGCAGCAGGTTGTTTGAGCATTGTCCACTCAGCGCCCTTTTGGCATCCTTAATGATAGCCTTCCACTTCTCGTAGCTCACACTGAAACGGTGTGCAACCTTTCTTACTTGCTCATCGTGCAGTTCTTGGCCCTTTTCCGTTAACTTGCGGACTCTTTGGCCTCTCTGTGGCTCTTGTGAGGAAGTGTGGTTATCAGCTCCTGTGCCTTCGGTCGCCTGTGGTTGCATGTCTGTGCAGTACTGCTGTGTGTCATCACTGACACCCTCTCTGTCACTCTCAGGGGAAACCTCAAACTCTGACATTTTACTTGACTTACTTTAGTTTGGTTTGAATCTGATATTACCTTTAGCTGATTAATTACCTCATTAATAAGTCAGATTTAATGTAGCCTTAGCGTAGTTGAGTAGTTATCTTATTGACTTATGACTACTGGGCTATAATTTGCAGCTGAGCACTAATTTGACTTATTTGTTTTACAGCCTTATTAACTTAAATCGCCATGAGTAATAATTAAACAAATGAAGGTATTAGCTCTTGCATAGGTAAGTTACAGATGCATTAAACACTTAGTACACAGTAAGTAACAGCAATTCACCTTTAAATTCACTATAATGCAGTCCTGCCTTAATGTACTACTTATTTTAACAATTTTTTACAGTGTAACCATCAATAAACACAATCACAATATCAACACAGTGTCAGTATCAATGGACTTCAATGGAAAGGTAAGTAAACATTAACTTGTGATATGAAAACCCAGCAAACTTCACACTAAGGTCATCTGGACCTTCCTGTGGGCTGCGCCTTCTTGAGTTGCTGTGTAGATGGCAGTAGAACATACACGCGCGATGTGGAGATGTTTCATCCCTTCTCTGGATCGCTGCTCTCTCGCGATATCCTCCTCGGCTACTCATGCGGAGCAGTCGAGTTCTCACTGTAGCTCCCCCAAGTAGTAGACACAAGGCCCGAGGTCATGGTTAAGAACAGGGTTTATTCAAGGTCCAACCAACCCGTGAGAACTGGGTTCAAAGAGAAGAAATAAATAAATAAAAGGATACAATAAACAAAATGCACCTATGTATGTCCTTACAGCTATACAAAGGTGGTATATCATAGCATAAGATAATACACACACTTCACACACATCATAGCACTACCTGCAGCTTAACCTGTAATTGTTTGTTCACTTATAAAAACATAACTTTGCATACACACTACATACACTTACATAGCATGTAAATTATGCACTTCACATATATCACAGAAAAACGCAGCTGTAACATTATGCTCATATAATTATCACACCCTTTCATCATATACAAATTAATTAGAACCAAACATACCTCGTAGGCTGCTTACTACTAAAAGAGGGGCTAAATCTTGCTTGCTTCGTTCTTATCTTTGTCTTCTTTCTTCCTTTATGTACATATATCTTTTATATTTAAACTTCGTTAGAAAGCGCGCCGTTCTTGCAGGGTGCGTTGATTAATTGTGACGTACGGGAAACTAGGTCGGCAGTAATTAGTTCCGCCTCTAGGAATACTGCATTACAGGTAGGAACCAAAGAACGGGAGGATAAACAATCAAAACTACTGGCAATGTGAGGCAGTTACACTTTGTATAACTGTTTCTTGTCTATATCGGTTTAACCCCAGTACCATTTGTTGAGGTCATTAAAAGCTCGGTAGCCACTGTGTTTTTGTATGTAATTACATGATCTGCAAGCGTGATCATGGCCAAGGCTTGATCGCGTGACCTTAAATTTTTCTCTCCAGTGAAAGTAACTCAAGTACTCTGTGTGATTCTGGTCGAGGTAAAGCAGTCTTTCTGCCAGCTCCTTTGGAGAGGCAAAGTCTTCTACATGGATGAAAGAATCTCCTGGAACATGATCCTCGTAATTTAATCTCGGAGGGCCCAGAACTACTGGTACAGTCCCCATCATCATAGGATTGTATAACTTCTCTGTGATGTAGGTCTTTGGAGATAGAGTTTTCAAAGGATAGGTAGAATTTACAACTAGATATTTTCTTTGAAAAGTCTTCGTCATTTACATGTCGTTCAAAGGGTTTCCCATAAGCCTCAATCTTGATATGCTTTTTCAGCTCATTGTAGAACTGAACTCTCTTGTAGTTGTTATTCCAGTTGCTCACAATCCAGCAAACCAATTTGTCCTTCATTGGCAGTTTGAAACTATTATTCTCATGTGTCACTGGAACTAAGTACCCATATGATACTGGAACATTCGAATCAAGGCGATAATTGGATGTCAAGTTGAACAAGTGATTGAGCTCTGAAATTGGAGCAGAGTTTGCAGGCGACTCCATATTTGACCACACCCATTTCTGAAACCAGGGCCGAGGCTCCTTCGGCATGTTGTCCAGGTTTCCATGGATGTCCCTGTGATGGAAGAGGACGCCGTGGGCCTTGCTGTAAAGAGTCTTGTCATCGGTCAAGTGACAGCCTCTGATGTTAAACTTATTGCAGCTGAGTTCAAACCTGTAGCCAAAAGGCCACATCCAGATCAATAGGATAGTGTCATGCTCAGCTTCCCCATATGCAGCCTGGATCTTCTGGGTGTGATTGTATTCTATTGTAGAACAGGAAGGACAGACTCTAATCTCTTCAGAGTCCTTGCAAGTGTCAAAAAAGGGGAAGCTGATGTCTGGTTGGAAGTATATGAAGAGAAGACTCAGTATACACAGTACTATTAGGATGCCAAATACAAAGCGACGTACCTGGGTCCACTGGAAGACCAAGGCGGACATGGCTTCCCCTTTAAGAGAGAATAGACACCCATTGAATCAAAACAGAACATCTGGTTTAATAGAAAATGTTACAGTAGGTGATTTGTTCATTTTTAACAGGGGGGATGGCCCAATGGGGAGCACTAAACATGAAACAGGAAACAGGAAATATTTGCACCCCTGAATTAACCAGCAGAGTGGAATCTATGAATACAGAACAAGTTTGTGTTCTCTGTGAAAATCATTAAGGCATAGCCCCACCTGTTGTCACCTGAAAGAACTGTGCAAACAAATTATGATAATAAGATAATTATAGCAGATAATAATCTTTTTACCTGCTATAATTTATTATCTATGAATATAGCATCTTCCTAAATTGTATATAATTTGTGTTAGGATTTTAGTCCCTGCCTTGCTGCTTCAGACTGCGTTCTCCGAGTGTTAGCGTATTCAAGTAGATCACACGAATTTGGTGAGAAGTGGGGCTGACAGCCCGGAGCCCCACTAGAGCGTCATTTGATATTCAAGAGTTGATTGGTTATCTCTGTCTGGCTCCAACATTAGTCGGCAAGAAGAGGGGAGACTTGCTTAGCTTAGTGTACACCAACTAACTTGAGAAAATGAACGAAGTGGATTACTACATACTCGACTTGGAAGTAAAGCGCCTTGGTGCCTTTCCGTCGCAATACCATGGGACAGCCGCGACTCAACGCATTGGCCATGCTATCTGTCGTAAGCCAGCTGATTCAGCAGCTAACATTACATGACTTCATCCCCAAAGTCATCGATAAGTTTACCCAGAGGAAGAACTTTCTCTTTAAGCCCTCAGCTTTGGTGAGTGAAAGCATATTTATCATCCTGCCTCACGGCAGTCAGAGCAGAGCTCTGAGGAGAGCAGAGCACTCATGCTGCTCAAGGTAAACAAATAAGCTTGATGCAGAAATCTACCATAACCATGGTGGCCGCTCCAGAACCAACACTGAGACTGTACATGTTTGAGCCGGAGTCTGACCCAGAATGGGAAGAGGCAGCTGAGCGGTTCCACTTAGTTTCTCAATGATAACAATTCATCAATTCATATTGTACTTTGTTTTGTGAATGTGGGTGTGTGAGCAACACTGCTGTAGCCGGTCTGTTTATGGCTCATGTCCATAAGCTTATTGAATACAACTTGCAGACAAGCTAGGATTGACAATTTTGTTGAGCTAGTTAGCCAATATATTATTGGATGCAACCTATTTGCATCCAAACAGCGCAGCGCACACAACCAAACGCGATTGTACTAATGGTGAGCCTGACACGTTCGACAGACTTATAAAACAGACACTGGTCCCAACAAATAACTTTAAGATGAGTCCTGACTCCAACCAATAACTTTACTTTTACTTTACTTTTAATGACTCCAGCTTTAGTTTTCTTACTTCTTCCACGCCCAACAAGCCCGTGGCTAGCCCTGCGAGCTCGTTAGCTAACCAGCAGTCGAATATACTAACCAGACTAATTTGTAAATTAAATTAAAACATGGTTACATTTACAGAATCCAGTGTACTTGGAAAAAATAGCGTCCGAAACATGAGTTTGCTGCGGGCGATTATGTTTTCCCGAGCAGATGCACTGGAACACATTTAGATTGGAAGTTAGGAATACCGACTCAGAATTATCGATTTCCGAGTACAATGGAATGCACCATAAGCAACGGCTTGCGGCGCTGCCGAGAGCTGGATTTTGAGACAAGGTAAATGGGATTGATTGTTCACCTGGGCGTGGGCATGCTCTGAGAGGGGCTGGATTATGTTAAGAAGCGCGTCTAAAGGGGCTACTTTCTGAAACGGCCTGTTTTTGGCCCGATTTGGCACCGTTTTTGGAAAAAGGAAAATACAGAAAAAGGGGTTGACTTCCAGATTTCATATTTTCTCGGCTACTTAGGTCAACGACCTGTGGAACATGTATAAGGGCCAGGAATAAGCCGTTTTCCATAATATGACCCCTTTAATCTCAATGTAAACTGCAATGGTTCAATAAAGGATAAATAAAAAGATGACCATATAAATTACATTTTAACTAGGGTTGAGCCGAATACTCTGATGAAACGAGTTTCCAGTACGGATAATGTGATGATTTCCAGGAATGCACACCATCCCAAAATATATGTACATATCTTAATTAGAGACATTACTGTCATGCACTATAAAGATGCCTCAAGTAAAAAGTCACTCAACTCACCCCAATGATGAAACATTTCACTCTATTATCAGTGGTACAAACGGCAATTTTAAACTACATGAAGGCATAGACAATATTGTAATTAAATTTGAGTGCATATCTCACCTTGATGTAGAAAAAAAAGCTACGATAAACAATAGCAGAGAATTATCTTGGGTAGTTCAGATCCTCTCTGAAATTCACACCCTTCTCGCCTCCTACCAGCTTTGTGTCGGAAATGGACTGCAATGGGACCTTTGTATAAGAATTTCGTAGGTTGGAACATTGTCAGACTTCGACTAACATGCATAAGTGAGTTGATAGGATCACTGACTGGGTCACCTGGCGGAATATTTAAAGTGAACTGGTCTATCTGGTGTATTGTTTCAGGAAATGAAATGAATGCCTAGTAGGTACAGTGACCATAAAAGGAGATAATCTTTTGCATGGCTTTTGCATGGTTTAACCACTTTGTTTGTTTAACCTACCTAGAGATAGACTTTTGTTTAACCAGAAACAGAAGTCTCGCTCAAGGAGAAGTCTCACTCTGAAACGGGCTGCTATGGCTGCAACATATTCCGCAGTGTCAAATGCGCCGATCAAAGTACGTCCACTAAAAGTGCTAAAAGTATGCTATAGTATATAAGTAAAAGTATGGCTCATATGGATCTGAGCCATGCAAAAGATTATCCCCTATTATGGTCACTGTACCTACTAGGCATTGATTCATTTCCTGAAACAAATATTTCAGATAAACCAGTTCACTTTAAATGTTACGTCAGGTGACCCAGTCAGTTGGATCTTGCCCGACTTTCCGACTGGGAATTCCGAATTCCACTTTTCCGTGTCGGAGGTCGTTGTTTCCAGAGTTCCGAGTACAATGGAATGCACCATTACTTTGCGAACATTGGAGCTACAATGACAACATGTCTAAGGCCAGATCCCAACACTCAAGTTGTTCTGTTGTAGGATACAGGCAGCAACATAGATCCCTGCACAGTCTCCCAACACGCAAAAATGCCAGGACAGAGTGGATTAATTTTATTTTTAACGGCGACGTCCTGGCTACTGTGACGTCATGTGTGTTTATATCGGCAAACTCAGGCCAGTTGGCTCTTGCCCAAGTTTCCGACTGGGAATTTCTGACTTGAATTACTATTCTATTGCACTTTTCGGTGCCAGAGGTCTTCTTTTTTTTTTGTTTTTGAGTACAATAGCATAATAGTATCATACTGCACCATTACAGTGAGGGGAGCGGAGAAGAAAGGAGAGTTTCAGTGTAAAAAACCCTGAGAGTTTCAGTGTAATTTGAACCCTGATTGTTAGCGTAGCCACATTGGGGTCATGAGCAACAACAACAGTGGTGTTAGATATCACCATGTACAACAAAACAAATTGTCCTGTGGCATAGAAAAACTTTAACACATTATTGTGAGCTCATGTCATGTCAGCTAAAATAAGCAAGACACACTAACGATGGTACTTACATTATGAACCATGTACTTTAAAATGAACATACCTCTTCTTTCTGAAGTGTCCAGGCAGTCATCGATTGCCCTTTGGCAGAGCTCTTTTAAACCTTTTTTTTTTTTTTTTTTTGATTGCTTTGACTCAATTTGCACAACAGATTTTCAATGTGCAAAACTCTTAAAGGGGGGGTATTGTACTCATTTTGGGCTATTTAAACTGTTCGTGGGGGTCTTTACAAGACGTTTGTGAAGTCTATATAAAAAATAATCCTAAAACCAGCTTCTGTGGTGTGTGTTTCAGTCTCTCATTTTCTCCATTGTAAAGAACAGGCTGTTTTGAGGGCGTGGATGTGATGTTTTGAGCATGCGCTCCCTCCCCTGGATCAGATAGATAGATAGATAGATAGATAGATGTACTTTATTAATCCCAAGCTGGGAAATTGCAGTGCAGCAGCAGCATTACACACAGAGACAATAACAACAACACAATGAATAAAAAAGAACAACCTAGACATATTAAAATGGCAATATAGAATGCAATATAAAAATGTATAAATAAGCATTATTATTGTAGTGCAAAATAAAATATAAGGTGCAGTGAACAGAGTTGTGTAAAAACATATAAAGTGCATAGTGACTGTATGTTATGACCAGAGTTTTAGCTGTTATTGTACAGTGTGATGGCATGTGGCAGGAAAGATTTCCTGTATCTGTCCCTTCGACAGCGGAGCTGGAGCAGCCTGTGAGAGAAGGTACTCCGCTGTCTGTCTACTGTGTGATGGAGAGGGTGCTGATCATTGTCCATGATGGATAACAGTTTGTTCAGCGTTCTCCTCTCCACCACGGTCTCAAAAGTCTCCAGCCTGAGACCCAGTACAGAGCCAGCCTTCTTGATGATTTTATCAAGTCTGTTAGTGTCGCTGGCTCTGATGCTGCTGCCCCAACACACGGCAGCAAAGAAAAAGGCGTTGGCAACAACAGACTGGTAGAAGATCTCCAACATCTTGCTGCACACGTTGAAGGATCTCAGCTTCCTCAGGAAAAAGAGTCTGCTCATCCCCTTCTTGTACACAGCCTCGGTATTAGATTTCCAGTCCAGTCTGTTGTCGATCACCACTCCCAGATATCTGTAGTCCTCCACCTCCTCCACCACCTCCCCCCTGATCCGTATTGGCTGTGAAGGCATCTTCTTCCTCCTGAAGTCGATCACCATCTCTCTGGTCTTGTTGACATTCAGCCTCAGGTGATTCTGTTCGGACCACTCTACAAAGTTGTCTACCAGTGTCCTGTACTCACCCTCCTCTCCCTCTCTTATACACCCGACAACAGCTGAGTCGTCAGAAAACTTCTGTAGGTGACATGACTGAAAGTCAGTGGTGTATAAGGTGAAGAGGAAGGGAGAAAGCACAGTTCCCTGTGGAGCTCCTGTATCACTGGATCCTGGATCATGACATCACTGTGGCTAATCACTGTTCTGATTTATCCCAGGTGCGCCTAATTGACTCCATGCCATGAGGGTGCCATGACAACCAACACCCTCTGGACAATCAATTTGAGGGAGAGAGTTGCCTTAAGAGTTGTCGATAGACCAAAACATTAACAGTGCAGACGTGACTTTGTGTATTTCATACTTATTCTTTTACCGAAGATCATGTGCACAACTCCTATTAGAACAGACATCATCTTATAGGAGAAAGGACAAGTGGTTTTTGGCTGGATGCCATACCTACGGGAATAGAGGAACAGGGGTGTCAAAAGAGGAGGGAGAGAGCAGAAATGACATGAGGAGAGGAAGAAAGCAGAAGACTAGAAGAGGAGAGGGTAAGAGAAGACAAAGGACAAATTATAGTGTCACAGCTGCTCCAGGTGGCGTCCCTAGAACTAGAAGGGGGGTGGGCTGAGTCCTGTCACAGCTGTTCTGCCTTCACTCTCACCTGCCCCTGTTTACTAGTCCATTGTCTTGTTGCTGCCCTGTGTTGTGTGTCTCTCTCTTTCCCCCTCTCTCTCTCTGCAGGTTGGTGGGCATGCCTCTGAGGGCTCCTTTCTGCCAGGGCAGCACAGCTGATTCCAATCCCTTACTCTCCAGTAAAGACTTACCTTTTTGAGAACTAACATATACATAATTTAGTACAGAACAAGTGTTACTCAAAGTCCAAAATCTTTCAGGAGTGTTACATCTGCAGCCAATGCCATGGCAGCCCCCTCCAGGCGCAGAGAGACATCACCAAGTTCTAGTTCAACACAGAACACTGAACATAGAATTTGAACACATACTGATGAGGAGGTTCACACAGTGCGACACCTGCTGGTCATTTTTTGTTACTACTTTTGGCATGCTTGCTGTCAGTTCTATGCCATTGATCTTCCTAATTAGTGAGAACAGACTTTACTGTCCACAGTACATTCTGAGGAAAACTTACTAAAGTGCTTTCATTTTCAAAATAGACATGATGCGTTATGGTCACTCAGCGTGTAGAAAGTGTAGAAACTGAAAGAGAAGACAAACAGAAGATAGAGATAGGCGAAGGAAAGTGGATTGTGTATTTCTTCTTTATTGTTTTACTGAACATCATGTGCACAACTCCTATTGATAATGGGTCGATGCCGAAGGGGTAGAGCCCCGTGAAGACTCCAGTGACATTGGGATCCAGACTGAGATAGCAACTCTTTCTGAGGATTTCATCACTACAAAGATACAGCGTCCAAAAAAGTAATGAATGCATTCAGAAATTGGCTTTTTGAGAGCTTGATGAATCACTGGCACCAAACTGAAATGTCAGCATTGGTTTGGGTGTTATATATTGGTTTAGGTGCACTGAAAACTACTCTACATCGAACGCAATGGATGTGTGGAACAAGCTGTACAATAGTGACCCAATAGTAATATTCCCTGACTTCTCCACAGGATTTATCAAATTGACTTTCCCTGTCGTAAAGGGCTCCTGACCCTGTTCATGTCACTGCTTAGATCAGGTTTCTGCTGGGAGTTACCAACAATCACCTCATTTATAAAGGTTGCTATGCACAAAAAAGTGGCGTACGCATATTTTACCGCAAACATCCGGATTTATAAGATTGACTTTTTTTGCAACATTGCACACAACATATGCAGGAGGAAGTGGCTGCCTAGTGACACATATTTCTGCCCATAGAGGGCAGCCAACAACACCAGCGCCCGGGGACCAATTCCTTAGATGTCTCCATCTTCGTCAGGGACGGGACAGGATGTTGCATGTTTTTAGATGGGGTTCTTTTTACAGGAGGAGACCCACATGACACGGGGAGAACATGCAAACTCCACACAGAAAGGCCCGGGAGATAACCCACCTGGGCACCCCAGAGTCAACAGCGCCCCAGGCGGGAATTGAACCCAGGACCTTCTTACTGTGAAGCAGCAGTGCAAGCACTGCGCCACCGTGCCGTTTATAGAAAAATTCTTTGCGGTAAAAGGTGCACAGTTCTACGCATCCTTTCACCCATGCCTAGAGCTCACCGCAAAGTTTTTCAGACACGGGAATCAGCGACGCCCGATGGGGAGATCACAAAATAAAGCTTAGTCCTCTTAAAAACATAGTTTTATAAGTGTGCTTTCACAGGGTTTGTGATCTGTTGTATCTGTTAAGTCACTACTTAAAACTTTGTGGTGAGCTCTACGCATGGGTGAAAGGATGCATAGAAGTGCGCACATTTTACCGCATAGATTTTTTCTATAAATCCCGACGTTTGCGGTAAAATATGCGTACGCACATTAACGCCACTTTTTTGTGCGTAGCAACCTTTATAAATGAGGCCCCAGGTGGCTGCTGAGGGTTGCCAACAGACACCTGGTTGCAACAGTGAAATGGTAAAGGGCCCCTGACCCTCCCCATATTTATCTGACAACATTACCGAAAGGATCGCTACAGAAATAGACAATTTTTAACCAGAAATAGACCTTTTTTTAACAACAACTCTGAAGTCTGAACGCTCAACTCTGACAAAGCTGTAGTATGAAAGCAAGAGGATTTACTCGTTGCAAGACGGGGATCGTGTAAACAACCGTCCTCTATCCGACAACGTTGTTAAAAAAAGGTCTATTTCTGGTTAAAACGGTCTATTTCTGGTTAAGAACGGTCTATTTCTGTAGCGATCCTTTCGGTAATGTTGTCAGACACTTGTCAGACACACGAATAACAATCTGAGCCTGTCAGTGGCAAAATCAAGTACTTTTAGTGGACGTACTTTGACCGCCTGTACGTGCCCGCATGATTACATTGGAGCCTTGAGCCGCCGTTACGTGACTGCCGGTTGAGCCTCCGAAACTTTTGGGATCTACTTAAAGGTATGAAAAGCGATTTTGTGGATTTAGAGGCCAGGTTGAAAAATCCCGGAATTACCCTTTAACACAGAATGCCATACTGCTCATTTTAGGTTCAAAATCTAATATAGCATGCAAAATATAAATACCAGTGTCAAATGAGAGAATATTATATGCAAATGCATCAGAACATTGAATATGTTCATCGCTGAAGTTTAATTATTGGTGCATTTTCAAATACAATGGCCATTATCAAATAATGCGGTCAAACACTAAATAATTGTCATAAAAAAAGGCAATGCAAGGGTCAGTTCCTCATAAGTAATTCAAATGAAGTACAGCAAGCATCCCCTATGATCCTTTGTGATAGAATGAGGAATATATATATATAGCTTGTGTTTTTATGTAAGACAAACAAAATATTAGATTACAGTAGATTACGGTATATGAAAGAAATCATACAGTAATTCAGTAAACTCAACTGAATTTTACAGTAAAAACAAAAACAGTAAAAGCAAAAATTACAGTAACAAAAAACAAAACAAATGCATTTCAGTGCTTAAGCAGCATTTTGCCTCAGAATCGGCCTCATCAGCCTGCTCCAAGTTGCTCCATAATGTCAGAAACATGCCATTCAGGTTTCTAAGCAGCCTTTTATGTAGTGGTGATGAGTATGAATTTTGAAAGTCAGTTTGGCACTTTGCATTTAGAGTTTTGCACATTGAAAATCTGTAGCGCAAACTGAGTCAAAGCAATCGAAAAAAAACTGTAACACCCTACCTGCATGTGTGTTGTGTTCAGCGGCCACTTCCCCTTTGCGTGTGTTGTGTGTGTTGGTGCATGTGAGCACCCAAAATGCAAATAAATTAATCTTCTTCTTCTTCATTATCAAATAATGCTGTCAAACACTAAATAATTGTCATCAAAAAAGACTATGCAAGGGTCATTTCCTCATAAGTACTTGAAATTATGTACAGTAAGCATCCCCTGTGATAGACTGCAGTGTGTGTGTGTAGCTAGTGTTTTTATGGAAGACAAAATATTAGATTCCAGTAGATTACTGTATATGAAGTTTAATCACTGAAAGAAATCATACAGTAATGCAGTAAACTCAACTGTATTTTACAGTAAAAACAACAGTAAAAGCAAAAACAACAGTTACAAAACTTTACAGTAAAAAAACAAAACATAAATGCATTTCAGTGCTTCAGCAGCATTTTGCCTCTGCTGATTTTGGCCACAGAATCAGCCTCATCAGCCTGCTCCATGTTGTCAGAAACTGCCATTCAGGTTTCTAAGCAGCCTTTTATGTAGTGGTGATGAGATTATCAATTGTGTTGCAATGCTACTAACCTGGGCAAGGTTGCTGGAAGTAATGAGACATGGCTACAAACGCCTGTTGAATTGATTTAGTGATCTGCGTTTGTAGTAATAAGCATTGCAACATTGTTGTAATGTTAGGTGGCTGTACTCTGGAGGATGGAGCATATGATTCAGAGTTTTGCACTTTGTATGTCATAGGATGTAGTGTCTAGAATATGAATTTTGAAAGTCAGTTTGGCATTTTGAATTTTGTACATTGAAATTCTCCTGTGCAAAATGAGTCAAAGCAATCGTAAAAAACGAAGTTGTATTTCTTAAATGAGAAACAATTTTTTTGATTGGATATAAACAAATATATATATATAGGCTATAAAATAAGTCTTAAAAAATAGTTTCCATGGACATAGAAAATACTGTTTGAGGCTGATAACTTGGACACTCTAAATGCGTGTGTGTGTGTGTGTGTGTGTGTGTGTGTGTGTGTTGTGCGGCCACTTCCCCCCTGCATGTGTTCAATGTTGCAAATAAAGTCCTTCTTCTTCTTGAGGCAAGTTATTTATTTTCATTGGCTCAAGTTATAAAATATAGATGTGAACCATTACCCTATATTTATACCCTATATATAAATATAGGGTATAATACCCATACCCTATCAAATTTTTTTAATTGGATGAACTAAAAACTTTTTTCAGTGTACAACCTGGTCTTACATACATATTCTCTTCGGCTTAGAAGGAATTCTGACAAATTCCTATGGGAAAGCCGCTCTTCATGTAGACTTCTCCTCATATAACCGTCATCTGTGGCTTGAGCGGACAATCCTGGGCCCGGTAGTTATAGACTATTGGATGGCCTTTCATGTGTTGGTCCAGCCTGCTCTTGAACGCATTCACGGATGTAGCACTAACAACTTCCTCTGGAAGGCCATTCCACCAGTCTCCTACTCTTTGGCTGAAGAAAAACCGTCTTTTGTCTGTATTTGTGCGCATCTTTTTCAACCTAAGATGGTGCCATCTGGTCCTTCTTTCTACATCTAGTGGAGGCAGACAAGGGTCCACATCATACAGTCCTTTGACATATTTATATGTGTTGATCAAGTCACCTCGTAATCTCCTATACACTAGAGTTGGAAGTTGAAGCTTCTTCAGTCGTTCTTCGTAACTTAAGTTCCTAAGTGCCGGCACTCTCTTCGTGGCTCTACGTTGCACCTTTTCCAATTCTTCAGCCATCTTCCAGTTGTCAGGGGACCATACAGGCGCTGCATATTCAATATGCGATCTGATCATGCTTTTATAGAGTGTCTTAAATATACTTTCGTTCATGTACTCAATAGTTCTCCACAGCAGCCCTGTCATCTGATTTGCCTTCTTCACTACTGTCTGTATGTGGTACTCAAACTTCAGGGCATTGTCCACATATACCCCAAGGTCTTTTTCACATTCTGAATATGTAAGCTCCACTTGGCTCTGTCCATCCATCATACAGTATGTGTACTCTGGATGCCTGGAACCAACTCTAACTATTGTGCACTTCTGTGGGTGAAATCTAAGCTGCCAGCGTTTGGCCCATTCCTGCAGTCTGGTGAGATCATCCTGGATTTTCTGGCAGTCAGTTATACTTTCCACTTTTTGATAGAGTTTGGCATCATCAGCAAATAGCTTAATTGGGCATAGCGTTTCTCCTGGCATGTCATTTATGAATATACTGAATAACACAGGCCCAAGAACACTACCTTGTGGGATTGGTACCTGGTAACTTTTGCCCACCCAGACTGGGCTCCATTTACTATAACTCGTTGGTTTCGATCTGATAAAAAGGCCAGGCCTTTATCCAGTTGAACACCTGTCCTGTGATTCCATAGCTGTCGACCTTCTTTAGCAGACGTTGATGTGGAACGGAATCAAAAGCTTTTTGGAAATCTAAATATGCCACATCCACTCCAACTCCTTCATCCAGCGATTCAGACCAATATTCTATGGTTTCAAGCAGTTGAGTAATTGTAGAACGGCCTTCCATGAAACCATGCTGATGGCGGGAGAACAATTTATTAACTTTCATGTGAGCAACAATACTATCTCGTATAAACCCTTCCATTAATTTACATAATACAGAAGTAAGGCTGACAGGCCTGTAATTTCCAGCTTCAGTTTTTGAACCCTTCTTGAAAATCGGGGAAACATGCTACAAGCCAGTCCTTAGGAAGTACCCCTTCTTTCAATGATGATTGAAACAATTCACTCAGTGGTTCTGATATCACATGTGCTAATTCCTTGAGAACCCTTGGGTGCAGTCCATCAGGGCCAGGTGATTTGCTTGTTTTCAAACTGCTAAGCTTCTTGTGTACATCTTCTCTGCTTATATGAAACTCGCTTAGCTCATCTAGCACCTCTTGTTTGCTTATATCAGGTTTATTTTCCAAATCCTCCATTGTGAATACACTTGAGAAAAATTATTTAACACTTCTGCCTTCTCTTGATCATTTTTCGTTAGGCTACCATCAGCTTTACGTAGATCTGATATTGGCTGTCTACTTTTGGTCCTTGAATGAACATATTTCCAGAAAATATTAGGGTTAGATTTAATATTTTTTGCTATCAAACTCTTTGACTGCCTTCCTTGTTGCCCATCGTGCTTGATTTCTAGCTCTGGCATATTTCTTAGCATCTTCACTAGTGTGGGTTTCCTGGAATGTTTTCCATGCCTTATGTTTTCTTCTTACTGTCCGAATTGTTCCCTGATTTAGCCACAGCGGTCTATTTGCATCCGATGGTTTACACTGTTTCTGTGGAATGTATTTTGTTACTGCTTGGTTCAATAAGTCCAAGAAGATCTGCCACTTCTCTTCAGTGTTTTTGTTCTCAAACTGGCTGTTTGTCTGTTGTTTGCTTGTTTATTTGGTGTTTGTCTTGTTCTGGAGCTGAATGGTCACAAATTAAATTATCAGTTTCATTGTACGACTTCTGTTCACACTTGTTGTTAACTTCCTTGCTTCTCAGTTGTTTCTGGTTGTCACATGTATGTTTTTTTGTAGTTACACACTTGTTATTTTCCTTACTTCTTTGTTGCTTCTGTTTATTTTTACATGTTACCTTGGTCGCTGTTGTCGTTATACTTTCTGGCTTGTGTTTCACTAACTCAAGACTGTTATTTTCATTCCACACATTCCCAATCTCTGAAAGAACCATAAAGCGATTTGTGAAATTGGTGTTGTTGCATTGAACTACGAGTGGGGTTATTAATCTTCCTGACTTATTTTGATTTTTATGATCTTGAGATCCCACGGTGGGCCCCTCACTCGATACAGGTAGTTTTTTGACTGGTCCTCAGCTGCCATTTTCTTTGCCTCAGCAACTTTTTCTTTAATTTTTTCACGATCATCTTTGCAGTAATCATGGGTTACACTGATTCGTTTAAATCTTGGTTCTGCATCTTTCAATCTAGTTAGCCTGCTCATGATCCAGTTGTTCCCTTCTTTGTTTGCAAACATAATTTTCAATGGTCTGGGTCGTTCTTGGGAGTCTTCAGTCGTTGGTCTCTTTCCTAGCCGAATTAGCTTCCTATTGTGTGGTGGTGGTATATCAAGGGCTTCTTGGCACAGGCTGGCAAGAAACTTGTCGTCTTAATCTTTTCTCTGCTCGGGCTCCTCACTGCTACTTTCACTGACATTGTATATTATTACATTGTTGTCACGATTTTCACGGTCTGCTTCCTCCTTTTTCTGCTCATTCAGGGTCTCTTTCATAATTGATCTGAAAGTCGGCACCTCTTTACCTGGTCCATTCTCTTTCAGCAGGCTAGACCACGTTTTTGTTACACTTTCAGGCATTTCTTGTGTGAAGGTTTTCAGGTGATTATCCATCTTCTTTTCTAAAACTTCCATATGTGCTGGTAACCCTTTATTCAGTTGGTCCTCCATTTTTTTCTCCAGCTTTGCTTCGAGAGACTCCAACTTTTTTTGCCACTTCTTCCATGATGGTTTCACAATTTTGCTCCAGCATGAAGTCTGACTCCCAGATACTCTTTGATTTAATTGCGCAATCTGGACACAGCCAATAAATGTATGGTCTTGACAAGATCTCGTACTGTTCCTCTGTTAGCTCAATACATTCAATGCAAAAAATGTTGTTGCAACGACTGCAGCTAACAAGCTTGTCCTCCTCACTTGTGAACCCTGTCTGACATTCTTCACAGACCCACACTTCGCCATTGGAACTGCCTGCAGCATGGCTGCTTTTGGTCTTTGGTTTTTGTGTCTTCTTGATGCCTTTTGTATTCTTAGCTATGCCTGCTTTAGCATCTTTCTTGCTCACAGGTGACTTTAGCAAGTCCTTATATCTGTTTCTCCATGCTTGTGGCATCTAGTAGATCTCCTTGTAGAGTTTGTTGTCTAGATGATTGCCTCGATGAATAGTAAAGATTGAACCAACCTTATTGTTGCCCCAAGCTGGGATTCACGATCCGAGAAGCGTCGCTAGCTTAGCTACTGCGGCTGGCTAGCACCCGTCTTGATGGCAGCTTTCTCGCCCCGTCTCTCCCGGGCCGGCGTACCTCCCTTCTGTCCCGGCAGGTGAGCCGTGGAGTACCAAAGCTGCCAGTCCACCAGGCTTCCAGGAGCATCCCACTCCAACCCCGACTGGGCAGCTCTTCCAGGCTGCATCCTCCACGGACCTTGGTTTGTCACTGCTGCTGGTCTCGCTCTCTCTCGCCACTCCATACAGCTGACCCTTGATCCTCTCGCTTGTCAACTCAAGCACTCCGTCAGGCTCTCGCTCTTGCTCTGACGCTCTGGTTCACACACGCACACACAGGTTAAAGGTGTCCGGCTGCAGTCAGCCTTAATTGGCCACAGTCGGTGCTGGATCCAGGGAGTCAGTCCACTGACTCAAGTCTCTCCTGGATCTAGCCTACGCCTCACCCTCATCGGTTTAGCCGGTAGCATGAACAAGGACGGCGATAGCTAGCAGGTAATGTGAGCGCTTCATCAGCATCGGCATAAACAGCAACAGAGCAAAGCAGTGTACAGAGCGGCAGAAGAGAATGAGCAGTGAGATTGATGGTTAAATAGACCACAGCAATTTGCAGTGGCTATGCATACGCTCAGCTGACTGGGCTGTAGCGCCACTCGAATGTGTCTGCCTGAAATAGCTTTGCAGGCACCACTCCATATAGTTAATAATATAGTTAATGAAGGAAATTTGACAGCGCAGTTGACATTGCAGTGCTTACATATGAGTGTTGCTATCTTTTAAGAAGTTTGTTTAAGAAATATCACTTAAAACTCAGCTTTTTCTTTTTATAGACTTAAAATGATACAAGATGTGGAATTTCTTGTATCACAAAAAAGAGAACACGTACAAACAGAACATGTATAAATTTTGTTTAGTCATCAAAATATCACAGGATATTCTTGTGAATGCAGATGTAACATGAAACTGCATCCTTCAATTGCACTCCCCATCCTTACATTAGTGCTCCTCAAAAACAGCTGTTATGTTTGTGTGTGTGTGTATATGTGTCAAATACGACAGAGACTGAAAATCAGTCAGTCACTTGCATCATGCAGTCATATGCCCAATCTTTTCATTGTTCAAAAATCTTAAAATCTCGACTTCATTGGTTATTATTGATGACGCGTTATTCAATGAGTGAAATGTCATGTTCATGCTCATATGGTGAGGTTTTTTATTCAGGACTCGGATGATGAGGATTAAATCAGCCACCTTCCTATGTGGATCCTCTTTGTTGAGCATGAAGGTTCTGCACAACCAACCGACCTTTCAGTCCAGCCTCTATTGAGATCATCATTGAGGGAAAAGTTGTGGTGAACAACATTCAGGACTTACCACAAGCTATGTGCATGATGTTTGGTCTCTTGATGCGCTTACACCTCAACTACCCTAAGTGTATGAAGCTCACATTTGAGTTCATTTTAACAGGTACTTCTCACCTTGGGCCAGAATCAACTGAATCCTAAAACCAAAAGTTACAAACATTAAAAAACAGCTTGTAATGTAGAGAAATGCAGGCTTGCAGGCTATGGACATGCTACTGCAATTTGACTGTTTGGGAGGACAGAAATATTTAGGTACTTGTTTTTGTTGTTCAGCTAATGTTTCCTACAGTATCCTAACACAGACAGTTCACAAGTCTGTGGGAGAATGGAAAAGGGCTTCAGTTTGATACCTTATGGGGCTTATTTGTGGAAAGCATACAATGTTTGAAAAGCATCATCATACGTGCCTCACAAGTTGGTGTTCAGCTGTAAAAGTATACATTTAAGATTGTATGGTCATGTTCAGTTGTTCAAGCATGTGTTTTTTGATTTGTCTGCTTACTGATACATATATATATTTTGTGTTGTTCAAATGGTCCAGAGACTGCAGAAGACTGCAGAAGACATTTTTTGGGGAATTTTGTTCAACAAGAAATCCAGCCTCAAATAACAATGTTTTAAAGATATATTATTTTCTTTTTTACATATTCATCACTACAGGTATTGTTTTTTGGGTTCATATTTCCTTCCCCCAAACAACATACTGGAGCTTTAGAGGCTTGTATCTTGTTTGATTGGTTCACATACTGCCCCGGAATTTAGATTTTAAAAAAGGGTGAAAAAACTTGCAGCAAGATAACGTTTAGTGGAAGACAAAAAGGGAGGCCAAACTTTCTGGCTTACTCCTATGCAACGGCACAGTCAAACACAGGACTGACTTTAGTGAAAAACGAAAAGCGTGTTTCAGGTGTTGCTCTGTGTGCACGAAACTGACAAAAGAATGCCCGAAACGCATTGTTCATTCTTTCACTTGGCATGAATCAAATAAAGAAATATTTTTTCACTCAAATCTCCATCATCAAGTTTGCGGATGACACAGTGGTGGTGGGCCTGATCTCCGACAACGACGAGAAGGCCTACCTGGAGGAAGTTGCTGATCTGTCACTCTGGTGCCAGGACAACAGCCTCCTCTTGAATGTCACCAAAACTAAGGAGCTGATTGTGGACTTTAGGAGGACACAACAGAGGACGTACTCACCATTGGGGACTAATGGGACTACTGTGGAGAGGGTGAGCAGGTATAAATACCTGGGAGTCCACATCACCAAATATCTGACATGGACAACACACACAGACACTCTGGTGAGGAAGGCGAGGCAGCGCCTTTACCACCTCAGGCAGCTGAGGAAATTTAAAGTCTCCCGGAGGATCCTTCAGTCCTTCTACTCTGGAGCTGTAGAGAGCATCCTGACAGGAAGCATCACTGCCTGGTTTGGCAACAGCTCCGCTCAGGACAGGAAGGCTCTGCAGAGAGTAGTGCGTTCGGCTGAACGCACTATTGGTACTACACTCCCCACCCTGCAGGACTTGTACACCAGGAGGTGCAGAACCAGAGCCTGCAGGATCATGAAGGATCCTCACCACCCCAACAACGGACTGTTTCAGCTGCTGCGGTCAGGCAAGCGCCTCCGTAGTCACGCTGCCAAAACAGAGAGACTGAGACGGAGTTTCTTTCCTCAGGCCATCAGGACTGTGAACTCTGACCTCACCAGGGCCCCCACCAGGGCCCCCACCTAGACCCACACACTGCCCCTCTTATACACACACACACACACACTCACACACTTAGGTAATGACTACACATAATTTATAGTATATTACATTCATACGACTTCCCCTACCTACCTCTTATTTTATATTTTTTATTTTCATTTCCAAAGTGCTCTTACTGTATATATTGTGTTGTTTTTTTATATAAGAGCTCTTACTGTAATTACTGTAATTACCGTAATACTGTAAATATTGTGTTGTTGTTTTTTTACTGTAAATACTGTGTACTATTGCCCTTTTGCACATTCCCATGAGCATTGCCACTTTTTCATTTCACTATACACCCCGTGTGTGTATGTGACAAATAAAGTTCTTGACTCTTGAATCTTAGTCCTGGGTTGAATTGTAAGCCAGAAAGTTTAACCTCCTTTTTTGCCTTCCACTAAGTTTTATGAGATGTTTTAAAAATGCTGCAATGACACATTTGATCTTTCTTGGATATTTGACATTTCTTGGAAATGTTCAAGTCAACAATAAAGAAAATGTTGAAGGTTTAAATGTGCTGCAATGACACATTTGATCTTGTTTCTTGGAAATGTTCAAGTCAACAAAAATAGTCAGATTAAGTTGAAGGTAATGTAATTGTATTTTGTGCAATAAAATCATCAACATAGTGATTAAACTGAATTAAATAAAAGAAAGGAATTCATAAGAACAAATATTTTTTGTAATATTTACCAATACTTGAGTATATTCAACTTAAAATGTCTACTCTATTCCAATAGACAAACCTATTTATAAAAACAAATGATTTTGAGTTTAGTTTACTTTGTTTAGTGTATTGAACTCATAAAATCTACTCTATTCTATTTAGACAGTAATTACATATACTTACCTAGTTATGTTTCTCCATGTGTAAAAACTAAAAGACTTTTAAGGCAACAGGTTTTTCTAGTAGGTAATTGTAGCACTGTAGATGTTGACAGTTGATGTTGACAGTTAGCTAGGACCAGGGACTAGGTTCGTAGGAGCAGTTTATAACTAGCATCAAGGAATAACAGCAGACCACAGACCAGGAAATAAAGTTGAACTGCCGGCTTGTTTATATGAACTTGGAAGTAGACATAAACACAATCAGACAAAATCAGACACAAACACATATTACAATATTATACACCTTAGGCTCATGAAACCCGTTGCTTTGATTTCACCTATTTAACCCTATTTTAAGTTTCAGATATTTTCATTCTATTTTAGGATTCTTTTTATTCTAATTTTAGTTCTCTTCTCGTTTTGAGTGACTAATTATGCTAATTAGTTCAATATTCTATTATGTTCTATTAGGCCTTTTTAGTTTAGTTCTACTTTCCCTTAACCTGAGTTACTTAACCAGTAAATCAGAAATATCAACAGTAACACACATTTGCATTACCAATTCAACACAGTATAAATGAAAATAAAAAAACCCTCTGGCATGCAATATCAAACAAAATACAATACCAGAGATCAATAATCAATGTTCAATACTCAATGTAGGCTATAATCAGTCCTTTTTGTGAAGTACTTCCCTGCCCAATTGAGTCCCACTGCTCGTTGCAGCAGCAAAATCCTGGAAGTTTCAGTCCTACCACGATCCAGGTGCTTGAATCTGTACTTGTCCTTAGAATGGGCTGTCTTGCTGTAGCAGACAGACGTACGTGTATCCAGCGGAGGTCTCCTATGGGTGGCTCGCCATCTTGTTTTCTTTTTTCTTGGTGTGTGTAACACCAAGCAGCAATCTTCACCAATCCAAAAAACCTGGCCTGTTTTACAACAGGCAATATACACAGACATATTAGTCTCACATTGTCACGGTCTCAGCCGTGCCCCATGTATTCTCTATGTGTTCCCTATGTGTCTCTACCTGTCTGCAGTGGTGGACAGTAACGAAGTACAAGTAATTCGTTACCGTACTTAAGTAACTTTTTAGCGTATCTGTACTTTACTTGAGTATCATTGTTTTGTGAGACTTTATACTTTGACTCAACTACATTTGGAAGTGGAAAACCTTACTTTTTACTCCACTACTTTCCTAAAACCTGTCGTTCTTTTCAATTAATGTTCCTTTCCACGACATGCATGCGTGACAGGTCAGGTCACCGCAAGTGTACCAATCAGAACACATCATGTTTCGTGCAGTTTTGGCGCGCCCCCCTGCCTGTTACTTGTCCCAACTTGCCTTCTCCATCTCTGTTTAGCATTCATTCATGTGCCAAATTTTCGCTGTCCGTGTCCCGTTTATAGCCTGGCTATAATTATTGCCAGCCAACACTGCCAACACAATATGGAAGAAGACATTGAAATTGAGTACCCATGGCCATATTTAACCGAACTATTCGAAGTAGTGGAAAGGAAGAACGAATCGTTCATTTTCAAGTGCCTTCTCTGTCTGCCTCAGAAGCATACTATTTCTTCGTTCAAGAATTCCCCGTCCAACTTAAAGAAACACATAGAGGTAAGTAATTTTCAGATTGACTGTGAAATTAACTAAAGACTAATATACCTGTCGTTTTACGCAAACTGGATATAATACGCTCATACGTTGTGTTAATAATAAACGTGGACATCGGTTGTATTGTGCACGGTTAGGCTAGGAAACTGCAGACTAGTAGCAAAGCTCATTAACACCAAGGCACAGAAATAGCCCAACGTTACCTCCTAAAAATGCCATTTACTTGTCAATCTCGTTCATAGAATGTGTAGTGTGTCTAAAGAAATTCAATGTAAAATGATGAAAATGCATTTAGACCGATGTATTTTTCTGACTTTTAGGCTTCTATTTCACTAGGTTTACATGCAAGGTATGATTCATGGTAGCTACTTGAACGATTGCGATTGATGTAGACTAGTTAGTTATTCAGCCTTCTCGGCAGCCTACTTGGTACATGCAAAAACACATGAAATGTGCACTTAATTTATGAAATTGAGATTGCTGTGAAGATATGATGTTCATGATGTGTTTTCCCTCCTTTCTTTCCAGAGAAAGCATTCAAGTCACTTGGGAAAATACAATGCCCTGACAGCTCCTAGAAAAAGGAAAGCGGAAAACCCAGTTCCCACTTCCAGACAACTGAAATTGGGAGAAACGAAAATAATTAATCAAAGAAAGGTAGACAATGTAGTGATAGATTTTATAATTCAGAGTCTCCAGCCATTTAATGTGGTAGAACAGCCAGCATTCCATACTTTAGTGCAAGAGCTACAGCCAAATTCAAGTGTAATGTCCAGAACAACATTGCGCCGTAAAATAGAAGAGGGTGCCCAAGAAATGAGGAGAAATATTAAACAAGCAATGTCCTCCATTGAATTCATTGCCACGACAACTGATTGTTGGAGTGCAAGAAGGAGAGGATTTCTCGGGGTCACTGCCCACTGGGTGGATCCAGATTCATTGAAGAGGTGCTCTGTGGCTCTTGCTTGCCGGCGGATTAAAGGGCCACACACTTTTGATGTGTTGGGCAGTGCATTGAATGACATCCATTCCGAATTTGGCATAGAGAAAAAAATAGTTAGAACCACCACAGACAATGGGTCCAATTTCATAAAGGCATTTAGAGAATACGGAGAACAACAACAAGATGAGAACAATAACTGTGCCTCCGGTGAGACTGAAGAGGATGCTTGCAGTGATGATGATGAACAGGAAGAGGAAGGTGTTGATGTTGACTTCATTGAGGTAACACCGATCTTACTGGAAGATGATGGCTTACAATTTCAGCTTCCAAAGCATCATCGCTGTGCATGCCATCTATTAAACCTTGTCGCCACAGTTGATACAGCCAAGGCCAATTCCAATGACTCCTATAAAAGACTGTCACGATCAGCTTTTGCGAAATGCAGTGGCTTATGGAACAAGACATCTCGATCCTCCACTGCTTCAGACATCATAGAGGAGACATGCAAAATACAACTGATCCGGCCAAACGACACACGATGGAACTCATTATTTCTCTCTGTTGAAAGAATCATGAGAATAATCAAAGATGAAGGAGAAGGGGCCCTGAGAACTGCATGCACTGCACTGAAGTTGCCAATGTAAGTGTAACTTTTTTAATATGTAATATTGGAAAATATTGCTTAACTATTCAGATGCTTTAAGTAAGGGGAAATGGAGGACAATTATAGTCCGAGCAGCGTCACCACTCAACACGCACACACACACAGACAATACTTAAAAGTGTTCTTTATGTTTGTTAGGTTGAGTTCAGTTGAAATTGCCTTTCTGGAGGAATTTGCCAGAACCATGGGTCCTCTCGCCAAAGCCCTCAACATCCTTCAAGCTGAGACGGATGTTTAGATGGGATGGCTTCTGCCTACTCTGACGCTCCTCATCCATAAGCTTGAACGAATCCACATAAATTCCAGGTAGAGATTCTTTCCCCCCCATGTTATTCAGATGTATTCCTTGTCATACACAATTCAACTCCCTTAAAACTTCATATAGCATACATGCAGGAAGTTAATGTGTGCCATTAGTAAAATGATGAAAAAGAGGCCTATATGAACACATATTGACCAAGAACACAATAGATGTAAGACCGTTTTTAACAATTAAGTATTGGAATGCTTGTTGTTATTGTCATTGTCTCAGTATAAATGCATGCTATAAATGTTGTGATATTGTACTGTATCAGTTTCTCTCCCCCACCTCTAATTCCAGGTACTGTAAACCTTTGGTGGAGGCAGCCCTAGAGGGACTACAGAAGCGCTTTAAAGACATGATGGCAGAGTTTATTGCTGCTGCCATCCTACTCCCGAAATTTAAAACAGCGTGGACATCTGATGAGAACCTATTAAACCTAGGTATGTATCTAAACTTAGCACAAAAAGTAAGGAAATATGTGTTTGGTAAATTATTCCTCTGTGGTAACAATGCTTTTTGGCAATAAATCTTATACTGTTGGAAAGCCTGTGTAGTTCCCTTTCAAATGGTGCCCCATTTGTAAGGAATATGCATTTGTAGGATGAGCAGCAGTGCTGAGTATGTGGGTTGCGCCAAATCTTTCATATAACATAATTTCTCGCATCTGTCCCAATATATGTTGTATATTAGGACTTGCCTACATCAAGGACCATCTGGAGGAAGAACATTCACATCAGTCACCAGCCAATGGATCGAGTGCTTCAGATGACGATGACTTCTTTTCAAGCATGAAGACAACTCATGGGCAGGAAAGTGTTAAACAGCTAGAAGGGTACCTTGCCTCTAAAGTAGACAACAAAGAGATACTGCAATCTTATCCTGTGGTTTGCAAATTGTCACTTAAAATCAACACTGCCTTACCAGCTTCTACTGCATGCGAACGTCTCTTTAGCACTGCTGGACTGATTTTCAGCCCAAGAAGGGCAAGATTGGATGCCAGAAATTTTGAAAATCAGCTCCTTCTCAAACTAAACAAAACATATTTTAGCTTTAGGTAGGTCATACAGTTAACAGTACTATTTTTGCCATCTACTAGTTAGTATTTCTACATACTACGTAAGTCTTCAGGGAAATCTGGTGGTGTGTGAGTTTCTGATTTTGTGTGATTTTTGCCATCTGTTATAGCACATCACTACTAGTTAGTAGTTCTACATACTACGTAAGTCTTCAGGGAAATCTGGTGATGTGTGAGTTTCTGATTTTGTGTGATTTATGCAAATACTAACATTTGTTTTCACGAGTGGACATACAGCTGTGTTGAAAGGAGTCATATTTATTATTTTATTATTATTTTATTTTTATTATTATTTTAGTATTTTTTGTTATTTATTAAACTGGAAAAAAGACATCCTTTGTAAACTTGAGTAAACATGTTTTTGCAAGTTAATGCGCAGCTGTGATACAGTAAAGGAGCAATGTGTCATGTGATAAAGGAGTAAGATTTCTACATTTCTTCAAACAATAAATTGTTAAAGAAATACGTGTCTAATGTGGTTTCCCCCACCCTATTAATTCCTAATCATGTGGTTTCCATTTAGTATGATGTGCTTATAATAATTTCAAAAGATATCAACACCAGATATCACAAATACAAAACATTGTATTTTCAGGGTGGTGTTAGTGAGCTTTTTTAACCTTAAATGACCTGATTGAGTGTATAAAGGACATACCAAGACATTGGAACTACATTACACCAAATTACTTTTACTTTTGATACTTAAGTACATTTGAAGCCAAGTACTTTTATACTTTTACTCAAGTCGACGTTTAAAGGGAGCACTTCCACTTTTACTGGAGTAATATTTTACACTAGGTATCTCAACTTCTACTCAAGTATGTGGTCTGTGTACTTCGTCCACCACTGCCTGTCTGTCTGTCTGTGTGTGTATGAGTTGGATTGTTTTGTTCGCTAACCTTGCTCTCTCTCTGCCAGGATCTCTACCATCTCCAGCCATCTACACATTCCCAGTCTCCCTGCCTGCTAACCTGCCTACCCGAACATCCACCACCTGCCTGCCCTGCCTGCCGAATCCCCTGCCTGTCCCCTGCCTCATTCCGTGTCTACTCTACGCTCCGGTTTTTGCCTCCAATAAACCCTCTTGTTTTATTCCATCTCTGAGTCCGAGTTTTGCATTTGGGTCCATCCAGTAACCGTTACACACATATCACTTAACAAAATAAAATGAAGTTCTCAAACAAAACAACTGAAATACAGACTGCTTAAATCAACCTGAACCAACACCTAAAATGGTGACGCAGTTCACTTTTGCTATGCTAGTGCACCTTGCTATGCTAATGCAGCCTAGCTGCATGTAGCTAGCTTATCAATTCGGTCTACATAAAGAAAGATAGCTTCTGAGTACAGTTATACAAAAGAAAAACGTAGCTTCTGAATTCACTTTACACAAAATATAAGCTGCAACATAAGACTGAGCTACTGATAATTTCGACTGGCCTATGCATACAGTACCATGCATTCAACTTGAAAACCGAAAGAAATAGGCTAGCAATGCATGCCAATGACTTGGCTAACTCACCAAATCCTTGATCAAACCCGACACAGACATAGAATCCAAGGTCCAGTCAATGGTAGAACAAAACAAAATACTCAGAATAGATAAAGAGAGAAAATCTTGTAGTCGTCAACTGCTATTATAAGCTTCAATATTATTCTTCTCTTTAGCTCTCGTTTTCGTGGCTTCTTAGCTAAGCTGTTGGATCTATGTTAAGTATTTTATATAAATTTGTATGTACATTTTGCATTTTGCAACTGTTATAAGTCTGCTATGCAGTTAAAATTATATATTGTCTCTTTAAGAGTTTCTCCCTGTTTAGACACTAATCTGTGTTAATTAGTTTGACCTTTTGACACTAGGCCTAACAGTCATTCAGGTCAGGTCATTCAGGTCAGTCGGAAACTGGCCAGAGTTCGCCGATATAAACAAGCCTGAGACAGCAATATAGCGGCGCCCAATTTTTTTTACTTCATATGTTGTTCTTCTTATGAAAACATGTTGAAACAACTTTGTAGTTTACATTTGTAACATAATTCGGTTGATTTGTGCTCAACGTTACGAGATAGAAGGCTTTACTAGCGTGTGGTACTAGCCTACTAACGATAAAATTACTAGTTCACTGATATGCACCGTTTCTCTTTACTAATGGTGCTGTAGTAGTTGATGTAGTAGTTGATGAGTTTGCTGCGGGCGTCCATGTTTTCCCGAGCAGATGCACTGGAACACATTTAGATTGGAAATCGAGAATATTGACTCAGAACTACTGTTCATGGTGTGCGCCGCTATATTGCTGTGACGTCACGTGTGTTTATGCAGGCGAACTCGGACCAGTTGGATCTTGCCCGAGTTTCCGACTGGGAATTCCGACTTGAATGACTGTTGTATTTTACTTTTCCGTGTCAGAGGTAATTTTTTCCCCGAGTTCCGAGTACAGTGGATTGCACCATCAATTGTGGAGAAAGAGACTGTACCCACGGGTATACGTTGAGAGAGATGCTCAACGGTGTAGAACTCAACAAACATCTATCACAGCGTTCCTCAAATCAGGGCCTAGGGGTCCAAAGTGCTGCTGGTTTTCTATTCTGCCAGGTAGTTTCCATTCTAGCTGTCTAATCAGGGATTGATTAAGACCTGGGATGCCAGGTGAATGCAATTAACTTCCTGGGTTAGTACTCTGGACCCCAAGGCCCGGATTTGAGGACCACTGATCTATCGGAACATATGGACTAGGATTTCTTTATCTGCTGAAGAAGTTACATTTATACGTTTGACATTTAGTTTGTCTGCTTGCTGGGAAAGTTAGTCTGTAGGTCAGCTAATCAGCCATCGGATCAAGAGAAGCTAGCTTGATGACGTCACTGTTTCCTTGTTCAATTGTTCATTGCAACTGCCTTCCTTTCCTGTGCACATTGTTTTTGTGCTTGGCCATGGCCTTGGATTTATTCTTTATTCATACTGGATTGAACTACATTATGTACATCTTGCCCTGAGCTCTAACAATTGCATACAAGCTACAGGCTCTTACATACACACAAATTCAGTGGGCCCTTTTACTTCTTTTATTAGTGTGTTTGCTTCAGCAAAGCACACTTATATTCTTCTACTTACTTCTTAATTATTATTAGTGTGCTTGCTTCAGCAAAGCACTTATGTTTTCGTACCTACTTCTTTATTTTTCTTCTTCTGCCCAAAAGTTCAGACTCCAACTACTTGCACACCATTTAAGCCATCAACTTTAAGCTAAAAATTCAGCATAGTCTGGAATCATGATCAGTCATTCAAATTTTTCATTACACTTGTACTTTTTCTGCAATTGAATGTTATTTGCAATTTTTTGGCCCCATAGGAATGTGCTATGAAAAGTTAAGTTTCACTTTCGCTTTGACAATGGCTCTGTCTCTACAAGCCACTAGATGGAGTCAGAGACTATCAAATGTGACCCTGGCTGCTGCACCCCCTTTCAACTTTTCTTGTAGTGTTCCTACTGTCAAAAGTATTTCCTAGATTTTAAAATTGAATTTTTGTAGATGAGGTTTAATCTGGACCCAAACGCAGACCACAACTGGATATCAGAAAATATGATTTATTTAGAAGGAGCAGGTGATGGGAAGGTGGGGGGTGCAGTGGCTGGGCTGGATTGAGGAGTATGCTGAGGCGGTAACCAGCTACATCGCGAAGTGTACAGAGGATGTCACGGTAATTGAGACCTTCACTGCACGTGGCAACCAAAAACCCTGGATGACTACAGAGGTGCGCTCGCTGCTGACAGCCCTCTTCCAGACAGGCCCAACAACTTCTTTGCACGCTTTGAAGCATCAAACCTGACAACCAGAGGGAGGGCTGGTCCTTCTCCACCATCTGTCGGGCCAGCTCTCACCATCAACGTAGCAGACACACGGAGGACCCTAACCAGGGTCAACCCACGGAAAGCGGCAGGTTCGGATAACATCCCGGGACATGTGCTCAGAGTCTGCGCTGGCAAGCTGGCAGATGTTCTGACTGACATCTTCAACATCTCCCTCAGTCAGGCCATCGTCCCCAGATGCTTTGTCCACCAGTGGCAAAGAAATCAGTTGTATCCTGTCTGAATGAGTACCGCCCCGTCGCACTGACACCAATAGTGTTTTGAACGGCTCGTCAAACCACACATCACAGCCAGCCTCCCTGCATCACTTGACCCGCTCCAGTTTGCTTATCGTCCCAACCGCTCCACAGAGGATGCAATATCCACCACCTTGCACTCAGTCATCACTCATCTGGACTATAAGGACACCTACGCCAGAATCCTGTACATTGATTTCAGCTCAGCATTTAACACCATCATCCCCCAGAGACTAATGGAGAAAATCCTCCTACTCGGCCTGAACACCGTCACATGTCTCTGGATCCTGGACTTTCTGACCGAGAGACCACAGTCTGTCCGTGTCGGAAAAAAACCTCCAACTCCATCACGCTGAGCACTGGATCTCCTCAAGGCTGTGTACTCAGTCCATTGCTGTTTACACTGCTAACACACGACTGTGCATCCAGATACGAGGGGAACCAGGTCATCAAGTTCGCGGATGACACCACAGTGGTGGGACTCATTCGTGGAAATGAGGAATCAATGTACAGGGAAGAAGTTAAACACCTAGAGGGCTGGTGCAGAGAGAACAACCTGGTGCTCAACGTGGACAAAACGAAGGAGATGATCATCGACTTCCGGAGGTCACGGCCCGAGCACGCTCCCCTCAGCATCAGCGGCTGCACAGTGGAGAGACTGGAGAACATCAAGTTCCTCGGAGTGCAGATCTTGCAGGACCTGAGCTGGAATAAGAACACCTCAGGGATTGTGAAGCGGGCCCAGCAGAGACTGCACTTCCTGAGGAAGCTGAAACAAGCCTCTCTCCCCACCAGCATCCTCAGGACCTTCTACAGAGGTGTGGTCAGTGCTTTAAGTGGAAAAAAATAAGTGCCGGTACTCCCCTTATTCAACTGTTGCCAGGTAAATTAGGCGGTGGGCAGTCGGTACCAGCAGATCATTAAGTGATATATTCAAATACTAGAACATGATGCTGATTTTTAAAAAGAAAATTGTTTTATTGAACTTTCAACTTTCCAGACAAATTATGTTTGTTCACTTGCATGTGGCCCAAGGGAGGTCTTCAGGGGGGCGGTCCTCAAGTAGCATACAGGCTGATGCACAAGGGAACTAACTGGCACCTACCATTCCCTGTGGATACACACATCAAAGACAGACATGGATAAAAGATGGAGACCAGACATGGAGAAAATTGGAGAAGTAAGCTATGCAGTTGACAAGTAAATCAAATAAATGACATACTCCTGTGTTTGTTTCTATCATAACAAAACAGTAGACAATGACTGTCTATTATTTTAGACCTAAATATATATTTGATTGTAGTGTAACTTAAATGGGAAATACACATATTTAGGAGGACCAACAACATTGATATTATTGATGAATAAGATCTTCATATACTTACACAAATGCAAACAAATCCTGGAAAGGAGGTTGACGAACAAGGCAACTGGTACTGAACATACCCTGTGGACACACACATCAAAGACAGACATGGATAAAAGATGGAGACCAGACATGGAGAAAACAGAGGAAGAATTATAATTTTTCAGACAACAAATGTTAAAAACTATTAAGCTTTTTTGAAGCAGAATTCGTGGCAGTGTTGCTGTTCTGGTTTGCATTATATTGTACAGATGTGTCAAAAGAAGTGGACTGTGAGTATATAAGACAATTGTGATTATATTTCAACCTACTTAAAAAAGGGTCCAGCCGGTCTTGGGGTCATCTTTGCTCGAACGGCTTGGAGCTTCACATTCCCTCTCATCTGCGCTTCGTCTCCCCTTTGCCAGCCATGACATCACATATCTTTGTGGACTGAACTGTTCTAATGGTGGCCCATTACATTTCACAAAAATCAGGTTTGAAAGTCTGGTAACAGCAAGGGAGTTCCTTTTGTCAGTAAGAATGTTGTTCATGCAACTGAAGGCTCACTCACATTCACTGGTAGACACAGCAATGGTGTGGACAGCTTTTAGCAGAGGCTTCAGAGCTTCTGGTGTCTGGGATCCCCTCAGCTCCTTGTATTCCCGAAATCCTTGTATACTTCTTCTCCTCTCCACTTTTAACCTGTCACACAAGCGGAGCACCTCTTCATCACCATGTTGTATGTCCAGTTCTCCCTCAGGCCAAGTGTCTGGCTGAAGAGCCTTTATGTCTGTTATCAGTTGACTGTCACCTCTGTGTGAGGAGCTCTTTTGTGTGCTGACATGAGAGGAAGTTGTTGGAGACATCCTGCATTTAAGATTTTCAGCCATGCTGCGGAAGAACTGTCCTGCGTTGATCTTCACAATTCTCGGATTGTCATGCAGGGCTACATTCTTGAAGGACCCCTCTGTTTGAGCTTGAAGAACACTTTTTGTGTATGGGCCTGGTAAGGAAACCATTGACTCAAAGACTCGAACCTGTCGAGTCAGTAGCTTGTCTGCTTCAGGCAGCGTCATGTCTCTTTTGGAGCAACCTTGACAGATCACTGAGTTCTGTGAGGGCATCATACATCACACCAAGATTGAAAACAAAGGACATTGAGGTGAAAACATCATTGAGTCCCTTGTATTTCGCTCTCTCTGTTGAATCCCTTGTAACATCACTGGCAGCCCTGGAAAAATGCGCCTGAAGAGCTTTGTAGCTTTCCCATACAGCTTTCACAGTCCTCTCACTTGAAGCGACCCATCTTACTGACAAAACTCGTCCAATTGAAAGGAGATGTTGCCCAACACTCTGCACAATGACACAGTTCTCTTTTGTTTTTGGGTGAGGCATGATAGAGAGTGTAGAGCTTGTCAAAGAAAATCTTAAAATGGTTAAGTCCACTGACCTCCTTGACAACATCACCAACTGCCAATTCCAGACGATGATTTGAGCAGTGCCACACATACAGGTGTGGAAATCTGGTACAAAGTTGTGCAGCAACCCCGGCTCTTCTGCCCAGCATTACTGATGCTCCATCACATCCAAATGCCACAAAACACTCATCCAAGAAGTGGTCATCGAAGCCATTTTTATGAAGACATGCTAGCAGTTTCTCTGTTATATCATTTGCTGTGGTCCCATCCAACTCAAGCAGGTCAAAAAATATTGTGTCTGGCTCTGCGTTGGCAATAGCTGACCGCAAACACACCACCAATACAGACTTTCCACTGATTGTGGTGGATTCATCAATCAACACACACAATTTTCGTCTGTTTGTGACTATGTCATCAGCTACTTTTTTCTTCATCTCTGTTGAAACATGATCGATGATATCAGCACATGTGTTATTTGAGTGCAGAACTCGACCCATGTTGACTCCGTTCAGCTCCTGCAGTCTCACATCAACTGGCATATCCGTAAATGGACGTCCATGCTTACCAATTTTGTACGCTGTTCGGAACACTCTGCAACTAGTATCATACTCAGTCTTGTGCATATCTTGAATGTGTTTTTGTATTTCGTTGCGTGATGAGATTTTTCCTATCTCTGCTGCTTTTATGTGTGACTTCGAATCTCGGTGTTCTTTAATCTTCTTACGCAAAGACAACAGTTGTTTTGCCTTGTCAGCTCCAAATGAAGAGATTAAACATCCACTCCACTCGTGACAACCTCAGTCCCTGATGTGTTTGGGTAGCAAGGGAGTTAACTTTACTGCATACCTTGCACCCAAGCCTTTTGTCTTTACTTATAAACCACTCATTCTGTGAGCAAAAATAACTTATTTGGTCCTTTGACCAGCAGTCTGGCCATTCTTGTCCTGTGGGGTTATTGTTGACATCAGTGGCAACAGGTGAATCAGAAGCCACCTCTGTGTGGCGCTACTGCTAGCTGGCTCCTCTTCACTTGCAACGTCTGTCCGTCCTCCTGTGTCATGCTCACCGTCACCGGTCCGGGTTCTCTTTTGGCCCTTTTGGAGCCACGCCAACATTTTCAACTAGCTTCACTAAACCATCTGACTCAAATCAAGCTGTAAATCAAACTGGTTTCGACTCGCGAGATCTCTTCTTCTTCACGTCCTTTCCGGCACACTCGACTCGCGAGACCTCCTTACGAGTGAACGTCTCGCGAGGGGCAGGCGTGCGGCACGTACCAGTGCACACTGGGTAATGTAGGTTAGCCGTAGGAGCATGAGTATCACGAATCGCAAAGAGAGAAATAGAACAGGACAGGGTACTATGAGCTCATGAGAAGTCCCGGTACGCCGTAAAAAGTCCCGGTACGCCAGAGGCTAAAATCGAGAAGTGCCGGTACTCCGTACCGGTGCGTACCGGCCCACTTAAAGCACTGGGTGTGGTTGAGAGCGTTCTGACATACTGTATCTCAACATGGTACTCTAGCTGCAGTATGTCAGACAAAAAAGCCCTGCAGAGGATAATTAGGGGAGCTGAGAGGGTCATCAGAGTTTCCCTCCCCTCTGTCCAAGAACTCTTCCAGAGCCGCTGCAGGAGAAGGGCACTGAACATTGTCAGGGACCCCTCACACCATCTCCACAAATTCTTTGAACTGCTGCCATCAGGCAAACGTTTCCGGAGCATTAAAGGCAGAACCACAAGACTGATCAACAGCTTCCTCCCACAAGCTGTTAGAATGCTGAACTGCTGATCTGGAATATGCACACTACTGCACCTTAGTCTCAGTCTTAGTCATAGTTCTAGTTTTAAATGATTTATCACTTCTCATATAGTCACTTTAACTGGCATTTTATTCACAGGCTGCTGCTATGGACATTTTATACAGAGACAATTTAAATGACAGTTTTGCTGCTACACATCTCAGGGATATGTGTGTGTGTGTGTGTGTGTGTGTGTGTGTGTGTGTGTGTGTGTGTGTGTGTGTGTGTGTGTGTGTGGGCGCGTGTGTGTTTTGGGGGGTGGGGGTGGGTGCGTGCTTGCATAGGTGTGTGTGTTTTAAATTATTTCTCCTTCTACTGTGTCACTTTTATTGAGCCCTAGAGAAACGCTCTCTCATTTTGCCTGCACTACTGTTGTATGTACAGCTAAATGACAATAAAGTTTGATTTGATTTGATGGAACTGGGGCAGCAGACGAGGCAGGAGCGAGGGGAGCAGACAGGAGCTGGAGCAGGCAGGTGAGTCAGGGACAGGGGAGACCGGAAGGCTGATGGGTATCGGTGGGGAGACAAGAGGAAGGAGGCACACAGGGGATCACTAGAGACAAGAACAAACAGTCAGACAAGCCTGAAGGCATACAAGAGAGATAAACTCTGAGTAACAAGCAAGAGTGGCCAAGAGAGTGACTACCACTGTAGTTGGCGGAACAATCTGGCAAAGAGTGGTTGGAGAGCCGGGGTTTAAGTACTGCAGGACTGATGGCTTGATAGAAGGCAGTTGTGGAGGAGAGGAAGCCACACCCACGCCACACACACACACAACCACACAGAGACAGACATAGAGACAGAACATAGAGACAAAACATAGAGACAGACAGGGGAGGTAAAAACATAGGGGAACCCCGGGGTCGGGGCTGGGGCCGTGACAAGCGGGCTATGTAACTTACTTTTGTAGCCTTAGTTCTGGAGCATTTCTATTCTAAGACTTTTATTTTGTAAGAAGTATAATTGGTTGTTTGTTGGCTTTTATTTTGAAGTATTCCTGGAAAATGTTTTTGCCTCTCAACTCTGTAAAACTGCGTCTCTGGTTGAGATAAAATTTATTATATAACGAATGATATAAACTACACAATACTTAAGGGTTACACTTGATGAGAGAGTTTAATGTTTACTAAGTTACTCCCATAGTCTCTCACTCTTTTCCTCTGGAAATAAATAAAATACAAAGAATTACTAAAGTTTCAGACAGACAGCACAACAAACGAGAACACTTGAGTAAAAATCACGAATCCCAGATATAAAAGTAAAATGAGGTGAATCATCCAGAATCAAGGCAAATTAAATATGAATCTTTCATTGTGGCTTTAAAGGAATCAAGTGAGGTTAGCTCCGGTGTCACGTTAGCACAGATGAGCACAACAGGACACAACTTCCAAAGTAAAACCCTTCATATAATTAAGGAGGATAGGCTATTATGTGCAAAACATCACATGTGTTGTTGTTATTGTCTCTGTGTGTAATGCTGCTGCTGCACTGCAATTTCCCAGCTTGGGATTAATAAAGTACATCTATCTATCTATCTATCTATGTAATTACAAAGGAAGGGATAAATAGTATTTATTTTCAATGTAATTATTCTAAATTGTTCTCAATGGTTAATCTTTTAAAAGGTTATATCCATGAATCGAAATTTCTCACTTCCATCAAATGTCTTAAATTATTATTTTCAAATGTCTCCTGCACCTCATTTATATAATAATGAATATTTCATGCCAAGTTTGTCCCGTTGACTGACAATTAAAAGTCTTTACTGTTCCAACTTTATCAACTTTGACCATCGCAACCAAGTGTTCCATATTATTCCATCACCAGGCCAGCCACCAGGCCAAAGCTCTTTTTGGTGCTTAGCTGCTTTTATCAATAGCCGCAATCTCCATCTTGCCATCTCATTGTACTTAATTGCCGTGTAGTGCATTTGTTTTACATGGTTGCTTCTCTTTTTTCCATTCATTTCCCGTTTTCCAAAAGTAGATTTTATTCCCCTCTCTTAAAAGCATGATTACTAGTTAATTTGGTGATGTATGTGTATTCTGTTTTCCCCTAAAACCATACAAACCCCGCCCCACTCCAACAGACTCCCCATTAACATTTACTGTTAATATTAACCTAGTTGTAGGCATGAAAACACAGGGTCCTATTCATTTATTTATTTATTGTTGTTTTAATGTGAAAAAAACACATTTCATTTTAGCAATAGGTCTTAGTGAACATGTTTGATCTCACATATGCAGATACTGACTTGATGGACAAGGTTTTTTCGATTTCTTTTTTAGATAGATAGATAGATAGATAGATAGATAGATAGATAGATAGATAGATAACATGAAATTGTAATGGAGATAATAGATTGAGAGGAAATTAGATTTATACAATAATAATAGCAACATTTAAACACATTTAAATCCAGATACATACTATACAATTTATGAAATAATTATTATGTTTTTGTTAGTTGTGCTGCTGGCCTCCTGCATAGCATTTCCTCCTTTGCGTTTTGCCTTACAGTTACAACGGCACGAGGAGAGAGAGAGAGAGAGAGAGAGAGAGAGAGAGAGAGAGAGAGAGAGAGAGAGAGAGAGAGAGAGAGAGAGAGAGAGAGAGAGAGAGAGAGAGAGAGAGAGAGAGAGAGAGAGAGAGAGAGAGAGAGAGAGAGAGGTTTATCGTCCTGAACACTACTGTTCTCCTAATCCGTTCTTAGAGGATAGAGGCTTATTAGTGGGACCTTAGGTTAGTGCGGCCGTTGCCATATTGACCACAGATACTCTAACTAACACCCATATAGCCAAAACGTCTCATTCATTTGTAATGTAATTTATGTTTTGTTTTTTTATTCACTTTCATTCACTTTCAGTTTCTCTGGCGCTGCAAACGTTCATCTTTTTTCGCGTCAAACCTCTTGGATTGATTTAGGTGGGGGGGGGGGGGGGGTAATCATTTGGTGGCCATTTTAGTAGCTCTTGTAGATTAGGCCATTGTTGTCCCGAGAGATTTTTTTTTCAGAAGCCACCAATTTCTCAAGATGAAGGACCGATTGGCACAGCTGAAGGAGGTACGCAGAATTACGCAGGAATATTGGTCATACTTGCTGAGCGGGGGGGAAAAAATCATGTGGAGTACCTGTTGCCACCACAGGCCTTAAAGCATCATCAACTAGACTGGCATAGATGAAGGGTCTGTTGCTGTAGTCGAAGTGTATTCTCATCCGTTAATCAAATGCTAATGAAATATTTTAGCTACGGGGTCAACTTTAGGAGGAAAGAGCCCCGCCCATTCGCATAAAAACTCCACTATGTATGCGTATCAACATATATGATCTGAATTGAAATATGTGGAAAGCACATGTATAAAAATGTTGTATCTTCCAACGGTATATGTACACATCTGTGCAATATATAGAGGAAATGTATGTCATTGTTGAAAAAATGTCCACTTTCATATGTTTTACGTGCATTTACATAAACCAAAAATACATTTGTCATGGAATGTATTTAAATGTATATTTTCCGATAGGCTATATATTATCCAAGGATATATAAATATATATATATATTGAAATATGAGCTTATCTCAACATACATTATTCATGAACATAATTAGGCTACTGCTATCTTAAAATATATGTGCTCATCCCTAGCCCTGATACAGGACCCTTTGGGAGTCTTTCATCATATGGCTGTTTACTTCTCCCATAGGGTCTTGTATTGCTCCATTGAGTTTTTATTGCACGAAAGGCAAGCCGATAACGACACCAATACGTCGAATTTCACTTACCTAAACAGATGTCCATAATCCTTCACTTGTCTACTTGCGGGGCGGCGGGTGGCGCTCCATCTCTCTGTGCACAAATAAACTTTTATACTTTGTTAAATACAGGCATCCTCCAAATTTTCCATTTTAATGAAATCCAAGATGGCAGACAGACGCCTCGAACTCTTCTTCGGCACTTTGCGTCTGCGCAATAGGCAGCGTGCGCGCAGAAGAGTCAACCATTTGGGGATTTCATTACAACGTAAATGTTGGAGTATACCTGTGTTTAACTGTATAAACGTTTATTTGTGCATAGGATATGGAGCGCCACCCGCCGTCCCGCAAGTAGACAAGTGAAGGATTACGGACATCTGTTTAGATAAGTGAAATTCGACGTATTGGTTTCGTTATCGGGCTCGCTGACTTTCGTGCAGCAAAAAGTCAATGGAGGACTCTATGGGAGAAGTAAACAGCCATATGATTAAAGACTCTCAAAGGGTCCGTATCAGGGCTAGCTCATCCCAAGATGTATATAAACACTATTATTAAATGTACCTACAGTTTGAAATAGCTTGCCAGGATGTATTATTCATATATTCTATTTGAATTATATATACTCTGTGGTGTGTATATAAAATATGGTCATATAGTATGTTTTTGAGTTTGGGTAATTAATGTGTTTCCAACGTGCAGAGAGGGGCGCGAGCAAGATGCGCGTTTAACCCGCACTTGGCCTGGTGACACTTGGTGACACTGAAATGCACGCGAACTGTCTCGTTCGTTTCTTTTTGTCAAATGTCAAACAATCTTCACTGAATTTGGGAATTGGCAATGAAACACGGCAGGCAATTCGGTATGGTAGTGTGACCAGTCGCCTCAGTGAGTCCAAATTTGATCTTTTAACTTTTAACGTTATTATGGAGAGCAAATATCAATGGATACCATATCTAAAATGCAAATTCATATCAGGAGAGTATTCAGGACCTGTGCCCCTCTAAGGTGATCTTATAATTTATCTCTAATATCTCTAATAATTTATCACACTGACAGTAATATCTTGTCTGTCCCTATATCTTGACCACATAACATCTTATCAGTCAGAAATTGTGTGGATATATGAGGTGCAGGATGGTTCAGCTGATTCTCAACTCAACCCATAACCCCCGCTTTCTGTGTGTGTGTGTGTGTGTGTGTGTGTGTGTGTGTGTGTGTGTGTAAAACAGAAAAGTGATGTTGGAGGAGATGTTGAGGTTCCAGTGGAGAACCAGGAATTCATGGATGATTTCTTTGCCCAGGTATTTTCTGTCTGCCAGTCCGTCTTTCCCTTTAAGACAAAGTTTCAGTGGCTCAGTGATTTGTGTAATGTGTGTGTGTGTGTGTGTGTGTGTGGTGTGTGTGTGTGTGTGTGTGTGTGTGCGTCTCACAGATCGAGGATATACGTGGCAGCATTGACAAGATTGACGAGAGTGTCACACAAATCAAGAAACTCTATTCCACCATCCTGTCAGCCCCCACATCTGACCAGAGTAACTGTTTCTGACTCACACACACACACACACACACACACACACACACACACTCAGTGACCTCCTTGGTCAACTTTTCTGTTACGTGATGAGAACATTGGTACCAAAATCATCCATTTGTGCCTGGTAGTTTGTTGGTTCCAGTGCTCCATGCTAACACCTTAGCATACACTGTATTGCATGATAGTAGGCTCAATGCTAACACTTTAGCATACACTATGTTAAGTGATAGTAGGGTCCACGCTAACACTTTAAC
The DNA here is from genome assembly GCA_034670385.1 of Hoplostethus mediterraneus. Lineage (NCBI taxonomy): Eukaryota > Metazoa > Chordata > Actinopteri > Trachichthyiformes > Trachichthyidae > Hoplostethus > Hoplostethus mediterraneus. The sequence goes on from JAXDDW010000083.1 coordinate 189,669, forward strand.
ATACACTATGTTGAGTGATAGTAGGCTCGATGCTAACACTTTAGCATACACTATGTTGAGTGATAGTAGGCTCCATGCTAACACTTTAGCATACACTATGATGAGTTGATAGTAGGCTCCATGCTAACACTTTAGCATACACTATGTTGAGTGATAGTAGGCTCCACGCTAACACTTTAGCATACACTATGTTGAATGATAGTAGGCTCCACGCTAACACTTCAGCATACACTATGTTGAGTGATAGTAGGCTCCACGCTAACACTTCAGCATACACTATGTTGAGTGATAGTAGGCTCCACGCTAATACTTTAGCATACACTATGTCAAGGGTTTCCACCTCTGTTTTATCTTTTCTCCCTCCCCACCTTGTTCCATTCCTGCTTTGCTCTGTTACCCACAGGTTTTACTCAGTATGTATTATCTCATTATTTCTTATTGTTAATAATTTCTCATTCCCCTCTCCCTTTTTCAGAGACACAAGATGACCTTGAGGCCCTCACCAATGAGATCAAGAAGTCAGCCAACAACGCACGAAACAAACTCAAGGGTCAGTATTTTTATTTATTGACTTATTTCATCTCACAAGCATTTAACCAATCCAGCGCAGTCAAAATAAATGGTAAAAGTATACACTGCCTTTTCCATGAAATAGACTGATCCCTTACTGATTTTACCCTTTACATACACTTAATATGAAGAAGGAGGGCAGTTTTAGGGTACACTGAGGGTACTTTGTACTTTATATCCTCAGTCTGTCATCTCATAATTTAGTAATAATTTAATGAAAGAGTGAAGTCATATGTTTAATTCCAAAATGCACCACAATGCTGTTACATTTCAGATAAATCATCAAAGATGATTTAGTCTTACTGTACTGCAAGTAAAAGTGTCCAGATTGCTAATAACCTCTATAATATTTCTGAGTGAATTTTATGTTAATGCTGGCAACTATACCTTGCACTGGAAGCGTCTTCATGTTAATAAAGTTTTACAGTTGTTGTTAATTATAATCCAATGTTGTGTCAAATAAAAAATGTAATTGTTTTTGTTGTTTTTTATTAAATCTGTCTGGAATAGACAGATTTGAAGCTTCTCATTTTCAATATCGCTGGCTTACGATTCTGGGTAACGGTACAAAATCATACTAATGACTCTATCTTTTTGGTGCACGTGTGGCTGTGAATGTGCGTGACAGGTATTGAGCGCCAGCTGGAGTCGAACACAGATGAGAGAGCCTCAGCCGACCTCAGGATACGCAAGTCACAGGTCAGGCAACACACGCCTTTCCACCCTGACAGGAAAATAATTCTGGGGGGAAAACACCGGTCCACATTTAAATACGTTCTATGCCATTTTCATTAAAGATTTTAACCAATTTTAACGCTTTAATTAACAGACCATCTCTGCGTTTTATTTTTCCCCAGCATGCTATCCTGGCTAAGAAGTTTGTAGAAGTGATGACAAAGTACAACGAGGCTCAAGTTGACTTCAGAGACAAAAGCAAAGGACGAATCGCCCGACAGCTGGAGATCAGTGAGTTGCAATTCTTATAATATGCTACAATCAGCGAAAAGGATGTTGTGATCATTTTTAACTTGGTATGGTCAGCCATTTGTGTGTTTTAACCACCTTTGACACAGTATTGGCAGCCATATTGGTCTAACAACCACTTTTCACTTGTACACAAATATATGGGTGTTATTATCATTTGTCTTATGTTATATACAAACATATAGGTGTTTTATCCACTTTTTTACATGTCATGGTTAGGTTTTGACATGTTATAATCAGATCAGAGTCTTATAACCACTTTTGAGTTGTCATAGTCAGGTTGAAGAGTCTTATAATCACTTTTAACATGGTATTGGCAGCCATGTCAAAAGGCAGCTTCCGGTCATATTATATGTGTAATAGTCAGGCATAAGGGTGTTATGAAAACCTATAACATGGTATGGGAATTATAACCACTTGTCACGTGATAGTCAGGTATAACCCACCTTTACCTTAGTATTGGCAATCATATGGGTCTAGCCACTTTTCACATGTTATAGTCAGGCATGTGGGTGATCTATTCATGTAACATGCTATAAGGGATAAGGATGATATAATCTCTCATGTGTAGCTACAACAGGCGGGTACATGTAATATGTCACAATAGGCTCCACGCTAACACATTAGCATACACTATGTTGAGTGATAGTAGGCTCCATCATCCATGCTAACACTTTAGCATACACTATGTTGAGTGATGGTAGGCTCCATGCTAACACTTACATGTATTACTGTGTTATCTGTCCATCGCAGCGGGGAAAGCGACAACTGACGAGCAACTGGAAGAGATGCTGGAGGGAGGCAACACAGCAGTCTTCACTGCCGGGGTAAGACTGTGTGTGCATGTGTTTTTCTTGTAATCCTGCGCTCCACTATAGATACCAGGGGCCTCATTTATAAAACTTTGCGTAGATTCCATCCTAAAACATTGCGTACGCACAAACCTCAGAATCTACTAACGCAAGAAAATATTCAGATCTATAAAACCGTGCGGCCGCACACGCAGTCTTCTCTTTATAAATACCCACCTGCGGTGAATTGTGAGCTTGTGTACTCATCCCAGTGTCCTCCCACTACTCCTCCTAGTGTCGTCCCACAATCATCCATAAATGGGCAATACTAAATAGGTCATGAATATGCCGACGTTGTTAAGGAGCCTTTGTTGGACTATCAATGAGGGAAAGACTGAGAGACGCCAGCTGCAAGAAAGCCGAAATTTGCGGAGTGCGAGATCGAGGCTCATCAGTGAGGTTGAGGCTCATCAGTGAGGTTGAGCGCCGTAAAGGTGTAGCTACTGTCTGGGGCTCAGTAGAGGCATCTGTGCCACATTGTGGAGAACCGCACAAGCTCTAATAATCCGGCACCTTAATAATAATAGAAATAAACTTTTGTTATATAGCACTTTTCAAAACAAAGTTACAAAGTGCTTTAGAAGACAAAATAAAAATGGGAGACAAACTGATGATGAACAAAATCATAAAAACAATTTAAAAACAGTTTAAAAGTTATACAACATTGAGCATAAGGAGCTACATATGAAAGAGTAAAATATGCTTAGCCCCTTAGTTGTGTTTTTGCCCCCTCTGTTTAAGCTTTATGTATCTATAGAAAAATATTTCCATTGGTGTATGCTGGGGCGTCCATAGTAGCTGAAACGGAGCGGAGGAGATCGATAGACAGACAGACACGTCACTTAGTTCGGTTTCTCAGCCTGCTTGCTTTTCATGGTGGTAAATACAACTTTCAGCCCTAATTCCATTTCCCCCGTTGGGGAGAGAGAGAGAGAGAGAGAGAGATGCAAGCCTCTACTCCTCCTCCTGCTGATTTTGACAGAATCGTTATCGTTCACAAATTCTCTGCAGTGCTCCGTGATTATGTGAGTCTCTGATTAATAAATGTATAATAAATGTAATAAATGTGTTATTTAGCCTTTCTGAGGCTGTTGCAGGTTAAATCAATGAGTTTTATTTCACTTCATCCTGGCACTGCCCAGTAAAATAATCAATAAAATAAGAGTTAAGAGAATGCCTTTTATAAAAATAGGTTTTAAGTAGTGACTTAGCAGATACAACAGACCACAAACCCTGTGAAAGCACACTTATAAAACTATGTTTTTAAGAGGACTGAGCTTTATTTTGTGATCTTCCCATCGGGTGTCGCTGATTCCCGTGTCTGAAAAACTTTGCGGTGAGCTCTACGCATGGGTGAAAGGATGCGTAGAAGTGCGCACATTTTACCGCATAGAATTTTTCTATAAATCCCGACGTTTGCAGTAAAATATGCATATGCACATTTCACCCCCGTTAACGCCACTTTTTTGTGCGTAGTAACCTTTATAAATGAGGCCCCAGGTCCTGGTCTTTGAGAGCCATTTTTGCTTGCTGAGAGACTCTTTTGGGGCCATTGCATCTACCTACCTTGCTCATTCTACCTTGATGCTACATCGTCCATTGCTTTAGCGTGTCCTTATTTCCTCTTTGCTGGCTGGCTGTGGTTGTCTGTGTATATGCACCACTGTGTAGAGTAAAATATATAGTGAAAGTTGTCATGGATGAACTGAACATTAAATATGTACTTGTCTCATTACTGAGTGTCAATTTGTTGAAAAAGACATGCTTTGGATGTTTTTGGGTTGGAGTGTCCATTGGCCCTGTTGCACCCAGAAGCCTTATTCTAGATACCTTCAATGATGTTAATAAGCTCAAAGCAGTAATATACAGGTTAGCTTAAATGTTGCCTTATTGCTGTTACTTTAATCACATGAGCAGATCTTGTTGCTAGGACATTTCAGTAGATTTCTGACCCTTTTCTGCCCCCATTTTCTTTCCTGGTGCTATTGTGCACTGGCTATTTACATTTCCCTAGAAACTGCCCGTCATATAGCAGCCGAAACTTCTCTGACGTGACTCTCTTCATTTTCTATCAACATCTTCTTTTCCCTCGTCTCTCCTCCATCTCTCTCACTTTCTCCCCCTCTCTGTCTCTATGAGTGCCTCTCCTTTCTCCACCTCTTTCAATCTTCCTTTCTTCATATCTCTTCACTCCTCCCTCCACCACTCCTCTCTAGATCATGGACTCTAAGATCAACCAACAGGCTCTGAATGAGATTGAGGCTCGGCACAAAGATATCATGAGGCTGGAGAGCAGCATCAAGGAGCTCCATGACATGTTTGTCGATATTGCCATGCTGGTTGAGAACCAGGTACACACACACACACACACACACACACACACACACACACACACACACACACGCACAACAGATAGACAAATGACAGGAAAAGACAGAGATTAAGGTCTTAATGCAGGTTAATATGCAGGTTTGTAAAGTTTTAAAATGAAAGTCTGGGTCCTGAAATGTTTGGTATGTCTTATGCATACACACCTCTCTCACCACTTTGTCTTGTCCCGCCCTCCTCCAGGGTGGCATGATTGACAGGATTGAAAGCAACATGGACCAATCCGTGGGCTTCGTAGAGAGGGCAGTGGCCGACACCAAGAAGGCCTCCAAGTTTCAGCAGGAGGCACGCAGGGTACGTTGGAACTGATGCCTTCACGCCAAATGGACCGACTTGATGGTTAAAAGCAACAACTTGGAAGTGTTCACGCATTCAGACTCGTTTGAACCTGTGACCACACCATGATTGTGTTTTTTTTTAGACTTTAAGGGCAATGTCAATGACAAACGAAATATCCAGCAACTAGTAGTCCGGCCAGAGTTGTGATCACAAAATTACTCGTGATGAAAATCCTTACACTTGATACACTTGTTCCCAAGTAGTATTTACCATCTGAAACAGGGTATGGGCCAGAATGGGCAAGTGTCGTTTTAAGCATAGACATATATACATGGTTTTAAGGGGCTTTCACATGATCCGCGCAAAGCGTCGGCATCAACGTCAGGTTGGGCGAGACTCCTTCACATGATCAGCGTCACCCGCATCAGCCGGTGACCGTAGCTCACCACATCACCAATGATCATACTAGCACAGCCATAGAAGTGAATATAGACTGGCAGCATATACATCCTGTACTAAGCTGTCAACCAACCTGGTAGTCCCGCCCCTTCTATAATTTTTTTAAAATTTCTCGGCTATGATATCAAACGCCTCTCTTTCCCACTGCTCTCTATCTCTAACCCGATCACTAATAAATAGCAAACTAAGAGCTATTAGATTCCAGTGATTGGTTGCGCGTCGCAAAGGTCAAAGTTGAATCTCATTGAACTTTGAGCGCAGCGCCAGGGGGTCTCGCAGTGTCTGTGCCCAGGGCGCAGAACACCAAGGGTGGCGGCGAAGCTTGCCAAATAGGACATGAATGCCAGCACTGAGCGTTTTTGTCGCTGATCATGTGATCATGTTTTTATTAAATTCAATACTTGGTAAATGATTATTTTCTAGGGCTTCAAATCCATACTGATTTTCCATTATATCCTTAATACTTTTGCCAGTATGGCCGTGAAATTGGCATTAAATTTAATACTAAGTAGTATTAAAAAGGTCTTAAATTTAACTTGGAGAATCCTGGGGGTACCCTGTGAAAGCTGAGGTGAACGGTATTTTGTAGTAGTATTAACCATTTGAAAGCTTAGGTGAACGGTATTTTCTAGTAGAATGTTTGTGATTGTGAACATTGTATGAAATGCCATGAAGCAGCTTGACTAATTTCCCAATCTGACTTGTCTCTCTTTCTCCTGCTAGAAACAAATGATGATCTTCTGTTGCTGTGTGATTCTGACCCTCGTCCTCGGTTCCTTTGTCTACAGCTTCATCAAATAGACAATCTGATTGAAGCCACCTGCCTGCTGAATCCACACAGTACGGGACAAAGCAAAGCAGAACCCCCCTCCCCCTTCAGATGGTCAGAAAATAATGGGGTCAATTCACTTTCAATTAGATTAATTCAGAATGGAAATAGAGGCTGCAATTATTTGCTAGCAACGGAGCATTGATCCTCAGTTATTTCTTAATAGGGTATCGGGAATGACATGCCAGATTTGAATTTGGAAGAAAATCCAGTTCCTGAATCGATAAAATTTTTATTAAATTGAACCCAGCTCTGCAGAAGATCCACTCTCCTTTTTTGTGTAGTTTTAGAGGAGATGCACAACATTAGTCTTCAACATCGCAAAATTCTAGGCCCCACACAAATTTAGATCAGCGTTCATTCACAGGGATAGACCACATCTGAGTGCTTTTCCTAGAGGTTTTCTTAGAGCCCTCTGAACAGGATGTCCACTTTTGATCAGTTAAAGAAACCTTGTTGTGTATGTCCCTCTTGTGGGTGTCTGGCCCTGTTTAGACTAGGCATTAAGATCCGATTTGGGCGATCAGATATCAAGTTAACACGTCTAAGTACTGGTGTAAACACACCCAAATCACATTTAAGATCGCGTCGCTCAGACCACATTCGGAGGTGGTCTAGAACCGATATGACCACATCCTCTTAGCAGAGTGCACGTGATATGTTCTGGGTCACATTGAAGCCCCGCCTACTCAACTGAGGTCCTCTGTTTAGGCGGCAGCGCTGTCAAAATTGGCCAAAATTACAATTATTGATTATTCCTTTTAAAAAAAACAACACAGTCCATTACGTCCATAAGAGGGCAAACCAATACGAGAGACATGACTACTCGTATAGGTATATTTATTTCAACATGTCTTTTAAAAGATCGACATACATACACATTACAAAATAAACAAATAAAATGTCCTATACCGTAAAACGTCATTTAAAGACCGTAGACTTCTCTCTCTCTCTCTCTCTCTGCGCCGTGGTTGGTGCTAGAGTGAGAGAACATGCTGTCTCTCATAGCGAGATCAAATGAATGATTGGTAATTGATATGATATCAGGCTAACTGGTATGATGATGTACGTGTTTATTTGCACATAGAACGGGGAAAGTGAGATCCGAATCACTCGAGATGATCACAGACGCATTCTAATGCCAGGTGTAAACGGACGTACTTCGAGGTGTGAACTTGAGATCTGATCGCCCAAATCAGATGTTAATGCCAGGTGTAAACAGGGCCTCTGAGAGTCATTACAGTTCTCAGTGGCTGGCTACATTTCATTAATGGTCAGTAGGACATAAAGTGCCAGATTTGTACTGGCATCAGCAAAACTCAGGGAGAGCAATAAGTTGTATAAGAGTGAAGCAAACATCGTCAGGATCCCATATTGGCAGTTACCTATGAAAGAATCGTGCATGTTGGATAGAAACATTTCTCTCCAAAAATTCACCTTTTTGGGAAGTGTTTTCAGATTCACGCCTGTGCATTGAAATGATATGATGGGTTTTGAATGGATTTGAGCAGCCCTTTATGGAACTTACCCATCAGTGTCCATGTAAACCTTCAAGTAAAACATTCAAGTGAAGGAGTTTCCATGTGACAGCACTACTATCACTGCAGAGTTTAGGTTTTAATACAGATTATTGTATTGTTCATCCTTATATCTATATCTTATACTTGTGAGATGTGTTTGTTATCTCTTGTACAGGACTGTCAGGAGGGTGGAGGTGAGAGAGGGGTCCATACAGGCAATTACAGTGCAGTTATTTTCAGAAGTGGGGGGCCTCTAATATTAAGCCCCATGCCCTAGAAATAGTTAGAGCAGCACAAGTTTCATCTGTGGCTCTGAACTCAGGTAACCAGTATGCAATTAAATCATTGAGGTGAATGGAGGGCGGTGCAGCAAACAGTATGTACAGTATATTAGTCTGTTGCTGTATTTGTTGAGTTTGGTGTTAGGTGTAGGATTTTTTCATCAGTATACTGCTGTCAAATAAGTGGCGGTGACATGAAAAAGAAAAGAAACGGGACTTCTTTGCTTTCAGATGGACTGGTGCTTCAAAATCACTAGAGGGTGAATAATGAAACTTAGATTTAGATTTTGCTGTTTTTCTTATAATAATATCACAGAACCAAGACAAGTAATGAATCAATCATTTCATGCATTCGTGGAGTATTAAATTTGTGGAGTATTAGATTTTTGAAGTTTGTCCCATTAAACATTCAGCACTGGGAAAGTCACTTCATCACAGCTTCAGAGGAAGCTGTAAGACTTTGCGAGTGTGGTTGGCTTCCATCACTTTCACCTCAATCTGTCCAGTCATTTAATTTATTCGTTGAATTTTTCAGTAATATTTTTTGTAAATGTATTCTTCATTCAAACGTAGTAATCTATCCCAGAGTTTCCCGGTCGGGTTTCAGTCGAAACCCTAATGGAAACGTTATAACTAAGCGCATTCTCGATCATTAGAGAATAAATTGCAGGTGTTGTTTACATTTGACTTGAAGTGACTGAAAGTGAACTGAGCCCAACCATGCTTGCTAGCATGAATGGCTACCTAGACTAGTAGGTCACAGTACCATATTACAGCTTCTTTGCAGTACTACTACTACAACACTGCCCATTATGGTACATGCAACGTCATCATCATAAGAATTGGCATAGCAAGCTTAAGGTAGTCTTTTGTACAGTTGTCTATAGTCGTCTTTTGTTGTGGAAACCATAGTACATTGTAGTTGAGTTAGTACTGCCCCAGCACTTATGCGATTGGCTGTATCTAATGATAAAAAAATTCACATCATGTTGTGAATAAGCACTTGTCGGCTTGCTGTGACTCCGTCTCTCCCTCGCAGCAGGACTGGATTCAAGTCACTTATCAAATTGTAGAAGTCAATTTTCTTAAGAATTCATATAACAAAAATAGAGAAAATATGCTCTGTGATCTTTGTATAGAAGTAGATTAAGCATTTAGATGGAAATGGGATTGACCACGGCCCTGCTCGAGAGAAGACTTATTTGATGAAGACTTCCATGGTGATCTTTGTTGTTTCAGTTCTTTGTTTTTTTGTTATATTGCTTTCATTTCTAATATATTTTTTAAAAAACTGCCACAACTATAGGCTACTCTCTAAGAGATTGCGTTTGTTTCATGCCATTGTTTGAATCAGTTTGGTAAAAGAATTGGATTTCCCAAATGCATTGCAGGATCCAGCCCATCTTTTGCTCCATCTCCTCTTTTTTTGCTTCTTTTTTTTGTTTCTTCTGCTGGACAAAAAAAATGTCATCGGCTTACTTCTGGTTGGTCTCCACATGAGGAGAATAGCAGTACATTCGCCAGGTTCACCTAGGTTTTTCTTATCCTGGGTCCCAGAAGGGAAGACAAATTGCTTAACTCTCCTGGACATAAAAGGTTAATAATCCTGGGCCTGCTGCATTAGTGGATGGAGGCAAAAGGCAGTATGAGAAATTGGTCCATCAGCGTAGGCTATCCTGTCCACCATAAACACTTTTCAGTGATAATGTGATAGTATGTCATTTGTGTGTGAGTTTGTGTTTCCTTCATTGCATAAAAGTATCAGAATAACTTTAGGAATTTGTAGCCATTTGTAAAGACATTGACTTCATTTGTGAAAATGGAAAATCAAGGCATGGCTTTTGTAGCTTTGTTCTCTGGTTGGCAACAAATAAAATCAAAATATAAAAGTGTTGCTGTATATGATTTAATTTATATGGGTGATTATTTACAATTGTTGTGGCCTTGTTCGTTGAGCTCGTCACATTTTGGCATGTCCCTCTTGCCGTCCTCCGTCTGTACGTATTTGATCGACAGGTCACTCCACCAATCATAACGGGTTTACAGCATTTTCGAACCAATAGTCGACAGCTTGCTGAAATTACACTTCCATGTATGGACCTGCGACCACTTCCTCGGTGAGGAGAAAGCTGCGAAACGTGTCTCTGCTATGCGAAGCTTCGAGAGTCACAAGCACAGCGCACGAACAAGGACAGAGAGCTCGGAATAGCGCAGTCATTTGTAAGTGTCCTGTTCTGCTCGACCATGGTGGTAAGTATAAAAACACGTATTCTTTTTTTATTGTAATTCAGGTTATCTACGTTTAGAGACTAGTTATATTGAGTAATGGGCGGTATCAGTTCATGACTTCATTGTTTCATTGGCTGCTTCTCATGACCTATTGTGTGTTTTGCTCATTAATAAGTGTATTAGGGTATTTGAACCAATAAGCGATACGCTCGTGTTAGAACTGTGCTCAGATTGGTAGTTTAACAGTTGCATTATTTTTCTATTGGGTGTTTTTGTCCAATCACAGTGTACAAGTATGTCCTCTGAGTAGCACGGCTCATGACCAATGGACGCCTCACCGGCTTTGTTGTGATTGGTCCATTTTGCGTTTGTGGGCGTGGTATCGTAGTGGTTCGCGTTGGGTTGGAAAATGGCGGCGACGAGGAGAGCGAATTAACTTCAGTTTTTACAACTATACAGCAACAACATGCGCTGTTTTCTTATAGTACCGAGGCGGTATCTATTAACTCGATGATTTTAATACGAAGTTGTGTGGAGTTCTGTATCTGTATGAGCTGGAAGTTTTCCAAAAGCTAACATTAGCTTGGCACGGCTTGGTTTGTGATGGTAAAGTTAGTGAACAAGAATATTCAGGAAAGTGTTGTTTGCTTTGCCATTGTTTTTTATATCAATGTTTACATCAGTGCAAGAGTGGAAAGACAAATCTGCTTCAATATATATATATTTATATATTTATATCTAACAAGCAGCAAGACAGTGAGTGTGGACCAGGAGGTTTTGATAAGGTGTATTAATAACAATAAATGTCATAACAAGCTAGCCGCCTAAGTGGCTTGTTTATCAGCAGAGAGTGAGCAGTGCAAACTCAATTTACTGGCCATTTCAGTTCATTGTGTTTTCTCTACCCGATGAAACCATGTGGCTCTACGGCGAAATGTTAATTACAGCCTAGTTATATCAGCCTTGTTGCTTGTTTGGAGGAAACTGACCTCTCGAGCCACACAGACAACAAACCACTGATAATGGATCATTCCAAGCCAAGATACAGCAAAAGGCTGGTAAGTTACATATGTATTTGCATACCTTTTTTGTAGTAGTGATTTTCGTCTGTCACGATCAGAATCGCTTTAATGGTTGTGTGATATGATAATGTCTATTGTGTAACTAGGTGGTACTATGTGTATTCCACCATATGTGTTTGTCAATAATGGTACAGCAAGTTTGGATCCTGACCCAGTCTTTGAGACAGAAGAAATGATTTATATATATATGCATCTTTATTTTGAAGCTGTGGACTAGACTAGCAGACAATACAATACAGTTACTGCAGTGAGGCAGAAGGTAATGCTGTGTGTGCAATGAATAGAGGAGATGGTGAGGTTCCACAGTTGATTAATGTGTCTACGTATTCATTGGAAATGGTGCCTTCTAACTGACTGTTGGACACTTCTGAAAAAGGACCCTTATGTATGTATTGTACATTAAGAAAGATCACGTGTCTGATTTGTGCAAGAGGGAGGTAGATGTTTGTGTCTGCATGAGTATGTCTGTAATGCAAGTTGTAAAGGGTGAATAAGAAAGGAAATATGATGGGGGCATTTAAAATGGGGGGGGGGGGGGGGGGATGACTGACCATCACATGAGTGAGGAAGAGGAAGGAAGCATGTGTAAGGTATCAATTTAGATGACTACGTGAGCAGAGGTTTTATAACCTGAATGGGGAAACGTGTTTTGATTCACCATGTGAATCTGGGCTGTCAAATGCAGATGGAGGAGGTGAGACTGAGGAAGATGGGGAGTGTGAAAGAGGGAGAAGGAGGGAGTGGACCTGTCCAGTCTAAGATGAGAGAGAGAGAGAGAAAATATTTGTGAGGTGTATATAGTGTCCCTTTATCCCTCCCCCCCTTCTTCCCATCTCTTCCCTCCTGTAGGACTCTCCTTTCAAATTCACTGCAGGATGGAAGAGGGAGAACAAGGAAATGAGGGATGAAGTGACAGATGGATGGATTAAAAAAAAAAGAAGCGTTGATAGCTTGCTGCAGGTAGAGAGAAAGAAAACAATAGAGGAATACATTGGGGAACAGGGATTCAAATTGATCTGAAGCTTGTTGCTGCTACTTTCTTCCTCCCCTTTTTCTTGCTGGCTATCTTCAATATCAGTGGTAGTGGGATGATAAAGGCTGTAAGATACACTGTAGATAAAGAGGGTAGAGCCCTGTACACTAGGAACTCCATCCATGCACTTTTTTATTTTATTTTGATCCTACATGGATCTTTGCCAGGTAGAAATAGTACTCGCACATACTATACATATGCAAGTGTCAGATAATAGACTATGTAAGGCATTGGTGGAGATCATCTAGATCAGTGGTCACCAACCTTTTCAAGCCCAAGATCCCTGACCTCCACCTTGGTGAAAGGCAAGATCTACCTATTGAAGCGTTGAGAGAAAAAGACAGCCCAGATTGTACTTCCAACTTGAAGCCTTTTATTTAGGCTAATTGTATTTGAATTACATGAAATGCTTTGGTCCAACTTTCAAATGAATGCAACCAAGAAAACACTGTACCAAGCATATCAAACATGACATACTGTAGCTGTCTTGCTTTAAGAATTTTACAATACATCATACCCTCAGTTCTAAGTTTCATTATTTTATTTAATTTCAACACAAAAATAAAGGCATATGGCCTATTTTCCATTGTATGATGACATTGTTTTGTTCATAGTAGACAAGGAAAAAAAACACTCACGCAGTGAGCAGATCACATCAAGTGCCATTAACTGTTATACTTATCAACTGAAGCTTCATGCAAGTTACATTAACATTTGCATTTTAGAAAACAGAACTGTAATGTGTGCCAACAAAATTCTCAGTCAGTGCAATTAAGCTGAGTCCAGTTTTATGTCCCATCTTATGCAGCATCACTTTTCACAATGCCATCAGAAGGCAACTGTAAGTCAGGTTACTCACTCAAGTTAGTGTGATGGCTGTGACTGAATACTGTCTGTTAGTGCTTTGTAGTTTGGCTCATAGCTACTGACAGCCAGTCTGAGACAGTCTGTGAGGTGTCTGTCAGTAAGGCGGCTCCTGTACTTTGATTTGATTATTTTCATCTGTGAAAACGCCAGTGCACATGCGGTGAGGAGAGGAAACTTCTCCCTGCTGACAAGTCCCCAAAAGTCACTGTCCCTTGATCTAGCTTTCAGCTCTATGTCATTTTGCAAATCAACCATCTCCATGTCAACTCCACTAGGCAAAGCAAATACTTGCTGGAATTTGGCTGCTACCTGATCTATATCAATGGTCAGGAATGGGTTTGAGACAAATGCAGCAATATCTTCCATGACATCTAACTCACCAAAACAGCGACTGAACTCTGTTGCCACTTTGTCCAGGTGATCACAGTACTGCTCGGGGTGAAAAGCATCTTTGTCTCCGATGGCCTGTGACATTTTCTCCAGGTGCGTCAGCCTCCCGTTCTTCAGATGTGTGGTCCAAACACGGAGCTTGGCTTTGAATGCATTCACTGCGCTTATCATGTGGGGCAGGTGTCTTTTCCCTGGAGCTCGTTGTTCAGTGCGTTCAGTTTTGCCGTCAGGTCTGTCAGAAAACCCAGGTCCTGTAGCCACGCATCATCTGACATCTCCTCGTGCTGGCGCGTGCAAAACTGACATAGGCATAATTTGTGTATGTATTTTTCTAATATTTTCGGGAGCTACAGGGAACGTCTCAAAGATCGACCAGTCGATCGTGATCGACGGGTTGGCGACCACTGATCTAGATAATCTAGCAATCCACACCACACCCATCAACTCATGATTATCAGTTATGCAAAGAAATTGCAATACATATGTAAGACAGTGTAGATTAAACAACACCTGCCACAATGCAAATGCCATTTGAAAGAAAGCCAGGCATGAATCTGTATCAACAACGAGTAAATCAATAAGCAAATTAACAGTATGGGCACTATAAAAGCATTTGATTTGCTAGTCCTGAATAAGGCCCTTAGATTGATACTGTATAGATGGTATACAGTAGGATAATGACAAAAATAAAAAACTGAAATATCAATAAGTATTCAGACCCTTTATTCAGTACTTTTGTAGAAGCACCGTTGGCAGTGATGAGAGCTAAGAGTCTTATTGGTTTGCCTTTACCAGCTTTGCACACCTGGATTTGGGCAGTTTCTCCCATTCTACCTTGCAGAGCCTCTCAAACTCTGTCAGACTGGATGGGAAGGTTGGTGAACTGCGATCTTCAGGTCTCCCCACAGATTTTCAGTGGTGTTCAAGTCCACTCAAGTACATTCAAAGACTTGTCGTGAAACCACTCCAGCGTTGTCTTGGCTGTGTGGCTTCTGTGATGTTTTGTTTTGAAATCGCTGAGAAAACCCAACACACGGGAAATACAGCCAACAAAGGCAACTACTCGAGTTTTTATTTCTGCTTACTTGTTTGGATTGGAAACTCTATTACATTTCAACCAGTGCATCAGTGTCACTTTTGTATCAGTGTGAGGTAGGTGTTTGGCGATCAGTTCTCTATCCATCTACAGTGCATCTTCGGTGCATTTCCACCTGAATTTGTATGTGGTGATAGACTATCTGGATAACTTCTGCCCAAGATAACATGTATCTGAGCTGTGAAAATACTCATATTTGTTCTGGAATATTGTAGAGCTCAGTGAGCGTAGTCCTTCCTAATTGTCTGACAAAAATCTGCCCTCTTTCTCCACCTGCGTGTCATTTACTCATCCTTTTTTGTATTGTCTACCCTTTCTCTCTGTCCCCCCCCCCCCCCCCCCCCCATTTCCAACCACCTGTCCTTTCTTCCCTCCCCTCCAGCGGGCAGGTACCCGCCGACGTTACCATGACGACGGCATCTCAGACGAGGAGATTGACGGGAGGAGGATGTTTGACCTGGAGGAGAAAGTCCACAGTCAGAGGTTCAACTCTGACCGGGTCGTACGCATGAAGGGGAAAGGTATTGAAGGGTTGAGTGGAAACAGAAAGTTTTATGCTAGCTTGAAGTGGAATAGGATGCGATGGAAACACACTGAATGAATACTCATGTAGGCTTGGCATGGTTGGCCCGAGAAACTGTATGACTTCATTGCACAGCAGTTCAAAAGTGGGTTGTGACATCTTGAAATGCTATCTGTAAAATATCTGTCCACCACGACCTCCAGAAACGTCATACCTGCTGACTCCTCCATGTCTAAGGCCGAATCCCAATTCTCATTTTCACCCCTACAGCTTCAGCTTGGCCCTCGGAACAGAGTCACAAGGGGTAGTGGTAGAAATCTCTCCCTAAGAAATGGGACAACCCTTCAAGACCCTGATACGTCATCGATGACGTTTACATAAGCAGACGGGACAAGTTTGTTATCGGAGATTACTATGGCAATAATGGTATTATCACAGTGACGTTTTGCCTGTTCATCTGATGGAGATAGAAAAGCATGGACGCTCGCGATTCGTTCACAATTTATAATTTTCACGCTACTAATCGATCAAACAAGTCATCAAATAAAAAAGCCCACTGCTTCATTACCAGACCACTTCATGACAGAATAGCGTTAGCGGTGCTCTGTAGTCTAGCAAGCCGTGCTCCTAACGTTACCCTGCCAGTCTGCACTGGTATTAGAGGAGCCGTAACAAGTGCAGCAACTTCGCTGATGGACTTTAGTTATATTTCGGACGTCATATGCCATCAAAGGGGGAAATGCGACATGGAAATATGTCAAAATGCGGGACTGTCATGCACAAATCAGCCTAAAACAATGTTGTAACGTAACTAACTAGCGAAGTAGAGACATCGGCATATTAGCGATTTTTTTGTTATGCTTGTTATAAAGAAACGGTCCATAATACATTGAAACGACATTAAACTAAGATAATACCACGGTTAGAATATTTTTTAAATCTTTATTAATGAAGAAAATACTACATTTGTGGTTCACTTTGATGGTAGTGTAGCGTTCGCCATGATCTTCCAGTTGATTCGCAGGTCATTCTGGGAGATTTTTCCTAGCCCTTGGTTTGTAGTGTGCCCCTGAAAAATCTCCGTTTGGAGGGCCATGTAGCCCTCGCACTTGGCCCTACCCCTCGATCACAAGAGAATCAGACACCCCTACCCCTTCACCTGAACGCGCAAAACGGAGGGGAAGGGCTGAAGGGTGAATTGGGATTCAGCCAAAGTCTCCATTGTGATTGTTTTGACATCGTTCTACATTCAGGAAGCGTTTTAATATTTAATAATAAAGCTGATGGAAATGCACCTAGCTCACAATTTATTTTTGCAACATTTCAAAACGTTGCTTTTTATTTTCCTGACATTTGGAATGAAAACATAGAACATTTCTGATGTCCTTTGTATTTGGTGTATTTTCAGACTTGACATATGAGTACATTCAGAGAGGAGGGCTGAGGGACCCCATCGTCTTTGATGAACCTGATGGACTGGGAATCAAGTAGGCCTTGCTATTGCCTCTTTCTCCACTGCTCTATTCCTTCCCTTTCCCATCTACATCTACTTTCCCTCCTTCTCTTTAAGTCTTTCTCATAGTCTTCCTCTAAAAAGTTTCCCCTTGATGCACACTGCAAACACACTATCGCACATTTTATTGTATGGTAGATAAATCATCTCTAACCTTCTTTTGTGCTGTCATTGCTCCATAGGATGCCAGATCCTGACTTCAGTGTCAACGATGTCAAGATATTTGTTGGTAAGATTTCAGAGATTAATCATAAAATATCAAAACACCTGAGATTAAATAATGTGGTTAATCTCCTAAGTAAGATCCTGGTAGTTAGAAAGAGGTAGAGGGATGTGAACTGATAAGAAAGGACTTATAATTATGTAGGGAGGAGGGATGACATCATGGCGATAAAAGCCATGATGAATGATGCATATATTCATATATAATATTCATGCATGATGAATATTGAGATTTCTTTTTACATTTGGTGATATTTGGTCATGGCAGAGTTGGAAAGGAAAACAACACATATGCCATGCATTTTTGTAGTTTTACCAAATGATGTGAATGGGACTGGCGGTAGTGTTGGTTTTATTTTATTTGCACTTCCAGTTGGTCGCAGAAAGTTTGACCGACATGCATGTATACCCTTGGATTAATACGGAGCAGGGTTTATACAAGATGCCAAAGTTTTTGTTTTCATTGCATATGCAACATCCTGTCCTTAAACATTTAATTCCAAGTGTCTCAGATTTTTGTGTCTATTTTAATTGTTGCATTTGTTTTAATTTAAATTCCA
Source organism: Hoplostethus mediterraneus (assembly GCA_034670385.1). Classification (NCBI taxonomy): domain Eukaryota; kingdom Metazoa; phylum Chordata; class Actinopteri; order Trachichthyiformes; family Trachichthyidae; genus Hoplostethus; species Hoplostethus mediterraneus. The sequence goes on from JAXDDW010000083.1 coordinate 207,345, forward strand.
GGTAGCATTAAAAAGGGCTTTAAATAGAATGTAAAACAAAGTGTAAAAGTAGTGGCTTTCTTAAACCTGCAAAAGTGTCAGCTAAATGACTAAACTGATGCAGTGCTGTGGTTAAAAAAAACAAAGATCCTCTTTTACAAAACGTTTCTTGCTTTTTCTCCCTACCCCCACCCCCCCCCCCCCCCCACCCCCTCTCAGGTAGCAGACGTATGATAGATGTGATGGACGTGAGCACCCAGAAGGGGACCGAGATGTCCATGGCCCAATGGAGACGCTACTATGAGACTCCTCCATCCCAGAGAGAGAGACTATACAATGTCATCAGCTTGGAGTTCAGTCACACCAAGCTGGAGAACCTGGTCAAGAGACCTTCTACAGTATGTGTACACACACATGACTGTACCTGCACACATTCATACTGACAAACACATGCTTAGGCTAACTGGACACTTAGAGGACAACCAGCAATGGTGAAAGGGTGACTGCGGCATTCTTGGACATATTTGCATTAAACTCAGTCTGGTCTGTGCTACAACAAAACAAGGAAATGGAAAATGGGTCATATAAACTCGTCAAAACAAACTCAACTCAACCTCGGGGATGAGGTTACATGGCAAATACAAGGTCACTGCAAGACATAATAACACCTTCATAGAGAACATGACTAACAGTAGTTTCCCACTAGCAGTTTGTTCAGTAGTAATACAAAATGGTGGAGTACAATACAAAGCAGTAGTGATAGAAAATGGTTGACATAAAAAATAATGACATTCATTCATTATTTTCGTCTATCACATTTATCATCCCTGTAAATGGCATCAAGATTACTCTGCATACATTATTGTATCCACTGACCATCCCTTTATCAGACAAACGTGCTCAATAATCACAACACCCAAACCATACATTTCTGACTTACACACATGACGGGATGCGGAGCCTCCTTACTCTGAGAAACCGGGTCAATGAATGAATCCGCCAACTCCCATTCGATAATTGTGTACATCTACTATGCAGGTGACTATGCTGGTGCGTTCAGGATACCCAATTTTGGAGCCTTTTTGACACGTTGTACCTGGGAGGACCTTTCAACCAGCGAAAATCATTACTCAAAGTAGTAAACAATTTATTACTTGTAACAAATTACTGCATCAAGGGGGGAATAAGTAACAAATTACTTTTGAAATGAGCAACAACTCGTTACCTTACACTCTATTATACTATAACTGGCAATTACATCCTCTCATCCCTTCTAAAGTCAGACGTCGGTTCCCTCTCCTGTGACTGATCAGGAAACTAAAATCAAAACCTTGCTGTCCCGTTAGTGGGAATACTTCCACCCAGAATGTTGCATGTAGACCAGCTCATTTGAATAACGAACAAGTATAGCGATCTACTCTTTCTGTCTCTCTCTCGTTTGTGTACGTGTAGGTGGATCTGATTGACTGGGTGGACAACATGTGGCCCCGTCACCTGAAAGAAAGGCAGAGAGACTCCACCAACTCCATCAATGACATGCAGTACCCTAAAGTACAGAAGTAAGATAACCTGTAGTTTGGACGGTGTAACGCTGCACCACATCTTCATATAAAGAGTAGCCAGTAAGAGTCAACATCGGCCTTGTCTGGCTTAGTCTAGATTGGATGTGGTTTTTGGCATTGAAGAAGCGTGGTTATTCACCTCAACCCGGTGATGGGAAGTTGCATTTTAATGTATTAGGACATTTCAAAGGTGTGTGGTCTCTCTCCAGGTACTGTCTGATGAGTGTACAGGGCTGCTACACAGACTTCCACATTGACTTCGGAGGGACCTCTGTCTGGTACCACATACTGAGAGGCTGCAAGGTGGGGACACACATACACACACCACCCCATCGCTGTCTGGTGAAAACCTTGTATCTCCAAAATGTAAACTTTTGAGGAACGAAGAAAAATGGCGTCTTTTTTTTAAACTACATTTTAAAATGTCTTGTCATGTAGTTCAGTTAAGAGTTGAATCGAATAAATTGAATGAATTTGAAGATCACACTACTTAACTCTGATTAGTTGACGACACCACCTCCTCTAATTCAAATGAAGCAAACCAGCTGAGTGGGGGCTTTCCAGTGGGTGTTAGTTCAGTCATTCTTTTATCAGGGGAGCCGATCAAGACCATGTCTTATTGTGATGTGTTTACTGTAGTCTGAAACTGTCTATGTGGTGTTTTTTTTTAAAGAGTGGATTTTTGAAAATACAAAAACTTTAAATTGTGTTTTCTTTGAATTCATCTGGTCTGTCCTCAGGTGTTCTGGCTGATCCCTCCCACCCCTCAGAACCTGGAGCTCTATGAGAACTGGGTGCTGTCAGGAAAACAGGGAGATATTTTCCTGGGAGACCGAGCGTCGGACTGCCAGAGAATTGAATTGAAACAGGGCTTTACCTTCATAATACCCTCAGGTACACATTTTTCTCTGGTGGACAGCTCATGGGTTACCACGACTATACTTCATGTTACATAACTCATGTCTTAATCGTAACATTTTTATATTTTCCAAATTTCATAGTCATAAGATTGATTTTGGACCCCAGCTGATATCTACTAGCAACCATGTTTGCTAGCTAGCATGCTACAGACAACTAAAATGAACAAGCCAACATATCAACATTCTCAACTATCAGTAGCTCTGATCTGTTATATCGGCTTGTTAGCCTAGGTTTGTAGCATGCTGTCTGACAAACATGCTACTGATAAACAGCCCCGGCAACCATGCTATTAGCAAAAGGTGTCAGCTAGCATGCTACAAACAAACAAGAGCTAACACACCAACCGTACTAGCTGCTAAGAGATCATTGTAGCAGCAACTAAATGCAATAAGCATGCTCCATTCAAAGTGGTTCAAACCCTGTAACACTCAAGAGTACCTCAAGAGTACCTACATTAGTGCTTTGTGGATTCCTTTACTGCCAGATCCACTAACTGGCTCTGACCACAACACATGTCTGGCCTTTTAAATTTGTGCTCACTATTTCCTGTGGGATTATCAACTTTTGTTTTTTCTGCCCCACCCTTAGCTGGCCTACAATATGCCTGTCTAGAGATTTTTCCTTCTAGTTTTTTCTCCCTCACAGACAAAATCAATTGTACTATGTTTCTCCTGCTTGGCCGGTTATATATTTAGTGTTTGTTGTATTCAGGTTGGATCCATGCTGTCTACACCCCTGTGGACACTCTGGTGTTTGGAGGCAACTTCCTTCACAGCTTCAACATCCCCATGCAACTCAACATCTCTAATATAGAGGACCGCACACGGGTGAGCGTACAAACACACACACATCAAATAAGTCGCCTGTTTTAAAATGGTCAAAGTGGTAAATCTCTCGGTCTCTCTCCCCCCAGGTCCCGGCGAAGTTCCGTTACCCATTCTACTATGAGATGTGTTGGTATGTGTTGGAGCGCTACGTCTTCAGCCTGACCAGTACCTCATATCTGACGCCGGAGTTTCAGAAACACACCTTGGGCATTGGTATGAACGCGCATACAGGGAGGCTTCTTCTTGGATTTGGCGTTAGACCGATCTATTGGTTTATCGATATGTATATTTTTTTATCAAAGATCAGATGCGGTCCAGTCACTGTGGATGAATTGATTTGAAATTGCACATTTTGATAAGATTTGACACAAGTATGTATCAATATGGTGGTGGGAGTAGTAGTAGTACGCTTGGTGTCGATGGAGCGTTTTAGTGTCCCACAGTTTAAATTTACCTGGATATGCACAATTGGCATAACCCCTGCAGGATATAGTGGCTTGCAGTTTATCTACAGATTCAGTCCGAAGTTATTGGACGACCTTCAAAAACCTTTTATTGGTCCATCCCTACTTGCATCACACCACACGTACACAATACCCACATACCCAAATCCGCAAAAACTGCATTCAGTTATCTATCATATTTTCACAGAATTTGTCCTCTTGTCCCTTCTCCCCCACACATGCCACCCTCTCTCCTCCCTCTCCACCCCCTCTTTATACTCTTCCTCTTTCTGTCTTCCTGTTCTTCATCTTCCATCCATCTCCTCCGCCTGTTGTCTCTTTCTCACCCCACCCTGCTTTTCTCTCTCTCTCACCATCTCCCCCTATTTCCCAGGTCTGAAGAAGCCACCAATGTCAGACCCTGCGACTGACCAGGTGGAGGATGAGCATGAGGATGAGGAGGGTGGTTCTGCTGATCAAGAAGCCACGGCCCAGCACTCTAATAAGCCTGGGCTCTCAGGTCTTCTGACACCCTTTGAACTGGAGGGGCTGTGGAACCTGCTGGGTAAACTGGAGGCTCTGCCTTCCAATAAGAAATGTATCCCAGCAGGGATCTACAACGCCGCTGCACTGCTTACACACATCAAGGTAGGAGATTGTGTGTGTGGTCTACCTCACTGAATGTCAAAACTACCAGGGTAATCAAGGAAGTTCATTTCATGGTAGTTCTTTGCAGGTAATCCTAAAATTAATTCTGGCAAATTAAAAATAGCCTACAAAATACCACAAATAGACTTTGCAAGCTGTTTCTTGTTGTAACTGGAAAAAGTAATTTATTGTATGTGAGTCATGGGCTGATTTCAGGTCTAAGTAACAGTTTTATGCTGACATAGCTAATGTCAGTTCCTTATTCCAAATAACTCCTTCCGGTTATCCCTGGTAGTTTTGACGTTCGCCGTGGTCTTGCTAGACCAATGAAAACGCGTCATGGGTGGGGGTCTTGACTAGTTTAACCCAACCCAGAAGGTCATGCCTACATAATGGCTCTCCATGGAGGGGCTTCTCAGTAAACATGTTGGTGTTAACAAATCAGTAACATGTCACCTAGTTTTGACCTGAATTGACCTTGAATTGTCGCAGCCCTGCTATTTAAAATGCCAGAACCCTGTAGTGCAATTAAGGAATTCCATAAGACGGGTGATTCTTCATTGATGATGCAGACCAAACGGAGATGGACTTGTTGCCGGTGTACATTGCCGTTCAGTTTTTGCAGGGCTCACTTTCCCCCACTCCTCCTACCCCTTCACTCATCTCTTCCCCCTCTCCTGGTTTACAGGCTCTACTAAAGGAGCATGCCAACGACAGTCCCAAGCTGTCCTACACAGGAAAACCCATTGTCAAGTGGCCAAAGAGGGTAAGCGGCTTTCAATTCAGTCAGCATAGACATTCTTGTCATTTTTGATGCAGGAAGATCATCAGTTTAGTCGATCAGCTAAATCGGAGAACAGAACTCTTCACTCTAAAGGCAAATGTATAGAATTTTTATAGTTACAGTTACATAAAGATACATGTTTTTAAATTGTCTAGTCTTCTCGTTGTTGGTTTAAAATCATCTCACCCCAACAATATTTGAACACACTCATTATTTTGGACAACTCAAGGTTATAGGCACATCACAGTACCAGTTAAAAGGTCTACCTGCCCCTCTTAAGTTACATATCCGCTTTCTCATGACCTTTTTGGTCATCTACCTGGTAAATTTCAACATATGTCATGTCTCATGGTTGCATCAAGTAGAGCGCGGAAAGAGGAGATGTTTTTTACATCTGTTTTATGCAGGAATTCAGGTGACTTAACAAAATAACTGACTAATAATCTGTCCATATTCTTGTTTTTCTCCTTCCCTCGGCCATTCGTCTTTCTTTTGTCCTCCTCTCATCTAGCCATCGTGGTATCAGCCTCCTCCTCCTCCACCTCCTCCTCCTCGGCCTAAACTGTCCACCACACCGGTGGTCCCGCGGCCACAGAAACCAGCCTCCTCCATGTCTGTGCTGAGACGACGCAGAGTCAGGTAACAAGATTGTGTGTGTGTGAGAGAGATTCTTCAGACTATTTTAGTTGTTATTTTGCGTTTTTGAAAACATCAATGAAAAGCATCAGGTTAGTTAGGCTTGTGAGGAAACTAGATCCATTCCCATCTTGTTTTGACCTGTAATTGTAGCACTCCCCTTGGGGAAATCAGCATTTTGCATCATTTCCCCGAGGTTCATCAAAATGGGATCCGCACAAGCGACTGAATGGATGAATAAATAATAAATAAACAAGACTGATCCATAGTGTAAAAAAATAGCTGTCGTCCTGACGTGGAAAATGGTCCGAACGTGATCAGTTTCTCAGCTTTTCTATTCTTGTGACTTAATCTGACTGGTATTCCAATGATTACCCACGTGCTGTTATATTTGCCCCCTTTGCATCTCCCTCCCTCACCAGGTGTAAGCGTTGCGAGGCCTGTATGAGACCAGAGTGTGGCGACTGTAACTTCTGCAGAGACATGAAGAAGTTTGGAGGGCCAGGGAAGCTCAAACAGACCTGTGTGCTGCGGCAGTGTCTCGCTGTATGTCTCATTTAAAAAAAAAAAAAAAAAAAAAATTTAAATGACATTTTCATATGACCATACTAGATACCTCCATTTATAATTTGGTGTTTGCGGCCAGTAAAATGAGAGCGGCATATTTTCTGACCCTTGTTACCCTGTTACCTCCCCACAGCCCGGCCTTCCTCTCTCAGCAGTGTGTGAGGTGTGTAAAGAGCCCAACCAGGAGGAGACTGGAGACTCCTCCCTCACTCTGATGGAATGTTCCAACTGTGCCCAGATAGTCCACCCTGCCTGCCTCACGGTAACGCACACACACACACACACACACTCTCCCATAGATACACACTTGTGAGGACCTTCATCAATTACATTCATTCTAGGTCCGGGTTTAAAAAAGTATTCTCTGGCGCATCACGCTTTTATTTTGTCAGATTCAGAAGCGATCCTTCAAAGCCTTAAATCATCACCTGAAAATAAGAAGTTTCAGTAAACTTCCTCTATCTTTGTCTCCATCTCCACATCTGTCTCTCCAGGTACAGGGCGACGGGGTGGTGAATAAAGACTTACCCAGCTGTTGGGAGTGTCCAAAGTGCGTCCAAGGGATCACCGATCCAGAGGTAGGCGACCTCTTCACTTTATATAAACACACACACAGTCTCAAGACTCTCACTTAACCCGGTGCGCACACACACACTTGGTTACAGTGTGTCCAAGCTAACCGGTGTCGTGTCTCCTGTCTGGTTTTTATTTTATTTTTTATCTATTTTCTTTTGCTTTATTTACTATTATTTATTATTATTTAATTGTAATCCGTCAGTCATCAGGTAGTGATGAATCGTTGGTTGTCGGCCAGCAGCACATCCGTCCCCATGGCCCCCTGGTCCTCAGGCTAGGCCCCGTGGGCTCCCAGCAGGATGGGGAGGTGGTCCGCTGTGGTTTCCTCCCTCCTCCTCCTCTTCCCTCCTGCTCTTCCTCCTCCTCAGCCTCACTCCTATTGGTGGCGGCCCCTCTGCCTTCTCAGCCAATCAGCTCGAGACTGGTGAGAGGCGCCGCCTACTCTGCGTACATGCCATCCGTCCGTCGCGTGCTCTCTGCCTCCTCCCTTTTCCCTTCCCATTATTTCCAAAGGGAGAAGCACAACACTGCTCCAGATTCTAACAGTAGAATGTATAATTTTAAGCAGGACTTGTGCCTCTTCTCTTGGACTGTCCTGTGGCTCAAGTTGGTGTATGTGCTGCTTTCCCATCCTACTTGGAACCCATGTTCTCTAAATGTTTTTTAATGGCCCAAGGGTAATCTTAAACGTTGCTCTGCAGGCTAGTCTCAAAAATATTCTTTAAACTATTAAAGAATTTCTTCAGTTTTATTTGTGCACTTATATTAATTCAGCCCCAATCCAGACTTCGAGAAACACAGACGTAGTCATCTGTGAAAGAAAAAACAAATAGGATTGGACAGATCTGCAAGGCATGTAAAAACCATAACATTCTCCTCATTGGAATGTTAAAGTCCTCTGCCGGTGTCACCCCTTTTTCTTTTCTTTTTAATTTCTAAACTTCTTGGAAAGCATTTCAAAAAAAATGTCAGGGTACTCGCAGGGTCTTAAAAGTATTAAAAAAGCATTGAATTTAATATTCTCAAAATAAGGCCTTAAAAGTATTGAATTTCGTTTACAAAGTATTGAATTTCGTTTACAAAGGTCTTCAATTATTTTTCTTGTCCTTTCGTAGGATCAAATAAATACCGTAACGTTAGGGGTGGGCGATAATCGTGTTTATAATCGTAATCGCGATTTAATTATGTAATCGTGGCAAATTTTCAAAATCGTTGATTTCAATTGTTATTTAGGCTACAAGAACGAGGAATGTCTAGAAGCGCCAGTTAGCAAAGCAACCAGTGTGTGTGTGTGCGCGCGCGCATTAGACGTAACATCACTTTCCCTGAATAAACGGGCCAAATACTTTCCCCAGTACTGCGTTCATGAACTGTCCCCTTAAAAAATACTACATGGTATTCAGTCACGTCCCTCTGTCGTTTTTGCGAGCCACGAGCGAATGTGTCAAGCCAGCCAGGAAGTCAGACAGGAACGACATAGAGCATCCGGTCAATTTCAAAATAAAACAAATTTCAAAATAAAACAAATAAAATAATTAATCGTAATCGAGGTAAAAGTTTGAAATAATTAGATATTGATTTTTAGTCATATCGCCCACCCCTACGTAACGTCATGAATAACTGTCAAATGTATAAAATGTTTTGTGTGTAACGTTACAATTTACTCTGTTTGGTGTGGCTTGGACATTACGACAGTACAGGTAATGTTTACGTCAGTGTATTGACGCTCTTGACCGTGGAGTGTGCTGCTAACAAGCTAGCTCGTCGCCTCAGAATGGGCAAGTGTCATTTTAAGCATAGACATATATACATGGTTTTAAGGGGCTTTCACATGATCCGCGCAAAGCGTCGGCATCAACGTCAGGTTGGGCGAGACTCCTTCACATGATCAGCGTCACCCGCATCAGCCGGTGACCGTAGCTCACCACATCACCAATGATCATACTAGCACAGCCATAGAAGTGAATATAGACTGGCTGCATATACATCCTGTACTAAGCTGTCAACCAACCTGGTAGTCCCGCCCCTTCTATAATTTTTTTTAAATTTCTCGGCTATGATATCAAACGTCTCTTTCCCACTGCTCTCTATCTCTAACCTGATCACTAATAAATAGCAAACTAAGAGCTATTAGATTCCAGTGATTGGTTGCACGTTGCGAAGGTCAAAGTTGTTGAACTTTGAGTGCAGCACCAGGGGGTCTCCCAGTGTCTGTGCCCAGGGCGCAGAACGCCGAGGGCGGCGGCGAAGCTTGCCAAATAGGAAATGAATGCCAGCGCCGAGCATTTTTGTCGCTGATCATGTTTTTATTAAATTCAATACTTGGTAATTAATTATTTTCTAGGGCTTCAAATCCATACTGATTTTCCATTATATCCTTCATACTTTTGCCCGTATGGCTGTGAAGTTGGTATTAAATTTCATTGGTATTAAAAAGGTCTTAAAAAGGAGAATCCTGGGGGTACCCTGGTTTTGATTATTTCCACCAACCATAGCCCCGGTCAATACAAGGCTCAGGTGTGCCAGGGCGAGGCCAGTCAGCTGTCTTTTTTTTTTTTTGGATTGGTAGAAATCAGCTGTCACTCCCGCTTTTGCCATATGAAGCGTTGCGAGAAAATGATTGGTTTACATTATCTGTGAGGTCAGTGCAGGGGGGTTTTAACATGTGTCCACAGACATTGCTAGCAAAGCCACGTTTTTGATAAGGTTGGTACAAGATGAGTTGTTATCAATATGAATCTTTCCCCACTGGCGTGCTGAGTTAAACTTGACACGTGTCTGAACCCATTTACACTGATTTGATAGTCGCGCTAAAGAAACGTGGCCGATTTATTCCTTCAGTGATGATCTGGATTTTTGGGGGGATTTCTTTGAGCCTATGTGACTTTTCATCTTTGACCCAAATGCCTTTTTAAACGGCCTTTTTAAAAGTGTGGATGTCGCTTGTAGTTTCAACAAACCAAAGTTTTTGGCTCAAAACATTTTAGAAATGAATTGTACACAGCCATATGATTGGAAACATAAACTGAAAATCCAGTTTATGTTGCACACACCTAGTGCTGGGTATTTTGTGGTAACACCATCCATTCTTACTTGGTCACCTGCCTCTTGTAGGAAAGTGAGGTTGCACTTACCCTGAACTAGGGTCAGGTTTCCAACTGAAAACGCCACCCTGAAACATTCATGAACTAGAGACATTTATTGTTTCTACTGAAGTTAGAAAGAAATCGGCAGAAACAATAAATTATGCCATCAAGAGAAATCACGGAGCTGCTGCATATACAGTGAATGGGAGACCAACATTGTGGACCCAGCTGACAGAATCCATAACTATGTATTAAAACATACAGAGGAGTTGGACAAAACAACGGAAACGAGACATGAAAAATACTTTTTGTAACTAGATCACAATTACAAGAGCAGGCAACTTCTATTAAGTTGAATGCCAGTTCGCAATATGTGTCAGCTTTAAGAGGTCTGACAATTGTCACTTTTATAAGTTTTCAAACCAACATGAGGCAGTTCCAGAGGCCAAACAATCACTGTCTTATTTGCAGATGCATTGGTCACTGTGTGTCTCGATGAAACGTCTGGGGAAATCACAGACAAACTGCATCGGCAAAGGCTAACAGCAGTCGGACAGCAGATGGACACTTAACAGCACAGTTGCTAAGCACCACAAAACTACTTGTACAGGACCTGGTGCACCCGAAGGTGAAAACACTTATTTCCTCAAAATGTTCCCATATTTGAAGATGACAGTGTCTCCAAACTACACTGCTCAACAAATTCAAGAGTGGCTTCATTAACACCAGGATGAAGTCCAACTTCCATGGCCTCCCCAGTCAGCAGATGTAAGAATTGTTGACGTTTTATGGGAAGTAGATTTCCACCTCCATCCCTCAAATAACTGGAGGGTTTCCCTTTTGGAAGAAAGATCCAACAACCCACTAGACACAGTTTAGGATGCAGTATGACACCAGGACGAGGAGGACTGAAGCTGTTCTTCCCCCCGTTATTTTGTCCATCCCCTGTATTTAGCTGTAAATTTTGAAACTTTTTATTGGTCCACAAGTCAGCCTCACTTTTACTGTTCTGAAAGTGTGCCTTTGTAGCATTACAACTTAGAAAGGCTTGTTGATGTCCACAAACATGGACTGAGCTGTGCGAGAGTGTAAGGATACCATTTGCTCCAAGGACAGGAAAAGCTGACCCCACTCAGTGGCTGTGTTTGCTCAACTTGTCCCTGGAGCGAGTCCGTAATGTGACCTCATCACCATGCGGCCATCCGCTTGTCCCTACCGTTCATTGGCTCTTCCATCACTGTGCTGACTGACTGACTGACCTACTCTTGGTTGTCTTGTCTGACTGATTGTCCGCCCAGCTGAACTGACTTGAGTGACGAAAGGAGGCAGAGGATGAAGGAGGGAAAGGGGGTGGGCGTGTTCCACGTGCAGTTGTTGGCAAAGTTATTGTCATGTCGTCCGTGCAAACCATCATATTCTGTTGAGAAGAGGGTTTTCCATTCCTTGTCTGTCATCGTTTTGCGGCAGTTATACACATGTATGTGTTGAAGAGCACAAGGTTAGGCCCATATATTAAAATCAGACGTCGTCCACCTCTATGTTTTTTTTCCACTGACCCCAGCTAGTGAGTAGGTTTTCATTATTGTTATTTGAGATGGCTGACCACAGAAATCATGTGCTGATGTGGGGTATTTTTCATGGGTGACCGCCTCACGCTGCCTTAACCCACCTAAAAACTTTATTTATGGCTTTCAATAGAGACTGTTTGTGTCTCATGGTCAAAATGAAGCTTTTCCACCCTGCAAAGAATACAATTCTGGCAAAAACACATATATATACATATATGTATATATATGTGATATATAAATTATAGATATAAATATATAAATTATAGATATTTAATATCAGCACACAGTATTGGCAATCGGGAGCTTCAATCCAAAAATATCAGCCTTCAAAAACCTGTATTGATGAAACTCTAGAAGAGATGCAGTGTTATAAGTCTTATCCAGTTTGTTCTTTTCTTTCTACGTGGATCTGAGAGTTCTCCGGTAAAAAGACTTTTGAGATTCTGCTGTCCTGTATTTTTTCTTTATTGAGAATTTTTTTGTCTCTTCTCCTCATAGCAGCCTAAAGGAGACAAGGGCAAAATGCTAACAGTGGTAAGTGATATTTGTTGGACTTCTACCTCAAGACACTGAATTTATTGCCCAACACATTTTTGATTGAAGGCGTTAACAATTTCCTCCTTTTGTGTCTATTTTTCTCCATACCTCTACCCCATACCTACCTCGTTCTCCTTCCTTCCTTCCCGTTCTACCCACATTCCCGGTTTCCTTCTATCCTTCCGTTTTACCTGCCATCCAACAACCCCTCCTGTCTTTAATGTCAATCATTCCCTTCATATTTTTGTACCTTTTTATCATTACATCCTTCCTTCACTGCTGTTTCTTTCATTCTTCTTTTCTTGTTGTTTCCATCCAACTTGCTTCTACCCATCATCCCGGTTTCCCTCCTTTCCCTGAATCTCCAGAAACGGAAATCTTCTTCCCTGCTGGATGCTCGTATTGCTAAGATTTACCGACGACACAGACACAGCCGCGACGGCGATGACTCGGCCAGTGACGACGACGATGAAGGTTTGTTGGCCTCTTTGTGTAGCGATGCTGTCTGTATTAAAGTACTCGCTGACAAAACGTACGCTTCCAATCCATCACTATTCCAGTTACTTAAATTACTTGAGCAATATAGACGTGGCCCATTAGTTTGGGGTCATTTGATACAGATGATTGACAGCAAGCTAGCTAGGCATGGTTGTTGCCTACTGATTTGAGGTGTATCATGGCTACGATGGGCTCACTCTGTTCATCCATCAATCTATCCGTCCATCCATCCCTTCAGCTTCTCGAAGAAGGAAACTGGCTCTGCAGGCCCGTGTGGGAAGCCACGCCTCCAGGAGGGGATTCGGTGCCAATAGGAGAGGACTGTTGAGAGGAGGCTCTCATAGAGGAAGCAGAGGAGGGCTGGTGACTCCCAGCTCTTCTGTCCTAAAGCTAAAGCGAGGCATGGGCATGAGGGAGGGGGTGAGGAGGAGCAGGGGGGTGAGGTTGCGGGGTGGCTCCAGGATGCAGAGAAGGGGCGACGAGTCTGAGGAGTCGGACGACGACGACGACGATGACGACGATGATGACGATGATGAAGAAGAGGAGGAAGACAGCGAAGATGGAGACAAGGAACGGCGCTATCGTCGTCAGAGGCGGAGGACGGACGATGACGAAGATGACGATGAAGACAGCGAGGGGCAGGAGTTTGACCCTGAGGAGGAGGAGGAGATGGACACTGTAGAGGATGAGGAGGAAGAAGAAGAGGATGAGGATGGGGAGGAGGAAGGACGCTGGGATTCAGACCCAGAACCCCCTGTCCTCTTGGTGTCTGATCTTAATGATGACCTGCTGAGTGGCTCCTACCTGACCGTCACACTACAGCGTCCCCACAAGGCCAAGAGACAATCAGGTAAGCCTTGGGTCCTATTTTATCATGCATTATTTTTATTCATTTATTTTTAAGCTACTTTTTTAGCCAGGGATTGAGAAAATTCAAACTAATGCTGAAACCCAGAGTCATGTAAAATAACTAGCAAGTATGTCATGTGATTACTTAAATGTATACTATGTAAGAGTCATGTAAAATGGCACCCCCTGCAGGCACCAAGATGAATGACGAATCTCAGTTAGTTAGGAGTGGTATAGTTATGCTAGGACCTGCAGAAATGACTCATGGCCATGTAGCTTGACTTCTTAATGTTAGTAGAAACATGGTGCAACACAGCTCAAAGTGAAACAATAATTGCTGGTAATTATTATCAAGGTTAATGATTAAGGCTTAAAGGGTAATTCCGGGATTTTTCAACCCGGTCTCTTTGTCCACAAAATCGCCTAGCTTACCGCATAATAGATCCCCGAAGTTTGGGAGCTGCTCCAGTCCATCGGCTCAACCGGCAGTCGCGTAACGGCGGGTCAATGGCGATAACGTAATCCGGAAGGGCAAATTCGGCCGGTCAAAGTACGTCCACTAAAAGTGCTTGTTTTTGTTACGGACGGGCTCAGATTGTTATTCGTGTGTCTGACAAGTGTCTGACAACATTACTGAAAGGATCGCTACAGAAATAGACCGTTTTTAACCAGAAATAGACCTTTTTTTTTAACAACAACTCTGAACTCTGAACTCTGAACGCTCAACTCTGACAAAGCTGTTTAATGAAAGCAAGAGTATTCACTCGTTGTCGGATAGAGGACGGTTGTTTACACAATCCCCGTCTTGCAAGAGTGAATCATCTTGCTTTCATTAAACAGCTTTGTCAGAGTTGAGCATTCAGAGTTCAGAGTTGTTAAAAAAAGGTCTATTTCTGGTTAAAAACGGTCTATTTCTTTAGCGATCCTTTCAGTAATGTTGTCAGACACTTGTCAGACACACGAATAACAATCTGAGCCCGTCCGTGACAAAAACAAGCACTTTTAGTGGACGTACTTTGACCGGCCGAATTTGCCCTTCCGGATTACGTTGCCGCCATTGAGCCGCCGTTACGCGACTGCCGGTTGAGCCGATGGACTGGAGCAGCTCCCAAACTTCGGGGATCTATTATGCGGTAAGCTAGGCGATTTTATGGACATAGAGACCGGGTTGAAAAATCCCGCAATTACCCTTTAAGACCAAATGATCATCATAACTCTGTTCTGTACATATATTTAGAGAATAGATTGGTGTCATTTTATGTTGTCTTCTGTATTATAAGTCCTCAATTCATAATTTCTCAGTGACATTAGTAGCATCCTGCCACTACAGCAACACAGCATAGAAACAAATATAATGTTAGCCATAGAAATTAATTACAAACCAACTGGGCTTTGTCTGTATCACAGCTCCACACAGCCTGGTTCTCAGTAATGGAAATGAGGTATTAGATCTAGGTTTCCCAGATAGCAGTAGTCCAGATTTCGCTTACCTGTCCAGGGGGAAAATGTCCAACTCCATCACTTTATTCATCATTCATGTTTTTTGTGTGTGTGCAAGAAAATATTCATGAACCCTTTTGGATTTACCTGCATTCCTGCATAAATGGCTCCTAAAATATGGCCTGCTTGTCATCTACATCATAAAAACAGAAAAATATTATTTAACAAATAACACACAAAAAATTTGTACTTTTAGCTAAAGTAGAAAGGTTTTTACCTAAGCATGAATTAAACTACAACTCTTGATATTTTCTCCCTGCTCAGGCTCTATTGTTCCTAAGCTAGAGGCAGCAATGGGTCCGAGGACATCCGCGGTGGGTCCTGGCAGTCAGGGCTTCGTCCAGCGCAAGTCAGCCCTCTCCAGACCCTCCCGTCTGAAAAACTTAGACGGCACCTCTGACAGCATGACCCCAACAACCAGAGGGCCCGGCAGGTAGGGCTGAAAACGTGATAGATTTATATTCATTTTTCCTATAACAAGGAAACTGTAAACATGCAGTCCCCCTCTGGACCAATTGGTAGCAAATACGTCACCACATGATATTTGTCCATATCTGGCAGGCCGCGTCTCCGGGGCAACACTCACGACCGCGGTGCAAGGGATCGGTCCGCCTCTTCCTCTTCGGAGGAGGAAACCGCTGCTCCACCTGCCTCCTCCTCCCTCTCCCCTCCCGCCCTCTTGTCGCTTCCCTCTTTTAGGGACGTGGGGAACGAGAGGGGGGGGGAGAAGGAGGTGTGGGTGGCTGTGTTCAGATACCTGAGCAGAGCCGAGCTGCTTGCCTGCATGACCGTCTGTAAGGCCTGGTACAAATGGTAAGTGACACTCAAACACATGCACACATAATTGACTTTGATTATTGCATTAGCACAACACTAAGAAACAAATGATTGAAACCAAAATGCGTTATGCTTGTGGACAGGTTCAGAGATTACTCAAACTTTGTCCCTGCTGGCCACCGTTTACTCACAGGAAGCCAATCAAATCAAAGTACAACAATGGCTCCATGTCAAAGAGGCGATTTGATTTGGTTGGCAGCCCTGTTACGTTAGCTAGCCTCGCGTTTGTTGAAACTTGATCCGTTGTATAAGTGAGTCAGCAAGTTTTACATTCTCTTCATTGAATGTGTCACACTGTACCTGATTCTACAACACAAAATGGCATTGAAAATGGGTCAGGTGACATATTTGGATAAAAAATGTCCGTTTATTGTTTGCGGCAGTTACAAATAGACGCTTAACCGTATTTCAATGTTCTAACGTGTAGGAGCTGTGACAAGCGTCTGTGGAGCCATGTGGACGTGAGCCGGTGCAGTCCACTCAGTAACCAGGCGTTGGCGGGCATCATTAAACGCCAGCCGAGCTCTCTGGATCTGTCCTGGACCCCCCTGGCCAAGAAACAGCTGAACTGTCTGCTCACCAGGCTACCAGGTAGAAAATTACCATCCATATGAAAGAAAATCGGAAGTCCAAAACCTGAGAAGCTAGGGAATCAAAGTCATCATCCATGGCCTGGGTTGTAGGCCTGCTATAGCTGCACAAGTACAGTCTGAGGTAGGCTAAAGAAAGGTGTTAGCTACAATCTATGGAGAAGAATGCTGCCTCAACCATGAAAACATACAGGCTTTTCACTAAGCTTTGTTGAGGCTGAGGTTGGGGGACTTAAAGAATTTAAAGATTTAAAGAAGTGATGAATGTAGGAGGGGGTCAGAATTTTAATCTCTTGGCTGCTGATCAAGCAATAGCCAATAAGAGTTGAGCATGAGTGGAGGAAAAAACAATACAGGAAATGCGGAAGGAGGGTTGTAGGTTGCAGTAGCATAGGAGTTTGTGGTTTCACCCTATTGGTGCATTAGAACTGGGCCACCGTTCCCCAAGTCTAACTGATCAGATTGCTAACACACACGTAAAAGAAAAATACTTTGCCTACTGTCACTGCTTGTGTCAGTCTTTCCTCCTGTTCCCCATTACAATCTCTCTCTCATCCCTTTTCTCTCTCCACCTATGCCATTCCTCTCTTCCTCTTCTGCAGGTCTCAGGGAGTTGAGAGTGGCTGGTCTGTCCTGGTCCTGTCTCTCAGCGTTGGTCTCTCCTACACTGCCCTGCCTCCGACTGTTGGACCTGCGCTGGTGTGAAGGCCTCACAGACGCACAGATTAAAGATATCATCACCCCACCTGGTTAGTAGACAGATATATCAGTTTTCCAGTATTAGGGATTTTTGTTTTTTAATGTTTGTGTTGTCCACCTCTTATGTGACTAGGTTATCTCCCTGGTGTGAGTATTTTACTCAACAGCTTCAGAAGTATCAGTCTGTAAATCCTGCAATGCCTACCTCACCTTGCCTTAAGGAGCTGCTAACCCACCAAAAATAATTTTTGTAGTATGGTTGAAATGCTTTTCAGAGGCTTTTCCACCCTGACAAGACTACATATGATAGTTCTGTGGGAAACACTGAATACTTGTTATATTTTGGCATGAAAATGGTCATGTTTACAGATGCTGAATAACTGCACAAAACATCTGCCAGGGGCAGTTTGAGTCTCAAAATGATCAGTATTGGCCTTCAAAAACCCATATTAGTTGATCCCTGGAAAGTAGCACATGGGGGTATTTCAAGGGTTTTTAGGCAATATATGAGCTATGTTTAAACGTTATGACCAAATGTCTAGTCTCTACTAAATGTATACCATGTACTATTCAAAACCTGAGTTATGGTCCTGACTGGTGAACATGGGCATGGCCTATGATGTAATCATTATGTAATAGCTTATAGGTCGAAGTGAATTTGCAGGCCAGAAGGGGGCGCTATAGTTTAATTAAAAAATGTCAAAGGCCAAATTAGAGTTGTGAGAAAAATGACCTGCATTCCTGCATAATTGGCTCCTAAAATATGAGCCAATTTGAGCCACCCCTCATTCATTCTAAGGCTTTACACATGTTCAATAGAGGGGATAATGCAAGTCTGCAATAGCATTCCAAATTCATCCTATAGGAGGCACCCTGAATGCCATGAATTTGTATTAATCTGGTGAATGGACAAAATTCAGTCCAAATGCTCTAGTCACATGCTTTAGTCAAATGTTTGGTTGTGGTTGGTGTGTCTGGGTGTGGCCTAGGTAATAATGGCAAATAGCTCATGGAATCGCCTTTTGCAGCTATACTTGTATTCTTCTTCTGTCGTTTCTCAATTCACAGTGAGATGCTAGAGGCTTGAAATTTTACACAATGATTGGAAATGGTGTGCAAATGCTTATTGCAAATGCTTAATCTCCCTGATGGTGGCACTCTTAAGTAAAGGTCAAATTTTCTCGGCCCAGGTTCAGAATCATCTCGTAGCAGGCTGAGGAACATGGTGACATTGCGTCTATCTGGCTTGGATGTCAGCGACTCCACCCTGAGGCTGCTGCAGCGCCACATGCCCCAGTTGGAGAGGCTGGACCTGGCCCACTGCAAGGATGTCACCGACGCCTCTATCGCCCTGCTGGCGGCAACCGGGACTCACACCCGCAACAACCTCAATGAGCTCACACTGGCTGGTGGGTGTTGGTGGGAGTGGGGAAGGGGTCATTTTTGGCTTCGGACACAAAACACTGATGGATGTGGAACAGTGTATACACCAGTGCATCACAATGTTTTCAATTCAGAATCGATTCTGCAAATTTTGATGTTGCAACTTGTAATCCTCGTTCTACAGAAGTATTTCATTTTGGGCTTTTTTTTGTGATCACGTTTTTGTCCGGTGTGAGTTTGTATATGCTGACCCTATCAAACTTACACCTACATTTGTGAGAAAGTTTGTGAAACCTTTTGAATCCCTGTATAAATGGCTCCAAGAATATGGCCTGATTTTCTTCAGAGAAATTTAACAAATGACACAAATTTTACTTTTACATACTTTGTTTAGTTTTTTTTGGTATTTTTGCCTTTATTTGATAGTAGAGAAAGACAGGGGAGATTGGATGAGAGAGGAGAGATGACATGTGACAAAGGTCTCGGGCTGGATACGAACCCAGAGCGTCGCAGTTATGTGGTATGTGCCTTAGACCACCACCAGGAAGTGGTGAACCACTTTATGTGAACCATTAGATTTAGTAATTGGTTGAGGTTATTGCTGCTAAAGGAGGTATTTTGGACCATTCCTCCTTACAGAACTGTTTCAGTTCATTGAGGGTTAAGGTCAGGACTGTGACTTGGCCCTTTGTTTAAGCCATTCTGTTGTAGATTTGCTTTTGTGTTTGCGGTCATTGTCATGCTGCATGACAATGGACAACTTGGAATTCATTGTTCCCTCAATGATTGCAAGCAGCCCAGGCCCTGAGGCAGCAAAGCAGCCCCAAACCATGATGCGCCCTCCACCATGCTTCACGATTACATACCAAGAGCAAAACCTCATCCCAGTGTTTTTTTTTCTCCTCCAAACATAGCGTCGTGCCCTTTTGCCAAAAGTAAACTTTGTGTCTCATCTGTCCACAGAACATTGTTCCAGCAGCTTTGTAGAACATGAGACATGCAGCAATGTTTTTAGTGGTTTCCTCCTTGGTATCCTCGATGAACACCACTCTTGTTTCGTGTTTTTCTTATTGTGGACTCATGGACATAGATGTTAGAAAGTTTAAGAGATGCCTGCAGATCCTCAGCTGTTACCTTAGGGCAGTGGTTCTCAATCCAGTCCTCAAGGACCCCTTGTCCTGGAGGTTTTAGCTCCTGCCTTACTCAGGCACACCTGACCGAATTAGAGGCTTCAGGTTTTAGAGGCTTTAATTGGTTCAGGTGTGCCTGAGTAGGCTGTAGCTTTAAACTGTTAATGTTTGAACAATATGTTCAATAAATACATATAACAAGAGATAAACGCAATGTGATTTAACAAATGACACTCAAAAATGTAACAAAATGTACTTTTCCATCTGTTAAGATCAGACCAGATTTATGGTCTGATCTTCTATTCATGCAGGTAATTCAAGATTTCACAAACCTTTTCTCACAACTATAACTCTGGATTCTTCAATACATTTTTAAAATGAATGTCATTTTCACTTCATGATTTCCTTTTTTTTCCCCCCTTCTGAAGACATTTGTTCCTCACTATCATACAAGTAGAAGAAACACAATGTCTGACTCTCATCTCTCCCTCCAGGTTGTAGCCATCTAACAGACGGCTGCCTGTCCTACCTAAAGCGTCTGTCCTCCCTGACTCTGCTGGACCTGAGAGGCTGTAAGAGCATCAGTAGACGAGGATGTGACGCCTTCATCTCAGACCTCTCCCACGTGGCCCTCTACTGCATGATGGAGGAAAAGCTCATCCAGCGGATAGACTAGCAAAAAAACTACTGTTGTTATTGAGGAGCACTGTTGCTACTTCTTGGCTCACATCACCCTCCACCATATGACCTCATCCTCAGGATGAAGTAACTACACACTGTCAGTTAATTCAGGGGGCCTTCAACCTATTAAAAATTTGAAACGTTTGTTTCCCACCCTGGGACCCAGTTGAGTGAAACTGAATCCTGAGGAGATTGGCCTAATTATAAGGCCTTGTATAAACTAGAGGTTTAAGATACTCCAGAAACATGTGGTCATACAGGGTTCTAAGACTTGGGTTCTAAACCAAATTACATTTATTGTATTCCCTTGCCCTGGGACAGTGGCTTATTGCCACTGACTGCCTTTGTCATGTAACAACAAACAACAAACAACAATCAGCAATAGGCCCATAACCCGTTTTCTGTTTCTGGCCCCCTGGTTTGTGAAACCAGTGTGTTTTTAGTATGGCTGGACACTAACTAAACAGAAGCTTGAAGGAAATGGAATGAGAATAAAGGGATTTTCCCAGCTTGTATAAAATATATCTAAAGAATGTTACAGTGCCTTGCAAAAGTATTCAGACCCCTTCACGTTTTGCACATATTGCTGTGTTATTTCAAAATGCATTTATTCAGTTTATATTTGAGTTCTATACATTCTATTCTACCAAATGGTAGAAATTGTAACATTTCCTATACTCAGATGTCCTATATAGATTGTACTGTTTTTGTCTTGCCAACGGGGCTGGTCTTAATGGTGTTTTATGGCATAGGGTGGACTCTCCATACTTAAGCACAGTGTGGGATATATGGTTAATTTATGGACGGCATTCGAGTCCAGCTGTTGAAGTTTCAAAGAAAATATAAACGATCCCTTCCTAATCACTACAGTCAAAGATACAGAAGGTACAGTTTCAGTGGGCTTTGTTAAGAAAGACATTTTAACAGTTGACATTTTCAAATGTTTGCTTCATTTGGGCTAAACTGCCACACTAGCAAAAAGGTTGCATACTAATGCAAACTTGATTTGTTTTTTGATTTTATACTTTCACATACATTTCTATTGTTTTTTCACTTTGATAGAGCGAAATAACTTAATAGCACAACAAAATGTGCAAGAAGTCAAGGGGTAAGGCACTGTACATTGAAGGCACCTTGTAACATACCAAAGATCCAGGTGCTGTACTTTCTGAAACTAATTGCCATTTGGTAAGGTTTATCCCAAATTCTTGTATATTGGTTAACCTTGTATTGAGCCTCCACTGATTTGAAGGGCAGAGCTGGACTAAAGCCATCAACTCAGCATTTGACTATTGAAGTGGCAACTAGGTTGGTTCCATAACTCCATAGCTGTTGCTTAGTAACTGCCGATTCAATTCCAGCTGTTTGTCTCACCATGATTATGTTATATATTGCTGCTGTCAAGTGAAAACCTTGTGTCTCCAAAAGTGATAATCCCTGTTTTTTTGGGTGCTAAGTTATTACTTTGGAGGTTTTGCACTACATTTCCCCACGATCATTTCACCACACCAGTACTTTTATATCAACTACAGAGAATGGGAACAATAGAATTTAAGCCCGTTGCTAGAAGCAACCATGTCTTCACAGTCAGTAATATCTACACTATATAAATATTTCAAACACTGTTTTCCCTGAAAACCACTGCCTGCTCAAATGTGTTTAGAACATAGTATAGGTTGAATCATTGTTGTATCAGTTGCTGATAGCGTGTAAATAAATGCATTAAGTTGGCATTAGGCTGACCATTTTAAAATCATAGTTTTCATGTGATTCCAAACTATTTTCCAAAATTGTTCGATTTTCACCTGACAACAGCAATATTTACAGCAAAGACGTCTTCATTTCAGAAAAGGGCCAATAGGGTGACGCCTACAATGCAACCTGACCAAACTCATGTGGCTCATATGGCAAAGAATCAGCTCAGCTCAGTACCTCAGTACCACTCAGTACATACCCTAGATACACCCACAATATTTGAGTCGAGTTGTTGAGCATGTGATTTGGGGTCCTTTCACTTCAAATTGGGAAGATAATTTTCTTCCAAGATTTCAAAATTGTTCACACCAGGTTGTTTGGAGCGGTTTAATTCACCACTGGAGCGTTTACTCTTTTAGTTACATTTGTTTGGGCATGTGAGAACTATACCACGCCCGAGACCACCTGAAAATGTGGGTCTCTGTCCTTTTGTGGGTATGTGGGTATGTGGACCTCTGATAACCAGCATTTACTCATGTTTAGAAAGTCAAGCATCACATAATGAAACAAGGGTAAAACGCAATCTGGACTGGACTCATCTGGACTCAGACAAGTCCATTATGTTTAGATAAAGTTTAGATAAACAGGGACTGGAACTGGATCCCACTCCCTGACTGCCAAAATTGCCAATCTCCCAGGATGACAGGTTACCAAAATTGTCCAATAAATGAGCTACATGCTTTTTCCATGTAACTTTTGCCTACAAACCCAGGTTTGCTTAAACAAACCAAATACACTGCTTCCAAAGAAAACAAACTGGTGGTGTGAGCACACCCTTTAATATCTGATCTATTAACTAATAGTTTACAACGAATGCTTTGTCAGCAGTGAACAAATTCAGTTCCCATTTCAAGTTGGTTGATTTAACACTAATAATTCCCGATTGTACTCCACACAAAATCAATGTTTTCTTCTCTGGTGGCCTGCAGGTGCTGAATGAACAAAGAGCAAATGGAGGGAAAAGGGCAAGAAAGGAGACATGTTTTGGGGTTTTTTGCTTTAAAAGCTTTGTATTGTGAATATGAAAACGCAGCGTGACTGTATGACGTGACTGAAGGGGGGTGCCCCTTGCCACATCTCATGAAACATATCCCCCTTCATTAGTTTGGGGGGGGGGGGGGTCAGGAAAATGACATGTTCTCCCCTTATTTTATTTAAAACAAGTTAATTGGCGTGCGGGTATGTGTGTACGGTTATCTACGCATTTGTTCTGTTGCCATTTTTACCTGTACATTTTTCTAGAAAAGTTAAAAAAAGTGTTAATAAAATTAATTTAGCAATACACAGGACTTTTAATTGTGCTGTAATCCAGGGTGAGCATTCATACAGAATGATGCTGATGTTCAGCTCCCACCTGAGGTCCTGGGTGATGATGGTACCCAGGAAGTGGAAGGACTCCACAGTTTCAACTGGGGAGTCACACAGGGTGATGGGGCGGGTGGGCCTGGGTTCTTCCTGTAATCCACCATTATCTCCACTGTCTTTAGAACATTGAACTCCAAGTTGTTCAGACCGCACCAGGTCAACAGATGGTCAATCTCCCACCTGTAGGCAGACTCATCCCCACCAGAGATGAGCCCAATGAGGATGGTGTCGTCCGCAAACTTCAGGAGCTTGACGGACTGGTGACTGGAGGTGTAGCTGTTGGTGTACAGGGAGAAGAGTAAACGTGAATATATTCAGGTAACATGTTCAGTTCTCTGCTGCATATGTTCTACCAGTCGGTTGTGGCCAGTGTCATCTTCTTTGCAGTGGTGTGTTGGGGAGCTAACACCAGGGCCAAGGATACAAACAGGCTGAACAACTGATGTGGTTGTGGGGATTAACCTGGACACCCTGGAGGAGGTGGCAGAGAGAAGGATGTTTGCCAAACTGCTGGCCATCATGGATAACGTCTCTTACTGGGGCTCAGTTAGCTAAGGTACCATACCATACAACATCCTGGGTTTAAATCTGGCCTAGGACCATTGTCACGTCTTCTCCCCTCTCACTCCCAAGGCAAAAATACACCAAAAAATATTCTTTTTTTGTTATGAGTCTAATAATGACAGATGAAAGAAAAGGTACTGTGATTAGGAGGGAGAGGTAAATGAAGCGAGGGATCACAGTGTCCCAAAAATATTAACATCTGCCATTTCCATGAACTAGACTGAACAGTGGATCTTTTAAGAGCGATCTTTAATCAAATCAAATCACATTTATTTGTATAGCCCTTAATCACCGTTACAGTCTCTAAGGGCTTCACAGTGCCCAACATGTGAAAATAATAAATGATTAGTACACGACATCCCCCAGCCTTAGACCCTCACAGAGGACAAGGAAAAACTCCCACAAAAACCTTATTGGAAAAGTGGGAGAAACCTTGGGAGGGGCTACTCAGAGAGGGATCCCCCTACCAGGACGGTTGGGCGTGCAATAGATGCCGAGTTTGGGCAAGCAGAGTATACACAATATATGAAAGTTCATTTTGGTGGGACATCCACATCTGATGGGGCATCACAGCAACGGCAACTCAGTCGACGTCATCATAGGACTAGGGGACCACGCAGACGCCAACTCTGCCCAGATAGGAGAACGCAACGCCTGCTCAGACAGCATCGTCCTAACGTCCTTTAAACCATAAGACAAGTGAGATGGCCCGTGCAAGAGCATGCACATTTGGGTTGCAATACACTTTAAACAGAAATGGAAGAATAAGAAATATGTAAGAAATACACTTTAAACAGAAATGGACAGAATAAGAAATATTTATTAAATACTTCAATAGAAAAACTAGGAATACACACACATATATATATATATATATATATATATATATCAGTCCTATGATGTAGAATCACAGTCTCAGCATGCGCACCTCAAGGAACCAAGGAGCTAGAGGTGAGGTCACTGGGGATGATTTTCTAGGGATATGGGTACATTTTATAATTCCGAATTGCAAGATTTTTTGTGTAAATTTTGTAATGTAATAATACACCTGTCTTAATCAGAAAGGTGTATTTTTAAATCTGCTGCAACAGAGAAGAGCATCCCATCCCCGATGGGGAGATTTACCAGATATGCCCGAATTAAATTCTGGTGTTGGGTATTGCCACTGGAGGGAAATCCTCTCCAAACACGGGAAGTGACAAATCAAATCGTAAAAGAGTGAAATACAAAACTTTCTCCTAAACATCAGAGGGCGAGCGCTTCGTCCAGAGAAAGCTTGAAGACATTTCGATTTCTGTGTAATGAAGTCCTTCAAACTTTCTAAAAATAAAAATCCGTCGCTGCCACTTGGGGCCGCCAAAGTCCAACGTTAGCTAGTGCAGCTTATAATAAGTCGAGTTGTCTCATAGTTTTGATTGATTAGTTGATTAGTATTGATTTGAATGTCCCAGACCAAAGGAAGTATATAAATTCTTAAACACATTCCCAAGGAAAAAATATAATTGTGCCTACAAAATGATAATTAAACAGAAAATGAATTAGGGAAACTATTTTCTTTTTCCAAACACATGAAAGGAAGTCAAAGAGTGGTCCCTATTTTCTCCTAAACAATGCCCTGATGACTTTAAAAAGTAAAGCTGAAATCATGCTGCCACAAAAAAGGGGCCTGCGGCAATAGGCGCAAATCGTCATATCACAATTTTATTTGTCTTTTAAATAATATTACATGTACACATACACAAATAATCTCAACAAAATTAAAGCGATACTATCAAAGAAAGGCTTTTAATGCACACTGTCATGGAAAATTCCCTGGAAACTCTCAGATCTTGAAATAATAAACAAAACACTGACAGCACTCCCTCACTGATCAAGTGGTTGATGGTGCTGCGTTGCCATGCCAATAAGAGAAAGTTTGCTAGACTGGAAGGGGCTGCTTGCCTTACATACTTGATTATCAATGTTATGATATTGTTGACTCATTTAATCTTCCCATTATTGATGGTCTTTCCATTGGGCTTTCCATCCGCCATGACAGATTTGGACCTCATCTGTCTGTCTCCCTAGGAATGCTCAAATTCAAAATGTTGTTGAGGATGGATGTGGGCCTATCTTTGTCTTCTTCTCTTGTCTCCCAGTTTATGATCCAGTGGAGAGATTCCCTCCGCTTCCACAGCTTCTTATCTTCTCTTGGTACCTCCAAAACCTGACAACAGAAAACACCAGGGTCGCTTCCACTGAGGCTTTACAAAAAACAATGATTGTGGAACTTGTATGGTATTTAACTGGATAGAGGTTTGGTAGCATGCAAAATTCAACCGATACAAGTTTTTGAAGGTTGATACAGATTAGTTTTTGATTGAAGCTGCCAATAGCTGATGTTTTTTGCCGATATTCAACAATATATATGACCATTATATATATGACCACAACCGATATATGGGTCAGGTCGATATTGGGCTTCTAGATATAACAGATATTGGCCAGTCTGTTGTCCACCAAAAGGTTAATTTTTATTTTCTTTGCAATAGTTTTCCTTTAATTGTTCAATGTATGCCCCAAGAAGCTGCTAACCCTAAAATAATTGCATTAGTATGGCTTTCAATGGAGAGCTTTAATGTTGAATGGTCCAAATACCTGACGAAAAAATAAATCTGGGGGAAATACTCAATACTTGGATTGTTTGTGGCATAAAAACTTTCAGATTTAAAAGATAATGTTTTTTTCCCCCCTCTTTGGTCTAGTGTAAACGGCGCGCTTTTCGAAACACGGCTTAGTGTGAACATACTCGTAGGTAACCGTTCATTCCTTGTACCTGAGGCAGTGCGTGTCCCGGTGCTGTAGGTGGGGTCTCTAGCAGGAGGGGGTCTACTGTCAGAGTAATGGCCGTCGTTATAGCTGTGGGGCTGGCTTCTGCAAAACAAAAACACACGACGACAAGTTTGCATCCCTTAATTTTCCAGAACCTGCATTCATTCATCAACCATCGCAAAATAAAATGGTTTTCATATTTTGAAACGGGGAAATCATGTAATTACAGTTAGGAAAATGGTTTATTACACATTTTGGTACTTGAACATCTAAGTTAATGGTGGGGAGCACTTCCTGGTTTCCTCTTTCACTCAGTCCTTTCTCTCTGTCCACCCATTCCTCAATAATAACAACTTTAATTTAAGAGCGCCTTTCAAAGTACCCAAGGCACTTAACAAGGGGGGAGAGAGAGAGAGAGAAACTAGGCTAAAAGGGTGGGCAAACAATAAAGCAGTTAAAAAAGAAGAACTAACCTCTGGCGGCCGAAAAGATATCCCAGCATCCCTCCTGTGCCCAAGCCTGTCCAGAAGCCACTTCCTGTTCCTGGTGCAGCACGGCCCCCTGGGTACTGCTGTCCAGAGGTGTAGTCACTGCGGAAGCCGTAGCCGGGGCTGGCACCAGGGTAGCCTGAACAGAAAACGAGAATGGACATTATATTTGGTAGCAGATCTTTTTTATGATATAGAGGGTCGAAGTTATGCTTTTTGTCCATAATGTACTTTAGCCTTTGTAAATTACTAATATTCCAATATTAGTTTATACCATGCACTCAATAGATGACCATGAGACTTATGCACCCCTCCCTCCCCCACCCCAGTGATATGGTGCTCTGTGTACAATACGGAGGCAGCTTTTTCATGGGAGGACCTCAGGCCCTGTTTACACCTGGCATTAACATCTGACTTGGGCAATCAGATCTCCAGTTCACACCTCGAAGTACGTCCGTTTACACCTGGCATTAGAATGCGTCTGTGATCATCTCGAGTGATTCGGATCTCACTTCCCCGTTCTATCTGCAAATAAACACGTACATCATCATACCAGTTAGCCTGATATCATATCAATTACCAATCATTCATTTGATCTCGCTATGAGAGACAGCATGTTCTCTCACTCTAGCACCAACCACGGCACAGAGAGAGAGAGAGAGAGAAGTCTACGGTCTTTAAATGACGTTTTACGGTATAGGACATTGTATTTGTTTATTTTGTAATGTGTATGTATGTCGATCTTTTAAAAGACATGTTGAAATAAATATACCTATACGAGTAGTCATGTCTCTCGTATTGGTTTGCCCTCTTATGGACGTAATGCACTGTGGGTTTTTTTTTAAAAGGAATAATCGATAATTGTAATTTTGGCCAATATTGACAGCGCTGCCGCTTAAACAGAGGACCTCAGTTGAGTAGGCGGGGCTTCAATGCGACCCAGAACTCATTGCGTGCACACCGAATGTGGTCTGAGTGATGCGATAAATGTGATTTGGGAGATTTACCAGATCTTGCAACCAGTACTTGGTGTTAACTTGAGATCTGATCGCCCAAATCAGATCTTAATGCCTCGTCTGAACGGGGCCTTAGTGATGGCCTGTGTCAGAAATGCTTGATACATTCTACATCAATCTGCATCTTTCCGCATTACCAACCAGCAAAGTCAGGTTTGAATCCCGGGGGTGGGGGTCCTGTGCCGTAGCCATGTTGACCGTCTCCAGGGTTACCATGCTGCCTGTTCTCCTGCCCCCATTGGGCCGTGTTCCCGCTGAGGAAGAGCTTGTAGATGCCGTAGGCTAGCAGCAGTAGCACAACAACCACCAGGACGCTTCCTGAATCCTCCCTGGCTGAGGGGGAGGAGCTCTGATGGTTTTGTTGGTTACTATGGTGATGATGCTTGTTGCCAGAGAAACCGCTAAAGAAACTAGAGGCAAAATCCCCCAAGCCTGAGAGAGAAAGACAGACACACAGCGAGAGAGAGAAAAATAAACAAATAGATTTTATGATTAGCCTTTCTTAACTGAAATAAAAATATCTATATTTACCAATTTCATATTTTTTTGAGGAAATTGTGAATGTAGTAAATGAGAAGAAAATAATTTAAAAGGGAATAAGTGCAGGTGCAAAAAGAAAAACACTATTCTGTGATCTAAGAAGACCTCAGAGGACCTCAGGAAGAGAGTAGTGAATGAGCATCAGTCTGGGGAAGGTTAGAAACTCTGAGACAAATAATATACAAATGGAGAGAATTTAACATGACAGCGACTCTGCCTAGAAGTGGACGTCCTTCTAAAATATCACCAAGAGCCACAAGACAAATATTAAAACTAATAAGAAACAACGTAAGAATACCATCCAGACATCTACAAGCCTTCTTTGCTGTTCCTAGTCCTGGCTTGACAGCTCCCTCAGACCTTGTGGGTCCATACCTGAAAGCGTACATGCCGGCCCCTCCAAAATCGTACCTCCAAATCCCTTGGATCCATAATGTGAATTCCCACTCCCTTGTGTCCTCCTCTCGCCCTCTTTGGTCAATTCCAGAGTGTATTCCAGCCCGCAGGAACCCTTCAGTATGTAGGAGTCGTCAGGGTGGTTGTAGCCCTCACAGCTCACCTCGATATGGCCGAATCGGTATGCGTTGTCCATATCTGTTTTGCATTCCCACTGTGGGGGCGACACAAGACAGAAACATACAACGTTACAATCAACACAAGAATCAAAGAAAACGCTCGACCTCGAAGGCACGATGACCTTTGGATTTTAGTTTGGACCTCGGGACCGCCAAGGAGCCCGAGCTCAGACGACCCAAGGGACCCTGAGGTGTTGTGAGGGCACAATAACTCTGTAATATAAGAGGGTGTCAGACCACACAATGCCTTAGAAGTGATTTAAAGGATTGTAAAATCGATCCTGTATTCTACCAGTAATGCAAGGAGGCCAGTGTAGCGTGTTGAGCTTCGTTATGAACGATGAGACTATTTGGACAATTCTGAAAATTGACAATTATTGAAATTATTCTTAGTAATTAATATCTTATTAATTAACACTTGCGGGGCACCACCAGTTTACACTGGAATAGTCTCTTTATAATGATATCAGTCTAATAATCAGAAGATATATCAAGATATGTCCAGGATATATCAATCACACACAAGCCAGTTCTTTGCAAAGATTTTATTAACTATGTAAATAAAACACCAATAAAATGAATAAATGTATACTAAACTAAAACAGATAATGGCAGTAAAACTGGCAAACAAGATAGCAAGTTAAACAGTGGCAGAAGATATATCAAATAAGAGTGGCAAATGATATTGGGATCAAAGATGGCAAGGAAATTTGCACCGACAAAACGACCTGAGCTGTAATACGTCTAATTGCGGCAATGTGGCAACAGCGAAAGATGGCTTGGAGGACAGCTGACAGTTTCCGGGAGACTTGGGACAGAAGGACAGAGAATAGTGGAGAGAGAGAGAGAGAGTATTCTAACCTCACTTTCACAGTTCAACACTGCCTTGGCATCACCCGTGCATCAACAAGAAAGTTGGTTACCGTCTGGTTTGCAGGGTGTCCCTCGTCTCTGTGGTAACCGTTGCGCAGTCGACGACAGGAGGGCCGTAGTGGAGTGTGGTCCGGGGGCCGTTGTTCGTCGGAGTCGTCGTGCCAACAGTTCACCTCAGTGGATATAGAGGGATAGGGTGATGTGTTGACTCACGTCGTTCAGGAAGCAGAGTAGAGTAGCAGCTGGCTTCTGACGTGGTTTCGTAGTCTTCTGGATCAGGTGGAGTGAACTCAATCGGCCGTCTCGGCAAGATTCATTCTGGAGCTGGTCTGGTACTTGAGCTGAGAGAAGAGCTTTGAGCCAGGTTCAAACTTAGTTACAGGACGGGCTGCGGGACGGGCTGCAGGACGGTTTAGTTGAGTTCCTTGATGTTCCTTGATGTTCCTTGATGTTTCTTGATGTTTCTTGATGTCTTTCCGCCTGAGTTTTTGCCCGTCCGCCCGTTGCAGGAGTTGCCCTACTTTGTTCGAGGTCGTGGTTGTGTATGATCTGAGCCGAGCCCAAAGGTCAAGGGCTGACAGGCTTTTATGGTATGTCACGAGTGGTAGGTGTTTCCCTCATTTGCATGCATCAGATTTACAACTTGATGACTGGTGATCACCATCCCCTAAAACTGCATTTCCAACTCAGGTTTGGAAAACATAATTTTTCTTGATCCTTTGGGGATGCAAGTGACATATTTAATCACTTAACAACAAATGGGTTTGAATGACACCAAACATCACTGTCTTACCACAAAATACTGGCGAGTAAACCAAAAGTCCTGCTAACACATTCTGTGTGCTTTGAATAACCAAGATACTACATTGGGGAGTAGGGTACATCATCTGCCACAGGATGTGTTATTCAAAAATAATAAAGCATATAAGGAAAGCACATTTTTGCAACACATTCCAGAGTTTCTTTGTTCTCTTATTCTGTGTCACCCTTGGAGGGCAGATTAGGTACATTTCCCCGGCTCTTATCATCGGTCCCATCTTCTAATGGCACCAGAGCGGGCTAGTCAAACCTGCAAAGTGTTACTTTTGGTGGCTTTATGGGGGAAATCACCCTTTTGCTGCAAAGGGGGTTTCTTGGGTTCCTGGGAGCACAGCAGGGGTCTTGACCTCATAGGAAGACCCTGGGAGAGGAATGTGTTAGTCTTTGGGTGTTGCTGTGTATGGTCCGAAGAGGGGGGGCCGATGTCTCCTGCATACACTACACCAGAATCGGTGTGATTTTGAGATCTACGACTGGTCTTTTTACACACTGCTCAACAAATTCAAGAGTGGCTTCATAAACACCAGGATGAAGTCCAAGCTGCCACCCCAGTCACCAGTGTTCATTGAAGTTTAATGGGAAGTAGATTTCCACCTCCATCCCTCAAAGAAATGGTTCCAACACCCCACTAGACACAGTGTAGGATGCAGTATGACACCTGGACAAGGAGGACTGCTGCTCTGACGGCAAAGGGCTGGCCCTGCTCCTTTATTAGCGACATGATATTCCTATATTGTCATGTGTTTTCATAATCGTCATCATTCTTTCTGATGTCTGAATTGTGAATGCTCACCTTGGATAGTGGACATGTGACATAGGTCCCAGGCCGAATCCAACCCAGGACTCACATGATATGCACCTTAGACCACTGAGTCACCAGGACGCCCTGTGATGATATTTTTGGTTGGCTTTTTCAATGTATGCCTACTCGTACCATTCAACCATTCAAAATACGCTGTTTTCCAGGATGTAAAAGTGATTGCATTTTGATATAAAAATACAAGAAAATTTAAAACGGTGTGAATTATTTGCCATTGTTAAATAGGTGTATATTATAACATGGAAACGATATGCTGACAAGGCGAAAACGCCATTTTTCATTTCATTGGGACTTTAATTTGCTGATCCAAGTGAGAGTACTCGGCGCTGATCCCGACAATAGAGATAGAGTATTGGTGCCAGACCTCTACGGTCTATTCATCTATCTGTTATCGGTCTACCCGTCCATCAATCCCTCCCCCCTAACCTGCACATCGACTCCATCCCAGCCTTTGTTCTGACACTGGACCACCTCCGGGACAAAGGCCCTGCAGCCCGCTGAGCCACCAACACACTGGAGCTGAGGCACTGGGCTGGAACGCCGCGCCGTCGTGTGTCGACCCTTGTACAGTGTCAAGACCTGGACATCACGAAGCAGCACGCTGCCTGTAGGAAACAGGAAAAAGACACAAAGTCCATCAAGTATTACAGTATTACATTCAAGGTTTGAAATTACATTCAAAACTAACCAATGTGACTAGTGGATTTCAGAGTAACCAACCACCACAGAATGTAACTGAATGCATTTTGTCATCTTTACTTGTAATGATGATTGCACAATGACAATGGATTTTATATGCATTTCTTGTATTACTCCACTCAACCTAATCTTTATAAGATTTTATCAATGTTGATTCCTTGGCAGGCGGCACGGTGGTGTAGTGGTTAGCACTGTCGCCTCACAGCAAGAAGGTTCTGGGTTCAATTCCACCTCCGGGGCCTTTCTGTGTGGAGTTTGCATGTTCTTCCTGTGCCTGCGTGGGTTCCCTCTGGGTTCTCCGGCTTGCTCCCACAGTCCAAAAACATGCAGCTTAGGATAATTGGTGACTCTAAAATTGCCCGTAGGTATGAGTGTGAGCGGTTGTTTGTCTCTATGTGTTGGCCCTATGATGGACTGGCGACCTGTCCAGGGTGTACCCCGCCTTTTGGGATATAATCCCTGAACAGAATAAGCGGTGATAGATAATGGATGGATTCCTTGGCAGTTCATTACTACAGAGGTTGTCGGCAACATTAGACGTCATCTAGCCGAACACAGTAACCCATCTACTCACTCGCACTATTCTAACTCAAACTTTCCAACTTGTAGATTTTTCAATTATTTGTATTTTTAGTGGCAGTGACGTTGAAGTCACGTGACCGTGGTGTGGTTTGTTTATAGCCTAACGCCCCGTACCTGCCAGACGAAGAACACAGACACGAAACTGCTTTTTCAGACAGATTATAAAAACAGAAGTAAGCATAGTCTTAATTAATTGAACAAATTTGTATACTATAATAAAGAAAAGCATTATAAAAACGGATTATATGCAAAAAGTATGACTTGATTTAACTTCATTCATCCCATAAATGGTGATTTTCTCTGTTCCCTTTTTCATTATGGCCTATAGTAAAATAAAATAGGTATTAAAATAATTAATAACACGAGTAAAACTATTAGTAGGTTGAGGAACATTCATATGTGGTGATATGATGCAGATATTATGCATAGATATTGCGCGCGCGCGCGCGCGGGCGGGCAGTTCGTTTCCGCCCCGAGCGGAAAAATCAGCTCCACGTCCGCCCGCATGCCGTGCGCCCGCTCGGATCCGCGGCATTCGTTAACATGGGAGCGGAAGTGAAGCGCAGCAGCGCGTCCGCTTGCGCGTCCGGTGGGTACGGGGTCGTCACGTTAGCTTTTTACTTCCGGCGATTGCATTAACGCTTCAACAATCATAAAAGTGGTGTTCATTTGTGAATATTATCTTGCTGAAAAAAACGTGTAAGTATCATAAACTTTTGTTTGCCACAGAGTTTATTTTCTGCAATAATCCAAAATCCAATGCAAAAATCCCATTGGCTTTTTGTCGAGGGAACCATGGCGATGCTAACTTCCGGGTTGGCCTACAAAAATACGTCATCCGTGCGCCACTCTACCCTAGCAATATTTACCACTGAACATATTAACATGACTAGTAGTTATGGTTAGTGTTCATTTTTGGTTTCCCCCCTTTCCTTATATAATTAACATCACTTTGATACGACTTACTAGGATATATACTATTAACAGTATCTGCTATTTTATATCAGCTGTTATCAACCTCAAATGGGTTGATGCAAGAGACAGGAAACAAACGAAACGGATCAGAAACGTCACCAGCAGACGACGAAAACAAACTCACCTTCATTCCAACTTTCGACGTCGTCCACCACCACAAACAACAACATAAGTGAAATAAACAGTTTCATTCTCGTGCTGTATATTCCCGCTCAATGTTGTTATATCATTGGTCCGTAAAACCGACAATTTTTGGTAGTGGTGTTACGCTTGATACCGGGGATTCGAAGCGCGTATCGAGAACGTAGGGCAGTTTCTCGTGAACCTATGTATCGAGGCGTGTATCGTTTTAACGTCATTACGTCCTCGATGACGTTTGAAGCCTCATTCACGTACATGCTTCAGGAATGGATTCGGGTTTGGCGGGCAGTTTTGAATCACGGATATAAGGAAAGAAATTGCCCCCATAATTCGTGGGTTGCCTTGTCCTTCTGTAGCTATATTTAAATCTTATCGTACTGTTAATTACACCAATGGACTATACAACTGGTACACTTGTCCCTTTACTAATCATGGCATTATAATAACAAGCCATATCTTGATATGCTGCATCATAAATAAGTAACAGTTTATTTACATGCGAGATTCGAACCCATGACTGCCATGTCTACCATGTCTACTGAAGTGCACTAGGAGCGGTACGGCTACACGCTTTACCACCAAAGTAAATGAATTTTGTTGATTTATGGTTTTATAGCATAATATGAATATATACATTATGCAGTAATTTATTTTTTTGAAGTTGATCACATCAGCGCTTTAATTTATTCGCCTTTAGTGGCCCATGCTTTGCACACATCGCTGTGCTGCCAGTCTTGCCTGTTCTAATTTCTTTAGACCAGCAGGTGGCCCTAGTGTGCACTTGAAGCCTCGAGAAATGAACCAAGTTTCAACCCATTTGGCTGGAATGCTTCAATGCTTCGAGAAGCTTCATCTCGCCATCAGACCACGAAAGTACGCTGGAAATGTCTACCGTCGAGTCTTCTTCTTCTTCTTCTTCATGTAGTTTATTGGCGCTTGACATCCATTTTCATGTTATATTATCGCCCTCTTTTGGAGTGCAGTCGCTCTTCTTATTCTTCGCGTTTTTTGGCCGATTGCAATACCAACTTTTAAGTGCATACCGCCAGCTACCGTACCGGAGTATGTAGAACAGATCTAGTTTACATTAGTCTATAGAGAAAAAAAACCGTCCCGTCTCTTCTCTTCTCTATTATATGATACAGGTATTCCGGCTTGTCTTAGCTTTGTCCTAACTCTTTTGGTATCACTACACTACATTTAATGGTAGCTATCTCCTTCTCTTGGCAAAAATCAAAATACAAGTTTGCGAATCCTTTTGATTTACGTGCATTCTTATGTCTTGATTTCATCTAAGTCATAAAAATAGAAAAACACGTTATTGAACAATAAACACATTTGTACTTTTGCATGTCTTTATTGAACATGTTCTTCAAATGTTAACAGCTTGGATTGGATAAGTATGTGAACCATGAGCTTTAGTAACTGGTGAAACCTCCTTTAGCAGCAATAACCACAACCAAACATTTCCTGTAGTTGCTGATCAGACCTGCACAATGGTTAGGAGGTATTTTGTACCATTCCTCCTTACAGAGCCGTTTCAGTTAATTGATATTTTGGGATGCCTTGCATGAACAGCTTGCTTCAGGTCATAACACAATATTTCAATAGGGTTGAAGCCCCAGGAAACTTGGCTTGAAATAGTAAAAATATATTCATTTTTACTATTTCAAGCCAAGTTTCCTGAATTATGATATCAAAGTTTAGTGTCTAATTAAGCATCCACAAAAATTTGAGTGAAAATAAACTTTCTGAAATATTAGAAAACCTAGTTCCAAAACAGCTAATTTAACTGTTTAGACCATTTCTCAGGACTGTGTAGGCGTGTCAGATCAGGATTTGATTGACATCCTGACACGATTGATAGCTCCGCCCATGTCAAACTGTCATGCTGTTGCACCTGTTGGGGGAGGGACAACTGACCTTTTAATGATTGGATGAATGAATTCTCTGTGTCATAAATCTCAGAAAATACCACGCCCAATTCAACCCCACTGTTCTGAACCCCCCACTCATTTGAACTAGTTTTTCTAATATTTCTGAACGTTTATTTTCAGTCAGATTTTTGTGGATGCTTAATTAGACACTAAACTTTGATATCATATATTCATTTTTACTATTTCAAGCCAAGTTTCCTGGGGCTTTAAGGTCAGGACTCTGACTTGGTCATTCCAAATACAAATTTTCCTCTGCTTAAGTCATTCTGTTGTAGATTTGCTTCTGTGTTTGGGGTCATTGTCATGCTGCATGACCCAACGTCTGTTAAGCTTTAGATGGCAGACTGTGGTGTGCTCTAGCTGTGATCTTTGCTGGACTCCTAGGGAGAGCAGCAATGGCACTGAATTTTCTCCATTTGTGTACAATCTGTCTGACTGTAGACTGATGCTACATCCACACTAAGCCGTATTGTATTAACTCACGTATTGATTATAACAATTTTATTGAAAATATAATGCAAATACAGATTTACTTTGGCATCAGGGCCCTGTTGCATTGACCTCTGCCTGACTCACTTGGCCAGCCAAGTGAGGCAGGGTGCGATCCCCCTAGGGGGACTATGAAACAGAGCCCACAGGTGGATTCTGGGGTGGATGCTGGGGTGGTGGTGGGGTGAGAGCTTCATCAGCATAGGCATGAACGGCAACAGAGCAGCACGGTGTGGAGAGTGGTAGCAGCAGAGAATGAGCAGTGAGTGTAACAGCTTAAACAGACTGCGCAATTTGCAGTGGCTATGTGGGCGCATCAGCTGACACATTAGCTGACTGGGCTGTACTTCACTGAGTATGTTTGACTGAAATAGCTCCGCAGGCTCCACTCCATATATACAGACGGGTGACAAATTGAAGGAAAAACCCACATAAAGTGTCTTGTAAGTAAAGTGTTGGGCCACCACAAGCCACCACAACAGCCTCAATGTGCCTAGGCATATAATGTATTCTACAAGTCTCATCTACTGGAGGGATGGAACACCATTCTTCCAACGGCCAAAGCTTGATGTATGTGAGTACAGATGGGTCGCTTGTTCTGCCATCCTGGAGCTGGGCCTTCCATGGATCAGGCTGCCTTGAATCGTTGTAAGTGTGTAACCAGGATTCAACAGGAAATGTCTGCGGTACTGGAACAGTCCCAAGAGCATGTGCCACACCATGCCTTGATCCTCCAACAGTTTTCCAGACTATACAACCATCTCAGCTGTCTGAGGTCCATGCTCTATGTAGAGATGAGTTGATGGCTATACAACATGCTGTACCTGCCTGAGTGGAGTCCTCTACTTCATTGAGCGCAACATACATCCTTCTCGGAGAAAGCGTTCATATAAGCCAGCCGATCTTCTGCGACTCCTGAGACAATGGGAGAAATTGACAGTAAAAACTGGGTGTGCTGTATTGTGTCTCCAAAAACATGTCTAAGAAAAAATAACCTTCCAGTATCCTGTCCCCTTTGCTCTAAAGGAGCCCTTTTTCCAAAGGGGCATTGTATTTACTTGGTGGCTGTGTCTTTCCATAAAAACACAATAAATCTCTGTCCAGCCTCATCCCTTAGTCTATCATTCTTGGGCACAACACAGTTTAGTCCGCTATACTAGCAAGAAAGGAAGAGTGTCTCCGTCTTGTATGTGTGCAGCAGACTGCTGCTGTAGCCTAGTCTTTTGTGATCTAGCCTATCATACAAATTAAATCGCAATATATTTCTTGTGTAATGTTGTGGAATTATTTACCGGAAATATTATCAATTAGAGTTTAGGAAGACACACATTATATAGGAAAATTAACATAACTGTTGTTATTGGTATCCATTTTATTGTCTGTTACACACTATACATATTATTATATGTATATATCTTATTATTAGTACCAGAAGATGTAGTAGTAATAGTAGTAGTAGCAAGTAGTAGTATTGTTTTGTCTCTCCATTTTCAGCTATATATACAAGGTAGCAGAGGATCACAACCAGCCACCAGAGAGCAGCAACAACAAAAACAGGAAAAGGGACATTTAATGGTCATTTCATGAATGGAGACAAGATTCTATTGGGTGGAATATAAATCATGTCCTGTCAGAGGTTCCAGCACTTTACTCGAGGTTCAAGAAGCTGGCATTTGGTGATGCCACAGCTGCTGATGAGTGTCTACACAGGAGACACAGAATGTAACAGCAGCAGGCAGAGTCAACCTCACTAGCTAGGGCTCAGGCAACAGGCCAACAGGAAGCAGTGGAAGCAAGGGCACAAGCAGCGGAGCCACAGACATTTGTCATTTGGAGGCTGTTTGAAGTAGAGCAACTGGAAATGGAAAAGGCACAAAGGAATCCCTCTGCAGATGCCACATTGGAGGTTTGGTTGTATTTGGAGAAGCCTCCTTGGGAGAAATCATTACAGAGAGAAGAAATAGGATCAGCCCCTCAAAAGTGAGGCATCTTTTGCCTTTCTCAATGCAAATCTGTCATAAAGGAGATTCAGGATAGTGGTATCATGGGCATGATTTAGTGCTCCTGGTCTTGTTGGAATTTGTATTTCATTGTCAAGTTCCATTAGTTAAACGAGAAGCAAATAGATCTATGGGAGCTGACTAATTGAAAAGAGCTGGAATGCCCAGCTGTGTGTGTGCTAACGGTTGCAGGGGATCATCAACACTTTTTTTTTGCCCACCAGTCATAATTATGAGCGTGTTTGACGGACAACGTAGCCCTATGGAGGCAGCACAAATTTCCTATCAACCACAGCTGGCACCATCATGAAGGTCCATTGGAGTATGGACTATTAGTTAATGTCTAAATAATATCAGAACCAGGCTAGGAAAAGAGAGCTGTCTTGTCTTTAGCCCTAGTCTCTACTCCAAAACACTCTGAGTTGGAGAGAAGAGTCAGCTCAGTTAACCTGAAATGTTAGCATGTTAACATGTGACTATTAGTCACTTCTAACTAGCTTCTACTAGATACGTTAGCTAGAGTGCTAATCAGCTGTGTTAACAACAAGACAGTGATCTGACCACGTACTGTGGTTAGCTAGCTGGCAAGCTGACATGTTAAACTGGGGTTCCCCATCCCCACCAGATGGATGGGGCTTGCCACATGCCACATTTGAAACTCAATTTAGTATACTTTTATGACAAACATCTGAATTGTCTTTATAATGATAACCCCACCCATCTGGCATTCACTACAGGGTGAAACAACAACAATTCGAGCAGAGAAGAGGCAATTCCAGACATACAGTGAAGTTAATGTCAGTTCAGAGAGATTTGAGTCAACACTGATGTGTCAAGTTTATGATTTGATGCAATTTCTAGTTTGGCCAATAAGCTGGTGTTCCTCTCCAGACTGGTAATGAAATAGTACAACAACAGAACAGAATTAGGAAAGTTTTGTTACTCTCTCACAGGTCAGACGTTAGCCGCGAGTCTAGTATCCTATGAACCGGGAGGGAAAATAAAGCACCCATTTCTCTCTCTCTCTCTCTCTCTCTCTGTCTCTCTGTGTCTCTCTCTATCTCTCTCTCTCTCTCTCTCTCTCTCTCTCTCTCTGACACACTAACTAACTCAAACCGGTTAGATCAGACCAGCTCCAGTTACAGGAGAGAGAGGAAATGAGAGGAGGGGGGTAGGGTAGAGTGGTGTGTGTGTGTGAGAGTTGAAATAGACCTATAGTCATATAAATCAGTGACTGTTTACATGCACACCAACACTCAAATTACTCGGAGTAATCAGCTTAAGGCAATATTTCAATTAAAAAAATGGACATGGTAGGAAGTAACACAATTTCTAAAATAACCATTTAATAATCGGGTTAAAGGTCTGAAGAAATCAATGTAAGAACTAGCATTCCCTGGGGTGTCCTGGTAGCTCAGTTGGCTAAGGCCTGCTACAAGATTTCTGTGTTGATTCTTGACGCGTCAGGTCATCTAGTCTCACGGGAATTCGTGACCAAACCAAACCAACGTGAATTTAGTCCAAACAACAATGGAGGCGGACGGTGCATCTAGCATACCATGTAACTGCAATGTCTAGGGGCCTGTCTCACAAAGTGAGTTCAACATAGGGTATCTTTATCTTTGATAGCTGCCTTCACAAAACCAAACACTGGCAATCCCGAGTAACCGGTCGCACAAAGCTGATTATCAGTCCACGGTCTGGCGAAGCTGGGTATCCTCTAGGAGTGACGCCATTTTTCCAGAGAGTTGATATATGGGACGTTTTTTATCCGTTTTGATCTGATAGCCTGAGCATAACCTGCTCTGGGACAGGTTACCATGGTGATCTACCCTGCTATTAAGTGAGCCACCTTCGTGAGACCCAAAAGCCAGGGTTAAGCACAAAGTTAGTTCGCTTAACCCACTAATCGCTCCGTGAGAGAGGCCCCTGGGTTTGAATCTGGCCTGGGATCGTTGTTGCATGTCTCTCTCTCGCTCTCTCCCATCCTTCCTGTCTCTCTTCACTGTACTCTATCCAATAAAGCAGAAATTCCATAAATACGTTTTTGCAAAACACCGTAACACGTTAAACGTTCTCATTTGCAATGGCTGCAATGTCTGAAAGCATGCGCTTGCTTATCTGTTTCATCTGGATCAGTGCGTCTGTTGACCTTTATGACCTGCACAGTTTTCACAGTTTCAGTCTTCTGACGAAAGCGTTTACATGCCTCAATAAATTGAAAAACTGAGTGTGTAAATTGTGTTCTGCCTACTCTGATTATGACCTTACTCCAATTAAGATTATGACCTTACTCCAATTAAGATAATCAGATGAAGGTGTTTACATGCCATTTTCTATAGTCTTGCCTTAGATTATACTTGCCTTAATCAGGTTGAGATCAAATTATTAGTGCCCATGTAAACACTCACACTGTCTGGGTTGGGGCCCAAAGGTGCACTGCAAAATCAAAATAGGGCCCCAGGTTACTGTGGCGACACTGGTCTTAACACTGGCCTTCCCAAGTCCCTGTGCTGTGAAGTAGGCTAAGGCTAGTAGGTTAGCCTAAAAACAGGATGGGAAATTTTGTCAAATGACCCTGCACAGTATGTATGTAGTACTACTGCTACTACTGCTTCTACTGCTACTACTACTGCTATGACTACTAATACGGGAATTATCAGTGAACTCCTAATTATAGAGACTTTGAGCTGATTTGAAAGTGTTGATACTTACGACCGGATTCCATAAATCCTAACTCCTTCTGGTGTAACAACAGACCCCCAACAAATGAATGATCAGTTTAAGCAGTTTCATGCTTTATGTTTTATGTTGAGTTAAATACTGATTCATTTGACGATTTCTATGATTCATTGGATCTTACAAAAGTGGACTCGTCACTCTTGATGAGTTTAGACGAGCAGCTTACTCCATGCAATCGTGTGGTTTCCCAATTGAGTTCTACATAACCTTTTTTTGACAAACTAGTACCCATTCTGATTGAGATGTTTAATGAATCATTTAACTCGCTTAAGATACCCCCAACACTCACCCAGGCCTCAATTTCATTTGTAGCCTCTTTTGGCCAGACATTTGATCTTACTTAGGTGGAAATCCTCCTTCTCACTCTGCATGGATTAAGGAAATTTTTACTTTAGTTAAACTGGAGAAAATTAGGTGTACCATAAATGGTTTGTTTGCCAAATTTAATAAAACATGGGGGCCATTTCTTGCATATGCTGAGGGGTTGGTGTTCGCTGTTATCCCAGAATGATTGAATTTTGCCTGTCTCAAATTATTTGAATGTACCTTTGGTGTTTTTGGAATGTTATTTTTTTACTTATATTTATCATGTGAATTCTGTATTTGTTTGCAATCTCTAATTGGTGACCAACATGTATGTTGTGTGTCTCTCTTTGCTTTCTGTTCTTTTAGCTGTTTAGTTAGTTGTTTGTTTTGCTGTATTGTTTATTTATTTGTATTCCAGATTTATTATTTTATATATATTAATCTGAAACAATATCAACACTTGTAAAGTATATTATTGACTATTTTGTGTGTTGTAAAAAATCCAATAAACAAATCTGAGGGGAAAAAAGAAAGTGTTGAGACTCTAGCTCTAGGGGGTGGGGGTGATAGAGAGACATAGAGGCAGACAGAGAGAAGCAGGGTGTTGATGCAGACCAACAGCTGTGGCCTGCTGAGTCTTTGTTGC
Source organism: Hoplostethus mediterraneus (assembly GCA_034670385.1). Classification (NCBI taxonomy): domain Eukaryota; kingdom Metazoa; phylum Chordata; class Actinopteri; order Trachichthyiformes; family Trachichthyidae; genus Hoplostethus; species Hoplostethus mediterraneus. The sequence continues at coordinate 249,789 of JAXDDW010000083.1, forward strand.
TGCTACCATTGAACACAATGACTGGCCTGTTGAGCCTGATTCAAATAATGCTGCCTTCAAGTGCTACTCATAAGCTCCTACATCCCAGTACAAAAGTTGTAAATGTGACTTGTCGGTGCATTCCGTTGCTTTTGGTGGGCCATAATAACAAAATATGAGACATTTGATGTTTTGATGCATGTTTACTAGACAGACTGTTATTGAAGCCAGAACAATTGCTATCTAAACATAAATTTTAAGGAATATTTGCAGGCTGATGAAGATGAGGACAAGAAGGCAAAAAATGGTCAAAGGTGTGGCTTTAGCCTTTGTGTGGGTGCAGGAGGAGCCTGCACATAAAAACCACATGAATTATGATCTGACTGGTCAGACTCAGGTCGCATTGCTGGGTATTGGATATGTATCGGATCTAGAACCACATACGAATGTAGCCCAAAGTGCTGTAATTTCTTTGTGTCCACACTGCACTAAAAAAAACTCAGACTTGGGCCACTTTTGAACATAGCCATAGAAAGCCTTCCCCAGTCATATTTGCCATTTAGTTGGATTGTTCATGTGCACTGAAGTCATAATTGCAATATTTCCAACAGTACTTGAAGGCAGCAGAAGGCCAAGGCACTGGCAATGTCCTATAGGGCAATGACAATAAGCAATATTACCCTCAGCAGCAAGGACTGTAAGTATCAACAAAGAAATACTACTAGTTGTCAACAATCTCCAAATGTCACACAACTTATAAAGACAAAGAAAAAAAAACTATTTTGTATTTCCTTCCATCTTGAATTTAAATTAAATTTGATACTACACTGCCAAATCCCAGGCTTACATTACACCACAGGGCCCAAAAGTACTACCCAGGGCCTATTCAGTGTTTATCATCTCAATGAATTTCCCCTAAAAGTAACCTGAGACAACAGGGATTTCTAAGACTCATAAACCAGGAGTTTGTACTCTTGTTGTGTCTTCAACCATTTTCTGCCTGTGACCTAATTTTAAGAACTCTAGTTCTCTATGTCCAATTCTGAAGAAACATTATTATAAACTTCATTCATCCTATTAGACTTCAATGTAAATTAGGGGTTAAAAGTCTCCTATTGTTATGTCTCTCATAACAAAATGCTCTTTGTTCCAAACAAATATATCAAATGAAGACCACTGCGTTTATAAGAGGAGTTAGAGGAGGTGAATAAATCCAGATAGAATTGTTTATTTGGTGAACAAATGTTTTCTTTCTGTTTCTACTGCAGCAGTAAATGAACTTGTTTTTGACTCTTTTCACAAAGGACTTTTCGCGCCGTCTGCTTAAAACCCGCGTTAAGCCAATCATTTTACAGACAAAACACATACAACCATGATGTCCTGCGAGGTCGTCCTACAGCCAATCACAGCCACGTATCTCTCCCGTGCACCACGTTCAAATGTAAATGTTTGGATCTGACCAATCCGCTGGTGAGTGGGGAGGAGCCGGGAGTAGTTCTAGTCAAGTTAGTTAAGCCCTACAGACGGTGACAAAACAGTGAGGAGTTTTCTTCAACATCCACTCGTTATAACTTTTGTGGCTGGAAACAGGTAAGACACGGACGTTTTCGTACACATTTCTAAAATTACATTTGTGATCGCTTGGATGTGTTTTGAGCTTGCTGCTCTTTCGTCTTTCTGCGGCAACTTCGACGTTGACCCAATTTCGTATTTGTGCGTATTTAATGTTACCAGCTAACGCTAGTTTTTTGTCGTTTTTTTAACGACAAAACCACTTTGTCCTAATTTTAGCATCTGACTAAACCGTAATGATATTCTCCGAGTCTGTATTGTAACTTACTTTAGGTTGATAACACGTAAGTTTCAAATTTCCTCCACGGAGTTCCTAAGTTGGCTGCTGTGCTTGTAGGTTAACTAATGCGCAACGTGCAATCCAAGCGCCATTTGGTCTGCTAGCTTAGCCGGTTACTAGACGCTACCCGCAATCTCTTACGATAGTTCTGACCACTCTACTTTTAAATACAAACTCGTTATTGCGTGTCGTCGTAACTAAAGGCTAGACCTCAGCCGTGTTAAAGTAATGCAGTAATTGTGACTTAGTTGGAAAAGTTTTGGCGCAGTTTGTAGTTTAGGCGGGAAGAGACAAAATGGAGTCCCGTCTTTTTGTCACAGAGAAGCAGAAATCCGATTAGAGACGTAGAATTCCTTTTGCCGTCTGTGAGCCAGATTAATGCTGTACTAGTTGGTCTCTGTGCGTGTAGTGTCTAAATCCTTATTTGGGCTTTCGATGGTTTGTGTAGTTTTACCCTTTTATTATTATTTTTTTTAAAATAGTTTAGCTATCCACATACAAGTCACGGGAAAGGTCTGCAGCATGGGACTGCTCGACCACATGCTGTTTGGGCACTAATTAGATTAACATGGTTTAGGTGATTCACGTAATATCTTCCCCACCGTTTCCAGATAATTTGCAGCCATGGGAAAAGACCCGACCAAGCCCAGAGGAAAAACTTCCTCATATGCTTTCTTCGTCCAGACGTGCCGTGAAGAACATAAAAAGAAACACCCAGGGACTCCTGTCAACTTCTCAGAGTTCTCAAAGAAATGCTCTGAAAGATGGAAGGTTGGTTACAACTGAAAATGCAGCCACACTGCCATTATCTTGTTTACTTTTTTAATATGGTTTCAAGTCTCGGCTTATTTTTGTAAGTATACATACTTTCAAGTTGTCGATAGGGGAAGTTGTGTGTGCTAACCATTTGGCAAGCTGAGAGAACAACAGGAGTAGTTGCACATACAAGCCAACAGTCTGCATTTACACCAGATTGGGGGTGGAGCTCAGCTCCAAATTTAGCAGCCTGCCAGATCTGTTAGTATTTTATTTGGTTGAATTGTCATGTAGTGTCTTATGCCGTGTTCAACTTTGTTTTGGAGGCAGTTTGTTAAACCTTCATCCATGGTTGTAATATATTTATGTATTTTTAAAAAAAAAAAAAATTTTTTTGTAGACTATGTCAAGCAAGGAGAAGGTGAAGTTTGAGGACCTGGCCAAGAATGACAAGGTCCGGTATGACCAAGAGATGAGATCATATGTCCCCCCTAAAGGCTCCAAGGGCAAGAGGAAGAAGGACCCCAACGCCCCCAAGAGGCCACCGTGAGTCCTGCAACTTGAATACGCTGTAGTCCCTTCATGTGTTGGTTGGTGGTTTCTGGTGCTAACCCATCTCTCCTTCCTCCTCAGCTCTGCTTTCTTTGTGTTCTGCTCTGACCACCGCCCCAAGATTAAGGGCGAGCACCCAGGTATCTCCATCGGCGATATTGCCAAGAAACTGGGAGAGCTGTGGTCCAAGCAGGGCCCCAAAGACAAGGCTCCCTATGAGGCCAAGGCTGCCAAACTCAAGGAGAAATATGAGAAGGTATGCTCTTTCTTTTTGTGCCAATATCTATTTTTTTTTTTTTTTAATTTGACAAGTTCCATTCCAAAACATCACAATGATTCAGTGTTTTCAGAATACTATGCTTTTGTCTGTTTGGGGGGGAAAAAAGTGCTCATTGAAGAGTACAACTCAAGTACATTTGAGAAAGGGATGTCAAGACACTCACCTTTTGTATCTATCTGCTTTCTAGGATGTTGCTGCTTACCGAGCCAAAACTGGCACAGGAAAGAGCGACGCTGGTAAGAAGAGTGGGCCAGGCCGGCCTTCTGCCAAGAAAGCAGAACCAGTTGACGATGATGATGATGACGAAGAGGAGGATGATGACGAAGATGACGATGACGATGACGACGAGGATGATGACTAGGCGGAGAGATTTAGTGGTTTGACTTACAAAACGGATGTGAAACCTGCAATGCAATGTTCAACCTAACTCCTGTTTGTATTGGCATGTTTGTTTTCGTGGTGTAGGCTGCTGTCGCTGTTAGTCTGCGTCAATAGGACACCAAACCTGTTTTCCTTTCAGGGATTTTGTTTTTTCTTCCCATTGTGGTTTTGACAAACCCCTCCCCCACTTAATTCAGGTGATCTTTGACTGCATTTCTATGTATACAAAAGATGTAATGTTTAACTCTTGGCGCATTTGATCTCCTTGTGGCTGTCTAGATAGAAGGGCTTCCATGTCTCTCTGTGTGTGTGTGTGTGTGTGTCTGTCTGTGTCTGTGTGTGTCCCTCCCCAAAGTTTGAATGGATCTGAGGAGATCAGATGTGCCAGATGCTAAACATTTTGGTGTTGAGATGGTTTGAAGCTTCTGCTCAGACACAGCAGATGGTAGCGGACTGTTTTGTAAAGTTTTTAAAAAAGTTTGTCTTTATTTTGTTCAAAGCACTGCTTGTTTCTATTTAGTGGTGTTATTTCTCAATGTTTTCACTGCCGTTTTACTACCAGGATCTGTAGTGTAATAAAAAAAAAAAAAATGCATCCATTTTTAATGTGGAGCTTTAAAAACTTTCTCCATGTAGAATGAATTGGGTTTTTTTTTTTTGTAATAAAATTTTGTATATTATGATTAAATGTGCCAACTGTCCTTGATTTTTAGATTTCCAAATTGAGTTGTCTGTTACAGTAAAGTCTACCCTGTGTAGACTTATAGTTCTGTATTCCTCTATAGCAATAATTGAATTTCTTTGGCATAGTTTTGTCCATTCTCCTAATGTGTATACGCTCTTAGCGTTGACTTCCCTTTTAATTTCAAGCACTTGATTATGAAGTCAGTACTGTTTATATGCTAAACTGACACATTTAGTAGACTATTTAACAGTAGCTAATCAATGTAATTTATAATCTTCAAACAGCAGGTACTTATCTAATTCCAAAATGAATATGCCATGTTGGACCAGACTACTCTATGGTTTCCCCCCCCCTGGTGGATTTGCAGCAGGGGCGAACCCCCCCCACCACCACTAAAAAAGTAAATTTAGCATGCGTCTAAATGAAATTACAATACTAAAAGAGCTGCCTCAAATTGCTAGAAGACTGGAAGTAAGGCAACTTGGCCAAGCATATTTGTCACAAAATTTTGTGGTTGGACAAAATTAAATTCTGGGTAGAACCCTAGCTGTTAATGAGGTATTTTTTTTATAAACATTCAGCACATATTACCATATAGACATTTTCAAACACCAAATTCATACCAGACAACACCCCACCCCCCACTACATACAGTAGTACCATCAAAACCTCAAAAGGAGGGAAATTCAGTTAAAATGGACTACAAATAGGGGGCAGTTTGGAGGGGGGGGCGGGGTAAGGTTTTGAAAGCTATGGCACATGTATTTTAGTATTTGAAGCAGCCTGCTTAAAGTTTTATAGTATTTGCAGTTTGAATTCAGAAAGTGAAATCCACTGAAAGTGGATTGATGCTCTTTAAACCAGTGGTTCTAGGACCCCCTGTCCTGGAGGTTTTAGCTCCAGCCTTACTCAGGCACACCTGAACCAATTAAAGTATGAAAACCTGAAGCCTCTAATTCGTTTAGGTGTGCCTGAGTAAGGCTGGAGCTAAAACCTCCAGGACGGGGGTCCTTGAGGACTGGATTGAGAACCACTGCTCTAAACCAGGGGTGTCAAACTGTGTGCCATGGAGGGCCGAGAGTATGCAGGTTTTCGTTCCAACCCAAGAATACACCAGGTGATTTCACTGATTAGTCCCTCCTCTCTGGTTGAAGGTGTGGTAATCAGTGAAATCACCTGGTGTATTCTTGGGTTGGAACGAAAACCTGCATACTCTCGGCCCTCCATGGCACACAGTTTGACACCCCTGCTCTAAACTAATAGATGTATAGATGCTGGCAATCAGTCTGGAGTAGTAGCACCTCAGTAGCTCTAGGTGTCAGTGTTGCTCCATAGACAGTATACTCAATCGCTGCATTTTGCACATCCTGTATATAACCTGTAAATTACCAGATGTATTATCTTCACATTCTCATGTTTTCTCATTTGTATATGTTAAAAAATAGATTTTCTCACTCATTTCATACTGCATTTATTAAATTTGGTATATTTTCTTGTATGTATTTAAATGCATTTGTCTTTGTCTCAGTACACTGTAAAAATAGAAGTTTCTTTGCCCCCTTGAAATTGCAAGTTGACTGAAATAGTAGTGAATAGCTGGGTCAAAGTTCATTCACTATGTAACAAACTGTATTCCAGTCTTATTCTTTCACTTTCACCGTATGAAGGATGTTCTTTCAACTCATAATTAGAAGTCATGAACTCTTGATTATAAGTTATGATACTATGAATTGACAAACACATCTCTATACATTGAGTTGCTGATGAAAGATGACTTTCACTAAACTGCTGTTTTTACAGTGCATGTTCCACTGCTGTTATTTTTCACACCCGTATAAAGCTGTAATTCATATTTTTTCCTACTTTTCATTCACATTTTTTCTACTAAATATTTTTGTTTTGCACCCCTCATTTGCTCCCTTCTTATTTCTATTCTACTTTTCGTTGCTAAGTTCTATTAGTAATTTGCTGCTGCATTGACCCAATTTCCACACAGAAATTTTCCATGTAATGTCATTAAGTCTAATCATAAAGAGTAAGGTTAGACATGTATTGATGAGAGTTGAGGTAAAAGGTGAGGGAATGAGTGTTGCCAAAGGATTGGTGGGGGTCTGTCCACCTGATGCTGTGAATTACAGCATTTGTTGCCGTGGAAACGACAAATACATTAGTGTTGTCATGGCTTACAAATTCAGAAACACTTCTTATTATGACCACCTGTGTGCACGCACGCATGTGTACCTGTATGTATGTATGTGCATGTGTGTGTGTCTGTGTGTGTTTAGACCGACACATGAAAAATTCAGCCTGTTTTCATCCTGAAATCAATTAAAGTCAGATCATTTCCGCTTGAGGGAACATTGGACTGAATCCAGCCCGGGGCGTCCCATGGCACTGCGTCCTTGTCAAATCGTAGGTTTGATTCCAGCGCTGGACCTTTGATGCTCGTTACCTCCTCTCTCTGGCTGACTGGAAACAGCCTTGTAGTTCTACGCGAAGAAGAGATAGAGATACAGATGTAGGGAGTAGAAGGTGGAGAAAACATACTGAAACTCCCTCGCCGGTTAGCTTTCGGTCCTTAGCACACATCAGTCCTTCAAATAATATCAGTTGGGCGAAATCCTCGCACAGGAAGTGATGCGATTTTAGGTTTCCGGTTTATTTTGAATAAAAAGAAGATGAACTGGGTAGTTAGCATGAGCAACGGTAGCCACCACGGCTGAACAGGCAAAGAAAAGAGCGCCACCTACAGAAAATCAACAGTGTAGAGACGCTTTTATCCAAAGCGACTTACAATAAGTGCATTCAACATAGGTAGGCAAGAGAACTACTAGTCACCAGAAATTGTAAGTGCATTTCCTTCCTAAACAAGCACCATAACCAGTGCTAAGGTAAAAGTGCAAGAAGTTCGCTACCTACTTTTTAATTAAACAAATGAGACAAATAAGTGAAGCAAATAAAGCAAATAAACAAGAGCTGAGACAAATAAGTGAATCAAATAAACAAGAGCTCAGACACATAACTGACGACAAATAACCAAGGCTAAGAGGAAGGGTCAGGGTAGTGTCTCCTGAAGAGGTGGGTTTTCAGCCTGCGGCGAAAGATGGGCAGCGACTCTGCTGTCCTGACATCAGTAGGGGAGTTCATTCCACCACTGCGGGGTCAGAACAGAGAAGAGCCGTGACCGGGTAGATCGGCCGCAGGGGCCTCTGAGCAACGGGGCAACCAGTCACGTGCACGTAAACACACACACACACACACACACACACACACACACACACACACAGATAGAGCCACATTCTTGTGGTTCCGGAAACTTAAAACGTTACTTATCAGCTGTCTGGGCGTGGAGGCAGAGGTGTGTGTGTGTGTGTGTGTGTGTGCTTGTGTGTGCTCTACTTGGTCCCTCCCCCTCCCCCAGGTCCATTCCTCTGCAATCTGTAGTTCATTAGACATTTTTCACATACACACACACAGCACCTGTAGGTCTACCTCTCACATACTACTACTAGGTGTAGTATCAGTGTTCTAGAATATGCTCGTACTTTTGAGGGTAAAGAAGACGCAGCGTCTACTACACTAGTCTACTACAATAGAATACTATACAGGAAGTATGACTGAATATGTTTATTTTTATTATTATTATTATTATTATTATTATTATTATTATTATTAGTAGTAGTAGTAGTAGTAGTAGTAGTAGTAGTAATAATAGCAGTAGTACTACTGTAGCAGTTGTAATAGCAGTGCTATTAGTAATGGTAGTAGTAATATTAGTAGCAGTATTATTTTAAGTAGTAGTAGTGATAGTAGGAGTCTTATTAATAATAATAATAATAATAATAATAATAATAATAATAATAGTAGTAGTGGTAGCAGTAATAGTAGCAGTAGTAATAATGGTAGTTGTAGAAGTAGTAGTAATAGTAGTTGCAGTAATAGCTGGGTTTTGAAGTTCAGCCCTTACTGATTTTCATGTGCTTTATACTGATCATATTCTGTAAATACCACAATTGTCATAATTTGATTTATAATTGATAACTGATTGTGCATGAGCTTGTCCTAGTTAGGTTTGTAAAGCCCTTTGAGGCTTGTTTGTGATAAATGGCTATAGAATTAAACTTGACTTGAGACCTGGATGCCCAATCAGTAGCCTGGCATACAGTACATCACTAGCTATTTTGGTGGAGCATGATGGGTGGTGATGAGAGGCTTCAATGTTCGTGTAGAGAGATGTTAATATAGGAGTTTGCTCACAGTCTGTGGCCTCTGAGGATGTACAGCATCAGGAGGAGGAGCCAAGGCATCTGGTCTCTGGATCCTCTTTCTCCATGTGTTGATTTAGCCGTACTACGTTGTGGATGGTCAAACCCAGGAGGAGGCTGGGTTTACTTGTTCGCTTTTTAGTCTCCTCCACTTTCACCTTCACGGTAGCTAATGCGGACTCAGCCTCATGTTCTTCTTGAAGAGCGACAAGCGTGGCATCTAGCTGTGCTCGTTCCACGTCCATCTCTATCTGACGTAGTCAGCTCTTGTGCACGCAAGCCTCTGCCTTAGAAAGTGCCTCTGCTGCAGTCACACTGATGTTGGACCTGTTGGAGCACTGCAGCGATGAAGATGATGATGCTGCATACTCTGATCAGACTTCTAAATTTTGTAGATCACTAGGCTCTGGAGTCGTTTCCAGTCCATGTGGATGCTCTTGAAGTTTAGCCAATCTTTTCAATCTTCAGCCCTCACTATGCGTTTGCAGACATGCTACAGGCAGCAAGCTAAACAAACTCTTTTAAAAAGTACCATAGATAGAGCTAATCTTCAGGTGTTTTAATGGCAGTGGTGTGAAATTATAGAAAAAGGTTACAGAAGCATGTCTCTTAATTATTGTACATCTTAATGCATGTTAAATAAAATGCACAGAAATACAGAAAAATGAATTATCCATTACTGATGAAATTAACTAGTAATTAAATGAATTACTGTGTGACATAGATACAATAGGGTTTCACTGTATCAATCAATCAATCAATCAATCAATCAATCAAGTATATTTGTATATATTTCATACATGGTGGCAATTCAAAGTGCTTTATGTGAGATTTAAAAAGAAGAACATATAAAATACAATAAAAAACACAATAAAATCATAGTGCAAATAGGGCATTTGAAGTGCAGGAAAACATAATAAAATAAGATAAAATAAAATCACAGTGCCGATAGGGCATTTGAAATGCAAGCTTTAGAGTTTAGCAGAATTCAGTGGTGAACATTTTTTTTTTTAACCTAGATTTAAAAGTAGTTATTGTGGGAGCAAGTCTCAATTCAACAACATAGGTAATAGTAAATTCAATAAAAGCTTTTTTCAGGAAAATGTAATAAATGTGAGTTAACAAGGTAGGTATAACTAGATAGATATAACTAAATGATGTTTTCAGAACCATCTAGGATCTACGCTAAGTATTCCGAGGTAGGTATGTCCAGTATTAGGTATTACACAGTATAGCATGGATGAAGCAATGCTACTAGCATAAAATCCTGAACAGTAGCTAGCTTAATCGGCAAAGGTAAAATAAACATCAAAATAACCATCTTCTCAAAAATGAAGTCATGTTAACAATGTCTATCTCAATAATAAGACTCAAAGATTTTTCAAGGCAATTAACAGGAACATAGAAAAGAGAAACAGAGAAAACCTATTTCTGAGGCTTTTGTTTAGGTTTGGCTAAAAAAGTTATTATACAAATATGAAAGACAGTAAAAATAATCTGGCTGTGTGCTGCCAAGCCGACGACCACTAGTGTCCAGATGGACACTGGACACGTTAGCTTGCTGACACGACTTGGCTGTTAGCTTCATGTTAGATACCTACAAGCTACAGCTAAACTATTCATTTTCCAAACACAAAATTGCTTTTCAAATGCTTGACATCTAGCAGTTTCTAGTGTCTTTTAGTCATTGTAATATTGGACTGTAAACAATGTTTAGAAAATTAACCACCTAGTTAGTCAGTTAGTTAGTTAGTGAAATATGGTCTTGTCAGGTTCATCCCCCAATCATTTCTATTTGATCTGAACATAAATCCATAAACAACATTCCCCCTATTATTTTCAATTTGAGACTTTGTTTCCCTTATATTTCAAGAAATGTGTTTAAAAGTTACATTTTGAATTTATAAGATAAGATAAGATAGACTTTATTGATCCCGCCGTGGGGAAATTCACGTAAAAGTTACATTTTGAATTTATGTTTTACTAAGTTCTTCTTGTTATTGAGATAGCTGGAAAGTTGCCAGGATACATACGGGTACATACGTATTGCAATATGCTACATATTGCTCCAAAGATGATCTTATCGTTGGGGATGTGGCAGATCAATGCAATTTGCTGTTGAAATGTTTCTGCCAGGGGGCAATGTCCCTGGAACCCACTAATATGCTTCTCTATCTGCCTCTGGGCTGAGCCCCCGATGTTCTGTAATCCTAGCAACACCCCTGGTAGCAGTAGTAGTAGTATTAGTAACAGTATTAGTAGCAGTAGTAACAGCAGTGGCAGTGGCAGTATTAGTAACAGTAGTAGTAGTATTAGTAACAGTTTTAGTAGTAGTAGTATTAGTAGTAGTAGTAGTAACAGTAGTAGTAGCAGTAGTAGTAGTAGTAATAGTATTACTAGCAGCAGTAGTAGTAATATTAGTAACAGTAGTTGTAGTAGTAGTATTAATAACAGTAGTAGTAGCTGTGGTAGTAGTAGTACTGGTAATAGTGGTAGTAGCAGTGGTAGTTGTAGTAGTAGTTATAGCAGTAGTGGTAATACTAGCATTGTAATAGTGTCAGTGGCTGTAGTAGTGGAAGCTGAATTTTAGTGTCCCATATTTTAAATGCTATCCTAAAATAATAAGATATGTTACAATATGTCATATTATAGTACATAATACATATAGTCTATCAGCAGCTTCAATAGTCAATCAAAAGTTGATCAAACTGTAATCGACACAGTCTTGTTTTTCATGTACCCCCTCTTAACCCCCCTCCACACAGACTTACACTCTCTCCCCGTGTGTGCCTCTATCAGTCAGTCCATTAGTCCTCATCAGGTCACACACAGCCCTAATGGTGTTAGACACACATGTGCACACACGCACACACACAGACATAAATAAAAACATAAAACCAAGGCTCCATTATAGGCCATGTGTGTTTATGTGTGTTTGTGTGTGTGACAGTGTTATGGCCATGCATGTGTATTTGTCCCCTTGTTCTAGTTTTTATGTGCGTTTCCAGACCTACTGATCAAAACCATGCAGCTGCGGGACTGGTCAGCCTGGTGGTCTACCTGGTCCAGGGTGGTCTCAGGATTTACAGCACACTGTGTGTGTGTGTGTGTGTGTGTGTGTTATTTGGAGGTTTATTGGTGTTGTTAGATTATTTCCTTTTATCTCTATAAAAACAGCTTCTCAGGAATTAAAGCGGCTACCAGTAGAATTTGAAATGATTGGATTGATCCCTTGAGTCCCTTAGTGCTAGTGTTTCACATGGCTGTTGCGACTCACCACTTGCTTCCACTAGCTTGGAGCTGGAATAAACTTGGAAAAAACAATGTGAGTTATTTTCCCCATGGTGACGTGGGCATCAGGAGCCAAATTCAGGTCAGTCAGTCAAACTTCTCTCTCACTTTGTTTTGAGTGATGCTCGCTTGCCCGGTGTTACAATCTCATTCAACCATGAGTTTCTGCCCTCTGGGCCACATACACATAGAGAGAGAGAGAGGAAGAGAGGGAGGAAGAGAGAGGTAAGAGATGTGGAGAGAGAGAGGGCCACCCACGAGAAAGAGGTGTGAGACCTGCCGACACCACAACTAATAACCAATAAACTGCCAGAGCAACTGACCTGCTCACACTGCAGTAAATCAGTGGAGACAGAGAAGAGGAGGAGGTGAGTGAGAATGTATAAGATGCTGGTAATGTATACCTTTCATGGCATTTTTAATACTTTAATCATATCAATAATATCAATGTCTTTTCTATATAATTATATAAAATTATATATATACATATGTATATAAATTATATAATATATGGTAATAATATTGTTGCTTATTTCTTTTGTTTTTATATTTATTTCTTCTTTTATCATTTTTTGTATACTTTGTTTTCTTACTTTACACTTAATTTTTTAATTTATGTTTTTTTTCCTGGTTTATTAACGTTTTATTTATTTAAATGGAACCAAAGACGCAGATAAAAGAGATACTTGCACCTGTACCTGATTTTCTGATCAAGTGGCTCATTGTTACAGAATTGAATTTGTTATTTTGGATTCTACTTAATGATTTTATGACTATTTGGGTGCTATAGGGTTTGGAGCTAACGTTTTCTTTATAGTGGGCCTATTGTGGCTAACGTTAGCTTCAGTTGGGGATTGCAACCTTAGGATAAAGAAAAGCTACAGGCATATGGTCTGTTTTCAGCTAGAACTCAAGCTGCTTTTGAGTAGTATCAGTTTTCCATGTCGATAAGCAGTCTCTGATTGTTAGCAGAGGCAGCACAGAGAAATAATGCTAGCTAATGTAGCTTAGCTTAGCATGTTTGTTTTTTGTTTCTGTATTTGATTAAATCAATAATGCCAACACTGCTGACATGTATAAACAGTAAATGTGGTTAACAATGTGTATATAGTATTGTCCATGTCGATTAGTTAGTTCTTAAAACATGTATGTAAAATATGCTAACAATCTACCTGTAGTCTCTATACAATTTCAGGACACTAAGGATCACCAACATCATGACTCAACCATATTCAACCTAATCACATAAGTATAGTTTAAAATGTATTTTACTCATACAAATATAAGTGCTTTTTATGTGTGCTGGTTAAAATGTAAATTTTGTGGAAACATGATACTAGGTGCTGATAATCTTCAAAAAGATCTAGGACACCAACTGCTTTCTACCTAATAAAACCTACTACTAAAGTCTACTTGCACCCAAATATCATCAAGATATTTGAATAAAAAAATGTCAATCCAACTATAATCTATACACAAACACTCGACAAAAACAACAAAAAGGTAACATTCTTGTGTCTGTGTGGCAGTGGATGTGAACATGACTGAATGATAGAAACACTACTGCTCCCAACATAGATACAAGATCTCTTTCATCTCTACCATCATGGGCCTCATCAATATCAGTCAAAGACAAAAGCCAATTGTCAATATTCATGTTACAAATGTTGGAAACAATATCAAGATAAGGAAGACAAAGTCAATGATTAATTTGCCCTGTGATGCAGCGTTACTGTCTTATGTTCCTACAGTCACTCTTGAAAGTGTCTGAACCCTACAGGAGTGGACATGATTTCATATATTATAGAGGAATAATCCTATACAATTCTTATCAAAACCAAATCTTAATGGAGATATCTAAAATAAAAAATATGCACAAATAAATATGAAATACTTTAAAACTAGTTTATTTAATAAAAATATGATATGTCAACTCCTTCAGTAAATAGCTTGTGGCACCTCCTTTAGCAGCGATGATTTGGAGTAAATGTCTCCTATAGCCACTATAATATAATATACATAAAGGGGTTCACAAACTTCCAACCATGACTATATATATATTTATGATTAACAATAATAATAATAATAATAATGTTAAAAATTCATGTTTTAATACTTAATACAAAGCATGTTGCCACAAATAAAATTCAATTTAACTGCTTAACTGTCATGACTATTTTCAGAAAAATGCAATATAAAAGTTTCTCTCCCATTGATGTGTTCTGTGTAGCATTTCCTGCTACCGAAATGCATTAGCTAAACTATGTCTATTTGTAAGAATAAGTCATTAACCATACACCAGAATGGACCAATCACTAGGGATACCTAGTCATGTTTTTAACCAGACGTGTGTGTGTTTATGCGTGCGTGCGTGCATGTGTGCGTATGTGCATGCGTGTGTGTGTTTGTAAGAGAGATCAGAAGTCTGACCGACTGACCTACAGTCTAATTATGTGTCATTATGAGGAGACACAAACTGATCTAAATTACTGCAACAGCTCCCATTCACATAGATGGATTACACAGAGCAGGCCGACACACACACACACGCACACACGCACACACGCACACACGCACACATGCAGGCGGGGGTCTTGTGTGGAATGGGTAGATTTCTCTCGCTGTAAAGTCTAAACAGCGAGTCTTAAGTCCATGTTAGCCAAGCAACTTTCTGTGGCAACACTGACATCAACACAACATCACCATCAACTATTGCAATTGTATTTTTCATGTTCCTTATAGTCCACTATGCTATCCATGCTGATTTAATATATTGCTACTAGGTTTAACTGATATGGGTTTTTGAAGGCCAAGGCTTTAAGGCTGCTATGTTTAGATTGAATCTGCCAGACAATGATAGACAATATTTTGAGGCAATATTGATATCTATCAATTTCAATATTGATCTAAATTGAACCATTTTCTCGCCAAAAATGTATTCAGATATTCCCCAAATTTTGTTCTTGTCATGGTGGAAAAGCCACTGAAACAGCATTCTGACCATGGGACACTAACTCTCCATTGAAACCCAGAATACTACCACTACTACTGTACTTTACCAAAACACAGGATTTGATGTTTGAATTGTTTGAATAATGCACCAACCCGCAAATGGTGACTAGGACATCCAGCTACGCCCCCATCACAAATGTTTCATTGAATTAAACTGGCGACACAACATACACAATAATTTTGGAGTCCCAGAACCACCAGCCTCAACAGCCACTCTCAACACCAAATACAACTAAACAACTCAACAACTAAAACTTGGCTTGGCATATCCCCAATTCCCAAAATTACTCAATCATTGCCATGTGATGACAAATGGTTGCTAAGGTGATACTAGGGGGTTGCCAGGTGGTTGCAAGGTCGTGACTAATGGTTGCTAAGGTAATACTAGGGCATTGCTAGGGGGTTACTAGGTGGTTGCTATGTGATTACCGGTGGTTGCTAGTAGACTTGATGCATATGTGTATGTTTGTATGTCTTTGTATGTGACCTGCACACGTGTTCCCATGGCAATTAATGACATCACCCACTCTCAACTGTGTGTGTTTGCATGTCGATGTATGTATTTTGTGTATGTGTGTGTGCACAACTGTGTAATGTATGTGGATATGTGTGTGTGTGTGTGTGAGTTGCTGAGGTTGACCCACTAGTTAGCTGTAGGTATAATGGTCAGTCTCTTGCCCCTATCGCCTATCTTCTCCCTTCTTCCCCTTTCTCTCTCTCTCCCACTCTGGTTCTTCCAAATATGGTAGGGAGAAAGAGAGAGAGAGAGAGAGAGAGAGAGAGAGAAAGAGAGAGAGAGAGAGAGACCTAGTATTTCTGTGTGTGTGTGTGTGTGTGTGTGTGTGTGTGTGTGTGTGTGTGAGAGAGAGAGAGAGAGAGCAGGCCCTGACCCAGTGATCCATGGTAGTTATAGAGATCACCTGTGCTGCTCTGAACATTCCACCATTAGTGTGTATTGTAAAATAATTTGAAATAAAATTTAAATACCTTAAAGTAGGCCCGATCAAAAAGTTGAATACACGCCCACACCAACCCAACATATAGAGGGGCTTGAGAGTCTGGAGAGGGGCTTGGGGGTTTATTTTTGTAAAATAATTTGAATTCCATCTTAGTCAATTCCTCAAAATGAATTAATGATTTTTCATCAAACCACACACCTAGGCACTTGTCACATGGGGATTTTAGCTCCATTTATAGTGCAGCTATTAACACTGCTAGGATTACTTACTTGTGTTCTCTGGATTTAATACTTAAATTTCATCAGGGCAAATCAGGGTGTAAATTTGTGAACTTTTGGTCACTAGAGGGCACTGAAGAGTAGATGAGCAAATCATTTATGGATAATATGAATAAGAGAAGACCTAATATTTAACTCAAGGGAATTCAAGGAAATCTGACTTATGACCGTCGGCTACTATTGATTGAGATAGCGCCGAAACATGCATTTGCCTCAAAACTGATTCAAGGCGATTCAAGGTGTGCTGCTTTCCTTGAGGAATACTCCCAGAGTTCAATTAAGATGTGTGTTAATTGATAACCTATAAAGGAGCTGTTGTTAATTAGGAATTAATTACTTAAGCATCTGAATTCTTATATTAAGACACGCAATAATGATAATGATGTTGTTAACTTGTACTACATATGTATTTATTGTACATAAAAGCAATTAGGCTGTGAAACACAGGAGGTTTTTGAAAGTATTTGAAACAGAACCGTCAGAAAGAGGCTCTGTACTTAGTGTTGTTTTTAGACATTTTACAGAAGATAGAGGGAATGGTGAGGATTATCACCCGCAACCACTTTCTCCAGCTGTTACTTGGTCCACATAAGCTTCAAGATTTCATCTCTTGTTGTCAGTCCAACGCTCATAAAAACACACCAGAGCAAATGCAGTAAGATATGCTCAAAAACACACTAAAACATTGTCACGATTAAGCCTGGGCACTGTGACAGTTTTGAGAAATGCCATCTAGACTAAACAAGGCGGTCGAAGGGATAATCCGCTTGGTAACAGAAGTGAAGCTGAGCCACCATTTTTAGGCCTTACAGTGCTTTAGGACTGGGGGTCTGCAGATACGCCGTGCACAAATAGAAAAAGATTGAATAATGCCCCATAAGCCGCAGACAAAGCAGATGTGTTGGCTGACTTGTCAAGGTGGTTAGGCAGGATTTCCGGGGAAACGCTAGCTTGTGTCCCTTCTGGTGCTATATACTGTATATTGGCCAGTACCACAATCTCTAGGGCCTATCTTCTAGCGATGACAAAAAACATGAAATCCGGGCAAGAATTTGCCAAAGTTCTGCTGTCTGATACTGAACTGCACCAGAAAGTGGACCGATGTGTTAAAAACAAAGAAAAAGCGAGCCAAACAAAAGCAGTACATGTTCTGTGCACCTAGGGGCAATCATAGGATGCAACACTATAAATGACAGGTGCACACCAGGGCACAATGAACCGTCAATAAATAACTGTCAATCAAGCATATTTTGGATATTATTGCTATAATTTCTACTACTGCTACTATTACTACTACTACTACTGCTACTACTACTACTGCTCCTACTACTAACACTATTACTACTGCTACTACTACTACTACTGCTACTACTACTACTGCTACTACTACTACTGCTCCTACTACTGACACTATTACTACTGCTACTTCATTACATTACATTACAGTCATTTAGCAGACGCTTTTATCCAACGCAACTTACAAAGGTGATAGTTGACACTATGTGGGCTACTAGTACTACTACTACCACTACTATTACTACTGCTGCTGCTACTACTAGTACTAATAGTTATGTTTTGAGGTCTAATTGATGTGCTTGTGCATAGGTGTCGGGACAATCAGCATTAGTGTGTGTGTCTGCCTGTTGTTAGACCTGGCTGATGGTTACCAGACGGCACATGCTACCGTAAGAGAGATTGAGTTTCTCACTGACAAGTCACACACACACACACACACACACACACACACACACACACACACACACACAACATAACAAACACAACATTATATTTAATTCTAACAGATGAGTTGCATGTAATCGGAAATATAATTGAACATATCTGATACCATGTTGGCTCCTTTACAGTTATGACTGGAAAGTTAAAACAGTGATGAAAGGCGGAATGTGAAATGACTGAACCTTTTTGAAATGGCCTGTTAATCAGGCTATGGGGAAGATTATGCTGAATAAATGGTCCACAGCAGTCAGCTTTCATTTCAGTCCAATCCAATCAAAATGTAATATGAAACTGTAGGTCAGTATGACAATTTAACTTTTTCATTTTGTTTGTTAGCACAGCCATCTCAATTCAGTAGCCAATCTAAAATTTAGTGAACTTGCAGTAAATTGAGCCCTGTATAAGAGTTGAAAAGGCTTTTATACAAAAGTATCAATTTTACTTGTCAAGTATTATTTCAATATGTAAAAGGATTTTTCGTTGTCATGTTTCAAAATGATCATGCATGATCTTTTATGATTTATCTCATAAATCTATAGCATTAAGAAGCTGCTTTTCTCTGTGACCCTATTGGTCTCTCACAGTTCATTTAGACCAGGGGTGTCAAACTGTGTGCCATGGAGGGCCGAGAGTATGCAGGTTTTCGTTCCAACCCAAGAATACACCAGGTGATTTCACTGATTAGTCCCTCCTCTCTGGTTGAAGGTGTGGTAATCAGTGAAATCACCTGGTGTATTCTTGGGTTGGAACGAAAACCTGCATACTCTCGGCCCTCCATGGCACACAGTTTGACACCCCTGATTTAGACCCATGAAAACTGGAAGAAAAAAGTTTCTGGACCCAAACTGAGTAAATGGAGTCTCTCCCACAGAGAGCCAGGCTTATTAAAACCATACTAGTCTAAGGCTGGAAAAGGTACCAAAACAAACTACTCAGCTGGTATTGTTAAAGAGAGGCAAGAGAGGCAAGAGAACTACTAGTCACCAAAAATCATAAGTGCATCTCTCTCCTAAACCAGCAGCAGAACCAGTGCTAAAGTAAAAGTGCAAGAAGCTTTTTATATATATATTAGGGCTGTCAAACGATTAAAATTTTTAATCAGATTAATCACAGGGCCGCTGTGGATTAATTTAGATTAATCACGATTAATACCGATTCATTATTAATTGTGTTTCATTTTGTGGGGGCAAAAAGACTCATGACAGAAGGCGATATATACACTTAACATGTGTTTTATTTAAACTATAGAACAGATATGGTGTCCAGATATCAAAATAAAAATTAAAAATTTTTAATCAACCAAATATCCATATTAATGTGGCCCTCTTACTCATCTTTTAGCCAGCTGCTGAGACCGACTAACTTGTTTACATTACCGGAGAGTAGAGCTGACCGCTTCTTATGTACAATTACAGTTACCTGCGACTGAGAACAGTCTCACACGGAACGATGGTTGCAGGAGTGGCGAGATATTTGCGAGCCAGCAGTGCCAGTTTGTCATGGGCTGTGTGCAAACTACTTTATGTCGGTCGATTGTCCCGTCTTGGGTTTTTTTGTACTCAAACTTCCCATCGAGAGGGCCAATATGTTGTTTAGAGTCGTCCATCTTTATCGAGTTGGTTCTGCCGCCAGATAAAGTTGGAGCACTAATCCGCGCCAGTGAGTGGAATTGTGGGATTTTGAGTCATGTGTTAATTGCGTTAAAATTTGTAATCAAATTAATCATGCAAATTAATTAATCTGGATTAACGCGTTAATTTTGACAGCCCTAATATATATATGTATATATTAAAAGATTAAAGTTAAAAAGTTTAAAAAAAAGTATATTTCCAATGCAAAAATGCCTGTAAAAAGGAAAGGAAGACAGACAATTTAACTTCTTGACAAAATCAAGTGAAGAAAAAAGCAACAAAAAACAAAAAAAGCATAAATCAACATGATTCATTCAGCACAATTAAAATTGGCCAGTTTCTGTCTGCTTCTCAAAATTTTTGTTCTGCAATGAATTTAAAATGTATCAAAGTGCAACACTCCAGTCATAATTGGTCATAATTTAATAAAAGTAATATTACTGACTTAAAAAAAAAATGCTACTCAGTTACAGTAACAAGAGTAAATGTAATTAATTGCTTCCACCATCAGGACTCAGAAGAAAAAGGCCCTGTGACCCATGTTGGGTCCCAAGCTACATGTTTGTAGCTACATGCTATGCTGTTGATTACTCTCCACAGGCTTAATTGAAAGAAGACTCCATATGGTAAGAAACTATAAATTCTCCACATCATTTTTTCCCCCTCTTCCTATTTCCTGGTTCTTTCTTTTCCGTTTTCCCCGTTTTTTCTCTCATCTATAAAAAGGGAACAATGGGCAGGCTGTCTTTGGTTTGTCTGGTAATGAATCCAATGCTTCCCCTCGTATAGTAAGGGCTGATTAAAAGAAGAAAAAACACATTTTGTCATACTCCTCTCTTTTGATGGAAAGTGCTATCTATATGTGTGTATGTGTGTGTGTGTGTGTGTGTGTGTGTGTGTGTGTGTAAGGCATTACATCATAGCAATACAGCAGTTCAGGGGTAATTGGAGTGACCTGGGCGTTTGTTTCAAAAACTGCCAATGTCTCAACACTCCTCTCGTCTCCCCTCCTCTTTCCTCTCTACCTGCTTGCTCTAGTGGGACTCCAGTCACACTCAAGCACAGCCAGTAACCACTACTGCATGCCTGTAGTCACTAAAGCATTGTCTGTAGCTACCACGGAGCTGTCTGTAAGCACTAATACATTGTCTGTAGTCACTATGCACCATCCGTAAGAATTAATGCACCATCTGTAGCCACTAACATCATATGTAGTCACTAAATCATTGTCTGTAGCCACTAATACATTGTCTATGGCTACTCAGCACTATCTGTAGCCACTAAAGCACCGTCTGTAGCCACCAAAGCACCGTCTGTAGCTATTAAACCATTGCCAGTAGTGTGGGGGAAAAAAAACTTGCAGGAAAAAAAGAGCTGCAGAGCTTTTGATTGCTCAACCACGAATGTGGGACTTTATTTTCCTTCTGACAAGACAAGCATGCTGAAGCAAACAGGAAGTGTTTTTAAAGGCGCATTCACATGACATCATCACCCAGAGACAACCCTTAAAGGAGCCTCGCTCCAGTCGCAAAACCAATGTGAAACACAAACAGTGAATTTTAGGTCCAGATGAGCTGGCTTGAGGCAGTCCATCTTTTGATGGCCGAGGGACTGCCCCATCCTTTGTGATGTGGTGGCCCAGGAAGTCGATGGAGGACAACCCAAACTGGCACTTGGCTGGGTTGATGATCAGGCGCATGGCCTGATCATCAACCTGGCTGAGGCGCACAAAGAGGGTCCGAAGGTGAGACACATGTTCTGTCCTATCGATGCTGGCGATGAGAACGTCATCCAGGTAGACAAACAGAAGTGGCAGGTCCCTTAACACAATGTCCATGAGGTGCTGGAATGCTTGGGCGGCATTCTTGAGACCAAAGGGCATGCGAAGGAACTCGAAAAGTCCAAAAGGTGTTTGTCTTCTGGCCGGATGGGTCCTGGTGATAACCTCGGACGAGGTCTACCTTGGAGAAGACCAGTTTCCCGGCCAGATAGGCAGAGAAATCCTGGATGTGCAGGATAGGGTAATGGTCAGGGGTTGCGATGCCATTGAGGTGCCCAGACCTTTGAACCATGTGGAGGGGCGAGGCCCACTGGCTGCTGGACCGTCGGACTATGCCAAGGCATTCCATCATGTTGAACTCAGCCTCGGCAACAGCAAGCTTCCCCGAGTCGAGGCGTGGAGCACGGGCATGGACAGGTGGGCCAGTGGTTGGGATGTGATGCTCCACCCCGTGCTTGGCAACTGCGGCTGAAACGGTGGGTTGCCTGAGGGTCGGGAAATCAGCGAGGAGGTGTGTGAACTCGCCAGAGGTTGAGAGTGTGCTGGACAGCTTCATTGGTCCAGACATACTGAGTGAGCGCGGAAGTGAGCTGAAGGTCTCCGCACTAACGAATTGACGGTTCCTGAAATCAGCACCCAGAAGGGGGGTTGACACCCTAGCTGTGACAAAGTCCCAGGAGAACCACTGTCCACCAAAGCACAGTGCCACCCTTGATTTACCAAATGCCTGAATGGCACTGCCATTGGCGACCTCCAGGGTGGGGCCATGACTCACAACTTTCATGTCCAATGCTGACGCAGGCAGGAGGCTCAACGGGGCACCTGTGTCACAGAGGAAACGACGTCCAGAGCTGGAGTCCAAGATGTACAGCAACCTGCCCGAAAGGCCGACACCCATGGCAGCTAGTGCGCGCCGGCCGCCACGTTTCCGACTTCTTAAAGCTGCAGGGTGAGCCTTAGAGCCGAATCGTGCGTGGTAGTAGCACAACTTCTGATGCTGGCCTGCAGCAGCGGCAGTGCCAGCGCTCACCCGGGAAATCAGCTCAACAGGGGCGGGAGCTTCAGCAATCACACAGCACTGTTGACTGTAGCAAGTAATTCACCGTCTGTAGCCATTAAAGCATCATTTGTAGCCACTGAAGCGCTGTCTGTAGCTACTAAAGCACCATCAGTAGTAGCCACTAAAGCACTGTCTGCAGCCCATAATACATCTTCTGGAGCAACTAGTGGCTACCGTCTGTAGCCACTAAAGCATCATTTGTAGCCACTAAAGCTCCGTCTGCAGCCATTAAAGCAGCGTCTGTAGCCACTAATGCACCATCTGTGGCCATTAAGTCACTGCCTGTAGCCACTAATACACCATTCTTAGCAACTAGTGGCTACCGTCTGTAGCCACTAAAGCATCATTTGTAGCCACTATAGCACCATCTGTAGCCACTAAAGCACTGTCTCCAGCCACTAAAGCACCGTCTGTAGCAACTAATGCATCGTCTGTAGCAACTAATGCACCGTCTGTAGCCACTAAAAGCATCATTTGTAGCCACTGAAACACCGTCTGTAGCCACTAATAAACTGTATGTAGCACTACTGCATAGCTCTCTGCATCCCTATTTTCAGTATTTGCACTATTTTCTTCTGGTCAGTGAAGAATCCAGATCATGCATTTGGTTGGTCTGGTGCCCCCTGTTGGTTAGAGCCACGTTTAATTTCAAAATAGGGTAAACTTCCAAAACAGCACACAGCAGTAGAGAGGTGGGGGAAGAGTGATGGAAGGAAGGAGAAGAAGGAGGGAGGATGAGGGGCAGGAGGGTGGAGGAGGAAGGGGGGGTTGTATGAAGTAATGGCTGACAGATGTTTTGGTATTAACGGAGGGAAAAATCCTATTCCAGCCACAGTCATCTATCATGTTCCCTAGTCGACTGCACTTAGAGCCCAACAGATAGACAGAGAGGAGACGGGGGGAGAAAGAGAGCGAGAGCTTTTGATTGAGTTGTACTACTACATGTTCTCAATTGTGAAAGTGTTTTATGTTATTATAGGCCTAGATATGGGTGATTATGTACTATTGCATAACACGTGTTTTCAAACTAAATAATGAATCATCTCAGCATGGTTTGAGTGCATAGACTGTTTGACAATGTAAGTTTTTTTAGACAATGTACGTTTTTAAAATGCTTTGGCTATATTGTTGTAAAGTAAAGTAAAGTAAAGTAAAGTAAAGTAAAGTAAAGTAAAGTAAAGCCTTACTGGTGAATTAATGGAAGCGTTGGGAACTACCGACATGGAGGATAGGAAGAGGCTCTGTTGTGGTTTATAACAGTGGTTCTCAAAGTGGGGCCTAGGGACATCCGGAGGTGTTTGAGGAGGCTTCCAGGGGGTCCTTGAGGGGGTTCCAAAATGTCCCCAGTAAAACGAGTAACACTTTAAAATCACTATAATTCAATTCACTAGAAATTATTCCAGTTAGAGGGTTTATAGAATGAACATTGTGATCCTAGGTTTCTCTCTCACCACTGTTATATGTTATGTTAGACAATTCAATTCAATACTAAATCAACAACAGCTAAGAGCAACTAAGAACTAAATCTGATCAAATGGAGATCTGTGGCCCAATGTAGGTGTATTTGGGGGTCCGGGACATGAAAACATTTGCAAAGCCCTGGTTTATAATTACATATGTTTGCATCACATACTGTTGAACCAACTATTGTGTTACACAAAGAAGGAAGCTGGGACTCTTAAAGCAGAACTAAGCACAATAGGATCATATTTGTCCCCGACATAAAACCCTTGTCGGCCCTCCAGTGGATTCCAGAGGGTGGTAAGATATTATGTTTCTCCTCTGTTTCAGTGCAATTTGAAGAAATTCTTCTTTTTCTTCTTCTTCTTCTTCTTCTTCTTTGCCATTGAGATACAACATTCAGCAGCAAAGATGAGATGACATTCATGGTCTATGAAGGGTTGGAGGGAGGAGGGGGGGGTGACTGAGGTTTTGAGCAGCGGCCAGGGTGAGCCTGTGATGTGCATACAGACGGGAAAGATTTACCCTGAAAAATGACTTGTAGGCTGACGGACACAGACCAGCCTTCCAGACAGACAGCTGCATGAACGGCTCGGTCAATCGAATGCCACGCAATAACTACACAGCCAGTCAGTCGCATGCCGTGTCACTAATTGACCCAAAGGGGGCACTGCATACGCAGTTACATCCAGGAGATAACCGATAAGTTTGCGGTAGTTCTGCTTTAGTTGCGGTTGCTTGTCCATCTTTGCTCTGCTTCAGGCTTTGGTTCTAGTGCTACAACTATTCTGATTTAGAGATTTTTTTATGACGATTACGACTGACTATTATTTATAATTTATGTTATATCCAAATCAAAATGTTATCTACATGTCTAAACTGAATCATTTGATAAAGTGAATAGTTAATAGTTAATAATGTTTTACACCTAGACTCTTTCTGGATATATAGGCTGTAAATTTATAACCCATATACAAACAATTCTATTCATTCACGCATTCTACTTAATATGTTTTTGACATTTAAATTGTCAGTTGTTATTTGCTGCTGCAGCAACCCAATTTCCCCCCACAGAGATCATTAAAGTTTTATTCATTTATTTTCCTCTACCGACTTATTCCTATTCGGTGTGACAAAGGGCCAGAATCTATCCCAGCATGCACAGGGCTAACACAAGAAAGGCAGACATTCATTCATACCTATGGGCACTGACTGTGGGAGGAAACCCCAAGAGAACCTGCCAGCGGTCACCTTGCATTGCTCCACACCCCCACACTGACCATCAGAGTACAACTCACTCACTGGGATTGTTAACATTACAAAGACAAAACAAGAGCTGCAATTCTGCACGTTGGCGGCCCCCGGTGGCAGCAAGAGGTAACAGTTTGAATTTTGAGGACTTCACTCGCCAGAAATCCTTAGTGTAGAGATGGTGAAGAGGTTCAGCCATCGTTGGTGAGTTGGAGACTTGTGGATTTCACGCTTAAATATTGTTTCGTCACTTCCTGTGCAGAGAGGATTTCCTACCAGTGACCACACCGACACCACAATTGAATTTGGGCAAATAGGTGGAATGTACGCCGTCTCAATTAGTGGGAATCGGATGATCTTCTCTGTTGTAGCCCCACTTCCTAACTTAAGCTGGATTTTAACTTAAAAATCGTTCCATTGTTCAGGCAAACAATACATGAACGAGTATATCATAGTAAGGAACGTAGCAAAGTGGCAGGGACTGCGGGACTGCTTCACTGGTGCTTCATGGGGCAGATATAAGTAACCATTAATGACTCCCATGAAGTGAAAAATGACTTTTTTGAGTTGTTAAGTAATGTGCCCGGCCATAAAGTTCTCCAAGGAGATTATACCAGCCAACAAAATTCACATAAATTATGCCCACAAGAAATTGGCGCTTAAAACAGCCCCCAATCATTTTTCATGCCCTGTCCTGTAAATGCTCTGTGCAGACTAGCACCCAAGGATGTCAATTTTTTACAGGCATTTCTTAGCTGCACTACAACCACATTTTGAAGGTCTATTCAGACTTATATCAGTCTGTCTTTACCACACATTAGCATGCTGGCATTTTCACAAAGGCATTATGAACCCAGTAAGTTACAACATATAGACCTACAGCGGGTAGACAAAATAATGGAAACAGCACATGAAAAAAGACTTCAACGAAATCACAACTGCAAAGGCCAGTGAGTTAAATGCAATTAGCAGTATGTTATCTTTAAAGATGATGATGATGATGATGATGATGATGACCACAGCAACACCTCTGTGACACAGTCTCAACAAAAACTCTACTGAGCTTCACAAAACTGCTATTTATTTATTTGGAATTTATTCACCAGAAAGCACTTCCGCGGCCAACGCACAAAGATGCACAACCTGGTGTAAGGAGCACAAAATCTGGATCCCTGAGCGACGCAAAACAATGTAATCTAGTCTGATGATTTGCCTTCTAGCCTTTTTTATCCAACATTCAGACATTTTAGAAAGACAAAGGAAGCCTTTGACCCACAATGTCTGTTGACAGCCATTTAACATGGTGGTGGATCTGTAATGATATAGCGCCATCAACTGGGAGTCATTAGGTCTGATTTTTGCTCTGCATAGTCGTGTAATGGCCAAGGAATAGTTTGGGTTTGGGTTAGAGTTTATCAGCAAACGAAAACAAAACAAGTTTGGCTAATGTTTTAGACTTCATAGACCCTGGTGGACTTCCAGACATCAGTTAACTGATACTTACACACAGGAGTGTGTGTGCGTGTGCTTGTGCGTGTGCGCGCGCGTGTGTGTGTGTGTGTGTGTGTGTGTGTTAGTCCTCCATCAGTACTCATTCATATTCATTACCAAAGGAATGAAGCTATAGAGAGGAACTGGAGCTGTGGGCTTCCTTTGTGTGTATAGTACAGACAGAACACCATTAATACTCATTCATAGTCATTAGCTGCATGTTAACCCTACAGCTGACGTAGACACACAGCTTCCTTGGAGATGAGTGTGTGTGTGTGTGTGTGTGTGTGTGTGAGGTCAATGCGGGGTCACCTCTTGTCTGACGCCAGCTCTCTTACTAATTATCTGCTCCCCTGTCTTCACCCGAGGCCAGAGGCAGGCGGGTGAATCTCGCATTAGTCTTCGTCGGGACGTGAAAAATCCTCTCCCGTTCTTTTGTTTTTCCTCCCGCCGTCAGCATACCGATCAGGACAACAGATAAGGGCTTATCAATAGATTGACTGATTGACAGCTCAATCAGATACCATGGCAACGTGAAGACCAGACCCTCTATTTTCTTAGATAATCTGTTATTTCAGTTTTCAGCCTGACTAAATTACAGCTTGGAAATTCTTTTGTGTTTGGGCTTGGCTGATATGAGTTTTTGAAAGGAGATACTGATACTTATATTTTTGGATTGAAGCTGCCAATAGCTGATATTTTGTGCTATTGTGATATTCAGTATCTTTAAATTTGGCCACTTTCATACCAAACATTCAAAGTATTCAGTGTTACCCCCACAGTTTTATTCTCTTCAGAGTGGAAAAGCCTCTGAAACAGCATTTAGGCCATGGGACACTAAAAATCCACTGAAACCCAGGATACTACTTCTAATAATGATGATACAAATATTCATGCATATTTGTGTAAATTCTGAAAAAGGTTCATGTATACACCAATCAGCCATAACATTAAAACCACCTGCCTAATATTGTGTAGGTCCACCTCGTGCCGCCAAAACAGTTCTGACCCGTCGAGACATGGACTCCACAAGACCTCTGAAGGTGTCCTGTGGTATCTGGCACCAAGACGTTAGCAGCAGATCCTTTATGTCCTGTAAGCTGCGAGGTGGGGCCTCCATGGATCGGACTTGTTTTTCCAGCACATCCCACAGATGCTTGATCGGATTGAGATCTGGGGAATTTGGAGGCCAAGTCAACACCTTGAACTCTTTGTCAAGTTCCTCAAACCATTCCTGAACAATGTTTGCAGTGTGGCAGGGTGCATTATCCTGCTGAAAGAGGCCACTGCCATCAGGGAATACCGTTGCCATGAAGGGCTGTACTTGGTCTGCAACAATGTTTAGGTAGGTGGTACATGTCAAAGTAACATCCACATGAATGCCAGGACCCAAGGTTTCCCATCAGAACATTACGCAGAGCATCACACTGCCTCCGCCGGCTTGCCTTCTTCCCATAGTGCATCCTGGTGCCATCTCTTCCCCAGGTAAACGACGCACACACACCTGGCCGTCCACATGATGTAAAAGAAAACGTGATTCATCAGACCAAGCCACCTTCTTCCATTACTCCATGGTCCAGTTGTGATGTTCACGTGCCTATTGTAGGAGCTTTCGGCGGTGGACAGGGGTCATCATGGGCACTCTGACTGGTCTGTGGCTACGCAGCACCATATGCAGCAAGCTGCGATGCACTGTGTGTTCTGATACCTTTCTATCATAGCCAGCCTTAACTTTTTCAGCAATTTGTGCTATAGTAGCTCTTTTGTGGGATCGGACCAGACGGGCTAGCCTTCGCTTCCCACTCGCATCAATGAGCCTTGGGCCTGGTTCACCGGTTGTCCTTCCTTGGACCAGTTTTGGTCGGTACTAACCACTTCATACCGGGAACACCCCACAAGACCTGCCGTTTTGGAGATGCTCTGACCCAGTCCTCTAGCCATTACAATTTGGCCCTTGTCAAAGTCGCTCAGATCCTTACACTTTTCCAATTTTCCTGCTTTCAACACATCAACTGCAAGAGCTGACTGTTATATATATATATCCCACCCCTTGACAGGTGCCATTGTAACGAGATAATCAATGTTATTCACTTCACCTGTCAGTGTTTTTTAAAGTTGTGGCTGATCAGTCTATATATATCATTAGGCTTCCCATTGACAACCAGTGTAGTATGATCAATTCTACAATAAATGTTTAATCAATCAAACTGCATAATATTGGAGGTGGACGACATTGACTGGGCCAGATCTCATTTTCAATAAAATGACAATATTGGTACCATATATTGGTATGGTATCTACCCTAAATTGTATCAAATTTATTAATGTATTTTGCCAAAATGTTTAGCAAGAAAATCTCAATGAGAATGTCTTATTGAAATGTACAGTAACTGTGTGATTTTACACTGTGATCACTATAACTATAACTTGCTGAGGCTCTTCTCCAGACTGATTTACTAGAGAAATGCACCAATATAATAACATGTCTGTGAGTCTCTGAATTACAAGGAACAAATGCATAAGAAAAGTACATAAACCTAAGATCTAAAGCCAATAAAAAAACATTGGTCCATAGTCTACTGCTGTGGAATTCTGCATTGTGGCCGCAGGATAATATATATTTTTTTATGATCGGTCCAAAAAAATCTAATATCTCAAATATCTAACCCTTGAGATTTGCCTGTATTTTCAATGGTCAATAACTAGGCCTATTCCATTTGCAATTATGTGGTTTTATTTTGTTTAGCCCTTTGTACAATATAGCTGAATTGTCTATAATTTTCTCAACAACTTTCTGTCTTTGATCTGTATCTTTGAATATAATGTAAAATACAAAAATAAATACAACATTGTATAAAATGATGCTTTCTGGTCTTTAGAAAGTACATAACATTAGACACCTTTATGTACTGTACTATAAAGAAAATAAACTTTTCTAAGCCAGGAAAATGTTTTGAACATTTTATCACCCACTCTCGAAAAAACAATCAACAAATTAATATTTTATTTGTAATCTTGCAGGTTTTGGTCAAGGCCAAGATATTGTATGATGATTTATTATGATTGATTTAATTTATATTTATATTTATTTGTTGTGACATTGGTATTTTAATGGTAATTTTTAATCATTTCTCGTATTGGTGTTTAGGAGTATGGTATGTAGTATTGGCATTGGTATCAGTGTATTGATAGTATAATGGTACATGGTAGTAAAGCTTCCATGTTGTACAGCTGTACTGATAGAAGCTCCATCCATCACAACTCTGCCATCATTCAACATTCCAGTCAGCGGCTCCAGTCTGTCTGACACTGATAGCGGACCTCATTTAGTATAGACTGACCATAAAAACAGACCTCACATAGTATAGACTGACCATAAGAACAGACCTCACTTAGTATAGACTGACCATAAGAACAGACCTCACATAGTATAGACTGACCATAAGAACAGACCTCACTTAGTATAGACTGACCATGTAATATAGACCGACCGTACTGTATACCGACTATAACAACAGACCACTATATAGATGTTCTGTAGACCGACTATAACAACAGACCACGGTGTAGACGTGCTGTAGACTCACTATAACTGTAGACTGACTATAACAACAGAACACCATGTAGACGTACTGTACACTGACTATAACAACAGACCACATAAATTGACGTTGGGACAGTCCAGGGTTTAAATGTGGGCCAGTGAGGAAGTGTTGCAAAGATATTAGACCAAGGATGCGTTTGCACTATGGTATCAGTTACTGCAGCAAATATGGAGGCCAAGCTATGGATTCCAATCAATGTTTGACATTTTCCAATTCATTACCAGTTAAGCTTGTTCCCAGGGTTCCCAGGCTGCATTCAAGGCATGTCGGATTTACCGTAAACATGAGCTGCCAACTGGGGAAAAAACGCTCACATCTGCCTCCTAGTAGAGCGTATAATAATTTTTCTTCTGGGTAGGTTCTGATATCTCCCGTTTGGCATCATAAATTATTTGGTTTATCTGCTACAGTTTGCTCTTGTTGGGCGTTCCAACACTTGAATGAGTTGAACGGCTTCTGAGTTGTAGCAACGAGACGACGTTCCTATTCTTCTGACATGATGTGAACGTGGCATAAGGTCGGCGGGGAGAGATAGTTGGCCATGCAGACAGACAGAGAGGGAAGTAGACAGACAGAGAGATGATGACAAACATGTGTCTGACATGCATGCACGTATCCAGTTCTTGAATAACACATCAAAGAGTTTGGATCACAAAAATGTACCCATTTGAGTGAAGAGACACCTATTCTTACAAAACGATTGACAGAGTGAAATCAAAACAAATGATGTCACAACTGAAGGTATGGTAAGTGGGCCTGACTTGGCTGACAAACCGCTAACAGCTTTACATCCTTACATCCGGATGCTCCACAAGATATTGAATGAGAATCTAGAAAAAAAAACCCTGAATGACCACTCTGTTAGTGTGTTGCAATGTTTTTTCCCCTTTTCCCCTGTCCTATAATATTAACTTATTTACATACTATATAACTGACATCAATTTGATGCTGCTTCATGTAATGCTAGACCATACATTTTTGTTGTAAATATCAGCCTGAAAAGAGTGATGTGATTTTACATGGGTTTACCCTCCACATCCCTCACACCCTCTACATTCCAGCCCAGAATGGAATATTAAACTTTTTTTTTCCGTTTTGAATTCCTAAGCAGCCCTATTCACTGTTGTATAAATCAACATTGCAAGACTGAAAAGTGCATTTATACCCAGTTATACCCTTACTAATGCTTATTGAGGCCACTTTCCACATTTTGTTTTGTCATTTCACTCTTTGTTGTATACGTCATGACTTACTCAATAATTCTTAAACCAAAAATGAATTTTGAAGTTTCTCTGGGGTCTCTGTGAGTGGATAATAAATCAGCCTGGCTTGTATCAGTTAACATGTAACTGGGTGGTAGTTTATTGAATTCATACCACTGTTTACATCCCACATTATTATTTAGTATTATTTCGATTCCCACCACGTCACACAACAACAAGGACACTACGTCATCGCCGTGACGTCACTGACATTTACAACCACAGAGAGAGAGAGAGAGAGAGAGAGAGAGAGAGGGAGAGAGAGAGAGAGAGATTTGGAAAAGCTTCACATACACCTTGTAGTTTTACAAAACATATCCAACAGTCATTGTTCCTCTGTTGTCCTTCAGCGGAATGGCTGTTTGGGTCTTCAGTCCTTCTATTGGCCACATTGCACATAAATATATTCCTTTAAATAAAGCGGGGAGTAGGACAACACTTCGTGTGTGTATGTAAGAGAGAGAGAGAGAGAGAGAGAGAGAGAGAGAGAGAGAGAGAGAGAGAGAGAGAGAGAGAGAGAGAGAGAGAGAGGGTATTTATCATGGTTCCGCCTAGCCCCGATAGGTTCCGTCCTCTCTTGCATTGCACAGCATTCAAAAATCTGGAAGTTTGTTGCTGCCTTGCTTATCGCAAACGGCAAACATACCCGTTTGAACACGGCTTAAGACCTTTTTTGAATCGTTAGGGTCCACTCTTCCATTCGGCATTGTTTCAGTACCCCGAACAATGCGTAATTCAATACAATTTCAACTATTCGTTGATGTAAGAAGACAGGCGAACCAAGTCGAAAGGTTTATTTTTTGTGGAATAAGTGCTCCTTGGTGTATTTGATGCGAGCCGAATTGAGGAGTGGATCCCAACTATTCAGAAAAGGTCTTAAGTCGTGTTCTTACAGGTGTGTGGCACTGACGAAAACCAAAGCAGCAAGAAACCGCGAAAATGTGACTTTCTCGCGCGGGACGTACCGAGGCGACGGCCCCCATCGGTCTCTCGTAAAGACAGGATGACGGTAAAGACGGAGAGATGACTTTGTTACAGTTCGACAGACTGGATATTGTCCCGTCATTCTCTCCGAAGACAGAAGTGGAAGAAAGGGGGGGGGGGGGGGGGGGGGGGGTAAAAACGACCAGAAAAGAGAGGGAGTGTAGCTATTGTTTGAGTTCCAGGGCCCAGACGTGTTGAGGCCATCCTGTCCGTCCTTTAGTCTTCTTGTCGCCCACTGATGATGACGAAGATGATGTTGAAGACGTTGTCTTCAGGACCTCCACCTGGAGATGGAAGACACTTATTATTAGTATTATTAGTAGTAGTGGTGGAAGTGGTAGTAATAGGAGGAGGACTATTACCGTTGTTATGATGATGATGATGATGATGATGATGATGATGATGATGATGATTATTGTTATTATTATTATTATTAATAATAATAATAATAATTACTATTAGTATTACTAGGAGGAGGATTATTTCCGTTATTATTTTTCTTTTATTATTATTGGTAATAGTAGTAGTAGTAGGAGGAGGACTAATGTCATTGTTATCATTATTTATTTATTTATTTTATTATTATTATTATTATTATTATTATTATTATTATTATTAGTAGTAGTAGTAGTAAGAGTAGTAGTAGTAGGAGGAGGACTATTGCCGCTGTTATTATTATTATTAGTAGTAGTAGTAAGAGTAGTAGTAGGAGGAGGAGGACTATTGCCGCTGTTATTATTAGTAGTAGTAGTCGTAGGGGGACTATTGCCGTTGGTATTATTATTATTTTATTATTTGTATTATTATTATTAGTAGTAGTAGCACCAGGAGGAGGAGGAATAGCCTATTACTATTATTATTTTTTCATTAATAATCGTAGGTGTAGGAGAAGGACTTACCATTATTATTATTTTATATTATGAGTAATAATAGAAGTAGGGGGGACTATTGCCGTTGTTATAGTTATTTTTTAATCTTTTTATTATTAGTAGTAGTAGAAGGATCATTATTATCATAATTACTACTATTTTATTATTACATTGCAGAACGTTGCAATAGTGAATATGGCGAATATGGCACAAAACCAATACCATAACAACAAAACACATTTTTCATGGCCATGTCCATGATCAAAGCGCCCAGTGTTCTTACCGTCCAGCCAAAACCCTCCTCAGAGCGCATCCAAAACTTTATTTAAACAGCTATAGCCTCCAATCTGCTCCACTGTAGAGAAGCGCCGTGAGGTACTTGTCATTAAAAAAATCGAAGTAACACAAGAAAATAATATTTCTGACTGATAACAGACATTATCATTATCATTATTATTTGTTCGTCATCAGCAGAGGGAACACTGGTCCGGAATGCCCCCTGGTGTGGTTATTCTAATGATTTCTTGCTTGATCTTTGCCCCCTTTGCTCTCCATTCTAATGATGAAAACTACAAGGTCAGATTAGGACTCACTTAGACTCAGGTGTGTCTAAACTAGAATTCCGGGTAAAGGCTAATCTAGTTCAATCTGCTCTAAATGACATGCTTAAAAATGCGTGTCATAATGAGCCACCCTGTGAAAGACAATAATAACTATATAATAATAGATAATAATCATCAGTTAGGGCAGTGCGAATAGTTGTCATGATTCCGAATTATGGACAACACAGAGACAGTGTTTTTATTGATGGAGTTACCCTGCATTATTTTTCTTTTTTTTACTATTGATATTCATAAATCTATTTTATGATCTGTTCCTTTGCGCAACACGACAGGCCAAATTATGTATCTATTGAGTCAATTCATGTGTCATTTACCGGCTGACAGGACGGATCTAAGTCCTGATACGTGATTTTCTGTTTGCATAACAAGTCCGTTCAAAAATCTGCAAATTTAATACTGTCGTAGGCTTATTAGCGAAGGTGCATCATCATAAATCACAACTTAGACCTTTTTATGCATAATTGGCGTCCGCTCTTCATTTCGGGATGGAAATAATCCACCAAGCAGCACTCACTTCAATCACATTTAAACGTTTAACGATTGGTTCGCCTGGTAGCGAGCAGTGTGAACCAACTGTAAAAAGTAGAAATCGTACGTACTTCCTGTCGATCATCTGTATGCCGAATGTAGCAGAAGGCCCTAACAATTTGAAAAACAAAAAATAATTCACGTTCTACAGGGCGTGTGCGTTTACCGATCAAGCAAGGCAAACAATAAAACGGACAGATTTTTGAACGCAGTCCGGTTTGACGTTTTATCGGCGCAAAATAAAACGGTACATATCGGGGCTTTGTTTAAACTCGAGCTGAATGGTGTAAAAATAAATAATATGAATTAGAGATAAAACGGATTCGTTCATTTTTATATTGACTCTTAGGTCTGAAAAACGTTATTCAGCCCGGTGGTAGAGCAAATGACGTTTCAGATTATACTGTATTTTATTGTGTAGCATTGCATTGTATTATGTTTTACTGTATTGTATTTCCTGCGCCTTTCTCCCATACAGCATTGTCATTTTGCGCTGCAGGCCGTGACATTCTTTTTGAGACGTTCTTTTTTTCCTCCTTTATCCTTTATTTTCTCAGGTAGTCTCATTGAGAAGTTCTCTTTTTAACAGATACCTGAGAACAACAAAATAGTAGTAAAGGGTAGTAAAATAGTAGTTAAAAATAAATCATAAATCATTTTCGGTTTCTGCAAAGCTGAAGATACGAGGTTTCTGCTGGACGTGGTTGTAATAATAATAATCATCACCATCACAATAATAACGCTGACGGATCTAGATTATCTCTATAACAGAGTGAGATATTACTCCACCGCTGGGTTATTAGCGGCTCTGAACAATTTGTTTTATTCTAAGAAATTAATTTAGTTTGATCCATATGGCTCCAAATTAACAGACAGAATCCTATTATTCCATATTAGAAAAGATGATATATTATTTGGGAAACACTCTAAGCCCGTCATAAGCGCAGATAAACATTCTTGACTTCACACATCAGACAAACAGCAGAAAATTACATTCGATTTAACACCATGTCATTAACGTCAAGTACTCAACCCTTTACATTTTCTTTTGCACGTTGTGTTTATTATACAATCATCTGATTATAATAATTATCTTACAAAGTGTTTATAATCCGCTTATGAAGCCTTATAATGCCCTATGAGCACCACTTCAAATTCCCCCCGAGCCAACAACATATATGATCTTTAAAAAATGAAAATGTTATTCTAGACCTACAATTTTCACACTGTTTTGTTACACTATTTCACTAATTGTTGGCTTATCTGAAGGGTTTTTAGGAACCTCCTGCAGCCTACAGGTGACGTCAACTTCCAATCCCAGTCATTTGTCAATACAGAGGCTCTATTAGCCCGCCGCCTACATACAACTGAGAGTAGAAACCCCTGCCAGTGACTTTCCTAGAGCCTCACCATTCTTGTCAGTCTGGTAAAAGCATGACAGCGCTGGGACAACTACTGTAAACCACTGTAAAGGCATCATAACACTGTACACATTTACACACCTACACTATTATCCTGATGACACGTCGCATACTAGTTGTACAGAAAATGCCAGCAAGCACAGGCAGGCACAGTGACAGAGATAATGAAATATTAACAATTAATGTTGCAACGGATGCACATCTCACAAATTACTGCAGAACCAGAAGATTTCTGCATCATTACCATTTGGAATCAGCTGCTCAAATAGGTAAATAAAAGTGGACAGAAACAGCTCTGGCTTTTCAAGTCCGGTGATGTCTGCTGCTTTCTAGCAGCACAGTAGCAGGAGTCCAGGACAAACTAACTACAGTTCCCATAGGTGACTAATAAAGCCACATCAAACAGACCTGGAGTCAGCCTCAGTACGAGTGACGGTCATGATGAGTGGATGGAACAACAGTATGCGGGAACACACTGCATGGTATACTATTATGTAATACTGTAGTGTGTATGCTATACTATAGTGTATATACTGTAAATTATACTATAGTGTATCTATGTTATCTGATAGTGTATATACTGCATATTGTGCTATAGTGCATCTATGTTATCCTATAATGTATATACTGTAAATTATACTATAGTGTATCTATGTTATCCTATAGTGTATATACTGTATATTGTGCTATGTTATCCTATAGTGTATCTATGTTATCATATAGTGTATATACTGTAAATTATACTATAGTGTATCTATGTTATCCTATAGTGTATATACGGTATATTGTACTATAGTGTATCTATGTTATCCTATAGTGTATATACTATATATTGTACTATATTGTATATATGTTATCCTATAGTGTATACACTGTATATTGTACTCTAGTGTGTCTATGTTATCCTATAGTGTGTTGTGCTATAGTGGGCGATAAATTACAACAATAGCACCTTATTTCAGACAATTTGGCCTTGTGTTGCAGCAGCATATTCACCTTAGGAAGGGGTTGACACGAGTTATTACCAGGACTACATCCTCCTTATTAACTAGTGATTTTTAGGCTGAAACGTGAGGGAAAACAGCAGACAGCATTGCCTACATTAAACCTCTACAAATGGTCTCTCTGGCTTCAATTAAACACCATACTTCCTATATAGGCAGCCTGGAGCGATGCCAGAAACAGGAACATTTCTATTCTATTCTATTCTATTCTACGTGCTCAAGGTTGACCATTGTGAAGCTTTAAGGCTTTAAGACAACTGCAATATTCTTCCACTGTCACCTCCCTCCTTCAGCTGACTGAACACATCAGGCCTGTTCCATACGCCTTAATTTTGTTGATTGTGGTTTTCCCAGCATGAGATGAAATGTCTGACTGACTTTTGTTAGAGCAACATACTGTAACCAATGTATGGACTGTACACCCACTGTTGTAGTGGTAAAAAAAAACATCATTTATGCTTTCCCCCCCTTCAGTAGGTGGGTAAAGTGAGTTTATGTTGGTTTAAACCTTACCTGGATTGTACCTAACAATAACTCCAGAACAATTGTACGAGCCTTGTGAACAAAACCATGAAAAGTACTGTAGTGGTGCCCCTCCTGGCTCCGTGCTGTCTGAGGATGGCAATAAAG
This sequence comes from Hoplostethus mediterraneus, assembly GCA_034670385.1. Classification (NCBI taxonomy): domain Eukaryota; kingdom Metazoa; phylum Chordata; class Actinopteri; order Trachichthyiformes; family Trachichthyidae; genus Hoplostethus; species Hoplostethus mediterraneus. The sequence goes on from JAXDDW010000083.1 coordinate 287,416, forward strand.
ATTTATTTTCTGATCCTATGTCCCTCTAAATGATAGCGCCATCTCATTTGTGTTGGATAAATATATAGTCTTTATGATTTTGACTCAGTCCCAATATGTAAAAAAGAATAGCTGTACCCAAATTACAGCCCAACTGTAGGGTAAAAGACGTTTTTTTTTGTTGGCCTGTTGGTGGTCACAATAGATTTTAAGTCTGAAATGCTGTTGGTGAAGGGTCCACTGGGGCTATTATAATAATTAATTTGGGCCAATATATTTTACTGTTTGGTCCAACATCTTCCCTCTGACCCTCTACCCCCCTCCCTGTCCTCCATTAGATTTATTCCACAAATAAAGGAGTGATTTCTCACTGCTTGAGGCCTACTAGATCATTTTTTAATTATTAAAAAATATATATATCTTTTTTTGTATTTCAACTATTTCTACCATTTCAGTTTTACTCGGTTTATAACAACTCTGTAGCCTCATCATATATGATCACATTTATATTTTCCCTCGTGTGAATGCTGCCCTATCTGACTAATGCCTAATGTTTACTTGAATGCTCCTATAATTATGTCAAATAGAGCTATTTATTATTTTCCTGTTATTTCAGAAACCTTACAGTCATGTAGGTTCCAAGTGTATAAAGGGGCCCATTATAATAATCTATATATGATTAGACCTAATGTTTTGCTTTCTCCTTTTCTATCCGGACTAACGGCCTCTCGCGCACCGCCATCATGGTTTACCAAAACAGTACAAGAAATTGTGACTGCCATATCTTTTTAATACTTCTCTCCTGGCGTTCTTATTAAGTTATATGGCCATATACTGTAGTATATTCGTCGCTCGTTGTGGCTAGTAAACAGAGGCCTAAACTCTCTCGACTGTCCTGTTTTTTTGGTCATGAAAAAAAAAAGAGTTAATTATATAGATACTCGTGGAAAGTAACCACAGAGGTCTTTTATCCCATTCTAACATAAATTATGTAAGCCTTAAGCCTTTTCGAGTGATTTTTGCATTAATATTCACCGAGTTACCCGAAACCCGGTACGTAACGTGTGTTACACCAAATTCTCTTGAAAAAATGTAGCCAGTTTATTGCTGCCTTGCTCATCGGCAAACGTGCACGTCTGGTAGAAGACGATTTAAGGCTTCGCGTAAATCGTTAGCATATTTCGGGTAAATTTTGCATAGCCATAACCGACCGAGAAGCACGTTATTTCAATACAGTTTGAGAACGGGTTCATGCTGCTAGCTACCGCCCTTTACGATGCATTTGGATGGAAGAAGATTGTCGGAACGGGCGACTCAATTCTAAAAGTTGAATTTCTTATTAAAATATGTGCTGCTTGGTGGATTATATGTATGCCGAATCGAAGAGTTTCGTGGGAAAAGTGTGGAGTCCTATTTTAAAAACGATAAGCAACGGAACCATATTTTGCCAGAATTTTGAATGGAGATCGGCGTTTCTCCCTCGGAAGAGGAAGACACCAACACGACCGGGGGGCTGTGGGTTATCCCATAAACCACCATGGCTCATTTAATCCATAAATTAGCGAATAGGAGGAATGTTGTGAATGTTTTTATTGTTTCTCCTGCATGTCTATTTTATCTGTATTTATCATGTCTATTTTAGCATAGCAGTGATTTAAGCTACTGGTAAATTAAAAGGTGGGTAAACTACGACATCCAGGTGTGAACGGCATAAGGAAAATAACCACCGATATAATAAACAAAAATCTATCAAAATTTTAATTTCAGCTATTAGTCAATTTTATTTTATAACTTAAAAAAACCCTATCCGCGTGTGACTTTGACTATATTAGTTTGGTACTACTGACTCTAGGCCTGTGATGAATTTAGGTCATGGAAATTCGTGTCAGCCTAAAAAGGAGTTAAAGTCTAAAAACACAGTACACAGTCCATCACAGTAGAAATAAAGCAGGCCTAGCATTTGGAATTGAACTAGTTTCTTCCGTCTGTCCTCCCTTTGAAATTGTATGAAAACAAGCGCTGCTTGTTGGATTATATCTATGCCGAATTGAAGAGTGGTTCACAACAGGCATTGAGTTCTATTTTGAGTTCTATTTTAAGTGTGTACTTTTGCTTATAAGCAAAGCAACGTTACTTTGCCAGCTATTTTTAACAGACTTAGGCGTGTCTCCCCAAACGCTGCGGGTACCACACCAGCTACTGTGGTTCGTTTAACGTCTCACCCCTTCTTTTCCGAGTGTGTCAGATAGGCTGTATAAAGTGCTCTTACTGCCTCTCTCTTCCTCCGGTCCTCCTTGGCCTCGGTCTTCTTCAGGTCAGCCTTGAAGGCCTGCGTGTCTCCGTGCTGTCCGTCCTTGTCCAGGATGTCCATCAGGTAGGAGATGTAGCTGGTGGCCAGCCGCAACGTCTTGATCTTGGACAGCTTGGTGTCGGCGGGGACGTTGGGGATGCACTCCCTCAGCTCAGCGAAGGCCGAGTTGATGCTCTGGGTCCGCCGCCTCTCCTTGCGGTTGGCCGTGGGTCTCCGCTTCACGGTGCGGGGGTGCGTGTGGTGGTGGTGGTGCATGCCTACCGGGGCTCCGTTCACCGGGATCCCGGCTCCCGGGACCATCCCGCCGGGTGCGTAGTGGTGGTGGTGGTGGGGGTGATGGTGGGGGTCCAGGCCGCCGCTAGACCCGCCGCTGTTGCCATGGTACTCGGGGCTGTAGCCGGGTGCGAGGCCGTACTCAGTGGGGGACATGTCCGCGTGGCTGATCAGCCAGCTGGTGAAGTACGGAGGAGCCCCGGTGTCCTCGTGACACCGACCCGCAGCCGCCGCCGCTGCGTGCAAGGAGTAGTGGCTCTCGTGGTGGTGCATGACCGGGTGGTGAGGGAAGCCCGAGACCAGACTCATAGTGACACACACGCGCGCGCAGCACACGCACACCACGCACGCACACACACACACACACACACACACACACACACACACACACACACACACACACACACACACACACACACACACACACACACACACACACACACAGGTCCGGTCGGGATGCTGCAACAGCGGGTTTGCCTTCCCTGTTTAACGGTTGTCCAGTCCAGATGTTTGCAAGATGAATAATCTCCCCATCGGCAGCTTGTTAACAGAACCGAGAAAAACAGCCGAGTTAGTTAGTCCGACCGTGTGATACGGGATCCAGGACTCAAGTAGGCGAGACCCGTGCTAGTCCGGTGTGTACAGGCCGTGCAGGCCCGCTCAGCTCTCTGTCCTAACAAACTACTCCCCCTCAGACATTATTCCTCTTCTTCTTCTGATGGAAAGTCACGGTGGTTATTACTCCTCTTCTTCTTCTTCTTCTTCTTCTTGTTCTTCTTGTTCTTCTGTAGTGTAGCTTCCTCTCATCTTCCCAGAACTCTCTGCGCGTTAGTTACCGGCTGACAGCCTCAGAGCCGTTTGGCAAGGCAGGACCAGTCTGGGCAGGGACTGGATAAGCACTACTAGTTCATACTGTGTAAAGCCAGGGTAAAGCCAGCATGCCTGTACATACGGAGAGAGAGAGAGAGAGAGAGAGACAGAGCGAGAGAGAGAGAGAATCTACTACGTCGTCTTTACTACCGGGGAGGGGGCACTGACGTCACAACCTCCATCAACCAATAGCGACAGCCCCAAACCCAGCCCCCACCCCCTTTCCCCTCCTCTCTCTCGATCTCTGCAGGGTCTGTTTACTTGTCCTTAATGTCAATGGGCCTGCTAAGTAGGCCCGCTGACACACACACATACACGCACACACGCACGCACTCACGCACTCACGCACGCACACCATTAGAAAGTCATGTGTGCAATGACATGAGCCTGTCTCCGGTGTTAGAAGGTATAGGTACTTTATAGGTAAGATTATTATTTTATAACATTCTATATACAGTCTTGTTAGAATGGTTTTGGATAACGCGGGACACAAATTAACCTAAATTCGTCATAGAAAAACAACCTGAGGAGGGGAAAATGGGCGCAGAGGAATATTTTCTTGTGTCCTACACTCTGAAAGGACTGCTGCTTTTAGATGAGCAGCATGGGTCTTTTATTTTGGAGGGTGGTGGTACATTAGCTACAGACATATGCATTAGCCACGGAGTTAATGCATTTAAAGATGCATCTTGAAAGGCCAGGATACACCATCAGTGCTTGGAGGTAATTTTTGAAATCATTAATTATAATCATCAGCAGCAGTTTTTTTAATAGTGTTTTTGTCCCTGCTAGGCCACCATGTTGCCATATTGAATTAGCACCCAGTTTACCAGTCTCAGTCACAGCTGAAGGCTATATTGACAACCTACTCTCTTTTTCATATATTTCTGAATTCCATTTTATTGGGGAAGTTCTGTTAATGTTGAATTCATAGCACTACATGCTTTTAACTCTTCTCGTGTGTCTGGTGCCTACAGGGGTCCTGGAGGAGGCTCCAGGAGGTTCTTCAGTGGGTTCCAGAGGTCCTTGAGGGGGTTCCAGGGGTCCTTGAGGAGGTTCCAGGGGTCATTGAGGAGGGGCTCCAGGGGTCATTTAGGGGGTTCAAGTGTCCCCAGCAAAATAAGGAATATTTTAATTTCGCTAGCTCTGGAATTCATTACAAAAGCAACAACTAAAATCTGCCCATATGGGACTAAATCTGATCAAATGGTCATCTGGGACAGGGGAAACTTTAAGAAGCTCCGGTATAAAGTACAGGTGGATGGAGGGGCCATGGATGGGTTTCTGATGGGTGTCCCCAAAAGAGGCGGAAACCTTCCTCAGTTTGGCTCATCCCGAGGCTAACAGATCTGAGGAACCACCGGCCCATATCATTTAGTCCGTTTTCGTTGATATCACGTCCAAATATACAGTCACACTGTGAAGGCCACAAGACAGATACTAGCCAGTCCTGGACATCTGCTAATGCATGTCAGTTTTCTGGACTTAAATCAATAAATTAGTTTCATTGCTAATAAAACCCAGGGATTTCGAGTCACACGCACACACGCACGCACGCACGCACGCACGCACGCACGCACGCACGCACGCACACACACACACACACACACACACACACACACACACTGACTGTTAAAGACATTTATGATGCCAGGAAATACTGTGCAACCAAAGATTAGTCAGACAAGACTGAAACAGTATCAGTGACACATGCAATTGTGCATTAAAAATATTCCAAAACAATGATCATATGATATGAAAATATCACTCAAATATTAGACTTTTTAATTTCTAATGTGGCCTGCTGTAGCCAGTCTGCCTCGTCAAGAATCAATATTTTTGCTCTAGTTACTGTTTTACCATAATAAAAAAATAAAAAACTTTTTCATAGGCTACAGGTTACGTTTATATAATGATTTATCACCATATCAATCAGTCAATATGTATACCCTAAAAATTACTATTTTGATTGATTGAAAATTAAAAAAAATCTGTTTTATTCAATGAAATAATAAATCATACATATATTGTATTGATAAAATGAATCATACTTATATTGATATATAATATTGTGTACACTTAATTTATAACAACAATATATAAAATAATATAATTTTTTTCTATTAAATGTGATTACATTTAATGTTATATTTTCTGTTAAAGTCAATAGCTAAAACAAAAATGGACCGTTAACTAGGAGACGGTTTCTACAACACAGTAAAAATACTTATATTACTACTAGCACTGGTTAAACAGTGTGACTTCTGCATATGTTTGAACTGACCTTTATAGTGTCTCTTCTAACCTTGGTTGTCACTTTAAACAACGTCAAATCCCACAAAATACAACCACGTAAACGTAACCCACAGCCTTAGATGCGTTACAGTGGATAGAAAAAAATCCTCATGCAAGCGCAACGAGCAAAAATAAAAAATAATATTGTATTACATGTTTTACATTGATCTCACTTCTATAATATTTATAAAACACAACCAAATGATGCGTCCCCTGAACATATGAAATATATATGTTAGTTGTAGTAGAAATAATTCTAATAATATTCAGAAATATTGGAGCTTTAGCATCAGAAAACCGCAAAGTGTTCATTAGACCAGTGAGATATGGTTGATATCCATAAATCCAAGGCTGTATCATTACGCCAGAGCTCGCAAACACAAGGGTTACAATATAAAATGACCACCATTCAGATTCAATACATGCAGTAATTTCGTTTTTGAACCTGAAGCTTTATTCAGCTGAACCTGAATGAATGTATGTGAGCACCGGAGTGAAATGTCAGGGCCGGGTCCGAGCCGACGGCTCACCGACTATGCTTCCCTCGGGTGCCGCGAGAAAGGGAGTCCGCTGTCTGTCCGGAGCTCAGCCCAGCCTGGAACCGTTCATCTATCCATTTCACATAACTGAATACTACTTTTTTTTTGCCTTGTCATAAGCGGTCGACATTACTGTCAGGGTTATTCGTTACTGTTTTTATTGGCAGGTTTGAGAGTGAATGCTGAATTGCTGTTTCACATTTTCAAATTTCTGAATTTAAATTAATTTAGTTCAGTCCTGAGAATAATAGGACAGAGAGAGAGAGAGATCGTGACATGGAAGGAAAGTGTGAGAGAGGTTGGCAACAAGTAGATCAAGTTACAACTAACTAGATCTAACCCAGAGCTGTGGGTCTATTTCATTCTGTTTGGTCTTTTTAATAAAGTTCCCTGTTGCCTTAAGGTAAATCAAACCAGGGCTCCCCAACCATTTTCATGTCAAGGACCCAACAGATCCACATTAGACCCCAAACCCCTGTTTGATAAGATTAAGTCCCAAGGAAGGCCACATGTAGTGTTGTTGTTAGATATGACTTGGTACCAATGATAGGACTGGATAAACTGTGATAACCTCTAGTGAATTAAATAATTGTGAAATTAAACTTGGGGACCCCGGAAGATCCATCACAGACTCCCGGAAGATGGTTCAAGGAGCCCTGGAAGAGCCTTCAAGGAGCCCTGGGAGACCCTTCAAGGACCCCTTTGTGGTCCCTGGACCCACTTTGGAGACCATTGAGTTAAACTATAGCTCCACTCAAAATAGCTTTAATAACCTGCAGTTTACTGAAAGTAGGTAGAATACAACAGTAACTCTACTCTAAACTAAACTTTTAATAAAGCTGTAACCCTACTCAAAACAGTTTATATAGAGCTGTAGCCCTACTCTAAATATTTATATTAAACTACAGCCCTACTCAAAACAGTTTATATAGAGCTGTAGCCCTACTCTAAATATTTATATTAAACTATAGCCCTACTCAAAACAGTTTATATAAAACTGTAGATCTACTCTGAATAGTGTTATTAAACTATAGCCCTACTCAAAACAATTTATATAAGGTTGTAGCCCTACCCTAAATATTTTTATTAACTTATAGCCCTACACAAAACAGTTTATATAAAGCTGTAACCCTATGCTAAATAGTTTTATTAAACTATAGCCCTACTCAAAACAATTTATATATGCTTGTAGGCCTACACTTAATAGTTTTAGTAGATTCAAAGCAGTGTTCTGCTCAAACTACTTCAGTTTACCCATAGTAGCCTACACATAGCAGGCCATGCAGTCTCTGGATGAGGTCACGTTTCTTTTGCCATGCAGGGCCCTCCGCTAGCGTGATTTTATGATTCATAATTGCAACAGTCCAGGATGGTAATGCTTGTCCTCACGAGAAGAGCTATATCTGTCTGGTCCATGGCAACGACAGTGAAGTAGCAAATACATGAACGCAATGCAGGACCTACCCACACTTTTGGTTGGTTTAGTTAGTTAGTTAGTCAGTCAGTTATTTGAGGATGTGATAGATTGAGGCATTTGGCTTTTGGGGTAGCCGGTATTATTTTATCGTTCTAGTTGTGTGAGGGTGAAGCAAGGTGTTGAACATAATCAGTGTGCCAGTGAACCTTCCCAGGGTAAATAAAGCTCAGCAAGCCTGGATGGTGGAAGCAGTATGCAGTAGTGGAGGTCACTGGTCCTTAACTGTCTGGTGTCAACCCCCTCTTATGAGTCATTTAGAACTTGGGACAAAATAAGCTTGGTAGGGTCATTTTTCCATCTTTCTAGTAAATGACTGAAACATGTGTAATTAGTAGAGGGACACCCAGAGAAAAGAGGGTTCTTCATTGGTTCTTTGGTTAGGGTACAGGTTCTCAGGGTGGTTCTTAAACATTCTTTTAATACTGCTGGTTTGGAACATTTTATTCATTCTTTACAGCACCATAAAGGTTCTGCGGAGATCCAGCTGGGCACTATGGAAAACCTTTGCAAAAGGGTTCTTTATAGCACCAAAATGAGCTCCGCTATGGCAAAAGCCTAAAGAACCATTTTCTGCTACTTCATATAACCCTTTTTTATGATTACATGCTACTGGTGGGAAAGTAGAGAATTCCATCTTTTCAGTACAATGCGGTTGATACAGTGGGTCCAGCCACTGGAACTCAACTGGATTCTCCCATACTCCCATATTTAATTGGTTACTGTGGCATGGAAACTGAGTTGACTCTTCTCAAGCTACAGCAGAGTATTTGACAAATTATATTTTTCTTTATGTTCTAATTTCATTGGGTTACACTGTCTCTGCTTTACGGGCTGCAACAAACCACACCCAATGCCCAGCTACACCATATCTTGCTTGTTGTTTCTTTTCACAATCTGAGTTCAATTGTTCAGATTCAGAAATATGGTTATGCACATGCATGCATGGATGCAATTGAGGGTAAACCAGGCTAAATCACCCACCTTTTTATTCTCTCGACTGGAAGAACTCGCTCTTACTATCGCTCGCTATATCACCATCGCTATTGCTCTCTCCATCTACACGTAAAACCAAACAGACCTGGATGCAGGTTCACGTCTGCTCCCTGGGGGTTGTTGAAAAGCGTTCTGGGAAATGTAGGACATCACTGACTGAACTAGACTAGAAGTAGACGGAATGTATTGACTATGTTTGTAACCTCTTTTATTTAACAATCTAGCACTGAATGCGTATAAACACAGGTATGAGCTATGATTATTGATACTAATGATTATTAACCTATTATTATTATATTATATTATTATTATTATTATTATGCCCTTGTTATTTTAATTGAGGAGCTATCTCTGTGTGTGTGTGTGTGTGTGTGTGTTCATGGATGACCATGAGCAACATATAACCTGATAAAACTGGTTATAACTGATTACAACTGTGAGTCATAGGTTATAACTGCAGCTGCTAGATGTAGGTCAAAACTGGTTATAACTGTTGGTTTCAGGTTATAACTGGTTATAACTTCTGGTCATAGGTTATAACAGGTTCTAACTGTTAGTTATAGGTTTAAACTGGTTATAACTGATAGTTTTAGGTTATAGTTATAATTGCTAGTTATAGGTTAAACTGGTTATGGCTGCTGGGTATAATCTATAACTGGTGGTTATAGGTTATAATTGATTATAACTGCTGGTCATAGAATAGAACTGGTTATAACTGCTGGTTATGACCGCTGGTTATAGAATAGAACTGGTTATGACTGCTGGTTATAAGTGCTGGATGTCTTTGTCTTGTTTTTGTGTGGGAGAGAGCGAGAGCGGGAGAGAGACATAGAGAGAGAATGGGGGTTGCAGAATGTGTAGAGGAATTCCCTGCCTCTCAGAGAGGAAGGCATATGATTTATATTTGTTTAAGTGTTGAATGGGGGGCTGCATTCTGTGTGTGCATGTGTGTGTGTGTGTGTGTGTGTGTCGGTCTGTTCTGTGTAATCCATCTATGTGAATGGGAGCTGTTGCAGTAATTTAGATCAGTTTGTGTCTCCTGATAATGACACATAATTAGACTGTAGGTCAGTCGGTCAGACTCCTGATCTCTCTCTCACACACACACACACACACACACACACACACACACACACACACACACACCTCTCCCCCTCTATGCCCTCTCCTCTGATCTCAGCCATTCCTCCTCTGTATAAATAAACCTGACAGAGTAGCGGGGCTATGTGTGTGTGTATGCATGCGTGTGTGTGTGTGTGTGTGTGAGAGAAAGTAAGGCTATGTCTGTGTGTGTGTGTGTGTGTGTGTGTGTGTGTCAGGCTGTGTGATGACGTGCAGGTACATTCCAGAGCAGCGGAAGTTTCTTTTCAGAGTGAAGTGCTGTTGTTGCTGGCTGGGCTCAATTACAACTTACACTGAGGCGATACGTGCTATACGGTCATCATCAGTTCGCTATATCAGTTGATTTCAGGGGTTGAGCTCGCTTTGTTATACTTACGACTGTAACCAGTACTGTTGTGGTAAATAAAACAACAATGAACAAAAATCAATCATACTTTCAGAAGAAAAATTAATTGCATGAACAAAACACAATAATAATCCTCATAAATCCTGATAAATCCTCATGCATCAATTTGATACTACTTACTATGATGCATGCGATTCACGTTAGCCTAAAAAAGTGGTAAGCCTACTTTTGGTGGGTTTACCCCTGATTGTAGATAATATGGCCTGTAATAAGATTTACATCATTTTATTTATTGTTGACTATGCATGCAATCCTGTAACCCTGATGAAGGCTAGTGAAGCCAAAACATGTTGGTGTTTAATGTTAAAGCAGTGTCACTTTAGCAGCAGCTGATTTCTTTTTTTATTCCTTTCCACCCTTTTGATAAATATACTGGTTTTAGTGATGTATAGACATATGTTTTGTAATTTTGCTAACTGTATATTCTTTCTATATATTTTGGATTTTTGTGTGTGTGAATTTTCATTGATTTTTTAAAAATGAAATTCCTTTCCAAATTAGCAGCTAACAGAGCCACATTCCAAAGACATCATGTCATGTCATGGCTCTGATAGGGCACCGGGCAAAAATATATTTCAGATGATTCAGTGTAGATTAAAGGAGATTTAAAGTGCCACTCTGACCATTAACTGTAACCTATTAAAATGAACTAATATTTCATTAAAAAAAAATATGATGTTTTATTTAAAACAAATTTTTTTTATCTGTTGATCTCAAAGTCACATTCACATAAGTGATCAGACTTGGGACAGAGTTTTGTGTTGATTATTTAAACCCCTCCCCTATATATATAGATCCCAAAGTCGCAATGGCAAGAATGATGGCTCGTCAGACTCAGAAGAGAATTTCCTGTTAATTTCCTATTTCCATTGTTCACAAAGTTGCACTGACTTGATTGTTGGCTTGTCGGACACAGGACAGTATCCTATTCATTAGTGATGTCACTTAAGTCCCTCAACCTTTCCTGATTGGCTGTTTTTGTCATTATTTATTTGTATTCACCCCAAAATCACATTGAGATGTGTGATAGCTCACTGGATTCATGGGACAGTATCCTGTTGGTTGGTGAGGTCATTAAAGTGACATTGACATGACTGACGGCACAGCTTGCAACTTATGACAAATCATTTTCTATTCTATTTATCTTTCCCCCTGTTGAATCCTATTACTATTTGCTGCTGCAACAACCTAATTTCCCCACAGGATCAATAAAGTTTTATCTAATCTTATCTTCTGGTGGCCATATCTACAAGTTAAGTTGAAAAAAAGTGGAACAAGGAATATGTCATGTATTGAGAAAATGTCTGTTTCAGGTAATTTTGTGGTTGGTGTACTTGACACAACAGATATAAAACCATATAAATAAAGTATTAATAGTTGTTTTTGTTTTCGATTTTAGTATTTTATGAAATTACAGACGTTATACAACCAAAATATCCAATCCAGCCAAAACCTCTGTTTTCACCTGTGGTGTCTCGCCTTAAAAAAATAAGAGCAGCTTCTTTTCTGTTCTCCTGAGAAATAGACCTCAGGGACAAAGTGAATACCCTATTTTCCTCATTTTAAACCTTGGATTGCCAACACACTAAAAATTATTAATCTTTTATTTTGTATTTGAACAGTAACTGATAATCACCTCTCGGGTCTGGCAGTGGTTGGACTTCAAACACAGTGGTCCCACCCCCATCAGTCTGTGTTAACATGGAGCCATGCGAGTAAAGCAGCTGTTTACTACTGTGGGTATGAAACAATGTAGGCTGAGGATTTAAATACCACTTGTTGAGAGGTGATGAACTGAGGAACAAAGTGAAGCTGATATTTTGAGCCGATAACGTTTTCACCATTTTCATTAAAAGAAAATCCCAGAATTGTATTTTTGTCAGGATGGAAAAGCCTCCGAAACAGCGGAGACATTTACTGTATGATTTTAATAGTCACATGGGTAATAAGATATATGATGTGAATGCAGTATGACTGAAGGATAGTCTTTCTCTACTTTAACCTGTTTCCTCAGTTTCCCTCCCATATGGTCAGTGTCCTCCATGTCTTTCCTTTCTCTTTCCCTGTCTCCCTCCGGTCAGGTAGGAGCGCTAGTCCCTCATAGAGACCAAAGAGACAGTTAATCTGAGGGGATTAGCACCTCTGTGAAGCTGAGAGCTCGTCTTGAAACAGTGAGAAGTTCCTTTTTCGTGGTCCTAAGGACTGCGGCTGAAACTTTAGAGACATGAAAGCTAAGAATGTACATCGACACCGTGTGGGAAAACAACGCACTTAATACACTCTCACATGGCCAAAACGCAAACTTCACACACACAATGGCCTCACAGTTTTGTTCCCGTAAATGGGCAAACAAGCCTTAGGGGCTAAACATCAGACCAATAGATTGACAGGGATCAGTCGGGTGATTACCGCCTCCATTCCCAGGGGATGAAGGTGGCATCCTCTTTGTTAACACAGGTTACAAAAATGTCACTTAAGGCTTACATTTTCGTGAGCGTTTTTATATTATCTTGGCTTCTAAGTGTTCTTTTTTATGTTTGATTCCCTAACCTTTTGAACTTTTGAGCCAATGTAGTCGCTAGTGCCAACAGACACAGAATCAAACAAGAAAAATGACATTTCTGGCCAACAAATCTTCTATTATCCATACACTGACATGTCTGAACCGAAAGAGTAACAAATTAAAGTATTATAAACAGTTATATCTAAGCGTTGACTATAAATTTTAGGGCAAGTGTGAGGGCAATATTATAGTTTACCTGGCTGCCACCTTTTGTAGTGATAGTAGTGAGAGCATGAAGTATCAATTTTTGTTCATATCTATTCTTGGATGTATCCAATACCAACATGAACTGACAATGTCAATAACGTGTGTTCAGAGTAATAAAAGCAAAATACTTTTTTTTTTGTTTCTGATACATTTTGATTATTGCATACGCCTTCAAGTTTTGACTGAATTGTCTCCCCAAATACCAATCAAATCGCTATTTGGCTTTCTTTCCATTGTTGTGTCACACTGTCCTCCATGCTAACGCTGGCTTAGGCAAAATGGCATAGTGGCTAAATTACAGTTGTCTCAGACGAATGACGTAAGGTTTACTTGCTGTCATGACAATGCTGACAAATTCTGGTTTGAGCGTTCATATACTAGGTGCATGTAGGTCACATGCCTCAAGATCCAATTTTGTACCACATATGGCCCAGATGGGAATTGAAAAAATGCGATTCCATGCAGCTTTTTCAATCTGTGTCAAATGTAGGGGGGGTATCTGAATTGGGGCATTTCAGCCGCAGTGTGAACAGAGCCAAAGTCTATGCATAACTCCTCACCTTAATCCCATGTGCTCCTGAAACACCTCAAGCCCTTTATGTCCACATGAATAACCACTGCTCATATGACAGGTCTGTCTGTTGTGGGGGGGATTATTTCAGGGGAAATTTCCCTTTATTCCTCTGGAGGGAAAATATCCCTGTTTAGCCCCAAAGAGCCAAAGTGTCAATGTCTTTAACAGGTGGTTGATAGGAAAGCCTTTCGTATTTGCTTGTGTTAAATAAGGCTAATATCATATGAGGTGGCTGATGACGCCGCTACACTCAAACCCTGTATGTCCCAACAGTTAGCTTGTCAGGAATCAGACCAGACTGACCAACATAGATTTTAAACCAAGCAATGGGTTGTTGAATGGGTGTCATGGACCCTTATATAAAAGGCCATGAAAGACAATGAACAGAAGGCTCCACCTACTGACTCCTTAGTCCTACTGAGAGACTTTAACACTCATGTTGGTGACAACTGGACTACCAGGAGGGGCGTGATTGGGAGGATCTGAAGGGGTGTCTTGTTGTTGGATTTCCACACTGGATTTCCACACGAGACAAGGAGGCTCATAAGTGTACTTGATACCAGAGCACCTTGGGCCAGAAGTCGAGCTTCGCCACAACAATTGCTGACTGAGTCCCTCGCTGAAACGCACCCTGATAATATTCAAGGGATTGGACAGCGTTACGTTTCCATACTGAGATTTGACCAACCTTTTGGTCTCAAGCCCAAACATGCATGAATGCGAGATGATGTTAGTTATTACATTTATTATTATTATTACTACTACTTTAGTAGAGTACTAGTGGGGTTTCCCCAACAATAACACTGTCAGACAGAAACACTGAAATCACTGCTGCTATAAAACAGTGGTCCTTAAGAAAAACCTCAACAACACCATGATTGATGGGTCACATCAGCCGTGTGTGTGTGTGAGAATGTATGCGTGTTTGAGAAGGTAATTAAGTGCTCATTAAGAAGTAGTCCAAACTAAGCCGAGTTTCCATAAGCTGTTCTGTTCACCCTTCATTACAGGGTATAACCACACACACACACACTTTTTTTTTCTCACTCCATCTAAGGAAAACATACCAGTCATGAAGTGTGTGTGCACCTGAGTGAATTTGGCTTGTAATTGGGTTTATTTGACTATTAAAATACATGGAATCATGTGCCATCTTCACATCATTAAGAGGACGACACACTGTGTACGTGTGTGTGTGTGTGTGTGTGAACGGTCATCAGTATGTTTCCAGGTGTCCATATGGCAGCGTTCAGAAAGGCCAACTGTTGGAACATCTGACAAATCTACCTGGATGTGAGTATATGTGTATTAGAGAGAGAGAGTAGCAATAGTAGCCAATGATAAGACCTTAGATTTCTGCTCCTTTTTTCTCTTTTTCCTTTTCTTTTCCTCCATCATATTCACATTAACAGGTCTACAGAGGGCCATACATGCCATATTATAGCACTGTATGGGAAGGGTTTCCTTAAATTTCCTCTAACTCGTCTAACAGGGTAAAAGGAAGACTGGAGTTGATATTAGGCCTACTGTAGAATGATGATGAATGATGCACCTACTCTAGCAACTTGGTGGAAATGGACTGTGTAGTTTTGAACAAGCAAATCACATATTTTTCGGTATTTTTTCGGTACTTTTTTGGTATTGCCTTTCATAGCGTTACATCGTTGTGATGAGTTAACATAGCTAACTAGCAAGCACTAATTAGACAGCATTAATCACAAATAAACAGATCAACCTCATCGATGGATGCAATCTTTCTCCAAGCATTGTTTTTGAGGCGTTTATTCCTGTAGTCTTTCAAGCAAAAGTTGTAGAGAACTGGGAAGCTTTGAATCACTGTAATCAACTTCTTGTCTGCTTTGCACTTGTCAAAACTATTGTTGAAAGGAAATGAAAAGAAAGTTCGACCATGGCCAACCTTTCTTGGTCGACCAGCTTGTAGACCATCCACATATTGGCTGAATTTTGCTGCTTGCTCAGATCTATAGGAAATGAATGCACTTCCGATTACTTGTTGATTGTGTTGCTTGCAGCATGAATGCACTGTTTGGTACAGAGATATTGTAGGGGCAAGTTCAACAGGATCAAGGAGGTCCTGGCCTTGGCACAGGACATGGGTTCAGAAAAGAGGAAGCTGGGAGTAGAGCAAATAACATCATCAGGAGGAAGCATCAAGGTGCGCAAAAGTCGTTTCTCAAGCAAAACAAGAACAATGTACTGGAAAAAGTGTATAGAGGAAGAATATGGAGGCATCTAGGATTAGAGTCCAGATTTGTCTGTCGGACTGCCAGATGGTGAAAGCGTGATTCATCACTCCAGGGAACGCGTTTCCACTGTTCCAGAGTCCAATAACGGCGAGCTTTAAACCACTCCAGCCGATGCTTGGCATTGCACAATGATCTTAGGCTTGTATGTGGCTGCTTGGCCATGGGAACCTGCCATTGTGTGGCCTACCACTTCGCGGCTGAGCTGTTGTTGCTCCTAGACATTTCCAATTCACAAAAACAGCACTTATAGTTGACCGGGGCAGCTCTAGCAGGGCAGAACTTTGACAAACTGATTTGATGGAAAGGTGGCATCCTATGACGGTGCCACGTTGAAAGTCACTGAGCTCTTTGGTATGGCCCATTCTACTGCCAATGTTTGTCTATGGAAATTAGACAAAACACTTGATTTTATACACCTGTCACCAGTGGGTATGGCTGAAATAGTGAAGGGGTGTCTGCATACTTCTGGCCATGTAGTGTATCTTCCAATAGCGGATTGATGGGACAAGTTCTAGCGAGTTGACAGATGAATTTAGGAAGAAGAGTATGTGAAGACTGGAACAGGTTCATTCAACAGGTAATGAAAGACATGCACACACATATGTACATGAATGAAAAAGGTAAGAGACACAGAGACAGATTTAGGTGAAGTCATCCATGATCTGTCTTTTCGCTGTAGCTGTAGCTGAAATCATTTTGGGTGATGATGTTTAGATCATAGAGAATTGTGTGTGTCTGTGCCAGGGTTTTTTAAGGTAAAGGACAATGGGATCAAAGCAGTCAGAACAAAAGGCCAGAATATACTTGATGTGAAGACAAATTTTGGCAAGTTCGTGAGAACAAAAGTACACGTTTCTGGGGAGGAAAAAAAGCGCCGCACTGGCTTCGGCCACGACAGTGTGAACAGTTCTTGCTGGCCAAACGAATCAAAATTCTTCACACGCCAGCCTCCACTGTCTGCAACTGGTCTAAACAATATCACGTGACTGGTTGTGTTGCCTTGTGGAAAAGCGTCCAATGTCCTTTGCCAGTATATTGCCTGTGTTTCCATCTCCGTGCTAACGTCTTGTTGTAAACTCTTCCAAATTAATGGTTCGGAGGCTTCAAAATCCTCAGATTCCCTTGGCTCCCTTTGTTTCTCTTTCACCACAGCCGTTGTTGCCGATATCTTGGTTTTTGTCACTGGTTTTTCCGTCTTTCCCTAGGCTACAGTCACCTCTTTAATCGTTGTGTGCCCCGACTGGCGTGGAGTAACAAACAATACCAAGCCCCACTTCATTGTAAGTATCCCCTGAAGTATCCCCTTTACCCCTGAAGAAATGTGTTAATTCTTGCTGGAGTAGGAGTACCTCTAAATGTGTCATTATCAAGTGAACTATGGTATCAACCAAATCAGTGCTATAGTTCCTGGCCTCAGCGAACTGCCTTCTCTCAATATATTTTATTATTTACTTCCTACTTTGATAGTAGCTGACATGTGGGTGTTTTTCTCCTCTAATGGGCTTTTCACGAGGAATGGAGCCCGAAATCCTCTAAATCTACCAATCAGATCTCCTTCACTGACTTACTTTGCATTGATGCAGTTCATTCTAAATCCAACCTGAGATCTGTCTCTATCATAGACAGTGTAACTGATGACCAGGCTTTAGTGGGTATTTGGCATCAGGACAGGAAAATTACACACACACACACACACACACACACACACACACACACACACACTGTGTTTGACACAGTGCTCCTAACATCCTCTGCGATCATCTGTCCTGATACACTTACATAGAAAGTGTATAGACTCTTACATATTTTCCACTCTCGCCTGAGAGAGAGAAAGAAAAGTACTAGCACTGCAATTTCTATTGAAAGTACATGCATGTGGTAGGTTAATATTATTGATTTTCCATTTCATATAACATGTGGTCCTGTGTATCTCAATGGGTAAAGCAAGGCACTAACTACCAGGCTTATGGGTTCCATTCCCTGTGTACATCAATGGGTGGAGCAAGGCACTAACTACCAGGGTTTATTCAGTCTAGCTTGCATGGACCAATAACCTACTAGTCTACAATGATTTATTACCTTTCAGTTGGGTCACTTGGGTGGTATAAAAGTTGAAGACAGCTTGGAGAAAGTGCAGTAATACCAGCCTGGGTTGAATGACCTTCCTTTTGTGCCAAACATATGAATTTTGAAGGATTTCAGGACCTACTATGATGGTGAATCATGGTTTAAACTGTGGTTTAAACTCATCTTTTCCTTAACCACCTGCAGGGCAGCGCAGTCGAGGCCGAAGTTTTATTGATTCAAATCTTTTTAAATTCATAAGAAGCAAAAATAGAAATAGCAAAAAAAGGGCTCTCAAGTTGAGGGGAAGATTGGGAACCAACATTTGCTCTTGTCCCTTCAAAGTATCTCACAATGACACACAAACCCAACATGGGTCCATTATGGGGAGCCCATGTAGAGCCCAAACCAGCCCTTATTATAACTTAAAATTAGGTTTAGGTTAGAATTTAGAATTTGGTCAATTCATGAAGAATTAATTGACACTTTGGTCAATTAAGAGGGTGGAAACTATAAAGTTGTTAGGTTGCTGATTTAAAAAACGTTCTGGTGACATATACTGTCTTGTGTAGTTTCTGTTTTTTTCAGGACACCAACAGATATGTTCTTCATACTCCCTCAATGCACAGCAGCAAAAAGGTGAGTTGTTAGCTAGCTTCAGTAACGGCTAAATAATATTAGCTACAAGAAAATCACTTATTTCTACTGGCTTAATGTTACCTGAGCTACCATTCGATGGTGTTGATCCAGATGGTAAGGTTAAAAAAGGTACCTTGTGTATAATTCAAAACAAAAAGTGTGTGAGGTTGCATAAACACATTAGCTAAATTAGCTATGTTTCGCTAGCTAGTAGTTTTTAAAGTGCATCATTTTGTTTACACCGGGATTAAGAGATATTTAACAAACAACAATAAATGTTTTCTGAGCTGTAAAGATATTTGTATGACCTTTATGGTGAAAACTAACAATACTGGACATAAATTAAACATTGCAGATAGTTTCAGCAGGCCAAAAAAATATACAAAAAAATTTAAAATATGTCTTGCCCTCCTGTACTGCCAGCTCCACCCCGATCAGTGATGAAATATCCAAAGATTTAGGGATAGTATGAGTTGAGTGGACAGAAATGTAAAGAAGTGTTTACTAGAGATGGGCGGATACATTGAGGACAGAAATCCTCCACTTAAAAAAACCCCTCCATTGCAAAAGTGCCCCGAGACTCGGCATCATTCTCCATTGTTTAATGTTAGCTAGCTAGTAGGCTAATCTCCAATACGTTGTCAAATGGGTATTGCAGGTCTGCACGGGGTCATTCCTATGTTCCCCAGTTCTACATATGTGCTCTCCCAGGGTCCTATGTTCCCCATATTTATATGGCACATAATAGACCCCTTTTCAGTTAGTAAACATGATGACGTTTTTTTGTGGGCGGAGCTTAGCTGG
Organism: Hoplostethus mediterraneus; assembly: GCA_034670385.1. Classification (NCBI taxonomy): domain Eukaryota; kingdom Metazoa; phylum Chordata; class Actinopteri; order Trachichthyiformes; family Trachichthyidae; genus Hoplostethus; species Hoplostethus mediterraneus. The sequence goes on from JAXDDW010000083.1 coordinate 306,799, forward strand.
AGGCAGAAGCCGGCTTGTTTATAACATGGCTGAAGAAAATAACGCTGTATCTGAATATTTACGGTCACTCACTCTCCAGGACCGCGAGTGTTACTTGACCAAGTTAACATTAACCAACGGGACCAGATTGGCCGACCCGACGATCTGACAGGACTACCTACTGTGGAATGGCCAGACATTTACACCTACCTGATAGAGAAACCAAGCGTGTATAGTAAAGAGAAACTGAGGGCGTATACATCTTTAGATGCCTATAACTAAGTCCTGAATGGTCATTGTGGCAAGGTGCCACATTACCAGGGTCCGTGACAGACAGAGACAGACACGGGAGGAGAGTTAACTGGCCAGCAGGGCCGTTTTATTAACACGTCCACAATAATAAACCCGGCCCGACGTTGACGGCAGTGAAGAGCGCCGTCCTCCTCGGTGCACACACCTCCTCCCTCCCAGCAGGTCAGCCGCGGAGCACCAAGGCTGCCCCAGTCTGCCAGGCTTCCAGGGGTATCCCGCCCCAACCCCAACTGGTTAGCCCTTGCAGGCTGCTCCCGACTGCAACCTCCGGAGCTCAGCCGGTCACCGCCGGCTTTGGACGCCCGCTCTCTCACTCCATCATTCGCCGCTCGCACCCTCGCCTCCGTCCCGGCACTCCAGCCGTGGACCCCGCTCAGACGCTGCTGCTGCTGGCTCATCTCTCCACAGACTGTCCGGCTCGACCCCTCCGTCTCCTGCCGACTTTCAATCATACTGCCATACACTGGCGCGCTCTCACAGTTCCACATCCACACACAGGTTAAAAAGGGCCCGGCTGCAATCAGGCTTAAAGGATAATTCTGGGATTTTTCAACCTGGCCTCTATATCCACAAAATCGCCTATCATACCGCGAAGTAGATCCCAAACGTTTCGGAGTTGCTCCGGTAGATCGGCTCAGCTGGCAGTCGCAAAATGGGGGCTCAATGGCTGCAATGTAATCCAGGGCATATCAATGCGGTAAAAGTACGTCCACTAAAAGTGCTTGATTTTGCCACCGACAGGCTCAGATTGTTATTCGTGTCTCTGACAAGTGTCTGACAACATTACTGAAAGGATCGCTGCAGAAATAGACCTTTTTTAACCAGAAAACTAAAGTCTAGCTCAAGGAGAAGTCCCGCTCTGAAATGGACGGTGGACAAAGGTGGTCTATGGCGAGAGGATTCACTTGTTGCAGGAAGAGGACGGTTACAACCGTCCTCTTCTTGCAACAAGTCAACCCTCTTGCTTTCATAGACCACCTTTGTCATATTCACCACCTTTGTCATATTCACAACAAGCAAGAGGGTTGACTTGTTGCAAGAAGAGGATTGTGTAAACAACCGTCCTCTTCCTGCAACAAGTGAATCCTCTTGCTTTCATAGACCACCTTTGTCAGAGCTGAGAGTTGAGAGTTGTTGTTAAAAAAAGGTCTATTTCTGGTTAAAAAAGGTCTATTTCTGTAGCGATTCTTTCAGTAATGTTGTCAGACACTTGTCAGACACACGAATAACAATCTGAGCCTGTCAGTGGCAAAATCAAGCACTTTTAGTGGACGTACTTTGACCACATTGATATGCCCTGGATTACATTGCAGCCATTGAGCCCCCGTTTCGCGACTGCCGGCTGAGACGATCTACCGGAGCAACTCCGAAACCTTTGGGATCTACTTAGCGGTACGATAGGCGATTTTGTGGATATAGAGGCCAGGTTGAAAAATCCCGTAATTACCCTTTAATTGGCCGCAGGCGGTCCCAGATCCAGGGGAGAGTCAGTCCACCGACTCAACTCTCCCCTGGATCCAAGCTAAGCCTCACCCCACCCTCCTCCCATCTGCCAGTCATGTACAAGACTTAAAATACAAAGATTTACCAGATGAGTTTTGTGTCATGCGATCCAAACACACACACACACACACACACACACACATAATGTTACAACTACAAGTTAGCTAATGCGCGAAGAGAGTTACGAGAGAAATCACCTAACGATATTCCTCCTAGTTCCCCAATTTGTGATTAGGTGGGCATGACAAATCTTTAGACACATATCCATACCTAAAACAGACAATACTTTATTTAACCTATGAAGTGTGCGCTGCAAACACAAGCATTTTTGATGATCGCCTCAGTCCAATCCTTTCGTTTTATCGCGTTTAACCATAGTTGTCTTCAATGTTTTTTTACTGGCAGTGGCAGCTGGTATACGATAAAATTTCAAGTTGGAGCCTCTCCTTCGATTCTGGCATCCAACAACACAGCAAGATGACATTTTGGGTGAACGGTAGCTTCTTACTCTGCTGCTCTGAGGTGAGGTGATGCCTCCAATTTTGCTTTGTTTTGCCTCCAGCTAACACCGTGACGTAATCTTGTCGTAGGCGCTAAAAGGGTCTATAGGAACATGACAAAGTGTCCTATGTTCCCCAGTTCTACATATGTGCTCTCCCAGGGTCCTATTCCCCAGTTCCATATAGCACATAATGGGAATCTGAAAAAGATGTTCCTCAGCTCTGTATTCGCTTAATATGATATTGGCTATTGTGGGAACTCATCAAAGGGGTTTTCTGTTCCCCAGCACTGCCGTATGGCTCTCAATAGGCCTACACTTGAGGGAACTTATCAAATGGTTGGAGTCATGGAATCAACAAAGGTCATAGCTTAATGCTGCCTTAGGTGAAAACTACCCTAGTATACATGTTTTTGAATCTAACTTTCACACTTCACATCTGTCTTCTAACTGATATTAAAAAAAACATGACATCATGACTTAAGTATCTAATTTAATCCAGTTTGATTTTTCTGCATTTATTTATAGTTTTTCCATCTTTAGCTGTGACTGACACTGCTGAAATGTACAAATACCAATGCAGTGATATTGTTACAATAGAAAAGTGGCATGCATAGACTTTTGTTGTGTTTATATTGCTGTTTTGAAACCTTGTTCCAATAAAAAAAAAAACCTGGATAATATTTATGAAATAGTTTAACTTGATAGGGGTCAAATTTGACCCAAACACAATAGGAGGGTTAATGTGTGTTAACAGAATAATGACCTGGGGAACATAGGACCCTGAGAAGGGTTAGGGTCAGTTGATGTGTGTTTTTCATCTTGCTGCCTAATTAATGTTGTAGAATTTTTTCTGCAAGTATTTGAAAGAGATTCAAGGGGACAATGTGTGCAAGTTTGCTGGGTTGGGTGTGGGAATGATCGAGTGGTTTATCAGTTAGCAGCTTACCTTACATTGACTACTTATTTAGAGATGCTGGCCCTAAGAAGTGAGAAGAAGGAAATGCCTCTTCCAACGATTAATATTCCCGACCATTGCCATTGTATCACAAACCACTCCCATTTCTTTCTAAATTGTCTATATTCTGACAAAGAATTAAATAAACTGGTTATTTGATGTTTCTCATTTTCTACATGAATCTGCTGGTGTTTGACCCAATGCTCCGTCTGAAACACTTCAACATGTTTATGTTTCACAGCAGCTTTTCCAAGGAGTGAGCCAGAAACACTCTGCAAACACTTCTGAACAGTGGAGATACAGACCGGATGGGCAAAAGAGATTAGCATGTTGTGTGTGTGTGTGTGAGAGAGAGAGAGAGAGAGAGAGAGAGAGAGAGCAAGAGAGAGATTGTGACATGGAAAGAGAGTGTGATCAAAATACACTTCCCATAGGGCCAATCCGTTTTAATGGAATGTTTAAATGGAACTTGACTTTCATTTTGCAAACTGGATTAACATTGTGGATGTGACCACAGCTCAGCTATAATGAGAATTATTTTGATTTAATAATACCTCAAAAAGGCAACCATTTTAACCCCCACCATGAGACAAACATTAAGACCTTAAATTTAGTACACAACTAAACAATTAATTATTGGCACCTGGCCATATTGCAAAATGGTCAAGCGGTCAACTGTTTTGCTAAGTAAGTTAACTAGCAGCTTTCAAGGGACAATATTACGGACTACTGTGATCAGTGCCATAGTCACATATTTTTCTTGAATATTTGGAAATTGTCACTCAGCGGTAAGCCCTGACAAAGCCATGTTCATGCAATGCAATGCAGCCTTTAGCCTGCTAGCTAGCCTAACATTATAGCAATTTCAAGCTAGCATAGTTAAAACCCATTTCAAAACATACTGTGCAAAATGTAGAATTCTAACTAACACAATTGCATGGCTTTGGAAAAGGTTGGGCACGTGTAATTGGCTGAACAATGAGGGGCGGAATTTTCTGCAATGTACAGATCTGCAGAAGGATCTGTTCATTACAGTCAAAATAATGACGCCTGTAAAAACTAAGGCACCAGATGTTACTTGAAGCACACCTAATTGTAGCTCAGTAAATGTAGTTTGTTGCCGGCAAATTAGAATTTTTAAAAAGTTAGCCAAAAAAATAAGTATTATTGATCCCATTTCATCAAACTTGTATTGAGGCAGCCAATTTGAGTTACATCAGCAGCACTGTTTGGGCTTCAAAGTAAAAGCGTGCAATCAGATATTATGTAAAAATTCTATTTTATGTCAATATCCTCAATTTGTTTGCATAAAATGTATGAAATCACAGAGTTGTGCTTTTCTTTATTTTATTGTTCATCAGGGTCAGAAATGAAAATGCCCTTTAAAGGTCTGTAAAATTAAATTTAAAAAAGCGCCCTGTCCTCTGCAAGCCACTGTAGCTGATTAGTGGCAGGGCGTTCACACAGCGAGCGACTTGGTTGATGGAATACTCTATTCTGAGAGATTGTGCAGTGCAAGAGGCTCCCATTGCATCTGTGTAATGGTCTTCTGCAAGTTTTTATTTAAGTAACAGGTAAATCTTGTATTTTTTGCTCCTTTGGTATTGCCTTTCATAATGTTACGTTGTTTTGACGAGTTAACATGGCTACCTAGCAAGCACTAATTAGGTAGCATTAATTAAACCCCCCCGATAAAATTACTTCAGAGCTTATCACCAACCCCAACAATAGATGCATCGTTTTTGAGACATTTACTCCTGCAGTCTTTTAGAGTTGTAGAGAACTGGGAAGCTTTGAATCACTGCAATCAACTACATGTACATTTTGTGCTTGTCAGGTGGAAACTATTGTTTATAGGAGGATGTAGGAACAAATCAAAAGGAAATATCTATAGGCAAAACTGGTAAATAACTGTAAACAACCCCTTCTGGACAAAACCTGTATCTTTCAAACACCAAAGAAAGTATCTTGGCAACCTCTGAGTACACATTCTCTTCTAAAAGCCTGTCTAATTCTAATAGCGCCTTGAGCTATTGGCGCCTCTCTAAGGAAAGGCACAGCCATGTCTGGAAATGAGTTCATGGATGGAGTAAATTTAAAAACTTGATGTCATAATCCAGCTAATTGACTAAACCCTGCAAGTGTATGGAGCTGTTGCTCTGGTAAATTAGACTAAATTTTAAGATTGCTCCAAAGAACATAAAATCCCAGGTTTATGTCAAATTGTCAACTAATTTATCCAGCTAACTCAGTTATCCATGTACGAGGGGTGGGCCTGTCTCATGAAGCGAGATTAGTGGGATTAGCTAATTTTGGTTTTAAACTTTTTTTTGGTCACACTAAAGTGGCTCACTTTGTAGATCATCACGGTAACTGACGTTGCACACATAATCTGCTCCGAAGCATCTGATGTTCAGGCTATCAGATCCAAGCGTATAAAAATCCCGCCTCCTCACCATTTAGGAAACAACCTAATTTCCTCACGGGAATCAATAAAGTTTCATTTTAAATTGTATCTGCTACTCTGGGTCTGTCTATGTTGCATGTGATGGACTATTTCACACAAACCCTGCCCCTTTTTATTTTAGCTGGATTGGAAAATCCTGGATTGACAGAGTGATTTGTTAACCAGTTTTGTGAGACTGGTTTGTCAGGATAGCCAGTATTTGGTTTTGTGAAGCCAGCTATTGCAAAGATACCCTGACTATGCTGAACTTGCTTCGTGAGACAGAGCCCAGTTCTTTTATTTATTCCAAACAAACTGGAAACGTAAATGTGGATTATTAATTGATGTGCAGAATATTGGTCATCTCACAATTGTCAAGTTATGGAGATCATTGCTCCATATTTACAGCCAAGTGTACTTGGCTGTAAAAGTTCTAGAGAAGAGGCAGGTAATAGGTAATACCTGGCCCAACTCTCTGTATGAGAAGATCTGGTTGGATGCCAGACCCTATAGTTTAATATGCTCAGATGAATGTAACATGAACAGGAACACAGATAGTAAAGAGAAATTAACAAATTAACACAACAATTTCATTGTGGAACAGTAAAGAACCCTTATTATAAAAACAAAGTTAAAGAAAAAAAGGAAATATGAAGAGCTTTATTACAGAGATGTAAAACAGTTTTATTGAAAAGATGCAAGATTAAAAAAAAGGAGCATGAAAAACTAAATTAGCGCAAAAAAATGTTTAAGTGTTGTCATGTGTTGACCTCTGAAACGCTGCACTGCCAGATGCAGCATTCCCTCCATGAAGCCTGGGTCTGTCTGTTTAGTATGTGTGTGTGTGCGTGCGTGCGTCTAAGGGTAATATGGGACACAGTGCTTTAAAAGCAATGAAACAAGCATGTGTTTGTCATTGCTGTCCTTGTGTGTGTGTGTGTGTGTGTGTGTGTGTGTGTGTGCACGCACGTATGTGCAAGTGTGTGTGTCCTTGAAGACATGTGTGACACTCTAATCTGTAGCCAGGAATCTCCTAGAATTAAAATGTTCAGTTGACTCAGGGGACAACAGGCAGAAACAGACCGGCAGATTAAAAAGCAAAGGAAAATCTGAAAATCTGATAGAAATGAGAAGAGGAAGTGAGGGGTATTAAAAGCTATGCAACTGACAAGTATGCACTAAGTAGAACTATATAAATGAAAAGTTAGAAACAAAGAAATTAATGAAAATATACAAAATTAGATATTTATTTAATATATTTATATTCATATTATATATATATATATATTTATTCATTATTTATTCACATTTATTATATATTATAATATTTCATTCATACATTTAAATATTTGTTATTTTTACAAAAATACTTATTGTAAAATATATGGGGGGAAAATTAACTCTGGGAAATCTGAAATATGTGCGGCATAAAAATAAATGAAAAAATATAGAAATAGCTCAGACGTTCAGTGACAAGATGTTTTAAACAATTTGATATGGTCTGTGTGACAATAGAGTTCTGAAATGTCACACTGTGACAAAAGTCACAGCCTTAACAGGTAACAGGTTATGAACTTAGTTGTAGCTTTTTGGCATTGTACAGCGTTCTCATTCATAGAGCCCTACACATGACTTCAAACAGTGTTTCTATTTGCAAAGACTGGAGAAATGTATTAAAATAACTAACTAACTCTGCTGATGTGCTGTGTCATGATAATGGAGGATATCAAATGCTGACATGTTATATACTGGGAAATATCTACAATAGTCTGCCAATACAGTATGATTTAGAAATTAGTAGAGGTATAAATACTACAATCGTTTGGGAAAAATTTAAATGAATTACTAGATAGCAGTGTTCAAAAGATCCCACAAAAGATTTTGAAATTTTAAACTTTGGACGGTTGCTATAGCACCACCATCAGGAAGATTGGTCCCACATACAAAACAAAAGCAGTTGGCTGCCTATTCTAAATGCTAGGAGCAGCAACAAGGTGTTTTGATTAATTTGTCTGGCCAGGACATCTCAGTCGGTAGAATGAGACTCTCAGTCTTAGGGTTGTGGGTTCGATCTCCACATAGTGTCATTGTATCCTACCTATGTAAGATGCTTTGGATAAACTGTACTGTAATGATAACGTCTATGAAGAGTTCTGAAATGTTCAAAGGGTGTCTATTTGCAAAGGTGATTGATTCAATACAGAGATCAGAGCGTCTAAATCTCATTCAAGAAGATTTGATTTTATAAATCTGATTCAAGATCGAGATCAGAGTGTATAAATACAATTCAAGACTGAAATCAGAGCTTATAAATACAATTCAAGACTGAAATCAGAGCTTATAAATACAATTCAAGATCGAGATCAGAGTTTATCAATCCGATTCAAGACCAAGATCAGAGTTTATAAATCCGATTCAAGACTGAGATCAGAGCTTATAAACCTAATTCAAGACCGAGACCAGAGCAGACAGATAGGTAGACAGATAGATAGATACAGACATACAGACAGACCAAACTAACCATACTATAGTTTGATCTCCTCATCGCTCTCGCTCTCCTTGTCTTTCTCCCTACTTCGCCCCTCTGTTTACATTCTCTTCCAACCCCAGGAAGCCATTTTTAAAGCAATGCCACAGATAGAAGAGTGAGTGTGTGTGTGTGTGTGTGTGAGAGAGAGAGAGAGAGATATTCTGGCAGAGGGCTGGTTCACCATAAACACAGCGAAGTTTTAAAAAAAAAAAATCTCATCCCTCTTCTGAGAAAGGTAGAGTTAGAAAGAGAGAAAGAAAGAAAAGGAAGCAAAAAAGGAAGAAGGATGGAGTGTTAAGGCGAAAAGGAAGGAGAGATGGAAAGAACAGGGGAGGAACAGATAGACGAGTCTTTTGAGTCAGATTAGTGTGATATTGCGAGTTAACGAGAAAAAGGATAATGTTAATTAAAGTGTAAATAAAGTGTTAATTTGGGTGACATTTTATTTGGAGCTTTTTTCTTTCACTACATTCACTACAAAACGTTCATTATGTTTACATAGTGATGCGTGAGTGGTTAACAACCTGTAAGCCTTAATTTCCTTTTATCTTAAGTAAATAGTTTGTCACCTAAATTGGACATTATTGGGCAGTATGAATAAGCCTACACTTTCAAATGTGACCAACTGGTTGTCACTATATAAAAGCTGTGGCAATGAGTAATGGCAGTGAGTAATGCTGTGGCGCGCTTGCTCCTCTACCCGAACCTCAACCTGTTCTCTGGAGGCACCGGGGTCTTCTTCGTCAGAATCTGTTAATAAAAGTCGGCTACATTGTAACAAAGAGAAAATGAGTCTGTTTTATTCCTTACAATAAGATCCAAACTAGGGGATATGCTGAGATCCATCTGGGCAGGTGGATCTGAGTTTCCCAAGTCATCAGGCACAAAGCCCCCGATCGCAGTTTGGCCCAGGATACAAAAAAATAGGGGGGCCCTCTACTCCTCCAGTAGGTCACCTCTCCTCTTCCACTGGGTCCCCTCTCCTCCCCCAGTGGGGTCTCCACCATCATTTCTTCTCAAAAACAAAATAACAACGATGGACATTTTTATTCAAAGCAGGCCAAATTGTGGGTGTGTCAGAATCCATTTATGGTAAATAGTGGGCGTGGCCATAAGGCTCACGCATGCATTGAGATTCATCAGGAAAAACCACACGTACACAGGGTTTCATAAATCTGATTAAAAAACTGTACACACGTTTCCTATTCTATGTATACACAGTTTTCTACTCTTAAATATACACAGTTTTTTTGCATCTGGCTCCAGGCCTTTATAACCAGGTCAGGACTAAACTTACCTCATCTTGCCTAGGCGTATTTAGAACTAGGAAAGAGACCAACAGGCTTGACATCAAAACTGTGGCTACAGGTCCACAAGCAACGGCTGCACCCCGGCCGGTGTGTTCGATGTCGGGTGTGGCGAAAGGAAGCGGGCTCTGCTGCGTGTCTGTTAGATTTTGGTGCGAACAAGGCCTACAGGTCACATTCTCTAGGGACATCAATCTGTGGCACTTTTTTTGCGGGGGGTAGCCTTGAAAATAACCGTGGAGAGGCATTCAAGGGGATCTGTGTGTATGTATGTGTGTGTGTGTGTGTGTGTGTGAAATATATATAGAGAGAGAGAGCGTTTGTTGATTTTTTTTTATATGTGTCTTTATATGGATCATTTATGCATGGTTTTTGCACACACACACACACACACACACACACACGAGTGTGGAGGCCTCTGTGTGTGAAATGCTTCCAGATGGCAAGATTTCCAGTCAGTCTGATATAGAATAGAATAGAATAGAATAGAATAGAACAGAAGAAGAGAGCACTGTAGCATGGAACGGAAGAATAGAAAAAAAGAATAGATTGATTTCTGTGTGGTTAACACACATGCACAGACACAGTGTTTATAATTCTCGTTCCAGCAGCAGCAGTCTTTTCAATAAACAGCCTGACACTCTGATTTATCGCCACAGTCCTCCACTGTTGGTTAACACTGCTCTTCTTGTCTCTCTCTCTGTCTTTGAGTAGCACTGCCTCTAAGACTCGCACACACTCAGGCTTTAAAATGCTACGAATTACAGTTCCTTAAAACCATTGAAGCTCATCGAAAACCATCGCAGAGCTGGTTTTGGAGCATTTTTAGCTGCAGGTTTTGTTGCTGTGAAAGGTTATCAAAATGTTCTTCACTCCATAATGTCACGCAGCAGTAGACGTTGTCCTTTTATTATTAGATGAATTAGATTATTAGAGAAGCAGTTTTATCAATTACATATTGATTGTAGAATTGATCAGAATTTGAGGAGATTCACATTAATAATCCAATAAACATGCCCATTTAGTCACCATTAACTGATGAACTTGACACTTGAGTCCGTTGCTACTATGGTCATATTTCAATCATCATCAAATTCAATCATTCAATCATCAGTCCGATCATAAGATTTATTATGTAAAATGCACGTAAACATCTATGCAAAGGTGTGTTATAACCAACCCATAGGGGGCGCCACAAATGGAAAAAAAAAGTTGTATCTGCTTATCCAGCCCACCAATTTCCACAACATTTGGTACACATGGTATGCAGTCAACAAATATTCAACATCTCTTCCACCACCCATGCCAATGGTAACTGAAAGGAACACACTTTAAAGGGGGGGGTATTGTACTCATTTTGGGCTATTTAAACTGTTCCTGGGGGTCTTTACAAGACGTTTGTGAAGTCTATATCAAAAAAAAAAATCCTAAAACCAGCTTCTGTGGTGTGTGTTTCAGTCTCTCATTTTCTCCATTGTAAAGAACAGGCTGTTTTGAGGGCGTGGAGATTGTATGTAATGAGCACTGCTCTGATTGGCTGCCTCACAGCTCACTCACAGCGTGAGGTGGCCAATCAGAGCGGTGGCCAATCAGAGCAGTGCTCATTACATACAACCTATACGCAATGTGGATGTGTGAGCAACACTCTGCTGTAGCCGGTCTGTTTATGGCTCATGTCCATAAGCTTATTGAATACAACTTACAGACAAGCTAGGATTGACAATTTTGTTGAGCTAGTTAACCAATATATTATTGGATGTAATCTATTTGCATCCAAACAGCGCAGCCAAACAACCAAACACGATTGTACTAATGGTGGCTAAAGTTTACCAAGCCTGACATGTTCGACAGACTTATAAAACAGACACCGATCCCAACAAATAACTTTAAGATGAGTCCTGACTCCAACCAATAACTTTACTTTTACTTTACTTTACTTTTAATGACTCCAGCTTTAGTTTTCTTACTTCTTCCACGCCCAACAAGCCCATGGCTAGCCCTGCTAGCTCATTAGCTAACCAGCAGTGAATATACTAACCAGACTAATTTGGTAAATTAAATCAAAACATGGTGACACTTACAGATTCCAATTTTGCAGATGGGTCAGGTACCTTATGAATTCCCCCATCTTTAAGCTTCAATTTAGATGCTAATCCTGCCGTTGCTCAAGCAGTCTGAGGACTGATCATCACACAGAAAAAAACTGTAGCCGTTGCCGTTAAAAATAAAATTAATCCACTCTGTCCTGGCATTTTCACGTGTTGGGAGACTGTGCAGGGATCTATGTTGCTGCCTGCATCCTACAAAATAATAACTGGAGCGTTGATATATCTCCAGATATGTTGTTTTAGCTTCACTCGTTGGAAAGTAATGGTGCATTCCAGTGTACTCGGAAAAAACGGTGTCCGAATGTGATATGCGCCGATTCTCTTCACTAATGGCGCTGTAGTAGTTGATGTTGAGTTTAGAGACTTGCCATACAAACATGAGTTTGCTGTGGGCGATCACGTTTTCCCGAGCAGGTGCACTGGAACACATTTAGATTGGAAGTTAGGAATACTGACTTGGAATTTCCGATTTCCGAGTACAATGGAATGCACCATAAGCAACGGCTTGGGGCACTGCCGTGAGCTGCATTTTGCAACAACATAAATGGGATTGGTTGTTCACCTGGGCGTGGGCATGCTCTGAGAGGGGCTGGACTTGCATCTTATGACATCCAAAAGAACCATTTTCTGAAACGGGCTGTTTTTCTCCTATCTTTGGCACCGTTTTGGGAAAAAGGAAAATACAGAAAAACGGGTTGACTTCCAGATTTCAAATTTTCTCAGCTGCTTAGGGAAGTAATTTCCTGTGGAACATGTATAAGCACCAGGAATAAACCGTTTTCCATAATATGGGACCTTTAAAGTGAAAACACAAATCTTTAAAAAGGCCAGATTGTCCATGGAATAGGTTACACATTTGGCAAAATGATAGCTAAAGAAAGATAACCCTGATACTTCCAAATGGTGGTGCTATAATCAAATAAATACATTACACATAACATAACATTCTACAACTTTTGACATCTCGGCCTTCACCATCCAGTCACCACGAAGGTTCACAGAAACCATGTATGAACTCAGTTGATGAAAAAATGTATTTGGTGGTTTTCCATATCTTACATGGTTGGGCTGATCTTAGCCAATTAAAGTTTGTAGTAGGAGTGGCCTATCACAAAATTGGCCATGACCATGCGTTCAATCTTTCCTTCAAAAAGGCCTTTAAAAGTATTTTCACCCTGATTGGTGACGCTATAATAACATCAAACGCAAACAGCTGAAATTTAGTTGGGCCTTATTCAGTGCTTCCCAGCAGTCCTCAGGACCCAGAATACTACTGGTTTTCTATGCTACCACGTAGCTGATGGCATTCAACTGGCCTGAGTTGACAATGGCAAAACAGCTGTAGCGCCACTCAAGATGTGAACTAGCTTAGCAGGCTGTACATAATACTTTGATTAATAATCAGTCTACCACTCCATAGATGTTGCTGCCTGTTCTCCAGAAATAAGTGTTGACTATAGGCCTAAATACTGTATGTTTCAATAGCATGAACAGCGATAGCCACCATGGCTGAACAGACAAATGAAAGAAAAACTCAAACTTCAGCAACAGAAAATCCAAGGAGAAAGACGCCACAGCACTGGACACACTGTTTGATTGACAGGTGATCTCTGAAGAAACACCACAGCAATGAACACTGTGGACCAAAGATGGAAGCTAAATTACCACTTTAAACTCATCAGGCAAGAAAGAGGGTACAAAACAAGTTCTGGTTTGATCTATTCTGTTTTAATTTATTCTACTTCTCTCTCTGACTGCAATCCCTAAGTATGTGTGGAGGCTTATAACAGCAAACACACATTCACTAGGTCCATTTCGCTGATGATGGGATTGTACATGTCTCCCCTGTTTTAAACAGGAAACTACCTGATACATCGGCTAGAAACAAACTGTGTGAGTATGTGTGTGTGTGTGTGGCAGTGTGCCAGTGTTTATAGTTGATCTGACTGACCTGAAGAGACAGAATCATTTTACACTCCTCTTTTGCTCTTTCCATTCATCCATTCCTTCTATCCCTCTTTCCCTCCCTCCTTCCCCTCTGAACTTACATGAACTCCTTGTCTTTCATTTTTAGTTGACAATCAGCCAGACAAGCAGCTGTAGTGGATACCCCCCCCCCCCCCAACACACAACACACACTTTTTTTAGTGTGATCATCACATTACATCAAACTGCCTTGTCTACTTCTACTTCAGTTTGATTTCCTACATGTCCCAGAATGCCTTTCGACAACTACAACAGAGGGGGTGTGAACTTGTTGATTTCAGTCAAAGGTTGATGAAAGGGCATATACAGTGCCTCGCAAAAGTATTCCTTTCAGGCTATTTAAAAAACATTCATGAAAAAACAAAAATGGTCGTTCTTGCTAACAAAGCTGAGACCAAGTCCCTTCACTAGTTTCTAATGGGACTTAATGGGATCTTAGGGTGTAGGGCAGTATTCCATCAGAATACTGGAACACAGTATGGGATATATGGTTCATTTATGAATGACATTACAGACATTTTGAGGTTTAAAAGAAAATATAAATAAAATAAATGGTGCAACAGTCGCTGTTGCAAGTGTCATAGACATGGTTAATTTCTGTGCTGTTTTTGACTGGGAACTGATGATTTCATCACTGATACACCTGATTGTTTTTGTGTTTAGCCATCTTAGCTAGCTAACAAAAGTATCTTTTCAGCTAACCACCCTAGCTAGCATATCTAGTCGAAGCTATCATTGATAGTGGCTAGTAGTTGCGTGTTAACATCAAACAATCTAGAAACAAAGGCTTTATTTGTCTCTGACCACCTTGGTATTATTATTTTTTAATTTTTTAATAATGGTGCTCCTTAGGGTGGAGCTTAAATGACAAAAAAAATAGATTTTCTGATTTTCCTGGATCTTACACCCTGGAAATGTTTCACTTCTGCTGAAAACACTAGCAAAAAAGTTTTAGCCTGAAATCTCAATATTTAGAGGTAGCGCAATCAAGTCAATCAAGATTTAAAATAGTAGCAAATTTTATTACGCATAAGAGCAAAAACATGCAGGTGCATACAGACATCTTACTGAATATTGTGTGTAATTATTTCCATCTAATTTACTTCTTAGCTTTTAAAAACAATTACAGTTACATAAAACATTATATATTTGTCAATAATTAGTCAAATCAGATTAATTGGTATTGTTAAGGTGCACCGACCAGAGTCTCTTTGCAGCTGTCTGGGAAATCCTTGCGGTGCTTCTCAACAATTTGTAACAGGTATTGCAGTTGGGACTCATCCTTTGTTATGAGACCACAGTACTCCTGAATGAGATCAACACCACGTTCTGCGTGATCATTTACGACTTTCATGGCATGAACTACGCCCAGAGCTTGTTGGTAGTCTTCTCTCAACTCCCACTCATCTGGGTCAACATCAAGGAATGAATCTGGCAGATCCATCAGCGTAAAGAGGGTCTTGGACTTGGGAGACACAAAATCTTCAAGATTTTTGTTCCTGATTGTTCCAAGGTCAACAGTGATTCTCTTGTTATGCCCCTGTTCAGCCTCCTCATCATTCTCATTGTTCATGGCACTCACCATGAGCCTTTTTGTTGATGTGCATACTTGACTGTCAAACAATGCAAGTCCCACAATCTCTGGTGTCAGATACCACAAGTGATTAGAGAATTTTTGAGAAGCTAAACTTACCTGTGATTGAGCTACCAGTAAAATTTCTCCAATTTAACCCAAATTTCACCTGAATTATTTTTTTGTATATAGGAACAGAATTAGGGGGTAAGAAGGAAATTTTTAGCAACTTAGAAAATAAGCTCCACCCTAGTGCTCCTCCTCCTAAGCGTTCTGCTAATCATATTCAGACAACACAATTAAGTCTAGTACTGCTAGTAAATTTGTAGGTGTTTTCAATCAGTTGATTGCAGGGCCTTTCACTGGTCCTCCAGAGAATCTGGTGAAATTCCATTTGCTTGGATACCCTAGATAAAGTTGCTACTGTTAAAATCTGAAGAAAGCAAATGGAAATGGAAGAGTAGCAAACTCAAGTCTTCTGCTTATGTATGACGGAATTGGTGAAAGAATTTAATACTGCAGTTAAGAAATATTTCTCGGATCTCATTTGTGTCAACCACCACAACCATAGAATTCTGTACCATTAACCGTGTTAATGCTCCAGTGCCTTGTAATATGGAACACACTCCAGAAGCATTTGAGAAGTTTTTATTCTTCACCAAAAAAAAACTGTGAACATAAGAAATCTGATTTCTGAAAAAGGACTTCCTTTTTCTAAACTCCATTGTCTGGCCAAGATTGTAGAGAAGGCTGCCTATAATCAGCTTACTATATACATAAGCAGTAATGATTTATTTGAAAAATTCCAATCTGGTTTCCGCTCTAAGCACATCACAGAGACCGCCCTCCTTACAGTTACAAATGATCTCCTTATTACAGCAGATGCTAGTGAATGCTCCATTCTGGTTCTACTAGGCCTTAGTGCTGGCTTTGTTACGGTTGGTCATAGCATCTTAACTGCCCATCTCAGAAACCTCGTGGGGATTGCAGATCCAGCTCTCAATTGGTCTCCCAAGGATTCATAGACATATTTCCTTTCATTCCTGTGCTGATGACACCCAACTATACCTTCCTGTAAAATCCAGTGATTCAGGTAGCCTTGACAATCTCAGGGAGTGCCTAGCTGACATTAAATTTTCAATGTCTCAAAACCCTCTGCAACTTAACTCAAGATAAGTCAGAGTTTGTTATAATTAGCCATCCTGATGTAACTGCTAAAATTCATGAAAATCTTGGCAACCTAACAGCTAATATCAAGCCAGCATATTCACCCTAGTCAATCCATGTACATACTTTCAAGATGCTGCTCAAAACGAATTTTTATAACCTTGCATTTTACTGTTGTGACATGTATATGACTGAATAAATTGTAGACAAAGATATCAAGAAGCCACAACATAAGATAATCTGAGAAGACATGCTATCTTACAGACCTGTTAATTTACATTATATTGCAATAATAATAATAATAATATATCAGCAATATCATTTGCATTATATTGCTGTATTGCAAAGTTAATAATTACATAAAGGTTTTTGAAGGATTATTATATCAGAGCAGCCTTAGCACCCTCTCATATACACTATTGAAAACCTCTACTACATGCACTACTGAAACACTCATATACAGTACTGTGCAAAAGTCTTAAGCACATGTTAAAAAAAAAATGGACTCCCAGATCTGGGGTAACTCTGGGTTAACTTTAGTCTACCACTAGCAATTAGCTTGTGACCTACTTAGCTACTACAAGCATACTGAGCGAAGCCGATTTCTCAAAAGAACCATCAAAAAGGTCATCTCACCCTGCTTACCTATAATGGCCGAAATTTCTTCTTATTACTACTAAGAAGTTTGGGGAAAATTGGTATTTGTTGAGTAACATTATGGTAGTAGTAGCTTGTGAGCTAATCGCTGGTAGTAAGCTAAAGTTAACCTGGGCTAACAGCTCTTACTGTCCACTGGATTTACTCCACCGATGTGATGGTTGGAGGAGGATTGTGATGGTACACAGTCAAGTTGTCCTCCATCTTACCTCCCAGATAAGACTTGAGGGATCCCCATCCTTGCTACCGTTAGCAACATGCTACAGCCTATTGACTGCAGACAGGGTGTGGGGAGGAGCCACAGGCCAACAGTTGGCCAATGAGGGCTTCTGTTACTTCTCTGTGGGTGACTGAATTCTTTTTTTGCTTGGCACACTGCCTGCATGTAGTTTAATGTAGCAAAATGAGTCATCTAATGAAGTGTAGCCCGAGCATAATAGTAATTAGTAATTGGTAAAGCAGAAGACAAATGAATTGTGAGATGAAAAAGTTATATGAAACCACACGAGTAAAGGGAATAACAAACACTAAAACTTAAATGGCTTTTTAAAAATCATTTTACATTTTACAATCATTTCATGAATTCAGTAAAGACACAATTGACACACATATTGAACATTTTATTAATTGTTTTATTAATAGTTAACAGTTTATTAACAGTTTATTAATAGGTGACTTCCTGGAGGAGCTTGACACACTAGTCTCCCACTTCCCTTCCACTCATCCTTCTCGGTGACTTCAACATCCAGACTGAGAAGCTTGACCCTCTTCTTTCGTTCCTCGCCTCCTTCGACCTAGCCCTCTCCCCATCTCCTCCTACCCACAAGGCTGGCAACCAACTGGACCTAATCTCTGGACAATCTCTGTCCCCTCACCTCCAGGCCTGCACGCCAAACTCCACCTGCCCCTTGGTTGTCGGACTCAGAGACGGAGCCTGAGAGTGGTTGAGCGCAAATGGATAAATGGCAAACTCCTGGAGGACCTTCTTACCTTCCAATTTCTCCTTTCCACTTTTTCCTCCTCTCTATCTCCTGGTAAGGCTGCTTTCTTCTGCACTAAAATTCAAACGTCTGCTTCCAACCCTAAAAAAATCTTTGAAACTTTCTTTTCTCTCCTCCAACCCCACCCCCTCCTCCCACCTCCTCCCTCCGCCCTGACGATTTTGCCAACTTCTTTGACAAGAAGGTTAACGATATCCGATCCTCCTTCCCTCACCCCGATTTCTGGTGACTAGTAGTTTTCTTGCCTTCCTATGTTGAATGCACTCATTGTAAGTCGCTTTGGATAAAAGCGTCTGCTAAATGCCTGTAATGTAATGCAACAGTGGTCTGAGTCTGTTCAGTAAATCCAACGTCTCATTTATATTCCTTTTGATTTGGAATAAAAGTGTAATACATACAAATCAATAAAATATTTGTTATTGCCCATAAACAAAGAGCTATCAATCAATGCAAGAGACAATCCCATTGAAATACACATTATTGAGTGGTGTACTTAATTAGAATTCCACTGAGCAAGTTGAGTTCCCATTCCGTTATTCCGAGGGTTTAGAGAGTCTTGCCGATGAAAAAGCTGAAGCTGCTTCTCAGACCATGAATGAATGACTTTGTGGACTCATACTCATTGTAAAATGACAAGTGAAGGCATGAATAGTGATTCATAGTCGTAACAGAAAAATGTGGGTTATAATCCTGTTTATAGATTTACAGAATGTTTTGGTTTTGGTCAAATCACTCTTTTACAATTGCACTTGTGATGTTGACTTATGATTTTAAAAAATCATCCATCCATCTTATATGGGACATTAATCATTGATTGAGTTTATACACCCCTTTGCTATATGGATGCATGCTTGCTTCAACATAGGAACACTCATATTGAATTAAAAGCTTTAATGAGTCTTCTCTGGTCTCTAGTTTCTCTAGTCTTTTTTGCTATAGTTATTGTAGACATGAATTAGAACAATTGGTTTAATATGTAAGTTAATAAAAACCCATAACAAAAAATTGACAGTCTGTTCCTTTGCTTGGTTTTCAGTCTCTTTTCTTTCTTTGAGATATTTTTTGTCTGTCTGCCTTGGTGGTCCCATCCATTGAGTCATGTTTCATGTTTGATGTCCAGTCATTATCGCAATCACATTAGCCATTCTACCCTCCTGTATAGGGCTACTGTATGGGCTGTGTGTGTGTGTGTGTGTGTGTGTGTGTGTTCTACTGTCTCATCTTAAGGCCAATCTAATTACCAGTCTGACCTTAGGGCACAGCACAGCGCCAGCACTGCTAATGACCCCATCGCCCTGGGTGTGTATGTGTGTGTGAGTGTGTGTCTCTGTGTGGGTCTGTGTGGGTTTGTGTGGTTTCATCACTGAATCTTCCGCAACCTCAACCAATGTAATACTCATCATCGAGGTTGAGAGGGTTACTGTGCTGTTGACAGGAGCTTTGATATCCAGTGAAAGTGGAGGATGATAACACCCACAGCAGCTACGTGTCCATCCTTCTATTAATTCAATTTTAAGTGGACTAAAGTGGAGCTGCAGGAAAAAAAACACATCCACTAGAAAAGTGGAATTGTTGAATTGTTGTGCAGTGGGATTGAACTATGCCTCATAGTCATGATTTGACGTTGCCTACTTTCTTTATCGACAAAACCTTTCCTGCCTCAAGTCCACACCCATCAGAGATAATGTAACCCTTTTGATAGCCTTGACCAGCGACCCCTGAGCCATATCAGCTCCATGAGTGGACAAACAACTCACTGAAAAACACTTACTAGCAGTGGAATATTGCTCTGTATAACAAAGAGCATGCAATGTCTAAAAAATGGCTCTGTCACCAATGTGTTATACACTCATACAAACCGCTAGATTTCCAGGATGATGATAATCCCCCACCACCACCATTGCACAGAAACATACTCATACACTGGTCAACCTCACAGCAGTGTTATCAGTATTGCGCAAAGCGTGAACACCTCGTGACATAAGGATTAAATAAATGCCTAATGAAAGCTGACATAAGGATTGCATTAGCATTGAATGAATGTGTCATATGGCTATCATGAAGCTGTTTTTTTCAGGTGTTCTGAAAGTGTCGTAAATCCGAGTTCATGCACAGACTGTTACCATCACAGACTGTAAAATAGAAAGAAAGGTCATAGGAATGGAAAAAAGGAATATTACTGAGAAACAGAATTGCTCGCAATGCTAAGCCAGCAAGGTTAACTCTGTTTGACCCTAGGATTCACTCCGCCGTAGTTTGACAACTCAATTAGCAACTATCTTTAGACTAGCGTCTGTGTGTGTGTGTGTGTGTGTGTGCACGTCCTGTCGCCAGCCTGGCCTAAGGCATGTTGTTGCTTCCCTCATTAAGCCATGAAAGAGTCGCCAGACCACCATCACACACACACACACTGCGGCCTATTGTGTTGCGTGGCGGTAGCGTGGCAGTGATTAGTGAACGAGTCTATTACGTCTTTGACAAAGACTTGAAATGTCAGCGAGAAGCCATTCGCACAATGACAAGCTACATGTCAAGTGTGTGTGTGTGTGTGTTTCTTTGTGTGGTTCGTGCTGAGTGCTTGAAGCTAAGAGGATCATTTTTCTTCGTTAGTGTTCATTACTAACATGTTGTCTGCAGACACCCCCTGGGAATATATATCAAGGTAGTAAAGCAAGTGATCTCCACCCAACACACAGACAAGTAGGCAGACACGTACAATTGGTCTGGGTTTTTCTGGAATTATTGGACAGAGTAATGTCTAGAATTCAAACCTTTAGAGAGTATCAATGTAACCCTTCCCTTCCCAGGGTAGGGTCATACTGATACTCTTGATCCATGCATCCATTTCCTTATTTGAAGATTTGTTGGGGGGCATTTTTTGCCTTTATTTGATACTTCAAAGTGGAGATAGACAGGACAGATTGGGGGATGACATCCAACATAGGTCCCAAGCTGGATTTGAACCCAGGACATCACAGTTACATGATATACGCCAGCTGAACCACCAGGACACGCGTCGCACATTTTCTAGCCGCTTAGCCACAACTAGTCCCGGTGGCAACAGTGAAAAAAGAGCAGCCCAGGCATCCTTTTCACGAGCATCTTCCTCCAGGTCCTCTTCCCAGGCATGCTGGGAGATGCGGTGCCTCAAGCTCCTCCTCCCAGGCATGCTGGGAGATGTAGTGTGTGTACCATATCCTACGTCCACCCTGGGGTCTCTTCCCAGTTGGTTGTGCCTGGGGGGGCCTCCTTGTCAGGAGCCTGAATCTCCTAGACTGGCTCCGCTTAGGAAGAGCAGCAGCTTGACTCTTCCCATGACCTCACGTTTACCTGAAAAGGTAGGTAAATAACTGGTCCACCGTTCCTCATCAGGGCAAAATCTCAGGGCAGTTCCTTCTGAATGCAAGGTTAGACCATTGGCCACAGTTCCTCAAAGTCCTTCCACCTTCCGACATTGTCCCCAGTCGAAGTCAGTGTTTCCCCATCCCCTGAGAGTAGCCTGGGCATTGACCTTGGATTCCGATCCTGAGTCACCGAATGGTTTCCCACAACCTCTTTAAGGTCATCTGAAAGTCATTCTCCAGAGCCCCTTCAAACTCCTCCCGCAGTTGTTTCTATATCTACAGCAGCTGCAGCCTTTTTTTGGCCCGCCGATATCTCTCTGCTGAGTCAGGAGTCCCCTGAGCACAACCAGGTCCGGAAGGCCACCATGAGAGGCACTGATCATCTTTTGGCCACAACTCCTAGCAGCTGAGAGGTTTTGAACAGGGCCCATTCCAATTCCATTATTATTATTATTATTATTATTATTATTATTATGGATTATGGAATGTTTTAACATGAAAATGTTTATTTAATGATCTTCACGTTTGACACAAAATAACAGCACTGAGCAGCTTCAATCCATAAATCAGCATCGGTATCGGCCTTCAAAATCCCATTTCAGTCGAATTCTAGAAGTGTTTGTTGATTTAATAGTCAGTTCAGTTCAGGTGCAGTGTTTTGTACCATCTGCCTCATTTCAAGCACCACTGATTTGCTGAAGAGTGAGAAGGTTTCAAATTGATACCACATAATTTTCTCAAAATTCCTGCAAATTACTATTTTGACAATCGGGGGTAAACATTTTTGCTGTAAATGGTTTTATTTTGGACCTACATAGAAAAACTGGTATATCCTCTGAATTGCTCAGGTTTCAACTTTTCTGGGTGTAAAGTTTCTTTCCGTGCACTAGCTTATTGCATAATAACTATGACAGCCAAGGAGATCCCATCGGGCTCATTGAAATAGGTGTGAGTGTAATATAGTACTATCAGTGTTCAGAGTGCTCTGGCTGCTAGCTTGGTCAGTAACAAATTCAGAGCACTGTTTATTTGTAGTGACAGGAGACTTATTTAACAGTCTGAATTTCTACGATATGCATGTACTACGACAGACTTCATGCATGGAATTGGGCATATTAGGCAGAGCAAGCAAGATGTCTTGATTTTCTAGTGTAGGCATTTCAGAAAAAAACCCCAGACAGTTTACACAGTAGTATTTATATCATATATATTTTAATGATTCCTACAGCTTTTTAACATCAACACCCCCACCCACCTACAGATATTAAAAAACCTAGCACTCAGTGTCCTGGTGGCTCAGATGGCTAAGGTTCATATCATGTATTTGTGAGGTCCTGGGTTCAAATTCGGCCTGGGACTATTGTTGCATGTCATCCTCCCTCTTGCTTTCACAATTTTTCAATGTTTCTCTCCACTGTGTTCTGTCCAATAAAGGCAAAAAAGCCCCCAAAAAATATTTAAAAAACCCCCCTGTGCTATGACAATTTGTATCAGGAACTGTGAAAAACTTTGGTAGGGGTTTTCACAGCATAGTGACATTCAGCAAGCTGTGGCTTCCCCAGTTATTCTCTAAATCTGATCTCCCACAAAATGTAAAAAAGCCCTTGCTCATCTCTAAGTGTAAGATCTTCAATAACATGGTTTGCATTTAAAACAATACAAATACTCTTACAAAAGAAGTGAAATGTTTTCAAAAACAAGCTGCCAAAACTTGTTTTTAAGCCTCAGGCATGAATAAGACATCTTATCTTACCAGAGAACTCCAGCGTGTTGGACAAGCAAGATGTGCTGTTACAGTGACCTATACAGTTCGGTGCCTCAGTATTGGGAACAGAGAGTTTAAGTGGTCTTGTAAAAGCTTAAGTATTGGGACAGAGAGTTTAAGTGGTCTTTTAGAAAGCCTAAGTATTGGGACAGAGAGCTAAAGTTGGTCCTTGAAAGCCCAAATATTGGGACAGAGAGTTTGAAAGTTATTTTTGTAACCAAAGTATTGTTACAGAGAGAAAAGGATGGTCTTTCTAAAGCCTAAATATTATCATGGGGAGCAAAAGCTTGTCTCTTAGTAGGCTACTGTTTTGGAAAGGTAAAGTTTGTCTTTTTAAAGCCCGAGTATTGTTACAGAGCACTAAAGTTGGTCTTTTAAAAGCTGACGTTTTGAAGACGGAGTGCTAAAGTTGGTGTGTTTTGATGTTG
Source organism: Hoplostethus mediterraneus (assembly GCA_034670385.1). NCBI lineage: Eukaryota > Metazoa > Chordata > Actinopteri > Trachichthyiformes > Trachichthyidae > Hoplostethus > Hoplostethus mediterraneus. Next base: position 330,362 of record JAXDDW010000083.1, read on the forward strand.
ACTGCTCTACAGTCCCTCAGTTTATCTCAGAGACAGTCTTGGAGCCAGACTGATAAAACTGTTCATATCTGTCACTCAAGCAGATAACACATAGGCACACACACACGCACACACACACACACACACACACACACACACACACACACACACACTCAGGAGTCCAACCCCCACTCCATCTTTTAAGTATCAGGTAGCAGAGAGAGGGATGATGGGTAATGAGCAGAGAGCTTAAGGAGCCATTATGGTGTTAAGGTCCCGTCTCTACTGAGAACCTCAGGTTTAGATAGCAGTGCTCTGCAGACTAAACAATTAGAATAGAATAGAAGAGAAGAGAAGAGAATAGGCCTGCTGGTGTATGATTTGGTGGGAGGATGAGGATGCATATGTATGAGTGTGAATTTCCTCTAGTTTTTCATTAATTTCACACATTTCTCTAAACTAAGGTTCATGGAAACTTTGCGTAACAGCCCCACTCCATTGTAAAGTGCTGCTTTCTGTTATCCCATCTTTATAGACACCATCACCTGACATCAAAACCACTAGTCATCTTCATTAGTTCATATATTCAGCCTTCATATATGTTTTCTTTTACAGGCTGTTTCAGACTCAATATTTCACAGTTTCACATGTAGTAGGTCTGTCTTTTTTTTTTTTACAGTTTTTCTAATATGTGTGATACAGTTTTTGCATATTTACTGTTGTTACCAATCACCTTCACTTCTGTCACATGTAATTAATTAAAATGATTTAAATCTATAGTTTAGACCGCTGTTTTAACTATTTTGGTGGTATGGACCTTTGGAGAGTTTATGTATTTGTGTATTGTATTTTACAAGAATCAACATTTTTTATATAGTTTTTATTTCAAGCTCACTTTTAGTTAATTAGTTTTCAGAGTGGGTTTGGCAGTTTAGATTTTTTATTATTATTATTATTATTATTATTATTTATTTTATTTTGTTTTTACAATTGTTTAGTATTAATTTATATTTAGTTTCAGTTCTAGTTTTAGTACTTTGGTAGGGGTGGTATTTTTAAGTCAAGTCAAGTTAACTTTATGTATAAAGCATGACAAACCACAATACAAAAGACAGTACACAATACACAGAACAATACACCAAAACACAGAGAGACCCATAACCCATACTCATAGAGGTGAGTTTCTACAAAGTGTCAATAGTGGCGGCAGACCTGATGCAAAAGGGGGTAGCCTATTCCACCGCCTCGGGGCAGCGACGGAAAAGGCATGATCGCCTCTCAAGCTTGAGCCGAGACCATGGGACAGAGAGTGACAGACAGAGCTGAGGTCAGAAAACTGCAGTGTCCTGGAAATGGAATGGGTTCAAAGGAGATCGGCAATGTAAGAAGGGGCCTTGCCGTGTCTTAAAAACAAACAACAAAATCTTTAATCTTTAACCAATTCTATAATGAACTGGGAGCCAGTGAAAGAGAGGCCAGTATGTGCAGAGATGCGATCCGTTTGTCTTCTGTGGTGCTTTCTTTGATGATGAAGTAAAGGGGTTTGACAAAACATCTGCCTCCCCAAATGCAGATTGCACAGGTCTACAATGGTGGTTTGGATGTTGAGGAAGGTTTGACAGTCTTAATACCAAGGACACAAACAGGGCCATCAAGTTCTAAAGGTGTAGTAATTCAGAACAAGTTCAGAACAGCCATTGTGCAAATACAAATAATAAATGGATGTAGAGAATCCTGAGAGACCAGCAGTGTCAGCAGGGTGCACACTGATTCCCTACAGCTTCCCTACAGCTTTATATTATAATAATAATAATAATAATAATAATACATTGGACTTATATAGCGCTTTTCTAAGTACCCAAAGACGCTTTACATGGAGGCCAGAACATATACCTGAACCTGCTGAGCTACCTGGAGCCGGGAAGCTGCCACCCTGCTCTCCAGGTCGATCAAGCTTTAACCTCCTTCCTGCAGGTAAAGGACAGGAGCCCTCAGCCAATGATGACCGGCTTCCTTCGGGCTCTCTACCAGTAAACCACTAGGAGGGGTTAGTACAGCCAACCGATGCCACAGAGACGAAGCCGCCAAGTCATGAACTATCAGTGCCCTGACCCTGCATGAAATCTGAGAGAGCAGCCACTTCCATTTTGAAAGCCTAGCGTCTATTGCCCAGACTAAAACCTCCCAGTTCTTGGACACCCATCTCACTGAACCCAGGTAAACCCCCAGCAGCTTGAGTCCTGTTTCTGGCCACTGGAAACCACCTGGTAGCTGTTTACCTTGGCAGAAGAAGCCCTTGCGTGAATCCTGAGGCAGTACTCCACTTTCCTAATTTCCAGCCTGACAGTGAATGCTCTAAAAGCTCTCGCTGTTTTCGCCGCCCGGTGTTTTGCAAACAGCTCCGCTAAACTTCGCTCCATCTAAAACTTTAGACCACCAAATCCCACCAGACAACTACTGGTTTATCTTATTTTTATTTATTTTTTCTTTCATCCGACCATGTCAATTTTTCCACCAGCATATTTTTTGATCTCAGCTGCAAGGGTAAGCATGGCTTCTTGTTCTCCGTGCCCTTCTTGTGTGCTCGTTTTAGAGAGGTTGTCTCTGTTAGAGAGACGTGTCCGTCAGTTAGAAGCAGATAGGCCGATTACCTTAGACGAGACAGGCACCCCAGACAGTCTAGATACGTGGTCTAGCCGGCTCACAAGCGCAAGCAGTAGCCCGAGTGTTAGCGAAGATAGCGTAGCTCCATCGGCAGTGGGTGAGTTTGTCCCGGTCTCCGGTCTTCCAGCCGCCACTTGTGCGTTTCACTGTTCTTGCTAGTCCCTGTGGTCGGCCCATCTCCCCTGCTCTCCGGACCCGCCGACTGTCTCGTACCCTAGTTATTGGCGATTCCATCACCCGTAATGTTAGGCTTGAGTCGCTGGGCGAGGTTTTTTGTTTACCCAAGGCCAGAGCTACTGACATTGAGGCTAACTTAAGGGTGTTGGCGAACAATAGGTTCAGACACAAGGGTAAGAAAGAGGCAAACGGTCCACCCAGTGAGTATAGCAACATCATAGTACACGTCGGCGCCAATGACATCAGGATGAGGCAATCGGAGGAAGATGTGTTGGCATCGATTAATTGTCTCTGGCCCCTTACCTTTCGCGAGGGGCAATGATGAGAGTTATAGCAGATTAGCCTCCCTCAACCTCTGGCTGGCGAAGTTCTGTGATGAAAAGGGATTAGTCTTCTTAGATAACTGGCCCTCCTTCTGGGGCAAACCCGGCTTGCTGAAAGCTGACGGCCTCCACCCTAATGGGGTAGGCGCTGCTTTATTATCTAGCAACATAGATAGATGTTTAAGGGAAAGCTGACATCTGTCCGTAGAGCTCACCGGGATGCAGGCGATTAGAGAACCTGCTAGGCCTAGAAAGGGTGTGGAGTCTGCCAGGTTAGAGCTTACAGCAGAACAGACTGAGACTGTGCCCCCCCCCCCTCGCCATTTTCTCCCCATATCTGCCGAGTTTTACCAGTCTCCATTTACTTTATCCTCTGGTAGCAGCACCTCTCGATCTGAAAATTACAGTACAGTCCTTCCAATTAAGACTGTATCTTTCTCCCACTGCGCCTGTCAAATTTCCTACCGACCCACAGTAAATTACAGCAACTTGAAATTAGACCCACACATACTGCCATTAACATTGACACAAATTCTAGCAGTATTGAACACCTCACTGTGGGCTTCATCAATATAAGATCATTGTCAACAAAAGCGCTGCTGATCAATGATTTGATTATTGAACATAATCTAGACATGATGGGTCTCTGTGAAACCTGGCTAAAGCCAAATGAGTTTCTGCCTCTAATTGAAGCCTCTCCCTCAAACTTTCTTAGTTCTCAGGTTGCCTGGGAGACGAAAAAAGGAGGGGGTGTTGCCCTGATATTTAACCCTATCCTTAGTCTTACTCCCAACACGAACAACAAATTTACATCCTTCGAAGTCCTGATTCTGCGCTCCCGTCATTCTACTTAGCAGTACTTTACCGCTCACCTGGGGCCTCATTTATAAAACTTTGCGTAGATTCCATCCTAAAACATTGCGTACGCACAAACCTCAGAATCTACTAACGCAAGAAAATATTCAGATCTATAAAACCGTGTGGCGCACACCTGTACGCAGTCTTCTCTTTATAAATACCCACCTGCGGTGAATTGTGTGCTTGTGTACTCCTCCCAGTGTCCTCCCACTACTCCTCCCAGTGTCGTCCCACAATCATCCATAAATGGACAATGCTAAATAGCTCATGAACATGCCGACATTGTTAAGGAGCCTTTGTTGGACTATCAATGAGGGAAAGACTGAGAGACGTCGGCTGCAAGAAAGCCGAAATTTGCAGAGTGCGAGATCGAGGTGCTCATCACTGAGGTTGAGCGCCGTAAAGGTGTACTGTTTGGGGGTCAGTAGAGGATCTGTGCCACATTGTGGAGAACCACACAAGCTCTAATAATCCGGCACACCTTAATAATAATAGAAATAAACTTTTGTATAGCACTTTTCAAAACAAAGTTACAAAGTGCTTTAGAAGACAAAATAAAAATGGGAGACAAACTGATGAACAAAATGATAAAAACAATTTAAAAACAGTTTAAAAGTTATACAACATTGAGCATTAGGAGCTACATATGAAAGAGTAAAATATGCTTAGCCCCTTAGTTGTATTTTTGCCCCCTCTGTTTAAGCTTTATGTATCTATAGAAAAATATTTCCATTGGTGTATGCTGGGGCGTCCATAGTAGCTCACTGAAACGGAGCGGAGGAGATCGATAGACAGACAGACACGTCACTTAGTTCGGTTTCTCAGCCTCCTTGCTTTTCGTGGTGGTAAATACAACTTTCAGCCCTAATTCCATTTCCCCCGTTGGGGGGGGGGGGGGGGGGGGGGGGGGGGAGGAGAGAGAGAGAGAGAGAGAGAGCGAGAGCGAGAGAGAGAGAGGTTTCTACACGCCTCTGCCTGCTGATTTTGACAGAATCGTTCTCGTTCATAAATTCTCTCAGTGCTCCGTTCTTATGTGAGTCTCTGATTAATAAATGTATTCTTTGATTTTGAACAGTAGCCTTATGTTGTTGTTATTTAGCCTTTCTGAGGCTATTGCATGGTTAAATCAATGAGTTTTATTTCACTTCATCCTGGCGCCGCCCGGTAAAATAATCAATAAAATAAGAGTTAAGAGAATGCCTTTGTATAAAAATAGGTTTTAAGTAGTGACTTAGCAGATACAACAGACCACAAACCCTGTGAAAGCACACTTATAAAACTATGTTTTTAAGAGGACTGAGCTTTATTTTGTGATCTCCCCATCGGGCGTCACCGTGTCTGAAAAACTTTGCGGTGAGCTCTACGCATGGGTGAAAGGATGCGTAGAAGTGCACACCTTTTACCGCATAGAAATTTTTCTATAAATCCTGATAAAATATGCGTACGCACATTTCACCCCCATTAACGCCACTTTTTTGTGCGTAGCAACCTTTATAAATGAGGCCCCTGGACCCTATTCGCTCTTCTTAGAAGAGTTCTCCAATTTCATTTCGGACTTAGTGACTTAGTGATATTCTCATTATCGGTGATTTTAACATTCATCTGAATAATCCCACCGATCCCCTCAGTAAGGCCTTCCTAGATCTCATTGATACTTGCGGCCTCACTCAATTTGTTAATGGACCAACCCACCATGGCGGCAACACCCTTGACCTGGTTCTGACCCGTGGCATTCCTGTTTCTGCTTTAGTGGTCTCCTCTTATGTGCCCGCCCTATCTGATCACTATCTCATTAAATTTGAAATCAAATTGATCTTCCCACGCCAAAAGTGTGAGGATACTTATATTAGCCGTCGTATTAATGCCACTATGGCCTCATTACTATCTGAAAAACTGCCCAGTTTTCTCGCACCACTCTCTGGTCATGTTGGCTCACTCGACAATTTCACCAACGAACTAAACGCTAGCCCTAGCCTTACCAACGCGCTTGATTCAATCGCCCCGTTAGTCACTAGAAAACACATATTGGATCGTGAAAAAGGCCAATGTAATAATGTAGCGATCTATTCTGCACACATTGACAACAGTTTTTGTTGTTTAAGATGTTGTTTAATAAATTAACTGGTAATTGGGTAAACTATAAGCCGTTTAACATTTAACATTGGTCAACAAAACTGTCTCTATTAGAAAAAGAAAGTCAAGAGCACACGAAATAAAATGAAATCAATAGCAATACTCTGTGTAAATACTATAAATAATATTATCATTAACCTGTGGTTTAGTTGGTGTTTTACAGTTGGTTACATATCTGGTTTGAAAGGGGTGGCGCTCAAGTGATGCCATTTCTAGTATAGCTCAGTTAGTAGAGCATCAGACTCTCAAGTCAAGGATTGTAGGTTCAAACCTCACGTGGGATGGTATGTTTTTGTTGGTGAATCATAATGAATCGAATCTATGCACTTCTATCGGATGGCTCGAAACAATCGAGTTAGTTAAAAGAGTCGGTCTTCCCATCACTAGATGACACCCAAATTTACATACCAGTCAAACCAACCGATGACACCCAATTCCAAAAACTAGAGGCCTGCCTATCAGAGGTCAAATACTGGATGTCCCTAAACTTCCTACTCCTTAATGGCAGCAAAACTGAGATGCTGATTGTGGGACCGGCTAGACATAGACACTCATTTGAGAATACTACTCTCAACTTTGATAGTTCTCTCTAGTTGATAGATCTCCCAGAGCCCATACATTAAAAATATTGCCAAAATTCGACCCAGGCTAACAGAGGCAGACGCAGAAATCTTAATAATAATAATAATAATAAATCAGTCTTGTAAAGCGCATTTCTTGAACCCAATGCGCTGGACAACAGGGGAAAAGAGAATTTTTTTTTAAAAAAAAGATTCAAAAAAAGTCAGCTTGGCAGCAAAATCAAGAGTCAACAAAAGTCTTTATACACCAATCTAAAGAGGTGGGTTTTTAGGAGGGTTTTGAAGGAGGTGATGGACTCCGCCTCCTTAACAGAGGCAGGAAGTGAGTTCCAGAGTCCAGGAGCAGCGCAGCTGAAGGCCCGACCTCCCATAGTCACCAGCCTGTAGCGGGGCTGCAGGAGGGAGATGGAGCTGGAGGAGCGGAGGCTGCGTGTTGGGCGAGACACAGTGATGAGTTCTGAGAGGTAGGAAGGGCTGGTGGCATGGATGGCTTGAAACGCAGCAAGCAATGGGGGGTGATGTCAGAATCTTATTATTGATGGAGTCGATTTTGGTCTGGAAGAACTGGAGGTACTTGTTACATTGGTCAGTGGAGGAGGAAGCAAGCATGTGAGCAGGTCGGAGGAGCCTGTCAACAGTAGCAAACAGGACTCGTGAGTTACTTCCACTGTTGTTAATGAGGTGGGAGTAGTGGGAGGACTGGGCAGAGTTTAAGGCGTCTTTATAGTCCTTTTGGTGCTGTTCAAACATCTGTACATGGACAGTTAGTCCAGTTTTTTTTGTACTGACGTTCAAGACGACGCCCCTTTACTTTGAGTGACCGGAGCTCTTCATTGTACCAGGGGGAGGATTTGGGGAAAAAAACAGTGCGTTTTTTCAGAGGGGCTAAATTGTCCAGTACAGAGTCCAAGTTGGAGTTAAGATTAGCAACAGAGTCGGTGATGGGGAGGCTTGATATGGCGTTGGAGAGCAGAGCCATGTCGAGGGATTTCAAATTCCTGAACAGAATAGGGCATCCTGCCTACATGCCCTATTCTCCTGGTCTACCTGCTCCTGTCCACTGACGCTGGTCATGTTTGTCTGTGTGAGTGCGAGGGTGTGTGTGGGTGTGTCTCCTATCTGTTCCAGGCTGCAGCCCAGCAGAGTTGGCGTCTGGTTGGTCCCGCCTCCTAGGACGATGCTGACTGAGCAGGCGTTGCGTTCTTCTATCTGGGCAGTGTTGGCGCCTGCGTGGTCCCCTAGTCTATACAAATAAATGTGATGTGATTTGATTTTGAAGAAATAGCTCTAAGTGCCATAAAAATGAAATTTGATGATATACAAATTCCAATTAAAATCTAGCATTGAATATTTGATGGTGGGGATCCTGCTGTATGGTAGTGAAGTATGGGGTGTCCACTCAGTCATCATAGATACACGAGTTGAGACAAAATCCAAATTAATCTCTAAATGCAGAATTTTGTACATATATTTTACACACAGAGAAAAATACCCAACAAATGTATGTTTAATTGTTTAATTACCTTAAATTTAGTTCCCCAGACACCCTCCATTTCAAAGCCTTCTAAATCCTAAAGCTGAGCTATAAAAAGAGACTGTGAATTGGCAGAATATCTCTCTACTGTCAGAGATGGAAAGCAGACACAGATCCCGACCAAGCACAGGTTCAGTGACCACCAAGTTGCAATCGAAAAAGGGAAATGTACTTTGACAGGTTCAGCACCCAAAAAACACAATTTCAAAGAGTTTGATGACTACTCAAAAGTAGCAATTATACTAGGAGAAGGAAACACAGCATGTCTGAGGAACAGTGAGTGACCAACACACAGACACACACACACACGCACTGATGATCACTGATGATGATCAACTTGTCTTGTTGAAACCGACACCCTGTTTGTTCTGATACTTGTTTTTTTGTCTATATTGTTAACTGTATTGTTTACTGTTGAGCTGTATTATGTATTGGTGAACTGTATTGTTTATTGTTGAACTTTATTCTTCACTGTTAACTGTATTGTTTATTGTTGAACTTTATTCTTTACTGTTAACTGTACTGTTTATTGTTAAACTGTATTGTTTATTGTTAACTGTATTGTTTACTGTTGAACGGTATTGGTTATTCTTGAACTGTATTGTTTATTATTAACTATATTGTTTAATATTAACTATATTGTTTTTTTGGTGAACTGTATTGTTTATTGTTGAACTGTATTGTTTATTGGTGAACGTCATTCTCTATTCTATTATTGCGTAATGTACATGTGTAATGTAAAAAATGTTGATCTCTATCTTTGCTTTGACATTATTTGTCTTAACTTTCATGCCAAAACATGATGAAATGAATTGAATTGAACTGAGAGAGAGATTCAGAGATTCAGAGAGGGGGAGAGAGAGATTAATTAACAACTCAAAGAGAAAGATTATCGTCCTAACCTGAGGAAAACACACAAGGACAAAGCACATCCCCTGAAACCCTGTTTGCAGACTATTCAATGAAACAATGAAAGTAATATGCAACCTAATCTTCTTCATCCAGTACCCCTTAGCCTGGCATAGTGCCCTCTGCCAATCATCAACAATTAAACATATTAAATTCTGTCATATTGCCAATTTTGTTTTATGGGAGTGAAGGTTGGGGCCCAGTAACATACCCAACTTTACTTAAGTGGGAAAAAAGCCCAATAGAGAAATTCCAACTGTACAACTTTTGGACCGATCAGACTAGCAGTCACTGAAATATCAAGCACTTCTCTGCAACTTCCACTCCCATGGATCTGATACCCTGGGCCAACTGGTATCAGAATTTACATTACATGGCCAAGAGCATGTGGACACCTGCTTGTCGAACATCTCATAGCAAAATCATGGGCATTAATATGGAGTTGTTTCCTCCCTTTGCTGCTATAACAGCCTCCACTCATCTGGGATGGCTTTCTACTAGATGTTGGAATATTGCTTCCATTCAGCCACATGAGTATTAGTGAGGTCAGGCACTGATGTTGTGCGATGAGGCCCGGCTCACAGTCGGCATTCCAGTTCATCCCAAAGGTGTTAGATGGGGTTGAGGTCAGGGCTCTGCGCAGGCCAGTCAAGTTCTTGTCAAGTTCACACCAATCTCGACAAACCATTTCTGTATGGACCTCTCTTTGTCATGCTGAGACAGAAAAGAGCTTTCCCCAAACTGTTGCCACAAAGTTGGAAGCACAGAATTGTCTAGAATGTCATTGTATGCTGTAGCGTTAAGATTTCCCTTCACTGGAATTAAGGGACCTAGCCTGAACCATGAAGAACACCCCCACTCCATTATATACATACAAGGGGTGTCCGCATACTTTTGGCCATGTAGTGTACTTTTCTATGTCAACACCAGAATAAGGGCATGTGGGCACTAAAACCAACATTTAAAAACACAGTACACAGAAATGAGAAATGAGATAAAAATCCAGAACAAACTTAAAGTGTTACTCAACACTGAACAGAGAAATGAAATTGGCTGAAATAGCGAAATATTCAGGAAACTAAAGAAAGAAAGATTTGGACAAAATATAGACTTGGGGACTGTAAACTTGAAATTGAAAAATTGCCCTGGGACCAGAGCCTTTGCAGACACCGCAACGCAATGGAAACAGAGACAGAAATACACTTTTTTTCTCTCATGTCCGAAATGCGACCAAATAAGAGAAACCTACAACTCCAGATTTGAAGAAATACTCCCAAATGTAATGACTCTGTCGCAAATACAGCCTCAGAGAGGGAATAATCAACACTTTGGTAATAAAGCACCCCAAGCCTATATTCTCCACATCTTTATATAAAGTGTAACTTACTATATGTGTATATATTTATAGTATTTATAAGTATATTAAATGAATAGGACCATCTATGAATTCAAGTTCTAACTTTTCATTTGATGTTTATAACGTGTGATTATTGTTTACTTGCGTGTATCACATATATACGTATTGTGTGTAAATGCTTTGGCAACACATTCTGTTTTTTTTGAGAGAGAGAGACTCGGAGAGAGAGAGAGAAAGAGTTTCTGGATTTCCGCTCTCATTTTAAGTCGTTGGACAGTTTTTTTTACCTGTGACTAAAATGGTACTGCAGTTACTTCCAGACGCATGGTGTGTGTGTGTGTGTGTGTGTGTGTGTGTGTGCCTCAGAGACACCACTCAGGTCAGGGTCTTGCTCACTGAGAGAGAAAATAGATCCTGAAAACCTTGCTAATAGCTTAAAGCTGTACACACACACACACACACACACAGCGGTAGTAGTAGTGTTATTAGTGTAATTGTGCTGCCAGTTTGTCTGTGTGTCACCCTTATCCCACCCCTAAATCTGACTGGACAACAGAGTGTTTGGACAGCCAATTAGGACACAGAAATAGCCAGTGTTAATGTCAGCTGGTATTAGTGAATGGGGGGGGGGGGTTACTAGGACACTGATTCATGATTGGAGGCATCGGGGCGTCCTTGTGGATCAGTATGCTAAGCTCGCACACCATTACAGCGTCACAATAAAGTGAAACGCCCGTAAAAAAAAAAAAAGGGCTTCTCATAGTTAACCAGTGTTGTAATGATCAATTCTACAATAAATGTGCAATCAATCAAACTGCATCATATCAGAGGTGGACCAGATCTGATTTTCAATTAAAAGACTGATATTGGTCCCATATATCGGTCTACTCCTAGCTGACATGTATCACTGGTGGATCTACACATCCGTCTACTGCAGTAATGTATCGTTCTTCATGCTTCCTGCCAACAAGAAACATGTTTTGTCTTTTTTCCCCAAAGGGAAGTTGTCCTCCCGCGGAATTCATCCGAATCAAACATTGCATTATTCACGCATACTTTCCCCATGACTTTTATTCCACTTGTTTCTTTCTTTCAGTCTATCTCTCCATCTACGAGGGAGGACAAGTACCGTGATTGATATGATGTGTCTCTCCTTCTTCTCCTCCCTACTTACGTCTGTGTGAAAAAAATAAATATCTTGCATCTCTCAAAAAGTCATTTTATGAGCAAGACTGATGGAGGTTCCCATTGACGTCCATGCATTTTCTTGCGTTTTTTTGTGTGCAAAGCTGCATTCCCCCATATAATGTTTTGTTTCAACAGCATTATTTGAGACGATTTTTGGTTTCTGGATCCACCTCCCATCCCTATTTCAGTGCCAGTTGTGGTTCCAGTGAAGGTTCCAGCACTAAAACTAATTTGATATTTTATCATATTAAAATTGTGATCTGGCAAAATCTGATATTTAAAAAAAATGTAGTCTCCATCTTTGGTGCTCAGCCTCATTGCTGTGCTGTTTATGCACTGCACTTCCCAGAGATCACCTGTCAATCGAACACTGTGTCCACTACTGTGACAACTTTTTCCTTTTTTTTGATTTTCGGTCGATGAAGTTTCTCTTTTCTTTGTCTGTCAGCCATGGTGGCTATCGCTGCTCATGCTAACTACCCAGTTCTTCTTCTATTTATTCCAAACAAACCAGAAACATAAAACACATCACTTCTTGTCTCCAGACAAAAGACCTACCTGACACTGGGTGCTTGGAACGGCAAATATAAAATCTTTCATGAACTGGCTAGAGGTCGGATCACTGTTGGGTTATATCAATCACAGAGAGAGTAGCAAGACAGACATTATTTATATTAAAATGTTATAAATTATAACTTGAAGTTCTTTTAAAATGTCACGTTTTCTCTATCAGTGGCTGTAATGTTGTTGCTGTGGTCAGTGGTACTGCTAAATGAATGTGGAGGAAACATTCTCACAGACACACACACACTCCCTCACTCCGTTTTCCGTTTCACCTTTTGCCCTCCTGCAGGCGTTAGTCATCTTCACAGCGACCTATCTCTGTAGAGATGCAGAAGAGATAGAGGGAGGGATGATGGATGTGAGAATCAAACTGGAACTTTTATCTTGCGGTTTTCGCTGTTGCGCCATTGGCTTGTTCGTAGGTTAATGGATCATTTGGCACTGCTGCTTGAGGTCAGCAGTTGTTCTAAAGGATTGTTTTTACAGAATTTCTGCATTACGAGTTAGTATACAGCCTTCCTGCCTTGCCTGCCTGTCTGTCTGCCTTTATTAAAGGTGCCATATTTATTATTTTAACCATCAATAAATCATTAATTGTTTGTTGAATGTTGAGACATTAGTATAATCACCATAAATCAAGAAAACCGTCGCCGAGAAGACTGGCAGCCTCTACTGGTCTCTACGCTGCATTTTACGTTGTGTGCCACCGGGTCAGTTTTGGAGGGAAATCTGTTGGATTGCTTTATGGCACAAAACAGGAAGAGGGCACTGTTCTTCCAGCGCTATCGGAGCTAAAGCTTTCAGAGTTACACTGTTAAAAAGGATATGGGTTTTTAGTCAGAAGGACTATTGTTGTCATGCTGAGTGAATTCATTGCCCATTACATCTAAGTAAGAAGAGTTACAACAACTTCAACTTGAAAAAAGACGTGAAAACTCATTAAAAACTCATAATAATCTGTTCAGTTAACTTCATAAAATACGTCAGCCTGGGCATTTCAACTAACACGCATGCGCCTGCAATGTGACGTCACGCGCAATGTCGCACTCTGAAATCCGACTTGACCGCCATCTTTTTCCCTCGGAGCTGGGACTGTCCTTATCAAGTAAGTACATTTTAATGTATTTTAGCTCAAGTTAGTTCATCAGTAGGCAATATGAATTAATCACCTAATGTCTCAGACGGTCCGTCAACACAACTTTTGATGAATATGTCATGTTTAGTTAATTTTGGGAAAGACGTTAGCATGTTAGCGCTAGCTAGCTTGCCGCGAGTTGGAAAATATGAGCTGCCGGAGTGAAATGACGGTATGGATAATGTACTTTCTACGAGTAAAACAGTACAAAAGTGTCAATATCCATCCTCATAATCAAGGAAAAACTCCATGCGTGTGCGCACACACACACATTTGGCACACTTTGGCTACTTTTGGCCAAACTGTAAAGTCCGCCTGGTCCTATCCTTACTAAAACCATTGTAGAATCTATGTGCTTTGTGGTATTTCTATCAATTTTTTGTACAGTTGTAGTCAAGGAGTTGGTGAATCAGCTCAGTGGCATCTCTGTGCATGGGAACATTGCTATCATGGTGTTATACATTGTTTAATTTCAAAAAAAAATGTAGGCGAGGATAAACATGTACATTTTTCCTTTGTTTTGTCACAATTTACTCAGGCATAGTAACAGAGAATGAGTGAACAAATGAGTGACATGGCCAAGTAGGTCCACTTTCTACTAAATTCATGTTAGGATACATTAAAATCTGGATTGCAAAACAGTTTTCTTAGAGAAGAGTATGTTGACTTACTGTGTTTTGTGCTGATAAGAGATAAGATAAGTTTTTCTTTCTCTTTTTTTTTTTCTTTCCTGTACTGAAGGATCACTTCACTTCAGTACAGGCTGTGCTGTTTGGGGCAACTGCCCCTCAATGAGGTGGTCCTGCAAGTGCTGTAATTACTCCTCGCCGAACCAACGCACACTAATTGCCCATTACAAACTGAAGCACTGTCATCAGGCAAGGAACTGTCCTCTTCCCTGTGTCTATGCAGACTGTGTGTGCTCCTTGAGGACAGAATCATCTCTGAAAAAACATTTAACTAGAGACCATAGTCAAGCCCATTCAAAGCAGGTGACCGCAAGGTTTAATTGTGAACTGTGCAATTTCTCAGAGACTTGTAGTGATACACAGTATTTTGCACATCTAAAAATACATATACAAAATAAGGAAATTGTTAAGTCACTTTAAAGACTAGTTTTCAGTCCAGCGTGTACAGTACGTTTCGTGCACATAAGAGTAAGAAACAACACCTCTGTACTGTTGACAATTTTCGTGAAAACTTGTATCCAACTTTTACTCAAGCCACTTCAAACTCTGAAAGTACAGACTTTGAGACACATTCGGACGATCTAGACTTAACATGATTACATAGAGGATCAAGACCTGCATGATTTGCTTCAACGCAAAGTTGCATCTCTCTTACTGCGTACATACACATACAAATTTGCATGTGTCTAAGACAACTCAGGAAATTATAAATGAGCTTTGTAGTATTAGCTCAGTTGTGGAAGAGTGCACACCAAAAATAATTGAAAGGGTATTGATCAAGCATAATTGTGCAGTAAACAGTGGAGTCACCACTGCTATAACAGAGTTAAAAAAGCAAACCCCCTAAGTTTCCTGTCAAAGGACGGACATTTTGGCTCTGAATACAAAAGAGCAACTTTTTACAAGAATAATTTTAAAGTGATTGAGCCGATTGAATATGTTTTAGATGCATCTTCAAGACGGAAATTTGTTTATATTCCAGTTTTGAAAGTCTTGAGAGCTGTTAAATCGTAAGGATGTGTTAGATAAAGTCTTGGAGCCAGAACACAGAAAACCTTTGAACACTTGTCTCAGTACAAAACATACAGAGACGGTCTATATTACAAAGAGAATATTTTGCTCTCGTTAGAAGATCTAAGCATTGCCCTAGGACTGTATATAGACGACTTCGAAGTTTGCAACCCACTAGGAACATCCAAAAAAAAAGCATAAGGTCTGTGCTGTCAATTGGGTCATTTCAAATTTACCAATACGGTATAGGTCAACTGTACAGTCAATCTACCTCGCATGTCTGTGTCATAGCAGTGATGTGAAGAACTATGGGTATGGAGCCAGTCTTGAACCACTGATAAGACCTTGAAGCAGCAAGCAGCAAGGATTGTATGTTCAGAAATTGGGAACAACTGTTAGAGGTACTGTGCTATATGTGTCCGCAGACAACTTGGGGGCCCATTCACTTGCTGGGTTTCAAGAGAATTTTAATGTTGACAAATTTTGCCGGTTTTGTTTAGCTAGTCGGCAAGATATTGACATTCACGAGGTGAAGGAGGGAGTGTTTCCACTCCGGACAGTTGAAGCTCACAAACACGACCTTCTGGAATTGAACAGACATCAGTTCGTTTCCCTGAATGGAGTAAAGAGAGACTGTTCTCAGTAGACTCATTTCCACACAATCCAGGGCTTCCCTCCAGATTTTATGCACAACCTTTTTGAAGGAATAGTGCCAAGGGAATTAAGTCTATGTTTAAAGTCTGATAGCCAAAAAGTTCTTTACAATAGTTCAGCTGAATTCCATCATTGAATCCTTCCCTTTCAAGTTGACAGATAAAACCAGACCTCAACCAATTTCAAAGTCTTTTGCATTGAAAAATTCTATTGGTGGGAATTGCCACGAAAACTGGACACTATTGACTACTGCCGTTGATGATTGGTCACATTATACCAGAAGATGACAACTTGGGGAATTCTATTAGATTTGAAAGAAAGAGTTGAGCTACTAGCTAGTGGACATTTTTCAGAAGAGACATTGGCATACTTGGAGTGTAAAATCTCCGATCACAGGTGCCTATTAAAAGAGGCTTTTCCTGATTTCCACCTCCTGCCCAAGCACCACTTCTTGGAACATTATCCGGAATTTATGCGGAGATTTGGGGCCCTGATTGATTTCTGGACTATTAGGTTTGAAGCAAAGCACAGCTTTTTTTAAAAGGGTGGTGCACAATTCTCACAATTTCAGAAACATCTTGCTCACTCTAGCAACAAAATACCAGCTTTCTTTAGCTTACCATCTAGACTTGCCAAGTCTTTTCAGACCTGATCTGGAAGTTGGACATATTGCGGTTGTTTCACATGATGCACTCGAGCACTCCATGAAGCAGGCTGTAGAGCTGAAATATGGAAACGTAACTCTTGTATCTCTTACAACCCATGCCTGCCTCTATGGCACCAAGTATTCAGAGGGTATGTTTCTGTCTGTGGGGCACACCAGTGGCCTGCCTGACTTTGGGAAGCTAGTTAAAATGGTTGTGTCCAGCAAAGTGTCTTTCATCATAGAACCATAGCAAGTGTGGCAGGGCTAGTATGTAACTGAGTACTATACGTAATAGAGGGACAACAACGCCACCTGGGGAGTTGCGCCCCAGGGAATAAGACTAGAGTAGTAGAGGTTATGACTAGATAAAGTGCATCAACAGTAAGGCACGCAGATTCATTCACAGGAGGTCAGAGACGTGGTTCGGGTTCAACAATAAGTATTTTTATTATAAAACAGTTAAAAGCTGTAATACAAAACATGAATCAATTAACTTACACAAAGGAAATAACTAATCTTAAAAAAAAAGGGGCTGAGGCTAGCAAACGGGGAGGCAGGCTACATTAGGATGTGTCCAGGGGTGCAACCAAATACTCACCACACGTGTAATCAGTCACTGCAACCTAAACACTCACACTGCAACCTAAACACTCCCACAACAAAAGGGTGATCCACTCATGCCCAGTGCCTTTCCTCTCAGCAAACCGTGAAGGGACCTAACCCAGAGTGACTAGCCCCCACCGGATGACTGGCACTCAGCTCCACTAAATCTAAGATAAAAAGAAAAGGAAATGAAATGCAAACACAACACCACAATACCAGTTGGTCCACAATTAAAATACACTAATTACTAAAACCACAGCAAAACAGCAGCAGGTGTAGTCTACTGCACCACAGGCACAATCACAGGGGCAGGTCCTGGAAAGTGACAGCCATAAAAGGTGGACGTTAGCCATTGAATCAACACAATCTGATTCTCACACAATTACACAACTACAACAGTCATTGTCAGCCTACATACCTTGAGTCAGTGAACAGGACAGCAAGAGAGCACCTTGACAACAGGTGCCTATATAGCTGACACTAATTAGGGGAGTAGTGAGAGGTGGAGTCAGACCTGGGGCTGCATTCAACACCACTACACTGCAAGCAAGCCCCACTACACAAGCATGGTACATAGAGCACCTGCGGAGTTATGAGCTGATGAAAAAACAGTCTTCTGAACTGGTGATTGCGGAATTACATGAACTAAATGGATATCAACCCCTGTATCCATACACAAGAGCAGGCAAACTGATGGTGACACCTAAAGTTTTCTTGCTTCACTAAGGTATAATTGAACTGTTATTTTACTTTAAATGGTGTGCTCCTCTCCTCTTTTCCTCCCCCCTCCTCTCCTCATCCTCCTGCAGTAAGAGCCTCATTAGCTGTGTTTCTATTAGAATGTATTGCACATTTTAACCAAATTTTCAAAATGCGGCAAAAGAAAATGCGAATTTTTCATCTCAGTGGAGCAGAAACATACGTTTTTTAAATCTTTATTTCAAACTCAGTATCATAAGAAAACATCAGAAACGTGAACAACTGCAGATGAATTATACTTCATATCCTTGCATGTATAAAACAAGTATAAAACGGACCCATACAGATGAAACCATTGGATGAAACATCAGTCATGTGAGTTAAATGTTCGCTGCGTCAGGATTTATTATATTTTTATATTATAAAAAGCTGTTTCCATTTCACATTTTGCGCATTAACTCTTTTTCGAAAAAAACAAAACAAAAAACAGCTCAAGCAAGTGTAAAAACTTTTTTGTGAATTAGAGGTAGTTTCCATCAACAGCTAAATTCACAAAACGGCAAAATGCGATTTATGGAAACACACCTATTGTTGCACCCAATGATCGCTATATAGGCCTACCTATTTTAAACCACTTTAAGTCATGGAAATGGGGTAAAATATTATGGAAACTTTATGGAAAAGTTTTGAAAATTCATAGGTAAAATGTCTGGGAACCCTATAAAACTGTTTTAAAAAGCATTTTAATTTAAAATTACAAATTGCTTTGAATAGTTAATTTTGACAACACTGTAAAACAATACAGCTGTTCATTCTCGCCCTCACAGTCGGCTATAGTTAATTTTCCACATTAAGACAGACACGTTACAATATATCTACCTTTCATTCACTTCAACAGTCTACTAAATCTGTAAACACCAGCTAAGCAATCACCAAATTAAAAGTACCCTGCTCTCCTTCAGGTTGCATATTAGCCATTGCAGCGCCACACTGAAAACAGTGAAAACTGAAAAAGCGCCACACTGAAAACTATCAGAAATAATAGAGGATTTTGTGTCCTCTCTGTACCCCCCTGGCTAACTGTCTTTAGCTGAGCATGATCTGTACAGTTTTGTGCACTTCTTTAATCCTGTTACCTTCGTGAGAGCTGGTGGACTGTGGAGAAGCAGTCCAAACATTATCAGAAAAAGAAAGCTGAGTTGTGACCGAGGACCAAACCATATTTAAATGAGTGAATCTTATAGGGAGATATTTCTCATGCAACTAGGCATCACCTCAAAATGAAAGATGAGACTTTTTAAGACATTTTATGACCTTAAATTCTGAAAAGCTAACACTTTTTAAGGATCTGCAGGAACCCTGTAATATCAACTCATAATCACATAGAGCAGATTCCCCTGAAAAAGATGTGCAGTATGTCCATAAACGTGAACCAGTATAAACTGAGAAGAAACTGGAGTAAAGGACAACAAAGTAGAAAACAGCTCAGAGATTATTGTTAAAGAATTTGGAGTGCAAAAACGTATGCATGAATGTTGATTTATGTTCATTAATGTTTCTTTATTGTTCTTTTTGTCTTTTCTCAGGTTCTTTTTTCTCCATCTCCAGAGAAGTCCTGAGAGTTTCTCACTCAAAGGAAGATGCTGTTGCGTGTGATAATTTCACCACAGGACATTAGGAAGCTCCGCTTGGACTCTGTTCCAGATTCGGTTGATGGCCTGAAACTGGTGTTGAAAAACAAATTGCAGTTACGCTCCTCATTTGACCTTCAATATGAAGATGAGGACTTCAAAGACTTCTGTAACCTCACATGTGTTGACGATCTACCAAAGGAGAAGGTTACATTGAAAGTCATTTTCTGCCCTGTCTCTTCAGACTCAAGTTGGACACTTTAAGTTCCGCTTTACCATCATCTCCGTCAACATCCTCTTCAGCTTTACCATCATCTCCGTTAACATCCTCTTCATTGAACAGCCATACAGAGTACTTTGCAGGTCGTCGTTCACAGCCATGGCCAACTCACTTTCCCATTCCCACCTTCTCGTATGATGTTGAGCTGAGGCTCAGGCAGTGCAATGACGCTTTCAGAAATGATGGAGCACTTCTATCCATTTCAAGGATTCTGGAGAAAATTGCTGAAGCAATATATTCATTCACGCCCTACCCTAGTCTTGAACATTTTGCGTTTGTAGCCATTGCACTCATTGAAAAACACCCTTGCCTTAAAGAACCTGGCTCCACCTCTGGATGGTATGGATGGAAACACAGTATAAAGTTCAAAATGGGCAATTACAGGCAGAAACTGAAAGGTGCAGGCTGTCGAGAACTGATGGTAAATTCTGAGAAAAGATGTCCTGGGGACACGCAAGGGAAGAGAAACAAAGTAAAGAAACCCAGACGGTCTGAAACAAACTTCCTTACAAATCTCCCCCAGGGAAGAGATAGAAGAAGTCTTGAAGAAGATCGAGAAAAGATGGTCCAGGAGATGAGAAAAACAACCCCAAACCTGGCCTTCATTGATGATACAATGAACACCACATATGCATTGAGAAGAGAGGAGATCGTTCATGAGGAGCCACCGGTGGCCGAAATGAAAGTCAGATGGCCTGCGATGTTTACTGAAAGACAGGTAAAGTGTATAAGTTTGTGCTGGCTTTGAGTGCTTTGAATTTTACCAACACAAAATCTTATGTGCTGTAGCAACAGGCATGACAAAGTAATAGTTATATTTTGTATATTGCATGTTTAATTGAAAGTTTTAAGAGGTTTCACATCTATAGGCTCGTGCAATACCAAATATATCTGGGCAGCTTGCTGAAATGTGAAACTTTTGGTCACTTTTAACTTGAACTAAAATTATGTAATGTCACTTCTTCATATAGATCGTCAAGGAATTCACCAGGCTCATGTCGATGGACATCAATTCACTCTATGAGGGTCTGGACAGCCATCTGCATAAACTCCTTCAGCTATTCAGGTCGAAGCGCGAAATTAAAGAAATTACATCCTTAATGGAGAGTCTCGACAAGGATGTAAGTACATTTCTTTACTTTAAAATACTTGGAGGTAAAAGAGCTGCCTTTCCACATTGGTTCTATGCTCACTTGTAAACTCAATGTTATTGTTACAACTGGTGCAAGAAGGGAAACAGGGATACAGGGGAAGCACCCAAATTCAGATGTCTGAGGCAGAGCTTCATGCAGTTCAATGATTTAGTAAACAATATGGAGTTAAAAACGCTTATGGGACAGTGAGGCAGGCAAGGGTCAGAAAAGGCAGTCCAAACAGGCAAACAAATCTGACA
Organism: Hoplostethus mediterraneus; assembly: GCA_034670385.1. Lineage (NCBI taxonomy): Eukaryota > Metazoa > Chordata > Actinopteri > Trachichthyiformes > Trachichthyidae > Hoplostethus > Hoplostethus mediterraneus. The sequence continues at coordinate 351,370 of JAXDDW010000083.1, forward strand.
GGGAGCAGGCAATAATCAAAAATGCAATAAACAGGCAAAGTCCAAACAGGCAGGTAACAGGTCTCAGGTACAACAGATGAACAGAGAGAAAGAGAGAGAGTGAGAACGCGAGAGATACACAGACACACACACGCACACAAATATTGCCCCTTCCTGCGATTTGAAAATTGCAGTAGCTGCAAAGCAGATTGTGACAGTAATGTTCTCAAAATAACTTGAAAATGTATTTGAATACTTTCTGTCACTATTTACTGAGGCTTTAGGGTGTATCATTTCATTCAATTTAGTTCAGATCACCAGTGTATTCCAGAAACAAACTGAGTGTCACTCTGAACTCTGAGTTGATTTACCCTGAGTTTTCTGTTCCAGAACAGCTGATCAGTTAGTTCAATCAACTCTGAGTATGTTCTCTGAGTATGAGCAAAAATTGCTGTTCAAAGAAATGACTGATGTGCATAAAAGTAATAACGTTACATAGTCCTGAGTAACAAACTAATATCCAACCAGGATTTAGATTCTGACAGACAGTAAACCTCCACTAATTAATGCACTTGGATACACACTTTGATACGGACTGAATGAATGAGGAAATGAAACAGTGTGTCTGGCTCTGTAAGAGGGAGGGGAGACAGAGAGAAACTCAAGGTTTGTTGAATAAAACCTGCCAGCGAGCAGGTTAGGTTCACAGAGTCAGTTACTGCAGTAACTGACCCAGAGTTTAAGTTACCTCTCTCTCTGGAACTGAAAACCCAGAGTTTCCCTCATCTCAGGGTTAACACAGTTTTCACTAAACCCACTTTCTGGAATAAACCCTAGAATGTCTTGTGGACAGAGGGGGTTATATAATTCTGATAGCAACTGTATTCATGTATCATGTGTTTTGGCAGGCATCAAACCAAAGGAAGAGGGCAGCAGCTTTGCAGGGACTACCATGGTACATGAAGGAAAATCCTTCTACATTCATGAAGAGGTGTGAGGTAAGCAGCGAAATGTCGTTCAAGATGATACAAAAACTAGTTCACAATGGGCAGGGTTACACTTGTCATTTCAGGCATCCTCTGTGTGTATGCACTATATGGCAAAGCATCTCTAAAGCACAGGCACCTTTTGCTTTTGTTTTTTGTTTGTTTTTGCATGAAGCCAACAGATCCTGAAGAGGACGTCATCAAAGGAATGGTGATTGGAATCCTTTTAGTCGTTGAAGATGTGAAGGAGCCCCTTCCGGCTTCCTACAACGATGTTGCCATCGTCATCGAGGAAAAGATCGTCATGCATCACCTGGGTGATGTACCCAACGCTTTTGTGAACCTGATGGGCCTGCTGTACATGCTGAACCTTAACTATCCAAAAGACTTGAAATATACTTTTGAGGTGATTCAGCGCCTGTTCATGGGAATCGGGTCTGAGTTGTGCACTCCCAGGGTCCACTCTCTAAAGAATAAAGTGCTCAGTTAGAGGGATGGCTTAGGACAATGTTTCTGCGTTTGTCCCAGAGGAAGCATTCTCTTTTTTTGCCATTTGTCCATTGCACTATGTAGTAAGAGGAAAATAAATGTATAGCCCCTCTGTGGGTCACACCAGTTTATTTTGTTTTCATGTTCTGACTGATTTCTATTGCTCTATTTGGAGGAAATGTGTCTGAGAGACACAAATGTATGTTATGTTATAGAGAGGACATTTCAGTAATGTTTGAATGTTTTCATTTTCAACATTTGAGCAAGTTTCTCAGAGAGATACAATTTTCTACATGTTTTTCTGCAATTTACTGCAGCAACTCTGAACACTCACTCACAATGGACTCTGTTGAACAAGTCACTTAATTAGACAGTTATTGTTTTTCGCCAAAGGAAGGATGCTCTTCTTTTTATGTTTGGGACACAGTATAATCTCAGTTTGTGAGCAGCCCCGAGCAAAAGTGAGGATTTGTTAGAGCAGTGGTTCTTAACTGGTCTACCCTCAGGACCCACATTTTCCCTCAGTCACTAAGATGCGACCCAAATTTATGAAACTTTTGAGCCACTCAAATTTATTTCACAAAACGTGATGCAGTAATATGGAATTGTCTGTGAAAATACCCATTTTTGTTTCCCCAAAAACTGCGACATCTTGCTAAAAATACCCATTTTTGTTGCCAGAAAAAAATGGCTAAAATATCTGGTTTTGTCACCCCCAAAACAGCAACATCTCACTAAAAATACCCAGTTTTGTTGCCCCAAAAACAGCTTCAAAATAAAAATGTGACTTTTTTGCCCTCAACCTTTTTTTTTCTTCATGCACACATCCACGACCCACTCAAAATGGCCCCGGGACCCACTTTTGGGTCGCGACCCACCAGTTGAGAACCACTCTGTTAGGGTGGGAGGGAGGGTGTGATGGCTTTTTTTTCTTTTTCTTCTACATGTCCCAAGGAAGGTCTTTTTTGATGTCGACATCCATTGACACACTTATTTAATTTTTAAATTCAATGCTGAACTCGTATTGAGTGTGTGAGTAGGAGTTGAGTTGGGATTGTAATAAAAGTCCTGAATGAAATGTCTTTTCAGCTGTTTTTTCATGTGTTAATATTTACGTTTGACTCAGCTAGTTCTCATGCTTTGTAGGTATTAGTTTGCTTAAGTTTTTGAAATCTCTATCAACTTCTGTAAACTTAATTAACTTGGTAATAGAAGTTGAAAAAAAATATTATTTCATGTTGAGCTAACTTGATTATTCATTTTAAATAACTTGGTAAAATAAGTTCAACCAACATCTTTTATAGTTATCTTCAATAATATTTTTTAGTCCAACTTACTTCGAGTCAGGAAGTCGAGTCAACAGACTGCATGTTGCATCAACTCATGTTTTGAAGTGTAATAACCTTGACACTATATGTTGACTCAACTTAACTCCGTCAAAGCAACAAGATGACTTGACAAGTCAAGTTGAGTCAACAAATCTTTTTTAACAGTGTACTGGCTAGGAGGTTAGCAGTCAATGTGAAGTAATAAACCACTGAAGACTAGTAGGGTAGGTATTGGACCCTCTATTCTTTATATGATCAATCAGTCGCTCTCCACTGGCACTGTGCCCTCTGCCTTTAAAGCGGCCGTGATCAAGCCACAACTGAAAAAACCGAACCTTGACCCCGAAGTACTCCAGAACTATAGACCAATCTCAAATCTGCCGTTCCTCTCCAAATTGCTTGAACGAACAGTAGCGAGTCAACTTACAGACTTTCTGTCAAAAAATAACCTACTTGATCCCTTCCAATCGGGTTTTAGATCCTTTCACTCGACCGAAACTGCACTTATGCGAGTGGTAAATGACCTTTTGTTAGCTATTGACTCCAACTCAACCTCAGCACTATTGCTACTTGACTTGAGCGCAGCCTTCGACACAATTGATCATACGATACTCTTGAACCGTCTTGAACATTATATTGGTATCCGGGGATCAGCCCTTTCTTGGTTTAGGTCTTACCTACTTGATAGATCACATCGCGTCTTTTACAACAACATGACCTCAGAGTGTTGCAATATGGACTTTGGTGTCCCGCAAGGCTCTGTCCTAGGACCACTGCTATTCTCTATCTATATGCTACCACTTGGTGGCATCATTTGCAAATTTGGAATTAACTTCCATTGCTACGCCGATGACACCCAAATTTACATACCAGTCAAACCAACCGATAACACCCAATTCCAAAAACTAGAGGCCTGCCTATCAGAGGTCAAATATTGGATGTCCCTAAACTTCCTACTTCTTAATGGCAGCAAAACTGAGATGCTGATTGTGGGACCAGCTAGACGTAGACACTTATTTGAGAATACTACTCTCAATTTTGATAGTTGTGTAATCTCCCAGAGCCCATACATTAAAAATCTTGGGGTAAAATTCGACCCTACCCTCTCATTCGAGTTGCACATTAAGGAGATCACTAAAACAGCGTTTTATCATCTTCGTAATATTGCCAAAATTCGACCCATGCTAACAGAGACAGGCGCAGAAATTTTAGTACATGCCTTCGTATCATCCAGAATCGATTATTGCAATGCCCTTTTTTCAGGCTTACCTACTGGGCGAACTAAAAAATTACAATTGGTTCAGAATGCTGCTGCCAGAATCCTGACCAAAACTAGGAAATTCGACCATATAACTCCCATTCTATCCTCATTACACTGGCTACCAATTCAAGCCAGATGTGACTTTAAGGTGCTTTTACTTACATATAAATCATTACATGGGATAGCACCGTCCTATTTATCCGATTTGATTATACCATACAAACCGCCACGTGCCCTTAGATCTCAGGACGTTGGCTACCTGTCTATCCCAGCAGTCAAAAAGAAAACTGCAGGTAACAGAGCCTTTTCTTACCGGGCTCCCTATCTATGGAACAGTCTGCCTGCCTCAGTCAGAGAGGCAGGCTCTATCGACGTCTTTAAGTCAAGGCTAAAAACCCATTTATTCTCTCTGTCATTTGACCAGCCCTGAGGGAGTGGCTCAGTCTCGTCTCAGAGTAAGGCTAGCCTAGTAAGGCTAGTTTAGTAAGGCTAGGCTCAGTCTCTTCTCAGAGTAAGGCTAGACCAGTTAGCTTATCCTAGCTCAGGGTCCTGCCGATGGATATTAGCATCCTGCCTGCATGTCCTGTTGTCCTGGTCTACTTGCTGCTGTCCACTGACGCTGGTCATGTTTGTCTGTGTGAGCGCGTGAGTGTGTATGGGTGTGTGTGGGTGAGTCTCCTATCTGTTCCAGGCTGCAGCCCGGCAGAGTTGGCGTCCGAGTGGTCCCGCCTCCTAGGCCGATGCTGACTGAGCAGGCGTTGCGTTCTCCTATCTGGGCAGAGTTGGCGTCTGCATGGTCCCCTAGTCCTATGATGACGTCGACTGAGTTGCCATTGCTGTGATGCCCCATCAGATGTGGATGTCCCACCAAAATGAACTTTCATATATTGTGTATACTCTGCTTGCCCAAACATGGCATCTATTGCACGCCCAACCGTCCTGGTAGGGGGATCCCTCTCTGAGTAGCCCCTCCCAAGGTTTCTCCCAATTTTCCAATAAGGTTTTTGTGGGAGTTTTTCCTTGTCCTCTGTGAGGGTCTAAGGCTGGGGGATGTCGTGTACTAATCATTTATTATTTTCACATGTTGGGCACTGTGAAGCCCTTAGGGACTGTAACGGTGATTAAGGGCTATACAAATAAATGTGATTTGATTTGATTGTTGATTGTCTTATGATGCACTTGCTGCTACTTGTGACGTGACTTGTTTTACTGGGACTTGAGACTTGACCCTTGGTTGATCTTGGTTAGCCTTGGTTAAAAAATCCAGTTAAAAAATGGGTCTCAAAGGGTTAAACAGAAATAGTCTCTGTTCTTTATTATTACAAATACTCCAGCTCTTTATGTTGTTGTTTTTTTTTGGGAAACTTTCATTTTCTCTATGGCGTTTCCCAGTTTATTGCTTTCTGTTGTTTTGTTAGAATTTTTTCTTCCTCCTTTATTAAGGCTGCTCTTTTGGTAGTAAATAAAGACGCAGATTAGAAAGAGGACATATTTGGTATAAGACCATTTATTATTTATTATTATATTATTATTATCATTTTTAATTTTACAATCTAAGCCTGCAGCTTCGGCAGACAGACGGGGAGGTAGAGAAAAACAGGTGCTTTCAGATTACATTTCTAGTGCTAACTCTCTTCCCTAGGCAGCAGTCACCTAAGAAGCAGACTGAAAGATACACACACACACACACACACACACACTGTTGTCATCTTCAGAGTAGCAAGTTGTTTTTATGAGGAGTCAGGTGACCTTGGCCCCTGATCCTGAGTGGAGGAGACACCAGACCAATAGAAGGCTGCCCAGCTTTTATATCCTGTCTGGATAATCGACCTAGCAGCCAGGCAAAAGAACACACACAACACACACACAGAAAGTCAAAGGCAGAGTGGTTTAGTGATGTTACGGTATGATTTATGGAAGCCTTGCCAAGCTTTTACTGGAGCATAAAAATGATACACAGGCAGCATTTTAAACCAGTATTGATGACCAAGAAAACGTTCCCTTCCTTTTAATAAATGGTGTTTTTTTTGGTCCCCAATGCAAATCATTTCATCATTTCAACACAAATCGGATTTTTTATTTCCAAGATCAGATGATCTACGGACAAAATTATCCATCTTCTATTTCAAACCTGAGAATGAATACGTCGATATTGTCTGATATTGTCTGATATTGTCTGATATTGTCCTTTTATTAAAAATGGGATGTCGTCCAGTCAGTGTCCATCCACCTCTGATATGATGGATATGATGCAGTTTGATTGATTACATATTTATTGTCGAAATGACCAATTGATTGCCGATTAGGCTTAATCTGAATTTGTTCCAACGAGACATTTTGATTCCATTCCAGATTCAACACAAGTACGATTTTTTTTAAACTAACTCATCATGAATAAATGATTCATGAGTTTGGTCCAAAGTCTGCTATATGACCATATGTGTGATCTGAATGTCACGATTGTTTGTTCGAGCTATGACCTAATAACAAAATGCATGATATTTCTGACCGGTTGTCCGCCGTGTTGCCTCGGGATTACGTATGTGTCTGGCCCTGTGAAATCTCTGATAACGACTATGATGAATTACCTCTGTTAGTAAGAGCATTCATTCCCATTCACATCCCTTCTGCCTCTCTCAGATGTTCTGGACATCATTTCATCGAGTCACACTACTAGGTAGCTGCCAAGCTTTTTAATCGGCAAACCCCAGTAGTTCCATTTTTTTTTTTATTAGCAACAACTTGTAGTTCCAAGACAAAACGGAATTGCTGAAATCTACAAGTGCTTCTAAACCCGTCATTCACACATTAGCAAGCGGGTTTGAAGTTTCATAATGTTGACCACTAGGATCAGAATGGAGCTGATATCAGAGTAGGTATTTGATGTGTGTCAGTATAGAAACCAGGTTAACCAGTTCTGCAACATACTCTTCTGCACTCATCTAAACAGCACAGAAACCAGTCTAACCAGTTAAAAAACATCCAGTGACACAATAGAAACAGCACAGAAACCAGTTTTCAAATATCATGTACCAGAGTAGAAACAGCACAGAAACCAGTGCAACCAGTTTTGAAACATCCTGCACCACAATAGCAACAGCACAGAAACCAGTCTAACCAGTTCTGACAGTCCTGTGACACAATATAAACAGCACAGAAAACCAGTCTAACCAGTTGTGAAACACCCTGCACCACAATAGAAACAGCACAGAAACCTATCTAATCAGTTCTACAACATGCTGATCTGCATCACAATATAAACAGTACAGAAACCAGTCTAACCAGTTGAGCATCATGATTCCCTCTCTCCCTCTTTGTTCACCCCCCCTTCCATTTTCCCTCCTCCCCCCAGCACCCCAACCTCCCCCCAAGCCAGTTTCAGTGTTTCTGTGCTTGGAAAAGCTCAGGGTGATTCCACACTAAGTTTTATGGCCACATTCCAGCTCATATATCTGCCACACAACTCATCAACTGCACTACGTGTGTGTGTGTGTGTATGTATGAGGAGAGTGAGTGTGTGTGTGTGTGTGTGTGTGTATGTGGAGGGAGAGAGAGAGTGTGTGTGTGTGTGTGTGTGCGCGCAATGCTGGCTAGGTCTTTCACACAGCAGGAGGCAGGGAGAAAAAAAACGCATTGCTTTCATCTTAAAGAGTGTTTCTTTATGGCTTAATGTGTGTATGTGTGTGTGTGTGTGTATAAATGTGTGTCTATTCGTGCATATGCGTTGCCATCATGCATATGCGTGTATGTAACAGTTTACTCACGTGAGTGTCCTTAAGTGTGTGTGTGTGTGTGCATGCTTGATTGTGTGTGTACATGTGTGTGGGGGTGTGTATTACAAACATGTTAGAGTGTACGGGAGTGTAAATGCGAGTGTTCATATCTACCTACTTAATTGTGTGTGTGTGTGTAGGTGTGTGTGTGACAGATAGGGAGTGTATCAGTCAGTTTAGTAGCAGGAAGTCGTTGTCATGTGGGAGTCTGACAACTCTGGATACTGAGTCCAGGTGGTGATTTATCACACACACACACACACAAAAGACACACACACACACACACACACACACACACAAAAGACACACACACACACACACACATAAAGTGAGAAAGACATATTTTCTAGGGAGGAAAGCAGGTTTATTGGTTGCTGAAACATCAGAAAGTCAGCTGTTTCCAGAGAGAGAAAGAGGAGAAAAAGACATTTGGATTTTCTCGGTCTCTTGTTGCCTTGGCTGCACACCAGTCATTTTTTCAGTCAACGTTTCACAGTTACCAGGTGAAAACCTTGTATCTCCAACTGCGGCGACTTTCAGGTTTAGGTCTTTTATGTGCTGCTGCCATGTCCAGGGGTCCATGATACCAGTTCATAACCCATAGCCTGGATTAAACTTCATGGTGGTCAGTCTGAAAATTGACTGTCTGCTCTGATTCCTGACAAGCTTACTGTTGGGACATACAAGGTTTTAGTGTGACAGCAGTGTTGTTGTTTTTTACTTGTTATCTGTTAGTCAAAGCTTTGGAAGATTGTTTTATTCCAAACTCCATTTAGACATGAAAGAAGGCTGCATCGTGTGTGTGTGTGTGTGTGTGTATGTCACCTATCAGCTTTCAGCATTTATCTCTGGCCACAGCCGTGGTCGCCCACACCCACACACACACACCACCAGCTGACCTCTTTGTGTGTTTAACTGCACCCATTTCGTCATTATTTCCAACACAGTAGTCAGATGAAAACCTTGTAGATGAAAATTCCCTCAAAAAGTCAATTATAAATTTACAAAATTTACTACATTTGCTGTTATTATTTTTTCTGTCTAAAATCCAAAGCTATCCATTTTTTTCACCATGTCACAACAGATTTCTTAGTGTTGCATGTCCACTCTGAATCCAGAACAGGGTTAATAGTACAATACGTATCATACTTTACTTAACACAGTTGGACTTTAACTCAATTTCCAGGTATCCTTTTTCTTATACTGCCCATTTACCGTTTCACAACTTTTCATTTGCTGTGTTCAATTCTTCAATCATTTTCCAACCATGTTGGTTTTTAAATTGGACTCATATTAGGTAGCTTGAAAAAAGTCTTAAAAAGTCTGAAATTTGCCATTCTAAAACCTGAAGATACACTGAAAATAAATCCCAGTTAATCTAATGTGACTGAGTGAGCCAGCTAAGTAGCCTCAGTGAAAGTAGTTTAGCCACAAGCTATTGGAGATAGTCATCTGTGTTTGTGTGTGTGTATGTGCATGCATGCCCCAGGCTAGAGCAGGTGATGTCTGCACTAATGAGGTTGTAGTTGATGCAATCTGTCAGCTGTCAATTTACAGACTACCAACCTGTCTGTCTAGCTGTCCTCCCTTTCTTTTCTCTCCTGAACCCAACATCCCTGTCTCTCCCTCCTCTTCCTTCTTTCCCACCTCAGTCAATGGATATACAATATCTACATATAACATATCCATGTAAAGCTGTTCATTGTTGAGCTGCACTAGGACATTTTTGCACAATTTCTGCATGTTGGCGGCCCCAAATGGCAGTCAGAGGTAACTGTTTGAATTTTGAGGACTTCACTATCCTGAGATCAGCTGTCAATCAAACAGTGTGTCCACTACTGTGACATATTTCTCCTTGGATTTTCTATCCATGAAGTTTGTGCTTCTCTTTTCTTTGTCTGCTTGGCCATGGTGGCTATTGCTGCTACCCACAAACCCAGACAAAACTTTTTTTTCTACTCCACGTAGATCATAAACCCTTGAATATAAAAAAGGACTCATTGAAATTGGTTGAGTAATGTAAAAGTTATAGTGCTTTTCATCCAGAAAAACCGCAGCTCCCCATTTACTTGTTTACAGGCCAGTATTGGCCGGACCAATATGGCAGCGACGTTTACGTATCGCAGCAATGGGCAGAAGCAGTCAATGCGGCGTCTATGTATACATGTCTATGGTTTAAACTATTATTCGGTGCATGCTTTAAAAGTAGACTCTAAAAGATGGAAAGAGCAGTTAGTCAAAGATTCTTTTTTCAATTTATAAAAAAAAAAACAAGACTATTGAAAATGTCAGACAAACAAACATTGGCATTTGAAAATAAATGCGGAGATGCTTCAAAATATTAACAATGATATTACGAAAAATGAAAACAATGCACAGAGAAACCTAGCAGGAAAAAAGTGCACAGAACTGCTGGAGCAACATTTCCCATCACATTCACCCTATGGAAATGTTGAATAGTGATCAACTAGATTATATCAATCATGTGTTATGCTGATGTCAGACAAGAACTGTTGAGGATGTTGTGGATGAGATTTTAAAGATCAGGCCAATGATCTGTATAATTGTGCACTTAGCATTTAAGGTGTATTGATGAATTTTAAATACAGATCAGTCATTGCTGTATAGACAAAATTATTCCCTCCAAAATAGAGTGTACAACCAAATGGATAGTTGTAGTTACTTCATTGCGCATTGTTTTGTTGACTTCCGCAGAAGGAAATAGCGCCGGCTGATATGACGCATGCATGTGATGTCATTCACTGCCTCTTGGGGCAGAGTTGTTTGACTTGTGTAATGTCCAATGGGGTCGTCACGCTATGCAACAAAGTGTGTGAAAATTTGCTTCAACTCTCAATTCACTGCCATTGATTCACTTCGAAATATTTTAAGTTACCCTAGTGATGGTAGCTAATTAGCATGCTAACAGCAAATAGGTAACCAGTCAATATCAAGCATAGCATTACAACCAAGTGGCAGCTAGTTGGCTATTAGCTACTAGCTATGATAATGCTACATAGCCAGTGCACGACATCAGCAGCCTCCTGACCCAAGAAATCATACACGCAAACATAAAGTTCAATGTTTTTATTTCTGCTTTTCAAGCATGATGCTAAGCCAACTTTGCTCCAAGATAGCAAAGTAGCCAAGCATATGACAGAGGCACCCTCCTCAAATACCCGCCCTATCTTATGTGACATTATCTTTTTCACTGTGAAGAGCAAAAACAGGTAATTGGTTAAAATCAAATCTGACCAGGCCTTTAGTGGGACCCATACCAAAGCTTCTAATTGGTTAGTGGTACCTGTAGCAAAGCTTCGTATTGGTTAGTGGTACGCATAGCAAAGTTTCACATTGGCTAGTGGTACCCATACAAACCTATAAAATATCAATCATAATACATTTATCTGAGCAGCAACTAGAATATTCTAAATTTTCCATTTTTGGCCCTATCCCAATGCTTATTTGTACCCCTACGGCTTCGGCTTGGCCCTACCCCTTGGCCTTCGCTACCGAGGGCCAAGGGGTAGGGCTAGAAAATCTCCCTAAGTATTGGGATCGCACTTCGACGCTGATACGTCATCGATAAGCAGACGGGACGAGTTTGTTGTCGGAGATTACTATGGCAACAATGGTATTATCACAGTGACATTTGCCGTTCATCTGATGGAGATAGAAAAGCATGGACGCTCGCGATTCGTTCACAACTTAACCTAACCCTAACCCTAACCCACGCTACCAATCGATCAAACAAGTCATCAAATAAAAAAGACCACTGCTTCATTACCAGTCCACTTCATGACAGAACAGCGTTAGCGGTGCTCTGTAGTCTAGCAAGCCGTGCTCCTAACGTCACCCTGCCAGTCTGCACTGATATTAGAGGAGCCGTAACAAGTGCAGCAACTTCGCTGCTGGACTTTGGTTATATTTCATCATATACCATCAAAGAGTGAAATGCGACATGTAAATATGTCAAAATGCAGGACTGTCATGCACAAATCAGCCTAAAACAATGTTGTAACGTAACTAACTAACGAAGTAGAGACATCGGCATATTATCAATTTTTTTGTTATGCTTTTTATAAAGAAACGGTCCATAATACATTGAAACGACATTAAACTAAGATAATACCACGGTTGGAATATTTTTTAAATCTTTATTAACGAAGAAAATACTACATTTGTGGTTCATTTCGGATGGTAGCGTAGCGGTCCCCATGATCTTCCTGTTACTTCCAGAGATTTGCAGGGCATTCTGGGTAGCCCTTGGTTTGAAGTGTGCCTCTGAAAAATCTCTGTTTGAAGGGCTACAAACCCCTTCGGCTTGGCCCTACCCCTTGGAAAATAGAGTATTGGGACAGCCCTACCCCTTCACGTGAACGCGCAAAACAGAGAGCCAAGGGGTAGGGCCAAGGGGTAGGGCCAAGGGGTGAATTGGGATTCACCCTTTGTATTCAGTTTTCAGTTCAACATTCTGTTGAACTGACTGGTTTACTTCCTGACTGTTTAATTGACCTGTTGACTGGCCGGTTGACTGACTGACTGATTCATCAGTTGTCATGTCATTTCAACAAACGTTTTCAACCAACTTTTACAAACTGCAGCTTGTCACTTTCAGGAGTGAGAAATCTGGTTGAAATTCACTTTTAAATACAGAATAGTCATCACAGATAATAACAAAAACAACAACAACGGGCACTTTCTGAAATAAATTAAAGGTAAAATCGAATATCAGTCCAGTCCATTATTGTGGAAGTGTGTGTTCATGTTGGCTTTCATTTGAGAGTGTGTGTGTGTGGGTGTTGTGAATAGTTCCTTTGATACTCCATGTCTTGAGGTCAAAGGTGAATCTATTTATACCATAGACACAACCCAGAAATAGACCACACCACATAGTCATTAACCAGGAGTGCGTGCGTGTGTATGTGTGTGTGTGCAATAGGAAGGATCTTCACTGGTTGACCTAGGCACAAGCCAGGGTCAAAGATCACAACCTTTCTGTCTGTCTGTTTTCACACTCTGACCCCAAATGACCTCAGTGAACCCAACCCCACCCCCCCCCACCCAACACACACACATGCAGACACACACACAAAGCTACACACATTGCAAGAAAAACCTGGTGTATTTCATGTGTTGTGGAAGATATTTTGTATTGAAGGTTCTTCTTCTTCTTCTTCTTATTGGTTATTATTATAGTCAATGTAGGTGGGGAAATTAACATGAAGATTTCTCCCTCTGACAGTAACTACCACTGAGGTGCCCTTAAGCAAGGCATTTTAACCCCATCTTCTACCACTGGCCAACAGTAGAAGAAGACTGGTTGTACTGGGCAGCTCCCTGTGGCCAACAGTAGAAACTCTCCATGCGCAATGCAACATCACAGGAAAAGGGGTGTGATAATGAGCATCAGTTTGGAGGACATCCAAAGACCACAAGTAATGTGACATTAAATCCATTCATTCATTCTTTCATTCATTCAATCCATTCATTCATTCATATAGATCTTACACGATCTACATGAACGAGGAGGGAGACATTGATTTTCTGTCCTTCCAAAGGATGTCGTCCCAGAGTCTTCTTCAGCACCATGGAATTAGATGAAATGGGCATGGAAGAAAGTCAGCATAAGGCCAGACAATGACGCAGCCACATTTAACAACCTCAGCCAATACCCCCTCAATACAAGGAGGAAATACATCGGCTTCTCATTTGCGGTTGAGACGTGGGGTTATATTGCACATAATATTATACACACATTATATTGGAGATCTTCAAGTTATTTCATCTAGAAATACCCAGAGAGGGGAGAGCAGGAAGAGATGAAAAAAGGATTGAGAGTGCGACTGAGGGTCAGTGCTAGGGGTGGAGTAATGATGTGGATTAGCAATTTGTGTGGACATTGCACACATTTTTGCACTGACATTATCATTCTTGCTTTTATTTTGTTGTATCTATTTTATTCAGTGAACCTTGTTGTATGGTTCACAAAACAAAAGACTTGGCATTGCTGAACTTGGCATAGATCTGAACTTGACTCTCAGGGATTTGAGTGCTGGCTTTGCGGGATTTGAGTGCTGGGGGCCTGTGCCTCAGTAGCGTCCATAGAAACAAATTAGGATTGCTGTCATGTGGGTCCTCAAGCTGCCCGTTGCCCCAAGATAATTTAAAAAAACAAGCGTAGCTTTAGACACGTCTCAGTCCGACTCCTGTATGAAATTACTGAGTAGGTAGTGTTAGCTAAGAAATAATTCTAAAAAGCAACAATTGATAATTTCAATCAATCACTGCTTTATGAAACCTTAAGGTGGAATCACTTTTTGGCCAAAGTTAGTGCTAGTTATCAGGAGCTAGCTAATGTTAACCAGCTAGCCAGCAAGCTAAGCACATATTACTGTATTACTGGTACCCTCACACGGACATGAAAAACATGAATTTCACACTGTAGATTGCTTTAGATAGATCACATCTTCATTTATATTCACAGCTAAGTACAGCTAATGCATAGTTTAATTATTTTGTCATTTACCTGCAGTTTTTTTTTACTGTGAAAGGAGATGACTCTCCATTGCCTTTTTCTTTCTTTCTTTTTTTTTTCCAAGACGCCATCTTGGCTAGATCTTGTTTGGCCTTCATCTAGCATCTGATTGGCTGAGCAGGTTACCCTTACATTACATTACATTACATTATAGTCATTTAGCGACTTACAATGAGTGCATTCAACATAGCTAGACAAGGAACTACTAGTCACCAGAAATCGTAAATGCATTTCCTTCCTAAACAAGCAACTAAGAGCAAAACTAGTGTTAAGGTAAGAGTGTAATAAGTTAGCAACCTACTTTAACTTAAACAAATGGGACAAATAAGAACCAAATAAACAAGAGCTAAGACAAATAAGTGAATCAAATAAACAAGAGCTAAGACAAATAAGTGTATCAAATAAACAAGAGCCAATAAACAAGAGCTCAGACAAATAATTGACGACAAATAGGCAAGGCTAAGAGGAAGGGTCAGGGTAGTGTTTCTTGAAGAGGTGGGTTTTCAGCCTGCGGCGAAAGATGGTCAGCGACTCTGCTGTCCTGACATAAGTGGGGAGTTCATTCCACCACTGCGGGGCCAGAACAGAGAAAAGCCGTGACCGTGTAGATCGGCCGCAGGGACCTCTGAGCGACGGGGCAACCCGTCGCCTCGAGGCAGCAGAGCGAAGTGGTCGGGCGGGGGTGTAAGGCTTGACCATAGCCTGGAGGTGAGACAGGGGCCCAATCCCAATGCTTCTTTTCACCCCTACGGCTTCGGCTTGGCCCTACCCCTTGGCCCTCGCAACCGAGGGATCAAGAGGTGGGGCTAGAAAATATCTCCCTAAGTATTGGGACAACCCTTAGACGCTGATACGTCATCGATGACGTTTACATAAGCAGACGGGACGAGTTTGTTATCGGAGATTACTATGGCAATAATGGTATTATCACAGTGACATTTGCCATTCATCTGATGGAGATAGAAAAGCATGGACGCTCGCGATTCGTTCACAACTTATACGTTTCACGCTACCAATCGATCAAACAAGTCATCAAATAAAAAAGACCACTGCTTCATTACCAGTCCACTTCATGACAGAATAGCGTTAGCGGTGCTCTGTAGTCTAGCAAGCCGTGCTCCTAACGTTACCCTGCCAGTCTGCACTGATATTAGAGGAGCCGTAACAAGTGCAGCAACTTCGCTGATGGATTTTAGTTATATTTCGGGCGTCATATGCCAGCAAAGGGGGAAATGCGACATGTAAATATGTCAAAATGCGGGACTGTCTTGCACAAATCAGCCTTGTTTTAGGCTGATTTGTTGTAACGTAACTAACTAGCGAAGTAGAGACATCGGCATATTAGCGATTTTTTTGTTATGCTTGTTAAAGCATAAAGAAACGGTCCATAATACATTGAAACGACATTAAACTAAGCTAATACCACGGTTAGAATATTTTTTAAATCTTTATTAACGAAGAAAATACTACATCTGTGGTTCACTTTGGATGGTAGTGTAGCGGTCCCCATAATCTTCCTGTTGATTCGCAGGGCATTCTGGGAGATTTCTCGTAGCCCTTGGTTTGAAGTGTGCCTCTGAAAAATCTCCGTTTCGAGGGCTATGTAGCCCTCGCACTTGGCCCTACCCCTCGATCACAAGAGTATTGGGACGACCCTACCCCTCCGTTTTGCGCGTTCACGTGAAGGGGTAGGGTCGTCCCAATACTCTTGTGTGAGGGCCAAGGGGTAGGGCCAAGGGGTGAATTGGGATAGGGCCAGGGTCCCCGCGGCTCCTTAAAAAGTCTTAAAAGGTCTTAAAATAAAATAATGGAAATAAGTTCTAAAGTTGTCTTAAATTTACCATAGGTATTAAATTTGCAAAGGGTGCGTTTAAGGCTGATGGAAAAATTGTTGCACACAGTAGCCTACCGTAAAATGTACAATAGCATGTGTATTTGTGTAAATAACATTGCATTAGACAATGAGAAACTCCGCCATTAATAGAATGTTTACGTTACGTTGGCGTCTGGCTGCGTGTCATCAAAAAGGGTCAAGGTTGCCAGCTAACAAGCTAAGCTAAGCTAAGGTATGAGCCAAGATGGGGAAATGCAAGTTTAATGACAAATAGTTAGAGGAAGATACGTTTCGGAGGTGGTTGGTACAGGCAGGAGACCGCCACGAAGCAAGGTGCAATTTATGCATACTTGAAAAGTAATGATTCATAGTTGCAATTCATGTAATTATGTGATTATTGGGCATGTTATGCCTAATAGTAGTCATCCAACAGGTACGATGAAGAATTCCATAGTTGCCTGATCATAATGCCTATATACAGTTTCCCTAAATAGCCACATTTAAAAAAAGCAACAAAAAAATCATTTAGCAATATGGATTGTTATTATTCATGTAACTGTATTACTGTTCAGAATGCTAGGGCTCAATAAATTGTCTCGCTTTTCTATGAAAGAAATCGTTCCAAAATGTCTTGGGTCTTAAATGATATGTATTGAGCTTAAAAAGCATTGAATTAGATTTTTAAAATGGTGCAGAGACCCCATAAGAAGGAGCTGTTCCTTTCACTGCCCTATAGGCTAGCACCAGGGTCTTGAACTAGATGCGAGCTGCTACAGGGAGCCAGAACGGAGAAGGGTAGTTGTATGGGAGAATTTGGGGCGGTTGAACACCAGACGAGCTGCAGCTTTCTGAACAAGCTCCAGAGGTCTGATGGCAGACGCCAGGGCACCAGCAAGGAGGGAGTTGCAGTAGTCCAGGCGGGAGATAACAAGAGCCTGGATGAGCACCTGCGCTGCCTTGTCAGTGAAGAAGGGGCGAATCCTCCTGATTTGTAGAGGAGGAATCTGCAGGAGCGTGTCACTGATGCGATGTTTGCCGAGAACGACAGTTGGTCGTCCAGGGTCACACCCAGTTAACGTCACCACAGCATTATCAATGGTGATGGCCAGGTCTCGGTGCGGACAGCCCTTCCCCGGGAGGAACACCAGCTCAGTCTTGTCCAGGTGGTGCATCGACATCCACTCCGAGATGTCTGCCAGACATGCAGCAATACTTGCCTCCACTTGTGTGTCAGAGGGGGGAAATGACAGGATCAGCTGGGTGTCATCTGCATAGCAGTGGTAGGAAAAGTCGTTGGAGTGGATAACAGAACCAAGAGATGTCGTGTAGAGGGAAAAAAGAAGAGGACCTAGAACCGAGCCTTGTGGAACCCCAGTAGTGAGCCTGCGTGGTTCTGACACAGACTCTCTCAGCATCATCTGGTAGGAGCGATCCATCAGGTAGGATGCAAACATGGAGAGTGCAGAGCCTGAGACACCCATCCCCTCAAGGGTGGAGAGGAGGATCTGGTGGTTCACTGTGTCAAACGCTGCAGACAGTATCAGGAGTATCAGGACAGAGGAGAGAGTTCGCTCTAGCGTCATGGAGCGTCTCCGTCACTGCCAGGCGGGCAGTCTCGGTCGAGTGACCCACTTTGAACCCAGACTGGTGGGGATCCAAGAGGTTGTTCTGGTGGAGGTACAAGGACAGTTGATTGAAGACAGCACGTTCAAGAGTTTTTGATAGGAAGGGTAGAAGGGAAACCGGTCTGTAGTTCTTCAAAAGGGGGGTGATTCTTACCCAGAATCCTGCCGATGGTGCAGTGACATCGCACTCGAAAAATCGCACTGGGGAATAGCAAGCAAAATTAGCTTCACTCGCACTACTATTTCACACACTCAGTTATTTCAGCCTTATTTTGCATTCAGAGAATGCTAACCATCCTCTTAACAAGGATGATAGTGGGCAGATAATTGGTGTTTACCCTCACATTCTGCCATAAAACCTACAATTACCAATGCACAGGATGTGTTCTCTCATAACCCTATTCCAAGATCATAATACACACTGCTGGTTTTATGAACAGCAGGGTGAAGTCAAACTCCTTCCATGGCCTCAGCAAATCCAAAGGTCTCTGAACCTTTATGGAAGGTAGATTTTCACTGATTTTCACTGTCATCTCTCAAAGAACTGGAGGCTTTCCTTCATGAAGACAAATCCAACATCCCACTATACACAGTTCAGGATACAGTATGACAACAGAACAATAAAGATTCACAGGTTGCCATACTGCTTATTAGATACATGGTATTCACATATCGTCTGGTGTGTCCCTTATTTTATCCGCCAGTTGTATGTAGTGTAGTCAAGTAAACAAATATGTCTGCTAGTTTCAGTAGTAGTGGAAGGTGTGGCAAGGTGCCACATAACCGGGGTCCGGAACAGACAGAGACACAGGCAGGAGAGAGTTAAATGGCCAGCGTGGCCGCTTTATTTGCGCAACCGCAACAATCACACGGCCCGGGTCTTGACGGCAGCCAGTTGTCGGCGCCGTCTCCTCCGCCGGTCATCCGCCCCGGTCCCGGTGGGCCAGCCGCGAAGCCCCAAGGCTGCCCCAGCCTGCCAGGCTTCCAGGGGCATCCCGCCCCAACCCCGGCTGGTCAGCCCTTGCAGGCGGCTCCCGACCGCCCCCGGACCTCCGCAGGACGCCGCGGCAGGAGACGGCCCGCTCCCGCTCCGTCTCACCCGTTGCTGGCTGCTCGCTCTCCTCCATCCAGCCGACCGGATCGTCCCTCCGCGTCGGCTTCAGCCTCACACGCCGCCAGCCTCTCACACTGGCGCGTTCCTCTCTCGCACCCATTCACACACACGTTAAAAGGGCCCGGCTGCAATTAGGCTCCATTGGCCGCAGCCGGTCCCGGATCCAGGGAAGACTCCACTCTCCCCTGGATCCACGTTCAGCCTCACCCCACCCTCCTCCCAGCTGCCACAGAAGGATACTTTTCTTTTTTTTTTTTTTAAAGATGCAGATGCAACCAGGGTTGGGAAGGGTGGAGATAACATTCCTACACAAGAGTTACTGAGGTGACTAGGCATGAGTGTGTATCTCTGTGTGTATGTGATATTTATTGTGGTCAATGCGAGGTGAATTGGTCAGACTCGGCCACTAAAGATAAGAACGGAGGAATGGATGACTGCACATGCAACACACTCACACACACACACATACACACACACAGCGCAGCTGTAGCGGCCAGGTCTTTGATGTGGTATTGATTTAGTGAGTGACCTGCCAGTAAAGGGTTTAACAACCTGATCCATTTATTAGATCATTGATCAGGGAGTGTAAAACCGCTATGTCTCTGTCTCTCTCTCTCTCTCTCTCTCTCTCTCTCCCCCTCACACACCCACACACGCTCTCCATCTTTAACCAACTGTTTAGTGTGCTCTTGGAATCTGGACTTATTGTTGGGCAATTCTGATGCATGGTTAATGGACTAGTTTTCTTATTGTTCTTACAGCATTCGTAGCTAATGAACTTAAGTAGTAGGAAATGATGCACAGAACACTTGAAATCTCTGTGAGAAAACTAAGATGGCATAAGGACAAAAACGTATATATATTTTACTGTTATTGTAATTTACTTTATTTGGCAAAGCAGTGTATTCATGCATGCACAAGTACATTAGATGTTTGCATGGTCCGACTTTTCCACAATAATTATTTATATTCAGTCTGTTTTAAAGGGGGGGTATTGTACTCATTTTGGGCTATCTAAACTGTTCCTGGGGGTCTTTACAAGACGTTTGTGAAGTCTATATCAAAAAAAATCCTAAAGCCAGCTTCTGTGGTGTGTGTTTCAGTCTCTCATTTTCTCGATTGTAAAGAACAGGCAGTTTTGAGGGCGTGGAGGTTGTATGTAATGAGCACTGCTCTGATTGGCCGCCTCACGGCTCACTAACAGCGTGAGGCGGCCAATCAGAGCAGTGCTCATTACATAGAACCTACACGCAATGTGGATGTGTGAGTAACACTGCTGTAGCCGGTCTGTTTATGGCTCATGTCCATAAGCTTATTGAATACAACTTACAGACAAGCTAGGATTGACAATTTTGTTGAGCTAGTTAACCAATATATTATTGGATGCAATCTATTTGCATCCAAACAGTGCAGCCAAACAACCAAACAC
Source organism: Hoplostethus mediterraneus (assembly GCA_034670385.1). Classification (NCBI taxonomy): domain Eukaryota; kingdom Metazoa; phylum Chordata; class Actinopteri; order Trachichthyiformes; family Trachichthyidae; genus Hoplostethus; species Hoplostethus mediterraneus. The sequence goes on from JAXDDW010000083.1 coordinate 371,726, forward strand.
GATTGTACTAATGGTGGCTAAAGTTTACCAAGCCTGACATGTTCGACAGACTTATAAAACAGACACTGGTCCCAACAAATAACTTTAAGATGAGTCCTGACTCCAACCAATAACTTTACTTTTACTTTACTTTACTTTTAATGACTCCAGCTTTAGTTTTCTTACTTCTTCCACGCCCAACAAGCCCGCTCGTTAGCTAACCAGCAGTGAATATACTAACCAGACTAATTTGGTAAATTAAATCAAAACATGGTGACACTTACAGATTCCAATTTTGCAGATGGGTCAGGTACCTTATGAATTGCTCCATCTTTAAGCTTCAATTTAGATGCTAATCCTGCCGTTGCTCAAGCAGTCTGAGGACTGATCATCACACAGAAAAAAAACTAGCCGTTGCCGTTAAAAATAAAATTAATCCACTCTGTCCTGGCATTTTCACGTGTTGGGAGACTGTGCAGGGATCTATGTTGCTGCCTGCATCCTACAAAATAATAACTGGAGCGTTGATATATCTCCAGATATGTTGTTTTAGCTTCACTCGTTGGAAAGTAATGGTGCATTCTAGTGTACTCGGAAAAAACGGTGTCCAAATGTTATATGTGCCGATTCTCTTCACTTATGGCGCTGTAGTAGTTGATGAGTTTAGATGCTTGTAACATTCTGAGACTTACCATACAAACATGAGTTTGCTGCGGGCGATTATGTTTTCCCGAGCAGATGCACATTTAGATTGGAAGTTAGGAATACCGACTCGGAATTTCCGATTTCCAAGTACAATGGAATGCACCATAAGCAATGGCTTGCGGCACGTGAGCATGAAACATCTTTGTTTTTCTGTCGCAACTGGTCTCGATAAAATGCGCTTTGATCGAGAATTAAAACATAAGGCACATAATAACAAAACATAGTAACATTGCATCGTAGGACACCTTTAATCACTGACTTTGTCATCCTTATCTTGCCGTTGTTGCCAGGATTTTGAAAATTAATATTGACAAATCTTGGCTTTCGTCTTTGGCCAATATTGAAGAGGCCCATGATGGTAGAGATGAAAGAGAACTTTGGCTTAAATAATACAATTGCTAAATAATACTAAATACTAAAAATACTGTCCAAATGTGAAGTTAGTTTTAATTACCACCACGCTTCAACTACTAGTCAAATTCCATGAAGTGAAACTATTAACAACACAGGAAATAACAGTGGTGAGAGTAAAAACCTCCCATCATAGACATAGACATTCCTACATCGTTCATATGTTGTTTTCTTCTCTCATCTTCTGCCTCCCTCTCCTCTTGTAATCCAGATTGTCTACAGGTCCTGAAAGTCTTAAAATGTGTTATTGTTATATTATCTAAACCAGTGGTTCTCTACCAACATGTTCTCATACAATGTTCGTATACGAAGTTATGTACCCTTTATTCATACTTTACCTTATGAACTGATTCATACTATACCTACAGATTGAGTCATATAACACAGGCCCATAAAAGTGGAATCTGAAATGCAGATTATATGTTGTGGATACGATTTATGTGAAGATTTACATTCCTCCACCACAAACTGGATTATGAGACAATAGCACAAATTGTTGTCATGTGAAAAACAAGTTAGCTAATGCTGAAGTTCAGGCGAGTAACACTGCTTCAGTGAAGGTTAGCGTTAAGATTGGGCAACTAAAATAATTTAGGTTAGGGTAAGGTTTTGAAATAAGAAATTGGTTTGTTTCCTCTGTAGTCAGCAAAATGTATTTTTTATGGACTGTAAAAAAGCTCCTCCCCTCTAGCTGGAGCCCCTCCCACCCCTTATAACCATCCCCGAAACCCCCTATAGGCTGTAATGTGTCTCTGGGTTTTTGTGACCTTGTGACCAAAACTCTGTTTTGGCGATAAAATTAAGAAAGTGGTACGGCCCAGTTTAATAAGGTCTTTCCATCTTTTTCTGACCTTGAAAGGTGATCCACGCTTTGATATCATCTCAGAGAATTCCCTCTCCTGCAAGGCTGTTAACTGAATCTAGAAGGTGTGACCATATTTCCCCCTATTTGAACTTCTTTAAACTGGTTGCTAGTACATTTTTGAATTGATTTTAAGATATTACTAATCACCTTCAAGGTTCGCTCTACATCTGAAACGTTTTAATCCCCTACGAGCCAAATCACAGCCTGAGATCAACAGATGAAGATAGATAGATAGATCATTAGGCGTACTGGGGCTTGTGGGTCTAATTCCTGGCTATTTGGGGTCCTTGGCTGAATGCATGGCTATTTAGAGTGAAGAGGGTTTAGCTCAAGACAGATTACTGCTGAGAGGCCTATTATGGCTAAACACTGCTGTGTGTGTGTGTGTGTGTGTGTGTGTGTGTGTGTGTGTGTATGCGTGTGGGTGTGTGTGTGTGTGTGTGTGTAACATGTGGTCTGTGATGACAGCCATTTAAAGGTGTCAGACTGGAGCCACGGTGAATTAACAAAGGCACGCACACCCACACCCACACCCACACACACACACTTACCTACCCCTTCTCTTCCTCTCTCTTGCTCTGTCTCTTTCTCTCTGTAGTCTAAACAAGTCTGTTATCTAGCCCGTGATTGGATAATGGATGACAGCAGGTCACATGACCCAACTTAATGAGGCGGCTGCTATGAGCGACATCTTAACGGCACCTTAAAACACCGACTACAGAGATTGCGCATATCGAATAGTGCATGATTAACCTACACAGTAGAGGTAGTGCAGTAAATTAGTGTTTCGCTTCCACACTATTTCTATTTAGTTGTATTTATTTAAGTAATTCCCCGCCTTAAATCTGAAATCGTTAAATAATTTTAACGTTAAATGTAACGTTAAACATAAATTATTGTATAAATTCATATACATCATGGTAAGTAGTATAACTGAAGAAAATGATATGAGGATAGGGTATTTTATGGGGAAACAAATTAATGCTCTGAAATTGTTTCTATTGTTGGTTGTTTGCTAACTGGAGGTCATAGGTTTTATATATGTATGTTGAACTTCAGAAGCAGTAAAATCAACTACCTGCCTCTCCACCACCAAACCAAACAACTCTGAAACTGTTACATTATGCAGACCGACTGTATATGAAGTATAAATATTTCTCTATGTATATCTACAATATGACCCTAAAAACACCTTACAACCTTGCAACCCTTGGCCAAGAAAATCTAGTGTCACACACACACATAGACACACACACACACCATGTCTGGCGCCAGTGATTAGGCTGTTCAAATCAACCTTTCCTGTGTTTGGTTTGATGGATGCCATCGTCTTCATGGATCTAAAGCAGGTAAATGTGCCCCCCGACGCACGCACACACACACACACACAACAAAATGCATGGTCCTCAAATCCCGCAAAAAATTGATGGATATAAAGGATTAAATATATATAGTTATATGTGCCTAAAAATGCAGTGTAAATATCTGATGGTTCTGATCTACAGTAATTTGCTTTCTATTAAGCATATCAACAAGCAAATTGAGAATTATCAGGAACTTTTACTGTTTTATGGTGTTTCTGGGAACATATTTCTTTAGGTGACTTACTGTAAGGCATATATTAAAATCTCATAATTTCAGATTCACTTAGATAAATAACTAACATTTTACATAACATTAACAAAACGTGATTTATTAACATGTTTAGTATAGTGAGGGTGAGCCCAGGTTAACCCACCTTTTTATTTGCAGGGAGGATAAGGTCTTTTAAAGAGAAAAGGCATAATTTATGATACTTTTGTGGAAATATAAGGTTGTTTTTTTCAGGATCATCACTGACTGGAGGTCATAGTTTATCCTCCATCCTCATTTACCTCTATATCACTGCACTATACACATGTTGGCATGATAGGTAACTGAACACAAACTGGTATTAACATACCCATGGGAAGGGCTCTCTTCCACCAGACTACATGGAAAAGTTATAACAAAATAAGTGACACATGTCAAAATAAAAAAAATCATACGTTTTCATGAAGATTCCCACCCCCAACCTTTCAGGGCCCCTGGGTCCTGGGGTAGTTGCCCACCTCGCCTGGTCCATAGTCCAGCCTATGCGTTATGATGCATTACCAATACAAAACCCCTATTCAGCTATAGCTCCATTTACCAAAGGTGTTCCCCATGGTCCAGTTCTTGGATCCCTGCTTTTTCTTTTTTCATCCTTTACATGCTTACAACGCTTGGACAGATGATTCTTTGGTTAACTCTCCATCAAAAACCTTCACATCTACCAACTCTGTCACCCTGAAAGCTGTCTCATCAATATTAAATCCTGGATGCAACTAGAATTGGGGTGACATAACAGGTCGCCTATAAATCAGGCCCATAAAACAGTTACTCGTGTTTTAGTGTCCTGTGATGATCTGAATGCTTTTTCTGGAGAAGACACTGAATACTTTTTTGGGAATTTTGTAAAATTTTAATAGATTGAATATCGGCACAAAATAATGGGTATCAGCAGCTTCAATACCAGTATATATAAATATTTATATTGGAGGAACCCTAGTCCAAATCCTATCTTCAAATTTAAAGCATTTTTGAAAGTAATTATATATATAGACAATGCTCAGCAATTTTAATGAATGTGATTTATAGAAAAATTAGGGTGATTACTATGATAATATGGCTTTAAAAGGGACACTGTGGGTGATCTGAGACCAGAAGTATTGCATTTATACATTTATTTTATGTGAAGTCATGCCATATCCATGCAAAGCTTCAATTCCATTTATGTTGACGTTTCCAAACTTTCCAGTCTTCAAAAGGTGTGTGTGTGTGTGTGTGTGTGTGTGTGTGTGTGTGTGATTGAGAGAGAAAGAAAGAGACAGCTGGACTGTGTCAGGACAGACTAGAGACATTCCTGTTAGTGTAGCATAACCCTTCCTACTGCTCTGCTGATAACACTGGCACCTCTCTCTCTGTCACACACACACACACACACACACACACACACACACACACACAGTCATATCTCTTACACAACTACTACTAATACGATGGGAACCAGACTGGGTCCAACTGTGTGTTAAATTATTCCACCACACACACACATCAGACTCAAAGATTTCAGTGACCTCATTGTGGAAAGAGTGTGTGTTAAGATAGCATTTCTTATCTGTTGCACACACGCACACGCAGACACACACACACAAACACACACACACACGCATCTCTTACGACTACAGCACTGAATGACATCAAGTTTACTTTTTAGGGTAACCCACTCACTGGTGTTTGTGTGTGTGTGTGTGTGTGTGTTGCCCTAAGTAAGTCAACATATTTCTACGGCACCAATGTCCACCACAAGCCATGTATTGATTTTTACTTTGACAAGTAATAGCAATTTGTGAATAATAAGACTTTATTGGAACAAATAATATTAACAATAACATGTTTTCATGTGGCATCATCTGGCATTGGAAAATCTCCACACTAAGGAAAAGTGAAACAAATAAGCAGGTGGATTTCACTTGAAAATATATGAGACACATTGTTAACCCAAATGGACCGCAAGTAATAGATTCAGTCTGAAACTTTATTTTTAACAGGCCTACTTCTATATCCCCCCCTGCAAAATATTTTATTACCCAGTGAATCCCTTCTTTAAATCCTATGGACTTTTCCATAGGATGACATACAATACTCCAACAATATCAAAACCAAATTTCTAGGAGGTAATAATGTAATCCATGGAGGAGATGTGTGTGTCTACAAAATGTTTTGCTGGGCATTGCCTAATTGAATGTTTTTTAATTAATGCAGGCGTTCGGGAAGCCCTCATTGGACGAACAACGAGGTGTGTCTATGATGTTGGGCGAAAATGTAAACATTGGAACAAAGAAGTAGGCAAAACACAGTAGTAGCATAACTCAGCTACGCAAAAAGCTTAGCCAGTTTCACCCAAGACACTCACCGCAATGTTTGCTTTTTATTTACATCTCAGAGCATAGCATTATGGGTCCATTTTCATATCAACTTAGAAAAGTATAATTTCCTGTAGCATCAAGTTATTTGTTCAAAGGGGATCAGACAGATTACTATTAGGATCATTATTTCCTTTCCCTGTACAGGGTTCTGGATGAGAGTGTTACCATGCTACCAGTTATTTAGGGTTCTGGATGAGAGTATTACCATGGTACCGGTTATATAGGGTTCTGGATGAGAGTGTTACCACGGTAGCGGTTATGTAGAGCTCTGGATGAAAGTGTTTTACCATGTTACAGGTTATGTAGGGTTCTGGATGCCAGTGTTTTATCATGTTACAGGTTATGTAGGGCTCTGGATGAGAGTGTTACCACGGTAGTGGTTATGTAGGGCTCTGGATGAGTGTTTTTTTTTTTTTTAAACCTTTATTTAACCAGGTGACCTCATTGAGATAAGGAATCTCTTTTCCAAGAGGGAACTGGCCAAGAGGGCAGCACAAGGACACAGGCATACGTTCCTACACAAGGACAGACATAATACAAAATAACAAGAAATTAAAAGCAGATACTGAATTAAAAGCAATGACAATTTCCAATACTTTCACGTTCTAAGTCCTTTAAAATCGATATGAAAGCATCATAACTGATCGGTTCTTGTAATTTTAAGTCTTTCTGGAGAGTATTCCAGGCAGAGGGGGCAGCATACTTAAACGCTTTAAACGCGGAACATTCAATTGCAAAGTGTCCTGTGAGCGGAGGCTATAATGTTCTTGATTTCTGAAGAGATATATACACGGATAGGTAGGGACCAGACCAAGGAGAGTTTTGTATATAAAGCTCAACCAGTGGGTACACCTGCGTGCATACAAGGATGGCCAGTCCGCTTTTACATTCAGTGTGCAATGATGAGTAAGATGTTTACATCCAGTGACAAATCTCAAGGCACAGTGATACACAGAGTCCAAGGAATGCAGACATTGAGCAGAAGCGTTCATGTACAGGAGGTCACCATAGTCTAGCAGAGGTAAGAAGGTCGATGACACAAGATATTTCCTGGTTCCACGGGAAAAGCATCATTTATTTCTAAAATAAAAACCTAACTTTACCTTGAGCTTAGAAACTAACTTTGAGATATGGGACTTAAAAGACAGTTGGTGATCAATGTGAATGCCCAAATATTTAGAACTTGCGACTAGTTCAAGTACTTTTCCATGGGAGGTTAAAACAGGGAGATCTTGTGGCTCACTAGCTTTGGAAAACAGCATGACTTTTGTTTTATCTGTATTCAAGACAGGCGGGACTGCAGGCGGGCCTACAGTCTGGCCTACAGTCTCTCCCATAATACACTTTTTGTTATTTAAGCTGCATACAGTCTTTTAATATGTAATATTTAATTTGTTAATACTCCTTGTTTATCTTTTTCTTTTTCTTATGGCACTCTATTGTTTGCACACTTGTTTGTTTGTTTTTTTGCACTATATTGTCTATTCTATTCTGTTTTCTATTGTTGTGAGCTGCCATAACACGTGAATTTCCCCACGGCGGGATCAATAAAGTCTATCTTATCTTATCTTATCTTATCTTACAATATCGAAGGCAGACTGTAAAAAGTCAAAGGCCTGTACAACAGATGATGAACAGCAATGGATGATAGTGTCGTCAGCATAAAAGTGGTACATAGCATTTGATAAATTTTCGCAAAGGTTGTTGACGTAAATGGAAAACAATATAGGTCCTAACACAGAGCCTTGAGGCACCCCCTTTGCAACTGTCATGAAAGAGGAGGTGGACCCTACCATCTGAACACATTGTGTTCTATCCGTTAGGTAGTTGGTAAACCAGGCTGCTGCATGCTCAGATAAGCCGATAGAGCGGAGCATGTTTACCAAAATGCTATGATCCACCGTGTCAAATGCCTTTGATAAATCAATAAAGAGTGCTACACACACTTTCTTGCAGTCTAAAGCTTCAATTATGTCATTTAATACTTTGAGGGCAGCAGTAACAGTACTATGCTTTTTCCTAAAACCTGATTGATATTTGGATAAAATACTATTTTCATCTAAAAACTCTTTTAGCTGATTGCTGACAAGCTTTTCAAAGACTTTGGCTAGAATACAAAGTTTCGAAATTGGCCTATAGTTGTTTACGATCAAGGGATCCCCCGCTTTTAGCAGGGGGAGAACAAAGGCAGATTTCCAAACTTTTGGGATCTCGTTACTAAGAAGACTGATATTAAAAATCGTTGACAAAGGCTCAGCAATGAAATCTGCAGCCAGTCTAAGAAAATACAGATCAAGCTGATCAGGACCTGCTGATTTCTTAGTGTCCAGTTGCTTTAAGGCTCTATGGACCTCATATGCAGATACAGGCATAAAGTGAAATGGGCCATTAACAGGTTCACACAATACAGGCAGAGCAATATCATCTTGCACATCAGAATCAGAATTTTTCAAATTAGGATACACAGATTCAAATAAAAAATCAGCAGACCACAGTAGTAGTTATGTATGGCTCTGGATAAAAGTGTTTTACCATGTTACAGGTTATGTAGGGCTCTGGATGAGAGTGTTACCATGATAGCGGTTATGTAGGGCTCTGGATAACAGTGTTTTGCCATGGTACAGGTTATGTAGGGTTCTGGATGCCAGTGTTTTATCATGTTACAGGTTATGTAGGGCTCTGGATGAGAGTGTTTTACCATGTTACAGGTTATGTAGGGCTCTGGATGAGAGTGTTTTGCCATGGTACAGGTTATCTATGGTTCTAGATTAGAGTGTTACCATGGTACAGGTTATGTAGGGTTCTAGATGAGAGTGTTTTACCATGGTACAGGTTATGTATGGTTCTAGATGAGAGTGTTACCATGGTACAGGTTAAGTAGGGTTCTAGATGAGAGTGTTACCATGATAGTGGTTATGTAGGGTTATGGATGAGAGTGTTACCATGGTACAGCTTAAGTAGGGTTCTAGATGAGAGTGTTACCATGTTACAGGTTATGTAGGGTTCTGGATGAGAGTGTTTTACCATGGTACAGGTTATGTAGGGCTCTGGATGAGAGTGTTACCATGATAGTGGTTATGTAGGGTTCTGGATGAGAGTGTTACCATGGTACAGGTTAAGTAGGGTTCTAGATGAGAGTGTTACCATGTTACAGGTTATGTAGGGGTCTGGATGAGAGTGTTTTACCATGGTACAGGTTATGTATGGTTCTAGATGAGAGTGTTACCATGGTACAGGTTAAGTAGGGTTCTAGATGAGAGTTACCATGATAGTGGTTATGTAGGGCTCTGGATGAGAGTGTTACCATGGTACAGGTTAAGTAGGGTTCTAGATGAGAGTGTTACTATGATAGTGGTTATGTAGGGTTCTGGATGAGAGTGTTACCATGATAGTGGTTATGTAGGGTTCTGGATGAGAGTGTTTTACCATGGTACAGGTTATGTAGGGCTCTGGATGAGAGTGTTACCATGATAGTGGTTATGTAGGGTTCTGGATGAGAGTGTTTTACCATGGTACAGGTTATGTAGGGCTCTGGATGAGAGTGTTACCATGATAGTGGTTATGTAGGGTTCTGGATGAGAGTGTTTTACCATGGTACAGGTTATGTAGGGCTCTGGATGCCAGCTGCTTTGTCTCTCTAATGGAAGGAAACTGGCACTGAGACAAATACACACTTTAACACCTTTAGCTGCCACTGGGCATGCTGTGTGTGTGTGTGTGTGTGTGTATGTGCATACACATAAATATGCTCACCAGCCTAGCCATCTTATCTTGGCACCATCATTTGGCATCAAGCCCCTGTCCATATTAGACTTAACCGCCCCCCCACACACACACACATACACACACACACACTCTACATCTCCTCTCTCTCACAAACGCAGTTTCTCCATATTAAGCCTTATAGTTAATGTGTAAATATTACAGTTGGCTAGTGACCCCAGACTATAACTTGTCCATATTTAGCTCTATCATATTCATAACTCATACACTATATTTATATAACCATCAAACATTTATCTAACCATCAATGGAAACACTATCTTATTAAAAAAAAAAAAAAAAAATCTGGCCAGCTTGGAGCCTCAGTGGGTTGCAGTGCAGTGTTATTATTGTCGTCATCATCATCATCATCATCATCATCATCATCATCATCATCATCATTGCCATCATTCATTTTCACTACCTGCTTAATCCTTAACCAAGCTCTGGCTGGCAGGTCTCCCTTTCCCGTTTTCACCATAGACATATATACATAGACGCCGCATTGACTGCTTCTGCCCATTGCTACGATACGTAAACGTTGCTGCCATATGAAAAGCACTATAACGTTTACATTTCTCAACCGATTTCAATTAGTCCTTTTTTATATTCAAGGGTTTATGATCTACATGGAGTAGAAAAAAAAGTTTTGTCTCCAGTTACTTAGTTAGGCTATAATCGCTGCTAGACGCTCAAGAGAGCAGTGTCAACGTTAGGCTCACATGAACTGAATTACCTACGTGGTGGAAAATAATTCATTGTCATAAGGCATTGTAAAAACTCAGGTTTGTCAAGCATGGATTTGGCTTATTTTCCTTGGTTAATACTTGTGGAGACATCCATATATAATATAATTGAATGTACATGAAATGTGTAGAAAGTTCTTTTTCTGTCCATGTCCCCATCATTTTAGCTTTTCTTGTGCTCCAGGTCAGAACACAGCCCATTCACTTTAAAATACTGGGGAGAAAAAAAATCTAAATAGCGCATTTTTAAGTACTAATAATTGACCATCATTGAGAAAAATGGAACAAAATCGGCAAAAATTACAATATTGAGACACTGGCAGTCAGTCTGCTTTCTATATTTTTATAGCAGTGAAAGGATACAGATATACTCCAAGGCAGACAATTACAGACAAAGACTATCATAAGATAAGTTACTCCTTTATTGATCCCCAGAGGTCAAATAAAGAGGGAAAATTCAAATGGCAAATAATCAAGATTTTCATCGATATTTATATATCTATATTTCTCCAAACCGATTTTTATGACAAGCTACTCGTTTCGGCTAAGCGACTGACATATTATGAATCTGAATGTAGTTAGCTGGCTAGCTAACCTTTCTCACACTTTGAAGGTTTCCCAAAGAGAAAGAGTTGATACACAGCGATTATAGCCTAACGATCGAGATTCTAAGTAACTGGAGACAAAACTTTTTTTCCTACTCCACTTAGATCATAAACCCTTGAATATAAAAATGACTCACTGAAATCGGTTGAGAAATGTAAATGTTAAAGTGCTTTTCATACAGAAAACCTGCAGCTCCCCTGTTTACTTGCATTTGTTTACAGGCCAGTCTTGCCCGATCCAATATGGCGGCGATGATTACGTACGATCCACAGGCCAATGCTATGTATATATGTCTATGGTTTTCACTATAGGGAAGCGAACCATTCCACATACCCTTCTAATCTTGGATCCTTTAAATTCCAGTGGCAGCTTTGCTAGTCATATCACACTTTTAAAAATTCTTTACTGCTTTGCCAGACCTCAAGCAGGGATTCAGAACCTTGAAAACCTGGACTGAGCCCGGAGCTCCTGAGCTCCTGAGCTCTTTTCCAAAGGACAAGATTTTGTTGAGCCTTTCAGGTTTTTTCTTCAAAGTGTCACCACTGACCACAATATCTGCCAGGTCCTCCATGTGCTCATCCTTCCAGTCTGCCCGTCTTCCCCTTTTTCTTCTTTGGGAGCATGTACTGCTGCATGTACTTTATTTGCGTTCAACCAACACCATTTCTTCATGAATGAATGTAAATGGATGTAATGTAATCATATAAAATCACCTGTTCAAGTTCATCCAACACCAACAAATCATATATGATTTTATTATACCAATCCTCCTTGATTTTTATTTTTCACAAATATATTGTGTACATCAGTGAAAAAATCCACAATTTTTATCAAGCAATAATCTGGCACATATTTCCCATTTCCCAGCTGATTTCTGAGAACCTGTGCTTTGTTAGACCTTTTGTTTCCATCCAATTCTGTGAGGTCTTTCTGAAGGACTTCAAAAGGATGCTCCAGCTCCGCAGGGGTAGCTCAGAAAACACAAACAGGAATCACTCATTTGATTAGTATACAGTCATTGTGGTTTTTGCTCTTTTTACATCACTTGCTTGTTTATACCAAAACCATTTAGTTTTCAGATCTTTCTCTGTGAGCCAAAGTTCTTACGGGAGCGCCTTTCGCCTTGCTGTCCTTCAGACGGATCGGATATCAGACGTGCAGCGAGGAAGGAAGGTAAACAGGCCGAAAGTCACGTTTATGACCTTAAGTCTTAAATGTCTTATTAGACATTTCTCTTAATGCTATTTAACAGATCAGTTATAAAATGCGTCAAACATATTTTTCTTCATACTTTTCTTCTCTACGTGAATATGGCTTACTCTATCAGAGTAAGCCTGTGGCATTAGGGTCTGCTAGTCTGCTTCGTGTCTCTATAAATTTATTGTAATTTACAACCATTGTACACACACACACACACACATACACACACACACAAAAAGGGGGATGCATCAATTACATCTTGACCAAATTCAGTTAACCTTTTGTTTTCTGGGCCAGAACACAGGGCCAGGGCCAGGGGCCAAACAGGACCCAACAAACATACACACATATACATACACATGCAGATACACACACACAAACACACACACAGGCCTGTGGTAGAGGTTAAGTGAATTAACGCTGGTCCAGAAGCTTGTCTGGACATCGTCAAACAGGGCATCTGGTCAGCACTGCCGCTCTCTCTCTCTCCCTCTCTATGTCTCTCTCATTTCATTCTTGTTTACCCATGGCTACATACTCCAGATAAGGACTTTATCTCATGTTAATGAATGCTGCATCTTTAAAACAAACAAGAAGAAGAGGGAAGCTGAAATTTTACCACTAAGCATAAAACACATTCATATGTGCAGATATGCATAGATCTCTATTGATTGTTTTTTTTCTGATGTGTGTGTGTTTGTGCGTGGGGGGGGGGCAGTCTTTGTATTTGCTTCTATTATTTGTGTTTATTATTTGTTATTACATATTACATTTGTTATTTTTATGATTTTTTTAATACATTACATTATTTATATGAATAGAAGAATGATTAATGGTTTCAGCAGTATACAGCCAGGATGAAACTGCTCTGTACTAAGATAAAATAAGTAAATAAATAAACTACTACAACAATTGCTGTTGTCAGTTGAAAATCGACAGGAAGTAAGAAAATCTGATTTGTAATTTTGAAGCCCAAGCATTTTACAAACTGCAATGGGTTATGAATGCATTTCATGGACCTCAATAATAAATCTTTACTTAATTGTTCACCTTCACCTACAAAGCCAATTTGATGCATATGATTCTCTTTCCTAACTGTACTAACTTTACATCAAATGTCTGAGCGTTGTTGTTCATAGCAGCACATCATCAGTTGCTCCGTATTTGGCAGTACTTACAACTAAGCTTTAAGTCAAGTCAATTTTATTTGTCACATGTAGTGGATACAGCAGGTGTGTTCTATACAGTGAAATGCTTACTTAGCCCTACCTACAGTGCAAAAGACACTAGAATCAAATTAAGTACAATAATAACAATAAAGAAAAAATATAATATAAATATAAATATATATAAAATATAATAGATAATAGATAAAATAGTTTGCTATGCTTTAATATGCTTTACTTTAATACCTTGTTCCTGCTTAGCTTGAGAAACTGCTTTGGTGCACCTTGCTGCTTCCTTCTGGTGATGTATTTGCTGTGTTTATCTGATCTAGGACATTTGTTTTTTAGAGTAATACTTTGTGATTGACATGCCCTTCCCCTCCACACTAGTGGAGCCTAATCATTGTTTGTCTTTGCCAGGTTACACCCTGGTGGCCAAGACACAGGTGGACCCTATCTTACATTAGTGATTCGCTGTGTTCATTGGCCTGTGTTCCTCACCTGTCTACTATTTAAGTGTCGTGAACTGTGTTGTACGTTATGCTGACGAAGGCTTATAGCCGAAACGTTCATTTGCCCTAATTAAAGGATTATTTTTTCTATTCCGTGAGTGCCGGTGCCTTTCTTTTTTTCTGTATTTGCTCCACTACCAGCTCCAATACCAGCCTTATATTTCATTGATTAGCCCATGTTCAAGACGATGTTCTGTCTGAGTGATAGACAGTAGAGTTCTCTGAATCTTAATCTAATGGTGTTGCTTTGTTCTATACAGGTCGTCTTGTGCCAAGAACAGGACTGCCTCAACCCTGTTGTACTTACCCTGCAATACTCCTGTGTCTAATGTCACAGGCAGACCAAGCACAACCATTTGGCTTTGTGTCATTTCGCTTCATCAAAAGTGATTGCTCGTGGGCATTTTATTGGGAACAAGCATCAGAGCATTTTTTTTGGCATCTTGCCTTTATTTGACAGTCAGTAGAGAGACAGGAAAGATCAGATGAGAGAGGAGGGATGACATGCAGCATAGATCCCTGAGAAACGTAATCCCTGTGGATCGTACGTCAACGTCGCCACCATATTGGACCGGGCAAGACTAGCCTGTAAACAAATACAAGTAAACAGGGGAAGGGTTTATCTACATGGAGTAAAAAAAAAAGTTTTGTCTCCAGTTACTTAGAAGCTTGATAGTTAGCCTATAATCACTGGTAGATGCTCAAGAGAGCAGTGTGTATCAACTCTCCTTCAAAATGTGAGAAACGTTAGCTAGCCAGTTAACTACAGTCAGATTCATAATATGTCAGTTGCTCAGCCGAAACGAGTAGCTTGTCATAAAAATCAGTTTGGAGAAAAATGCCAGAATGCTAATGTCAGAATGCTATTCTAAGTAACTAGAGACAAAACATTTAGTTCTATTCCACCTAGAACATAAACCCTTGAATATAAAAATGACTCATTGAAATCGGTTGAGAAATGTAAATGTTATAGTGCTTTTCATCCAGAAAAACCGCAGCTCCCCCGTTTACTTGTATTTGTTTACAGGCCAGTCTGGCCCGGTCCAATTATGGCGGACGCGTTGACATATCGTAGCAATGGGCTGAAGCAATCAATGCAGCATCTACGTATATATGTCTATGGAGAAAACAATGTGCAAACAGCTTCGCCTGTCTGCCGCTAGCTAGAGGCATGATCTGGCTAACATTAGCTAGCTAGCTAGCATTAGCCTAGCAAGTTGGTTTAGCTAGATAGCTGGGGGCTAAGAGCACCATATCATGAAGGGAACAGTTTCTCATTCCAGTATACCAAATTAGTGATTTCACTTCGTCCTGTTTTTATGTTTTGCTGTATATTAAAGGGTGATTCCGGGATTTTTCAACCTGGCCTCTATATCCACAAAATCGCTTATCATACTTTTAAGTAGATCCCAAAAGTTTCGGAGTTGCTCCAGTAGATCGGCTCAGCCGGCAGTCGCGAAACGGCAGCTCAAGGCTGCAATGTAATCAAGGGCATGTACAGGCGGTCAAAGTACGTCCACTAAAAGTGCTTGATTTTGCCACTGACAGGCTCAGATTGTTATTTGTGTCTGACAACATTACTGAAAGGATCGCTACAGAAATAGACCTTTTTTAACCAGAAATAGACCTTTTTTTAACAACAACTCTCAACTGACAAAGGTGGTCTATGAAAGAAGAGGATTGTGTAAACAACCGTTCTCTTCCTGCAACGAGTGAATCCTCTTGCTTTCTGCAGCGATCCTTTCAGTAATGTTGTCAGACACTTGTCAGACACACGAATAAAAATCTGAGCCTGTCAGTGGCAAAATCAAGCACTTTTAGTGGACGTACTTTGACCGCCTGTACATGCCCTTGATTACATTGCAGCCTTGAGCTGCCGTTTCGCGACTGCCGGCTGAGCCGATCTACTGGAGCAACTCCGAAACTTTTGGGATCTACTTAAAAGTATGATAAGCGATTTTGTGGATATAGAGGCCAGGTTGAAAAATCCCAGAATTACCCTTTAAGGTAAAATGCGAATATATGAAGTTTGTGTTCAATGTGAGAGCCCAAAGCAGGCATATGTTTGTATTAAAAGTTACAAAAAATACTTTTGTGTTGTTGAAAGAATGCCAGAATTTAGAATGTACAATGCATTTTTTGTATTTTGAAAGTACAATATATACATTAAATTATTTTTTAATTAAATACATTTCTTGACATCTGTAAATTGCAATTTATTCTGATACATTCATTAAGCATTTGTAAATTGTAACAAGATCCAGTTTGATTGGACTGATCCACATCACAGCTCTGCAATACTCTGACTGGTGTAGCTTATAGAGCATGAGAGAGACAGACAAAAACAGAGAGAGAGAGCACGAGAGAAGGGGGAGAGAGGGACACAAAGATGAAAAGAGGAGAAAGGTTCAGAGTCTCTCATCTAATTATCAGGCTGACTCTGAGTAACTATTTCCTGCCTTTGCTCACTCACACACGCACACACAGACCGCAATCTCGTCATTGTAGCTATTAAATGTATTTATTTAAGAAATCCTTTATGGTCACACACACACACACACACACACACACACACACACAAATGGTCCCACTTTTGTGAAACAGCCAAGTGTCCTAAATTCTTGTTTCTAAAACTTAAGCTGGTCCTCACAAGAATGTACTCTCTAATGTACTCTCTGTCACACACACACAGGTGAAGGGGAAAATGGGTTGTTTCCGATCAAGCAAAAGACAGGGGTAACAATGGGATCCTTTCATTTGGTACCACACACACAAATACATAGACACAATCAAGGTCAGACGTACAGTGACAAAGACGGAGCATACATTCTTGGCAATTCGTGCAGTGATTTTTTTTATGGGGTCAGTTAACTGATTCACAAATATATTTTGCGATTTATATATAAATGTCTCTGTTCACATTATATTCATATTAGGGCTGTGAAACGATTAAAATTTTTAATCAGATTAATCACAGGGCCACTGGATTAATTTAGATTAATCACGATTAATACCCATTCATTATTAATTGTGTTTCATTTTGTGGGGGCAAAAAGACTCATGACAGAAGGCGATATATACACTTAACATGTGTTTTATTTAAACTATAGAACAGATATGGTGTCCAGATATCAAAATTTAAAAAAATAAAACATACCAACCACACCATATTTACCAACCACATTTTTTCTTTCTTTTTTTTTAATCAAACAAATATCCATATTAATGTGGCCCTCTTACTCATCTTTTAGCCAGCTGCTGAGACAGACTAACTTGTTTACATTACCGGAGTAGAGCTGACCGCTTCTTATGTACAATGTTACCTGCGAGAACAGTCTCTCACACGGAACGGTGGTTGCAGGAGTGGCTAGATATTTGCAAGCCAGCAGTGCTCGCAAATATCCTTCCTGCAGAGTGCGCAAACTACTTTATGTCGGTCGATTGTCCCGTCTTGGGTTTTTTTTGTACTCAAACTTCCCATCGAGAGGGCCAATATGATGTTTAGAGTCGTCCATCTTTATCGAGTTGGTTCTGCTGCCAGATAGCGTTGGAGCACCAATCCGCGCCAGTGAGTGGAATTGTGGGATTTTGAGTCATTGTGCGCCGTGTTAATTGCGTTAACATTTTTAATCAAATTAATCATGCAAATTAATTAATCTGGATTAACGCGTTCATTTTGACAGCCCTAATTTATATATTTTTCAATGCACACACAAATATGTATCGTTTAATATAAATGTAAAAAAAAATCCACATAAATGACAGAAGGTTCACAAATAAATTAGTGTTCACAAATGTCTGTTTCCGATGCACACACAAATACGTCTCGTTTTATATAAATGTAAAACAAATCCACAAATATACTTAGTTAAAAACAGTACACTTGGAGTACTGCTACTGGACGCCAAATTCGTCAGGATTAGGGACGTTGAACGCAGCATTGAAATCACACACTAGTGTGATTGGCTGAAATGGAAAGAGACGTCTGATAGGCTACAGAGAAAGGGCCTTTAGGAAAAAAATGCATTTGTGAATCTAACCACGTCAGGTAACTCTCAAAAATCCACACACAAATGTAATGAGGTTCACAACGTGTCTGGAGGTTTCTAAACGCAGATTTGACAGTCTGTAAATAAATGTAACAACATTTAAATATGTTTTAGATGAACACTGCAGCTGTTTTTAACTAAGTATATTTGTGGATTTGTTTTACATTTATATAAAACGAGACGTATTTGTGTGTGAATTGAAAAATATATTTGTGAACAGAGACATTTATATATAAATCGCAAAATATATTTGTGAATCATGTTGTATTCATTTGTGAATTTTGAGAGTTAACTGACCCCATAATTTTTGTCATTGTAAAACACACACACACACACACACGCTACTTTGAGAATAAACAGAAGCCTTTCCTCAATGTGGGGTAATATGTAAAGTCAACATTTTTCGGAAACCATTTACTGCCATACAGGAGAGAGAGAGAGAATGGCAGAGAGAGGTAGACTTTGACTTTTGATGCTCTTTCATAATGAAACATCACACAACAAAACAGTGGAAAAAGGAAGTTAAATCACCTTAAAAACTTACCAACACACCACAGGTACAATCAACAGCAACAGTGGCGCCCACACATTCATGAATATGACAATATAATTTCTTAAAGAAAAACACACTCCACCCTAAGGCGTGTAGAGACCATCCCTATAGAACACACATACCAAATGGCCAAACGAAAAATTCAGTAACACACTTACTGCTCTTCTACATGCCGAATACAGCAACATTACAGAACACGGTGTTTTCATCTCTGGAAGGAGATTACAGGTCTTCTCCGAGTACAAGTACTTAGGAGTACACATCGACACAAACCTTAGTTTTAAAACCCACATCAAAAAGGTCTGCAATAAAGTCAAGCTCAACCTGTCAAATTTTAGGTACATCAGAAACTTCTTATCAACTACAGCAGCAAAGCTATACCTTCATTCAATGGTTCTCTCCCACATTAGTTACTGTCTGATAAGTTGGTCTATTGCACACTCTACAGCTCTAAAACCACTGGAATCATTATATAAACAAGCACTCAAAACACTAGACAAGAAGCCATTCCGGTATCATCATTGCCACATTCTAAAAAAGTATGATCTGTTCAGCTGGGAAAACCTCATAGAATACAAAAATGTCTGCCTAGTTTATAAGATCACTCATGGATTGGCTCCTCCTCCTCTGGCTGGCTTCATCAGCCTCAAGTCCACCTCAACCAGGGCTACTAGAGGTGCGGCTAGAGGGGACTGCACGATCCCACTTAGGAAAAGTGCATTTAGCCAGGCTGTATTTTCATTCAAAGCATCCCATCAATGGAATTCAATACCCCAGTCCATCAGAGAGTCTTCATCCTACTATTCATTCAACCACAGTGTTAAAAAGTGGCTCATTGAGAACCAACAGTGTCAGCATTGATGTGTGTGTGGTGTGCGTGTGCGTGTGTGTGTGTGTGTGTGTGTGCGTGCGTGTGTGTGTGTGTGTGTGTGTGTGTGTGTGTGTGAGAGAGAGTGTGCGTGCGTATTGTGAATGCACTTTTTAAATTATTATGATGAATTGCGCCTAAACCTGTATTCAGTGATGTTTGTCTATTGTACTGTAAATGTTTTCTTTTGTTTTGTTTTTGTTTTGTCTGTATAACAAAGTAGTTGTATTTTTATTAATGCTCTAGGATGCCTATCACCATCTGGCAAAAGGAGCTATCGTTGGAAACTAGCTTTTTGGCTAATTCGAGTACATTTACATGTTAAATAGGTCTTTTGATATGTTGATTAATGTACACTGTCCCTTGTTTAAATAAATAAATTTTAAAAAAAAGAATACAAATGAAAGCATGTAAAGCCAAGCCAGGGCCCCATGTACTACACATATACATATACATATACATATACATATACATATACATACACATATAGAAGGTTTTCAGGAGATGTAACCCACCCTGGTGGCCATACTGAAGGCCCACAGCTCTGTGAACGGCTGTGAACAACTGATTGTATTTCTAAACACAACAACTTGGCCATCTCAACAGAATTTAATAAACATGGTTAATTTCTGTGTTATGTGTGATACATCGGATCCATTCTGTGTTTACGTGTTAGCTTGGTCAGCTAACTATCATTGTCTTCTTCATATATTTTTCTAGTCTGGTTTTTATTAGGTGATCACAAGCACCTCTGTGTGTTCGTTTGTTCGTGCGTAAGAATTTTTGCAATGTGCTTAGGGGATTTAAGGTATAGGCTCTTAAGGAAAATATAGTGTGCGCTTATACACTAGGCAGTACAATAGAAGTCAAACAAGCTCGGTGTGTGCGCCGATTCGCATAGCAGTAAGTAGCTATCTTCTTCTAACTGTAGTAGCAGCAATCAATGAATCAGTGACCTCAACAGTTCCCCATTGAATTCAAAGTCGTTCTTAGAGAGACTCATTTCCAGGAGTTATAGCAACTCCCTATCTGATCGCTTATTTAGTCACTTGGGGATTGGGTTTGGGGTGTTCTTAATTATGGTGTAGAGGTTTTCTATGTTCCAGCAGATTTGGTAATGTAGTTGGTCTGAGCAGCGGATTAGGGGATATGGATCTTCGCATTGGGGAAGGTTATTTCCGTTATTATCCAACTGTTATTAGCCTTTTGATGATTTTGTTTAGTTCTAGTCCATTTCTTCGGTTTTTGTCATTGAGTCCAAATGACAGGATCACTTTCCGAACTTCAGGGCATGTTGGAGTGTTGTATTTGAGAAGGTGGACAGCATGGGACAAGTTTGCCCCCAGGTAGCTGTCCACCTGTACTTCCGCATGGAAAATCAGGGGCAGTTGGGGGTTGTGTTTGAATCACCACCCACATGGATTGGTCTTTCGGGGGTCAGGGACCAGTTCCTATACTTGTTCCCACCGTGTTTGTGTCTTCTGTACAGGTTATCCTCAATCAGGTTACTGCATGAGGGACCCGGGATCTCCATATCTTATATCTATATCATATACCCTGTTGCTACCAATGTGGTATCTTGGGTTCTGCTCATCAACAGGAATCAGTGACCACAACAACAGGTCCATGGACTCAGACTCACTGCTCAGCACCATATAATGCGGAATAGAAGACTCCTCTCCAAAAACAGATGTTATAAACTCAGTGACCACTATTTACTTGCCAATATGCTGCAGTTTTACAAAGAACAAAGTAAACAAAACAGACCTTTGCACCCGATGTCTCGTATTCATAACATCGCTAAAACTAAAACACTGAACAGGTTACTTCCTTGCACTTCAAAATAAAAGCACTTCCTGTCGACACTGTCCATAGTAATACAGAATCATTACCATTAGCAGGTTAAAACAGATTTCTCACATCTTTACTGTAAATAATGTAAATAGTATGTTTTAACATTTCTTCTGTAAACGAATTCAAACTAAGCAACATGAACCACATTATTTAGTTACTTTAAACCAAAACAATTTACAACAGTCAGATGAAGAACTCGTTTGAAAGAAGGGCTAGGTTTGAGGGAGGCGGGAGGAGGATCTCCTGGGCCTTTCTTCAGTTTGCATGTTCTCCCCGTGCTCATATGGGTCTCCTCCTATAAAAAAAAAAAGACCCCCATCTAAAAACATGCAACATCCTGTCCTGTCCCTGACCACGACGAGGATCTACAACTGGAATTGGTCCCTGGGTGCCAAAACATAAGGGCTGCCCACTGCCCCTGGAGGAAGGTTGACGGGGATGGGGAAAAATGCAGAGGAATCATTCATTATAGACACCCTACCTGCATGTGTGTGTTGTGTTCAGCGGCCACTTCCCCTTGCATGTGTTGTGTGTGTTGGTGCATGTTTGTGCATGCACCACCGAATTGCAAATAAAGTCTAATCTTAATCTTAATCTTTCTATTGTTCTATTGAAATAATGAAAATAATTATATACCGTGATATTTATCGTTACTGTCCAAAATTTTGAAATATACCATGATACAAATTTTAGGCCATACCGCCAAGCCCTACTGGGCGCCCTGTTTTGCCTCCTTATTAGTGTACATTCTTCTAGGCATGGAGTCAACAAGGAAACATTCCACGGAGATCAAACATCCCTTTCCACCTCATCCCAAAGGTCTCCAGTGGGTTGAGATCTTACAACTGTACAAGCCATTGGTGTAAACTAAATTCATCATTATGTTCCTGGAACACTCTTGAGATGATGGTGCCTTATCCTGCTGCAAGTTTACATCTGAAAAATGCCTAGACTGTGCACATGAAGGGATGCAACAATGTTATTACAGAACCAAAACCAGCCTGCACCTTATGTCACCTTATTGTTAGCTGATAGCAGTGGAACCCGGCATCGTCTTCTGCTGCTGCAGCCAATCCACTTCAGGGTTTGATGAGTCGTGCTTTGGAGATGCCCTTCTGCTCATCACTGTTGCACTGTGCTGTTATTTGCTATACATGTGGTCCGTCTGTTAACTTTGAGCAAATCTTGTCATTCTCTTCTGACCTCTGTCATCAATGAGTCATTTTTGCGCACAGGACTGACAGTGTTTTATGTATCGCACCATTCACCCCCCAAGGAGGTCAACTGGTTCTGAGATGCTGGAACAGGCGTGTTGGCACCATCATGCCACGTTCAAAGTCACTTAAATCACAAGTGTCACCCATTCTAACATTTAGTCAAACAGGGACTGAACCTCTTGACCCCAGCAAATGTCAAGTCTCACCATGATATTTGTACATACAGTGGTGGCCAAAATTGTTAGAACACCTGACAGATCTGAAAATATTGACCTTTTCTTGCCTCCAAAACATAATTTAATTTCATAATGTTCATGAAACATGCAGATGGTTGCTCTGAGCACAACAAATATCAAATGAAGTGAGTCCTACTGTTTTTATCCACTTTTAATTTTAATATTTGGTATGTCCACCTTTTGCAGCAATTCAAAAGAATCACACAGCTGTGTCCTAAGACTCTTGCATCACCATCAATTTAACCACAATCACACCTGACAATGATTACACAAGTAATTTGGCCTCTTCTGTGAAGGAACATGATTGTGTGACATTGACAGTGAAATAGGCCTAGCTTGTTTTTTGTAAGGAAAATGAGGTAAATCTCCTTATAATGGCTCTATTCTATGGTTTATAGAGCATAATGATGACTTTGTATATATTTCATTTGTTTTATGGGTATTTTAATGGCCAATTGAACAAAAACAACTGAAACCTCTTAAATGTATGCCAAGTGTTCTAATAATTTTGGCCACCACTGTATGTAATGTAGTCAAGCTGCACTCCACCCTTTCCCCCCCTGCTTTGACCCACATGAATTGTTTACTGTGTGGATGCATGGAGTTTAATTGAAGAGACATAGAATATGGTCATCCATTCTATCCTCTATTCTAGGCAGTGGATGTCGTACTTTCTCACTGCATTGCACGCTTTCTGAAATATGTTTTGAAATAAGTGCTTACAAATGAACACCCTCTGAGGTATTAAGAAAAGGCATTAAGTTGACTTCCAAATAAACAAATTCAAGAAGATATAAAAAAATAAAATACAACCAGTACAAATTTAGACTGAAGAGAAACTAAAATTGTGTTTGACAGTTATTGGAGCTATGTAACTGGGTAAGGTATAGATTCATTGTTTCGGTTTGATAGAATTTTTTTTTTTTCTTTTTACTTTATTTATTTATTTTTTGCTACTATTCATAAATGATACTATTTTGCTTGGAAATAGACCAAATAATTTTTTGTGTGTAATAAGCTGCTTTTAGATTAGTAACCTGTTATAGTAACTTACACCTATTCCTTTCGCACAGAATAAGTGACATTGGTCAACCCATGATGTCCATTTTATACCTTTTTTCTGTTTTCTTGTAATTTTCTTGGCTAATTCCTTTCTTTGCCCAAATAATGAGGACTTGTTTTTTTATGCATTGGCCTACTTTGACATTTTATCAACATGGAACACACTAAATGCACACTAAATGAAATGAATCAGTTAAATCAGAATCGTAAATCCTCAATAAATCATAAATGAATAAGACGGCACAGAATGAACACATCGCTTCACTCACAAGTTTTTGATTGGTTCACTCACTTCAACAGCAGAGGTTCTTATGTCTGTGTGTGTGATTTAGGAGAGCCGTTACATCATCATGAGGTTAATAGCTCCTCCCTCTGCAGGCTGCAGCCACAGTTTATGATCAAAGCATGGGGTTGCCATGGTGACTGCTTTGACTGATTTTATGATTATGGGATGCCAGGTATGATCACAGGACAGACATAATTGTGTGTGTGCGTGTGTGTGTGTGCGTGTGTGCTGGCAGGCAGGCAGTAAAGCAGCAGTTAAAGTGGGGGTCAGACATGCTTAGACACCGGCCAGCAACCTTTATACAGACTGTAAAACACAAACACTGGCTGCACACACAGGAAATGAATATAGCACACACACACACACGCACACATAAAAAGACTTCTTTGATGCAAGAGAGAGAGAGGAGATGAGAGAGCATTATTTTGTCTAAACTGCCTACTGCATTGTATCACTATTTACTTATCCATTTATCTATCTCTATCTCATTTGTGTTTGTGATTTTCAGTTACTATATACATAAGTGTGGTGCCATTTGAGAAACGACATCACCTATCACAGAGCAGAAAAATGAAATGCAATGTACCTGGTTAGAACTTGGTTAACTTAACCAGAGGTCTAAGAGATGGCCAACAAGCCGTCAATTGAAAGAGTGTAAGCATGTATTAGCATGTAGCCGCCTACTACCACTCAACATAGTGTATGCTAAAGTGTTAGCATGTAGCCTACCATCATTCAACATAATGTATGCTAAAGTTTTAGCATGGCGCCTAATATCACTCAACATAATATATGCTGTTTTGTCCCTAAGACCAGGGGAATGGGTTGTGGCCTGACACACACATAAAGTGTGTGTTGTGTGTATGATTGCGAGGTGTGGGGACATTCACTCTAACAGCTCTTCATCCCCGGTCCAGAGACATATTCACACTCTGAGGTGATGTTGTAGAGAGAAAGCAGGAAAGAGAGAGAGGCCTGGGAAAATTGCCTCTGTGCCACTAAAGTGTTAACATTGTGTGTGTGTGTGTGTGTGTGTGTGTGTGTGTGTGTGTGTGTGTGTGTGTGTCTGGTTAGTATATCCAACTCCTCAACAAGCTTGTTGTTACCACCCAGTAGTTTCCAGAACCTGGTGTTGATTTGTAGTCAGGAAGTGATGATTTGTAGTCCCAATTTCTATGTTTTTATGTTTTTCTTTCTTTCTTTTTTCTTTCTTTCTTTTTTTTCCTTTCTTTTCAGCTAAATGTATTGATGTTACTGTATGGTACTTTCAGAACTCAAAATCAGAGATCTAGAATGGTTAGAAGGTAGAAATATATAGAAATTATAATTGGTTTGTTGAGATTTTCTAATGTGACCATGAAGACGTGATGCTGTGAAACCATGTCGTTTTGCCGAAAATGTCCATTATGGGTCCCATATACTTTTTGTGCCACAGGATTTATAGCTTGGCCAGTTCAGGGAAGTAGCCCATTAAACCAGAATACTGCTACTAACCTACCCTCCACACCATGTGTGTCTGTGTGTGTGTGTGCGTGTGTGTGTGTGTGTGTGTGTGTGTGTGTGTGTGTGTGTGTGTCCTGAGCAGTAAAACCACGGTGGTGGTCTCCTTTGTGTGTGTGTGTGTGTGTGTGTGTGTGTGTGTGTCGGACCAACTTCAAACAGAGACATAATCCAGGTACTTTAAAATCTCTCTAGCTACCTTTACCTCTGTTTTGTAGTGAGATCTTTCATTAAAGCAGACCTTCTCAAACATTTTCATGTCCCAGACCCCCAGATAGACATGCATTAGATTTATCAGACTTAGTCCCAGGGATTCATAAGGGAAGAATTTAGTTGTTGATTTAGTATTGAATTGCCGAAATGTACATGGGGAGATAGTCATGAGAATGAAACCTGATTACCCATAGTCCTTCTATACATTCTCCAACTGGGATACTACCTAGTGAAATCAAACTGTTCCTCATTTTGCAGGAGGCCTCCTGGAACCCCTTCAAGGACCCCTGGAAAAACCTCATGGACCCCTGGAACCACTTCAAGGACCCCCTGAACCCCCTCAAGGATCCGTGGAACACCATCAAGGAGCTCTGGAGCCCACTCAGTGACCCCACTTTGAGAATTACTGTATTAAAGCTGCACAAGGCAAGACGCCATAGATTCACCCTATTTGCCCAAATTAAATTCTGGTGTTGGTATAGTCACTGGTGGGAAATCTTCTCCACACAGGAAGTAACAAATCATTAACTTAAGTATGACATCCAAAAGTGTCTCCTAATGAGCAGGAATCTGTCCTGTGCTGGCTGACCACCTGGGACTACAACCACAGTCTGTAGACTAGTAGGTTAGCAGTCAATGTGAAGTAATAAACCACTGTAGACTAGACAGTTAGCAGTCAATATGAGGTAATAAACCACTGTAGGCAAGAAGTAGTGTAAAATAGGCTGCACATTGTTAGCCTATAAAAATAGTGTCTCCCTATTTAGAAATACATTAAAAGATTTGGGCATCAAAACAGTTAAAGCAGCACTAGTCCAGATTTAACTGTAAAATCCAACCTTCTTATCAGCCTAAATCACAAACCCAATGAGACACTGTATACTCACCTTATTTGCCAATATTTCGTTTAAAGGTAAGCGTGAAATACAAAACAGCAGTGAGCGAGCTCCAGAGAAAGCTTGCCCTTAAAATTTCAAGTCAAGTCCCAAGTAAAGATAGGGAAGTCGCAAATCAAGTCCCAAGTAAAGATAAGGTAGTCTCAAGTGAAGTCCCAAGTAAAGAGAGGGAAATCTCAAGTCAAGTCCCAAGTAAAAAGAGGGAAGTCTCAATTCAAGTCCCAAGTAACGAGAGGGAAATCTCAAGTCAAGTCCCAAGTAAAAAGAGGGAAGTCTCAAGTCAAGTCCCAAGTAAAGAGAGGGAAGTCTCAAGTCAAGTCCCAAGTAACGAGAGGGAAATCTCAAATCAAGTCCCAAGTAAAGAGAGGGAAGTCTCAAGTCAAGTCAATTATAGCAAGTCCATCTGGAGTCATAATCAAGTCCTAATGTGTTTTATAATCTTTTAAATTAAGCCAACAGAATTGTGTCTTTCCTTGTAAGAGTTAGTAGAACATTCAAGATCTGTAATATTTCATAAAAATGTCTTAGTACACAGACAGCCATCCGACACCGATGAGGATTTCACCAAAAATAAAACAATTAGTGCAAACAGGAAAGCAGCAATTTATCAATTTACCTTTAAATGAATGTTGTTTCATTCAAAGAGCATCAAGGCAACCCCCTCCCTCACTAACCATCCCCCTCCCTCTCTCTCTCTACATCCCCCTCTTTCCCCAGATGTGCACTAGATTTAGGTCTGACCAATTCTAATCAAAAAGTCACATTGGTGAAGTCAAAAAACGGTAACATGCCAATAGAACGCCAGACCTAAAGTAGGCTTACTATTTGAATCTAGGCCCAGAATGACACCTGACAATTTCAACAATGAATTGAAAAAACTGCTAACAAAAAAGCAACTCACTTCACTCAAAGAAGCAGAGTGCTCTCACTTTAAGGACCTCTATAAGGACCTCTTTTTCTGTCCCATTCAAACCCTGCCCTTTCTCTTTCTCACCCCCCATCTCCTCCTGCCCACCCCCACTGTTTCTCTCCCTTCTTATTTTTCTACCAATGTACCCTAGACAGAAATCTAAACAGTTCCTAAATGCATCCATGTTGTCAAAGGCTCATCAAACAAATTGCCACTGAAGTAGGCCTGATAATTTGAACCTAGAACTGAATTTCTGGGATTTTAACTGTTTGCATGAATGAATGCCATGCCTATGCCATGGATCTAAACCTTAACTGGAAATAGCTTACTACATATGACAAAAGTCCAGTTTCACTTGTCCACAGGGTTGTACTGTCTCTCTTACATTGCATTACATTGAAATATAGACCAAATTGGCCAAGAGTCTGGCACTCATTTGTGTATGATGAGGCCTCAGCATGATGCCACCGTGACTGAACCCATGTTCAATCAGGGGCACTCAAGGCAGGCAATGCCAAGAGCCTCATGGCCACTTGAAACAGTGAAGGAAGAGCTCTCATGTTCATTGCCCAAAACAATAGGGCACTTGGGATACAGTGGTCGTCCTGGCGTAGTTGCTGCCCTGGGTGAGTTCATCATGAAGCAGCACAGGGGTGCACAGTATGAGCACAGGAAGGGAACTACTAATATAATAATAAATAAAACAGCGCTCTGTTGTATGTAATAAGGATGTCTACCAACTCCTTTAACTGGTTCGACTCCCACACTGTCAGTGACAACTCTTTGTGCCCTCCCTTCTCTAGAACATGACAGAGCTGCAGATGCCCTCACTTGTCTCAGTGTTGAGTTCCATCTCGTGTTGGCTGGTGCAGATACTCTCCTTTCTCCAAACTCATCCTCCGACACTTCTTTAAAAGTTGTGCTTGTGTGCAGCAGTGAGCTAATTTTTGAGAACTTCGAAAGAGCAGGACTTACCACTTTCTCTCAAACCATCCTCCACTACTAGCTGGAGAGTGTGGGCAAAGTTTTAGCCATGGCAGCATCTACAGTTTCTTGGTCTTCCATTGCAAGGTCATTCCAGAGCTCTAGGTCTTCAAATTGCTCCTCATCATGTACTTCCTCTTCGTGTACACGGGGGAACTATAAAGTGAAGGCTTTTTTAATGTTGGCAGCATTGTCACAGATTATTTAATCCAATGTATCTTTAATGTGGTACTCATCACATATGGACTCAAACTGCTCACAGATTCTGTCGGCTCTGTGTGTTCCTCTGAAGCAATCACAGGCCAACAGATTGGACTTCAGCTGTATCAAGTCTCCCTGCCTCTCCATCCAGTACACAATGGCACCCAGCAAACCCCCTCATCTTCCCATGAGGCTAAATGCCAACTGTGACAGAAACATGGTCAGTTTTGCTTAGATGAGATTACGATTTGACTGTCTCACAGCAACCAGGTTCTCTACTTTTGATGTTCTTGTTCTGTGACACACTGGGCTATACTTACTGTCAAGCAGTGACAGAAAGTGCTGGAAACTCTTGTTTTCCACAATAAACAGGGGCATTTTGCAATCTATAACCAAATCAGACAGTATGGATGTGGATGACTGAGGTTGTAGAGCTGCACTGCATGGGTCTCGACATCTGAGGCTGTTGGGGGTCACTTGTGATGTTTTTGTTCATCATACCTGTGTGTGTGTGTGTGTGTGTGTGTGTGTGTGTGTGTGTGTGTGTGTGTGTGAGAGAGAGAGAGAGGGGGGGGGAACAGCAATGCAACTGGCCATCCACCAATAGTGGATTAATTGATAATTGACCACATAAACGCTAGGTTCATTAATTGCCTAGTTGTAGCGACGTATCAGCTCAACTAACGTTAATGGCCAAACGTCTATTGAAGCCTACTCTGATAAAAACATAAGCTAAGGTTGGCAATAGAAATTCAACTTCACTGCTGGCTCACAACACCACAGTGTCAGAGATGTGTTCTTTTAGCTAACTAGCATTAGCTGGCTTACTGTCCTGCTCTTACCTGCTCTACCTTATAAAGCCTTTTTTTAATTTTGCCAATTCGAGTCTGAAGTCAACAAATTTGTGAGTCAAGTTCAAGTCACATGACTCAAGACCACACCTCTGCGTCCTTTCTGGGTATTGAAGTTCAAACAGCTTTCAAACACTTATCTCTTGCCATTTGGCCCCCTCAATGTTTACAGTTGCCTAGCACAGCTTTAAAATAAGATATGATTTGAGGTGAGTTTTTGAAGGCCAGATGATACTACAATGAGCTTCCTTTATGACTATGAAGCTATAAAGTAAGTTTAAATATAAAGTATCAACTATAAGTAGCAGGCAGAAAGTAAGAAGTATAAGTAGGAAGTATATTGTATGACCTCAACACATTTTTTTTCCTATCTAACCAGCCCATTCACATTTTCATCTTCTTTGTAGAGATTTTGATAATCTATATTTTTTTTCACTTATTTCATACAAGTAATTGTTTATTTTGTTTTATGTTTGTTTTTTGTATATTTGAGCATATTTTAATCATTTTTTCTTGTCTCCCTATGTTCTTCAGCACACCCAGTATAAGCACCCAGTATTATTATTATTATTATTATTATTATTATTATTATTATTATTATTATTATTATCGCATTTAATCCTGTTAAAGATGCAGGTTAAACGGAGATGCTGCCCGATTGTAGAGACTGAGACAGAACAACCCAAAGAAAAATGCAGGCTAAGCTAGTCTCATTTATTTTTTTAATTATTTTTAGGGTAAGAAGATGGATTAACAGTGGTCTTTAACCCTCTGACATACTATGTTGTGTCTTCCATAATCTGTGTGTTTTAGAAAGATATGGCACATTCATGATAGTTGATAGTCTTTGGTTATTGACCGTTCAATAGTGGGGCTGAATGAATTACCCTTTTATTTGAGCCCCTTTTATTAAAAAATGGGCTATTCGACCACCTCTGATATGATGGATATGATGCTTTTTGTTTGATTACATATTTGTCGTAATTAATTAATCAATACCACACTCAACAAGTATGCATCCATGTGTTTTATTCGAATTATTATTAGTAGTAGCAGTAGCAGGATTAGTTGAAGCAGTAGTAGTAAAAGTAGTGGTAAAAGTAGTAGTAGTAGTAGTAGTAGTAGTAGTAGTAATAGTAGTAGTATCAGTGGTAGTAGAAGCAGTAGTTGAAGTAGTAGCAGTAATAATAGTAGTAGTAGCAGTAGTAGTAGTATTACTAGTAGTAGCAGTAGGAGTAATAGTGGTAATAGTGGTAGTAGTAGTAGTATCAGTAGTAGTTGTAGTAGTAGTACTAGCAGTAGTAGTAATAGTGGTAGTAGTAGTAGCAGCAGTGATAGCAGTAGTAGCAGTCGAGGTAGTAGTAGCAGCAGTAGTCGTAGTAATAGTGGTAGTAGTAGTAGCAGCAGTAGGAGAAGTGATAGCAGTTGTAGCAGTAGTGGTAGTAGTAGTTGCAGTAGTAGTAATCGTAGTAGTAGTAGCAGTGGTATATTTGTTGACCCCTATTGTGGATCTCTCTGTCCTCTAGTTATATTCTATTGTATCTTATAGGTCACAGTGAGGAAAGCTAAAATGCCGTGTTAGTTGTGTATAAAAACCAGTAGACATTGGCTAACCAGCACTGGTAACACTGAAGGTGTTATATAAGCACAGTGGGCTTTAGAAGGGGTTTGATATCGCCACCCTTTGGTCACAGAGGACCTTGCACCCTACCTGAACACAATCAGCTAGCTCTGGCCCACATTTCCACAGAAACATCAGATCAACCAGCGATGAACCTGCGAAGACATTACTTTTAGATTATTAGGTATTATTGGATGGCATGTGGATAACACAGTGGGTTTAGAGCAGACAACCACTAGTAATCTAATGTAGTCTAATGTAGTGGTTTGTTAACTTTTTCTCACATTTTCAAAGGGATTTGAGGATGTTTCTTTTCTTTTTTCCCCTTGTCTTTCTTTTCTGTTGGCAGACAATTGTAAAAGCCAATTTCAAATGTACCCAGTTTTTACACTTCTAACCAACTAGTCTACATTGACTGCTAGCTTACTAGTCTAACTTTGGTAACAGAACGTAACGAACGTAAGAAGTGTTTTCTATTAATGCTTTTTCTTCTCTCTCTCCAAACAGCATCTGATTTTAAATAAAATCACACCCTGGACTGCAATCTATGTGCTTGCAGCAAAACAGGCATTCGCGTGTGTGTGTGTGTGTGTGTGTGTGTGTGTGTGTGTGTGTGTGTGTGTGTGTGTGTGTGTGTGTGTGTGTGTGTGTGCGTGCGTTTGTGTGTGTAAATGCGATCAGGAATTCATTAGTTGAGAGGAAGCTCTATGCTGCAGTCTGTTTTCTGTCAGTCTGTCGCACGCTGCTTTTTCCCAAGGCCAAGAGGATATCCCTTACACACACACACACACACATACACACACATGAATGCTGATGCAAACACACATGCATATGGAAACAGAGAAAGCGAGGGAGAGTCAGCACACACACACAGCATAAAGACTAACGGACAACGGTAATGTATATAGGCTTTAATAAGTCCACACACACACACACACACACACACGCATGAAAAACTCAATAGTAGAAATCCAATATGTGATAGATGAATAATTCATGTTGGGCTGCACTGTAAAGCAGCCAGATGGGAAATGTTGTAATATACTCTGATAATGAGAGTAAATACACTCTAAAATATAATCTTCATACTGTGTGGGATATTTTTTTTAGATGTTTTATGATAGATATGTGAGATTTGACATGGTTTGGCTGCATTTTCACAGGCTCGTGGTTTTCCTGTCTGAGAAAAGGAGAAACCCTTGAATGAAATTGAAAGAGGTTAAAAAACACATAAGTATATTGATAATATAGGGGCGTCCCCAGTGGCTGAGTTGGCGCATACCATGTGACTGCCCTGGGACCTTTGTCACATGTCACCCCCTCTTTTCTCCCAATCTGGCCTTTCTACCTCTATTATGTCTATCAAATGAATGCAAATGGCAAAACATAATCCAAAAGAAAATAACCTGATGCCCTGGTGTCTAATGTTTGATTCAAATGTATTATAAAATATGCCCTAGTTCATACAGAGCCTCTGTGCATATGTAATACAAACAGGGAACTAGGAATGCATAGGCTACCTATGGAAATAAATAAAATAAAACATGTGCATCTTCTGGTGCATGTAGACTTGCATAGGCAATAGAAAGTACTGGAAAATGTAAACAACATATATATGTGCAAAATACAAGAACATTTTAATACAGGCCGCATATGCCAAATAACCTGAATTTATGTATGTGTGTATTCTATCTATCTGGGGGGAAATGTCCTTACAGCTTGTAATATGATAGTTTAAAAGCTGAATGTCTTTCCAGGGCTTTGTCATTCTGTTTACCCAAAGACTGCTCTAAACAACCTGCAGCGGCTCTGGACTGGTTCCAGTCTGAAACCAGTTCACCCCGAAGACTGGACGGACAGGTAGGAGCTGAGAAACAAAAAACCCAAAACAGCCTGCATTTAATTTGAATTGATTATTATTGCTTACTTCCTTCCTTCAGAATTTCGAAAAGCAAATAGATTTTATTTCTCTCAGCTTTGCTTCTAGCCACCAATGGTTTAGTCCCAGTTACCAGACCAGGTTGCACTGTCCATCTCCAGTAGTACCAGTACGTGCTTCCATATTCAATTGGAGTACATTTGACCATTGGGGGGAATTATTCAGCCTTATTTAGCAGTAGGAGTAATTATTCCTCTATGTGTGGCTTCACCTTTAGCCACTGATTCATTTTAATGGAATATTACTTTTCCATTTTTCAGTTTTCACAAAGTAATTTTTCTGCTCTAAGCAGTAGCAACAAGGTGAAGGCTGAGGCTAATACCCTACAATTACTGATTGACTGATTGATTTAAACACACTATTAAGCTTCTGATTGATTTATTCCAACACAGTATACATTATTAAGTATTGAGACGTTTACTAATGTGTGTGTGTGCGCGTGCGTGCGTGCGTGTGTGTATGTGGTGAATAGCAGATACCTAATAACAAAAGCCTAATAACAAAATAGCTCCGATTATGGTTTTAACGCGGCTCGTGACTCGTGAACGTGAACGCGCAAAGTGAGTGTTTTCATCAGTGGGCTCCAGATATATTATGTCTTTTATTTTGAAAGGATTCAAACCTCCACTAATAATAATAATGTGAAATATAATAATAATAATAATAATAATAATAATAATAATAATAATAATAATAATATATTGTTAATATTATTATTATTCTTTTTGGTCGACATGATGAATCGTCTGTAATATAATAGTTTAATATATAATAGTATATGAATGTGGACAAATATAAGATGCTGGTCGGTTGTGTTTGGGCCTGCAGCTCTGTCTTTCAAAACAGTATATACATATAAAACTAAAAGCATGCAGGTGATTTTTTTAAATTTCATTTTGACAAGAGAAACAGTTTGGCTCTGCCTGCAGCTTCATTTTCACCTCTGATAAATGCCTCTGATAAATGTATTTATTTATTTATTATACACAGGAAGGCAAAGACCAAAAGTCGGGTTTGGAGGACACTGACAGAATCATATTTATTCTTACACTCCACCCCTAACCAAACCCCCCTCTTTTCTGTTAACTATTTTACACTGTGTTTATGCATTTTATACTTTGTTATAGTTTGTTTATACTTTGTTATATTTGTTATAGTGTACCATAATATGCGGTCCCGTCTGTGTCTTTCTGTGCTGCTGCCGTCTTGGCCGGGTCTCGCTTGAAAAAAAGAGATTTTGAATCTCATTGGGAATTACCTAGTCAAAACAAGGCTAAAATTAAATTACATTTTAAAAAAAAACTGTATATAGGCCCTACCAAGGATAAGACAAGACTTGCGCACAAATATCATTATCTTTCAAATTGAAGTCCGAAGTTTTTAGTGCAAGACTGGCGCTTTAAAGCGGCAATACCAGCCACAGTAAGGGAGAGCCAAACTAACAGCATGGCTAAATACAGCCTGTTCAAAACACTTGGCCACATTTTGGATACGTTGACATTAAATTATAATACATTACAGGTAATGTAACGCACTTAAAATCTCCACTATGTATTTTAGCTACATATTTTCTGAGACACAGCCATGCGTGATTCACTATAAGATATGAAAGGAGGTGATTTACGGCTGGTATCCTGCAAGCTGCTTACTATGACTAGATTTATAGTTAAACTGTTAAACTACATTATACATAAATTCAGGAAAATCGTAGGTGTGATATAATACAGCAGAAAGGCTACATTCACTTTATACTAAAACTCTGATTTGTCTTTAGAGTTAAAGCTCTAGCTCTGTGTTTTCTGACCGGGTTTGCTTTAGAGGTAGGAGAACACATTTTCTACTATTGCCGGGAGCGGAGCAAAAGGCCCGAAAACATTTGATAATAAACAATAACGGTAATAAATCTGGTCTAAATAGTAAATATCTCCATCTAAAAACTTGATATTTATGTCAGTCATTCCTCAAGAAACACCGCAAACAATAAATACAATAAATACAATAAATTCTTCTTCTGATATAAACAAATATTGTAGACATTTTACACTGATTTAAAGCTGAATAAGCCCTGCGCGTACCTAACGTCTTACTGACTTCATTTGCAGATAATATTAGACCAGCAATATAAATTAAATGATATTAATATACAATGAAAATATTTAAATGTATACAAAAAAACATGCTAATATATGCGTGCTAATTTAAAATAATAATAATAATAATGTTTTTTTATAATTCAACTAGTTTAATGTGCTAAATCCATTTAAGGCTCTATTTTCAGATAAGACTTCTACTACTATTACTACTAAATAACAGTGATAATACTAATAATACATAGAAGAAATGATAAGGAGAGCATTTTAGTCTAAAATATATTGACTCGCCTACTGAAAGTGAAAGTTTATGGCTCGGTGTTGATTTCCACATAATACTGTGATGATGTTAATGGTGGCTGTGATTAAAGCGGGTTAAGTGGCTGACCTCCACTACAGCGTGTGTGTGTGTGTGTGTGTGTGTGTGTGTGTGTGTGTGTGTGTGTGTGTATGTGTGTGTGAGAGAGAGAGAGAGAGAGAGAGAGAGAGAGAGGAGAGAGAGATGCTTTACCTGTTGATGATTGTAAAGATGATAAATGGTATCGGTGAAGCCCATTAAAAATCAGCTCTGAAAATAAACACACACACACACACACACACACACACACACACACACACACACACACACACACACATCTGCGCAGGTAACGTGTGAAAAAAGGCCAGTCTCGCGCAGACTGAACGCTAGCACTGAAATTAGTAGCAAGAGCAAATCACCGATAGAACGGAAACACGCGATCCATCAACGGAGGCGTGCGTGTGTGTGTGTTTATAGTCCTAGGTATCCACCTTTGGTCTTTTGGAGTAATTTCCCCTAGTTCCCCTTATTTTAATGAAAATTTAATGAAAAGTTTTCCAAGAAAGGAAATTCTGGAAACCAGGGCTCCCCAACCTTTCATGTCAAGGACCATGACAGATCCACTTAGATCCCAAACCCCTGTTTGATAAGACTGAGTCCTGAGACTGAAGGACCACCTGAGAATATTGTTGCTAGATATGACTTGGTACCAATGATAGGACTGCGATAACCTCTAGTGAATGAAATAATAGTGAAGTTAAACTTGGGGACCCCTGGAAGATCCATCACAG
This sequence comes from Hoplostethus mediterraneus, assembly GCA_034670385.1. Lineage (NCBI taxonomy): Eukaryota > Metazoa > Chordata > Actinopteri > Trachichthyiformes > Trachichthyidae > Hoplostethus > Hoplostethus mediterraneus. Next base: position 408,086 of record JAXDDW010000083.1, read on the forward strand.
ACTTCTGGTAGACCGTTCAAGGAGCCCTGGAAGACGAGGTACCTGGATCCCACTTTGGAAACCAAAGGGTTAGATAGTTGGTTTGAATGAAACTAAACTGGCCTGTAAATCCAAACCAGCTGAATTTTAGATCTCAGGTTTTTGCCAGAATCTAACAACTAACCATGTGGTTGACTCTTTTAAAAAAAGTTAAAAAATAATTTGTACACTTGAATATACATTTATAGCAGTGGTTCTCAAAGTGGGATCCGGAGACCTCCAAGGGTCCTTGATGGGCCTTCGACTGAACTATTTTGGGCTACAGTTTGATAAAAAACTAGCTTGAGTAGGACTATAACTTTATAAAAAATACTTGAAAAGGGCTGCAACTTTATAAAAAGTACACTTGAGTAGTGCTACCGTCCTATAAAAAATACTTGAGTGGGGCTTTATATAAATGTTTATGTTTATATTATATGTTTAAAACTACTAACTAAAACTACACTGAGTAGGGCTACTGCTTTATAAAATCCTGTTTGACTATTAAAACGATTTTGTCTAGGACTACAGCATTATAAAATGTAGTTTGTCTCTATTAAGACTACTTTGATTAGAAGTACAGAATTACAGATTGGAAAACATGTCACAGCTACGGTGCCCACCAACACTGCCGAAGTGCCCTTGAGCAAGGAACTTAACCCCAAAAACTGCTCCAGGTGCGCTGCTCTGGCTGCGACTGCGCTCTATCCTCTGAGCTGAGCTGCATGTGCATGTGTGTGGGGTGATATATGTGTGTGTGTATCTAGTCAGGGGTGTGCGAAAAAAGCAGTGAAAATTTTTGTTCTCTCAGTACTCTGTTCAATGACAATAAAGTTGAATCTATTGTGTCTAGTTGTGTCTTTTAAATCTAGTTTGTGTAGGGCTACAGCTCCATTAAAACTAGTTTTAGTTTAATTTCTTTTCTTTAAAAAAAAATGTGCATTGGGTTTAATTGGACTCTCAGACCATCAGGGGAACTATAGAGAAAGCTTTAATCATACAAAGCAACACACATAATGTTTTTTATGTTTCATTTCATTATTGTTTCATTCACTAAAGGTTATCACAATGCGAGAATGTATAATGATGTTTTGACAACCTACCCATTGGTTTACCCAGTTACAGAATCTGTACCAAATCATATCTAACCACAAAAATATTCTCAGATGGCCTTTGGGACTCTGGACTACACACAGTATGGACTACATATGTATATATGGCTCTTGTCCACCCTAGACTGTCTATATATGGCTGTCTATATATATTCTGTCTATATATTGCCCAGGATCATGACAAGCATCAACACTTTAGTTATTAGTTGTTTTATTGTTTATTTTTTGTGTGAAATAGGAATGGAAACCCTAACCTTAAAATTAGGCTATTTACCCCAAATTAACAATATTTAGCCTCCCCGTGGTTTGGCAAGGTAGGTTAAGTAAACCATTGTAGACTAGTAGGTTAGTAGTTAATGTGAGGTAATTAACCACTGTAGACTACAACGTTAGTACTAAGTGTAATAAAACTAAACTAAAACAAAAATAATAATAAAATTCTGCTAAGGTTATGAAATATTCTTTCTTAATACTTTTGCTTCCTAAATTTCAGGTAACATGTTTCCTTCTCAAAAAGTGTGGATATTGTTGTGGGATGAATGGCTTCATTGTGAACTGATGTAACTGAAAGTGAACGGCCCCCAGACCTGGTAAATAGACCTGTTTGATTAGACTATGACTGGTGGAAGAAAACTGCTGCAGACACAAACTGTTCATTTGCCTTTAATTAATTGCAAAATAAACATAAATAAATGCAAGCTGTCCTCTCCATTGACACCTGTGAATATTTTAAATGATGCAATGCGATTTTAAATGATGCGGACAAAAATACTGTGAGCTGGGGGGGGGGGGGGGGGGGGGGGGGGTTGTGTGTCTATATCAACAAAGTGTGCTAATGCCACGTTAGTTACAACCCTTTGTTCACTGGTATAGTTTTTAAAGGGGAAATCGGCCATACTATCTGCCAAGGGAATTCACTGCTATTGTTGTGGTGGCTGTGTACATCCCTCCCAGCACTATTGCTAAGAAGGCACTGTGGGAGCTCTATGGTGCCATCAGCGAGCAACAGACTGCCCATTTTTTTGTTGTTGCTGGAGACTTCAACCATGCAAACCTAAAAACTGTGCTACTTAAATTCTACTAACATGTAAACTTTGCAACCAGAGGGGAGAATATGTTGGATTTGGTGTACACTAACATTCGTGGATCATACAAGGCTGACCCCTGCCCCGACTATGGCTACTCAGATCACATCTCTCTTATGCTAATCCCCGCATACAGACCAGTGCTCAGGGGTGTAGTGCTATAAGAGCGCCGCTCCGGCACTTCTTTTTAATGGTTAAAAAATGCTCTTTTTAAAATCATCAATGATGAGCCCGACCCTTTGTGGGAGTTTCTTTAAGGGTCAGTATAACACCCTGTCTTGCTTTGGTGTTTTGCATTTGTTGTAGTCTATTTTTAACGCGTCTATCCGACATTTCCCACTTGTCCGCATAGCCTATACGCGATTGTGGACCATTCTGCAGGCCTGCATAATAATGTCCCCTCTCTTCCTCTCGCGTTCTCTCCTCCTCTCTCTCTCCTCCTTCAGAGCGACGTTGCCAACTCTGTTTTACGGCGCCCAGGCTGGCCTATACATCTCCGCGTCCATCTCCAATCCTGCGTCGTTCCATCTTGACTTCTCTGACCCACTACGGCGATCAAATCGTCTGGATCTGTGACCACTGTCCGTCCGTGTGTTGACTTGATTCGACTTTTAAATACAGATTATAATTCTCGTTATTCTAACAATGCACTGGTGGCATGTTTTGCGTTTTTGGGATTTAGCTAATTGCATTTCTTCAAACTTTTTAAAAACATGTCCTTGTTTTAAAATGCTTCATATGCCTAATTGTTTTTGTAATTGTAATTGTTCATTTCACTTTTCTATAGCTAAGTTAACAATCTGCACTGTGCTTGTGTTTACGGTTTTGATATAATAAAGCATGCGAGTTATTGAAGACACGTGTCTGTCCCATCTTTTTACTTTGTTTCAATTTCAGTGTAGCGTTGAAGGGATACATTGTATTCGGTTTCGAAATCCCACTTTCTGCTGCCTGCCACCTAGTAGACTAATTGGCTACCTTTATTTATTGTGATGGTGACATCATACAATACTGCGCTCCGGCACTAAAAAAATAGCACTACACCACTGCCAGTGTTCAAATGCAACAAGACAGTACAAAAGCAGATCACGGTCTGGCCGGCAGGAGCCACCTCAGCATTACAGGACTGTTCACCTGACACCAGCAACACACGTCGCATGTGGCAGGGAATCCAGGCCATAAAGATTACGGCATGCGCTATTGAGAGTGACTCCTCCCTTCCCGATAGCCTGAATAACTTGCACGTTTTGAGGCACTAAATGACATACCTGGGAGAAAGAGACACCCTCCCCCTGAGGAGCAGGTACTCAGTCTGACCACAGCTGATGTGAGGAAGGCCCTAACCAGAGTCAACTCACACAAAGCCGCAGGTCCTGACAACATACCTGGCTGTGTGTTCAGGGACTGCGCTGACCAGCTAGCGAGTGTTCTCACAGACATCTTCAACATCTCCCTGAGTCAGGATATTGTCCCCGTATGCTTCAAGGCTACCACCATCATCCCAGTGCCAAAGAAGTCAACTGTGTCCTGTCTCAATGACTACCATCCTGTGGCATTGACCCCTGTCATAATGAAGTGCTTCAAACAGTTAGTCATAGGCCACATCAAAGCCAGCCTTCCCACCTCTCGCTGGACCCGTTCCAGTTCGCGTATCGCCCCAAGCAGTCCACAGACGACGCCATATCCTCCGCCCTTCACTCAGTCCTGTCCCATCTGGACAACAATAACACCCAGGGTTGTGTGCTCAGCCCGCTGCTGTTCACGCTGCTAATCCATGACTGCTCTGCCAAATACAGTATACCCACATCATTAAGTTTGCTGATGATACAACAGTGGTGGTCCTCATCAGCAACAATGATGAAACAGTGTACAGGGAAGAACTGGAACTGGAGCAGCTAGTGGGCTGGTGTAAGGACAACAACCTGTCCCTCAATGTCCCTCACTTCCTGAGGAGACTGAAGCGGGTGAGGCTCCCACCCCCCATCCTCACCACATTCTACCGTGGCACTGTTGACAGTGTCCTCACCAACAGCATCACCATCTGGTATGGGAACTGCAAAGAAACAAACCACAAGACCCTGCAGCGCATTGTGAGGACTGCGGAGGGCATCACAGGGGACCCCCTGCCGTCTGGCAGGAGGTACCAAAGCATTAAGGCCAGTACCACTAGGATGTGCAACAGCTTCTTCCCCCAGGCTGTCAGACTGATCAACACCTCGCTGCTACCCAAAACACATACATGCTTTACTTGACACACACACATGCACACACACACCCTGCACGGGTCAATTTACACTTGTCACTTTACACATGACACTTTATACTGACACCACTACTCAGCACATTGTTTTTCTACTGTATATTTTATTCTTTATTTATTATGTTGGTTGTATTTTGTATTTTGTATTTTTTAAGTGTATGTTCTGTTTTTTTGCACCTTGGCACCTTTGTTTGGCTGTATGTGCTACATGTATGGCTGAAATGACAATAAACTCTACTTGACTTGACTTGGTTTTGGGGTGTATGTAATTGAAGGTATGAAGGTATCACATGGAATTCAAACAACAGCAGTGATGCATTGGTCTATTTGGAACATTAGTTATTTAGGTCAAAGGCTATGAGGTCATACTTTATTCTCTGGGGGTTGCAATATACTCACTTAAACACACACATACACACATTTCCTGAGTGGCTCTGCAAGGATCAAATGGTTTGATATTGAAGAAATGATCTGAGAGTGGAGAGAGAGGAAGATAGATTGGAAAAACAGAAGCCTGCAGGGTGAGGACCTAACTTTGGGTCACAGGAAGATTAGTGATCATACTGGCTCCTGAAAACTGTGAATTAAGACATCAATAGGCATCAGATTAGACTTTTTAAATGCTCTAACATAACATAATTTATACTGCTCACACCTCTAAGCCTTAACCACCAACAGGTTGGATAAAATACAAGCAAGTGGCTTTCATGGGTCATGGTTATGTGGCTTTGAAAGGCTGAAGATTTGTTCCCCCTTTGAAGATACACGTGGAGACCAAAATGTTATATATTACATTGGGGCTTTGAGGTTCTATTGGAACTGTGGAACATATGGATGGTGAGGAAGCCCTACCATTACATACTCAATAGCCAGATAACCAGGAGAGGTTTTTCTCTGGTCACAAAAAGAGTACAGTTAGCGATTCAACTTTGAAATCCACAGTTGGTCAGCAATCTTTTTGGTCACTTCACAAAAGATCTTTAGATGATAAAGTGGTTAATATTAGTGTGCTATGAGCCCATTGCAAGGGATTAAAGGAGGGCATGTCATCTTAATCGCTGCAAAGTCTGCGTAAGCCTGCATCACTTGCTTGTGGTGCAAGCTTTGCTTTTTTTTTTTTATCTTACTTGCATCTATTATTTATCTGTTGGTATGAATGCAAATATCCATTATGAATATGTCCTGGATAGCTAAATTAGCTTTAACCATGCATCCAAGTACATGCTAGCATTATATGCTGTCAGTGATTCAGTGATTCAGAATAGCAAAGGGAGTCTACTTCCCTGCATGTAAAACTGTTGGCAGACTTGTTAGACATTTCTACTGCCATTGCTCTGAAACACTTAGCTTCCACACCTCTGGCTGGATCCAAGGTGAGGGGGAGGACTGCTGGCCCAACCCAGTGTTTGGTTACACGATTCACTGCTGCTTTCACATGTTGTCTGCGATTCACCTGTTGCCTTGATATGGAGGCTTGGATCAGTGTCAGTGTCCTGGCATCAAAGTGTGTTGATGTGCGACACAGTAAGTCAATTAAATTTTATTTCTACTTCTAGTGCCTTAAACACAACAAGTTAAAAAGGTATCCACGAGGTTCAAAGAAAACAGAACAGAACAAGAAACAATATACACTCAAAGGCCACAAGTGAGAATTGAATACATTTTTAATAATGGAAATGGGTTTTGCTGACCTAACCCTTTCTGGAAGGTTGGTCCACAGTCTAGGGCCTGGGCATTGGTGCCATGTTATTGCCGGAGACTGGCCGGAGATTTATCTCGTGGACTGAGAACAACAAACAATAATTGCCCTCGCGTTTATTATTGTGTCTGTGAATAAAGACTGTGTACACCCACAAGCCGTGTCCAGAATCTGTCCACTCCTCTACTACAACCACTACTACAAAAGATAGGGATTATCCACATGTAGAATCTTAAATTACCAAGGAAAGTAAAGCACTTACCCCAAACCCAGGTATTCACAATTTCTACAGATCCAGATGGTGAAGACAGTAATGTAGAAGAGGGAATATCCAAAATTGTTGGGAGGGAAACCTGGAAAAATACATTTGATTACTCACTTGAAGAATCCCACTCTTTGCTTGACATCGGAGTGATTGATATGAATGCAAATGGAAATGCAACCCAAAGATTCTTGTCCCTGAAATGGACACAACCATTAGTGTGCAATGATAAGGGGATCATTGGCTGTCACTAGTACTCAGATATTGTTAGGTGTTTCAGTTATGTTGTCCACCTTCTGTACAACCAATCACACCTGTACCACAATCACATTGTGCAAGGAGATATTGGCATGTGCCTTTCGAAATTGAGTCCTGAGGGTACATTCCCTTCTGTACTCTATGGGCCTTTCAAAGGCGCACAGTGTTGCACCTGTGACTTTGATGCTAACTGTAATGTGAGCGGCACAGCTCACACTACTGGAAGGAGCACTTGTCACCTGTAAACCAGTTTTTTTACATTCTGACTGAACACCTAGTGTGACTCTGAGGTCCATTGTCTAGGCTACCACCGAGGGAACAGGGAGGTCTAACCTCAGGCAGACAATTTGAAGGTGATTTTTTTAAGGTGATTTTGCACACCTTCACCTTTAAATCTCTTTCAAAGTGATTTGAAGGTGATAGTCCCAGACCAAGGACCATGAAACAGATACACTCTTCACCTGGGCTGACTACATAGTAAACAAAATGTATGTCAAATATGTTCAAATCTTTTCCTCCTTGCTGTTCTGTAAAGTTCTGACTTCACTCAGCACTCAGCCTCTCAGGGCTGATGTTTAGGTGGAGTGACCATCCCCCTGGGAACCCTTGACAGAACATGGAGAATGGGTTGTTAGACGGAGGAGAGAGAGAGGTGGAGGGATGTGACAATTGTAAAATGTTGTTTGGAGAGGGCTTTATAGTATGGTAATCAAAGTGGCTTGGGCATCGCTGTGTTGTGCAGGTGAGCTGAATGAAGTGCTGCTGGGTTGGTCTGCTTGGTTGTGAATGTAAGAGTGTCTTGGTCAATGATCCTTAGGTCTTCTAGATTTAGGTGGAAGGAATGGTTGTAGGTGAATGTTGTCTCAGTAAACTCAAACCACCAGCAAACTCTGGTGTGGGATAGTGGCTGGAACAGTGGGTATTGAGGCAGGTGAGGAGTAATGGGCTGGCATTGCGGTTGGTGGGGGTTTCAGACTATTAGAGGACTTTAAGGAGAAGGGTAATGTCAGGGGTTGTTGAGGAGTGGCTTGAGCTTAAAAAGAGCTTCTGGAAGAAACCGATACTGGTAAGATAGGAGCAAATGGTGGTGCACAGGGAGAAGGCGTAGCTGGCGTAGCTGATGAAGGATATAATAGTAAAGCATTAATCTAAAGGAAAGGGTAAGCTGTACGCTGTACTACTAGGATTGTGGGTGGGGCTAAGGAAGAGAAGATGGTGAGGCATGTCTGGCTGACTAGGTCTTGGAGAGGGTGGTTCACAGGAAGGTCGTGTAAGAATAGGGGGGGATTAAAATGGAACCACAAATCAGTAATGGAATTTGAGTATCTGGGGAAGCACAGAGGAGGAATTGTTAAGAAATAGACAGCCAAGTTAGGCAGCGCACAAATGGCATGATTGATGTGCAACTGGTTGTCAGAATGGATGAGGATTACCTTTTTTGACCACTGTTGACACCACAGGATGGCTGCTGCCATGATGGGGTAGAGTTCACAGAGTGCTAGGGAAGAGGCAGGGGTGCTGGAGGGCAACCCCAAGGGCCATGTGGTGGCAAACCACCTGCCATTGTGATAGCCTCCAAAGCCTATTGAGGGGGCTGCATCTGTATACAGCTGGATGCATTTGTGGTAGAAGAAGATTATGCCATTCCAGTGCTGGAGTATTAGGAGCCAGAAACACAGTTCTGGGCGACAGTGGGAGTTGAGGTTAACTTGTATGGTGCAGAGAGGGGACTGGGGCAGCCAGAGGCCAGGAGTGGACTTTGGTGGCATAGTTGAGGTGGCCCAGCAAGGACAAGACCTGGTGCTTGGTACAGCCGGGGGCTTCTACAAAGTCAGAGAACATAGAGGTGATGTGGTGGAGTTGTCAATGGGAAGGGATGCTTCCAGGGTGATTATGTTGAGCATGATTCTGAGGAATTCAAGACTTGTCAAAGGACCTTGGTTTTCTCCTCTGAGAGACGAACCCCCTAGTTGGCAGAAGGTGGAGATTATGGCCAACATGCTGGTGGTTGGATGGAGTGGAGTGGGGTATAAAAGGGTTCCTATTGCTGCCGAAGGTGAGCCTCAATGCAAATAGTAGATGGGGGTGATGTTGATGGGTGTGGAGAGGTGGACAGACAGTCACATGTTTTTTGGTAGGTTTTGTGGGGTGGTGCATGAGTGGCTCTGGGAACAGTGAGAATTGACATGGAGGAGCTTGCATGGAGAAGCTTGCATGAAGATGCTTTGCAGCCAGATTCATTGAAATTATTGCAGCTCATCTGGTTACCGCAGTCCACAGAACAGGTACAGATCCTTGGACGCCTTGGCAGTCTCTCTGCCCTGAAGAAGCTGGCAATGGCGAGAGGTGGGTGGGATGAGGCGGAGTGGTTGAGTGGTGATTGGGGATGTGTGAGAAATGGAAGGTTCTGGCAGATGACAGAGCAAAGGCGCCTGCCATCAACTCTATCAGTAGTAGCAGTAAAACTTACAGAGACAAAATAGTATGTGAAATATATTCAATATGACTAAGTAAAAGATTATTGCAAACTGCTGCTGGTAAAACTGATGATATTTTGTGCTCATATTTGATATCTTTAAATCTAACTATTTTCCTACCAAAATATGCCATGTGTTCAATGTTTCCTTCAGAATGTTATACTTGTCAGAGTTGTAAAAGCCTCTGAAACAGCATTTAGACTGTCAGACACTAAAACTCTATATTAAAACTCAGGATAATAATAATAATAATAATAATAATAATAATAATAATAATAATAATAATAATAATAATAATAATAGCACATATTGATGCATACTTGTGTGAAATCTGATCAAAATGTCTCATAAGAATCAATTCAGGTTAAGGGCTTCCCATAGACAACCAGTGTAGTATTGATCAATTCTACAATATTAATTGTATCATATCATCATATCAGGTGGACAACACCGACTGGGTCAGATCCCATTTTTAATAAAACTATATATACACAATATCGACATAATATATTGGTCTATCCCTTAAGTGTGTGTGTGTGTGTGTGTGTGAGAGGAGTGAGGTTAATAAGCTGTCAGTGAGCTATGCTACTCAGAGAGATTCTTACCCATAAAGCATCTCTGCACAACTCAGCTCAGCTCACTTCTCCCTCTATCAGAGGAAGGGGTCGGAGAGAGAGAGAGAGACATAGACAAAGACAGAGAGACAGAGTGAGAGGTATGAGTTTAGACATCATTCCACAGCTGGTTAACAGATGGCTGGAGCTGACAGACACAGAGACGGCCTACTCCCATCTATATATCTACCTAGCAGGCTACTACAAACTACAAACTCTGTATGGTCATACCAATCTGTGATTGGTTAGAAACATTGTCTGCCAGCCTGTGATTGGTTAAAGACATTGTCTACCAACCGGTGATGAGTTAGAAATATTGTCTCCCAACCTGTGATTGGTGTGACACCGGGATTAGAGACTTTCTTTCAGAGGTCAACATGCCCAAAACAGCATTTCTATTGAGACCAGCCAGGCAAATTTGCAAACTCTACGCCAATGCGTAAAGGCAAAATTGCAGTTTTCAATGGAAGTGAATGAGAGGTGAAGCAAATTTTCTCACATATTGGTTCATAGTGTGACTGCATCATTAGCAACGTTATGTACCAACCTGTGATCGATTAGAAACACTGTCTACAAACCTGTGACCAACGCATCAGCGGTCCTCCTTGTTTCAAGGACATTGTTGCTGAGCAAGATAGCAAAACACTAAATTAGATAGCATCCACATTGTTTTGTTTTGTGTCAAATGTGTCTCTGACCACTCCTTGAGATGTGATTTGATCATTATCCTATTTATCTTATATCTTCAGTGTGTATTGGGCGCATTCACACCTTAACTTTTATGTAGTTGAACTCTATCTGGATGAATTGGAAAAAGTTGGGGGCATTTCATTTACTTTTTAGCATTTGTATTCGTTATTTTGGGGTTATATTCAGACCAAAACTCAACCTAGCTCTAAATGCCATCAAGCTTCGCCACTCTTAGTTACACGTAATGGGCATGTCTTATGTTGGCCCCATTCTGGTCAGCCGTCTTCAACATATTTTCTAACATGGATGTCAGCCCTAACCTTATGATTGCCATATTTGGGACAACCCCCAGAAGAGATATCTCCAACCCAGACAGAAGCCATGGCCTGTTCCAAACTCCAGACGACTCATCCTTTTCAAGTGGAAAACCATTGCATGAATGCTGACAGAGGAAGTACTCTTCTCATAGTTCCACCCACACATACAGAATGACCCCTCCTTCCACCACCAGCCACCACCCCGCCCCGACTGGTTGATTTGTATTATGCATTATTTTAGCTTTTGTCTTAGGTCTTTTTTATGAGTGCTATATGTGGACCTCAAATCAAATCAAATCAAATCACATTTATTTGTATAGCCCTTAATCACCGTTACAGTCCCTAAGGGCTTCACAATGCCCAACATGTGAAAATAATAAATGATTAGTACACGACATCCCCCAGCCTTAGACCCTCACAGAGGACAAGGAAAAACTCCCACAAAAACCTTATTGGAAAATTGGGAGAAACCTCGGGAGGGGCTGCTCAGAGAGGGATCCCCCTACCAGGACGGTTGGTCGTGCAATAGATGCCGTGTTTGGGCAAGCAGAGTATACACAATATATGAAAGTTCATTTTGGTGGGACATCCACATCTGCACACCTGTGTTTAATGTGTTGTGTTTTCATTTGAAAAGGAATTAAAAACTATTATTTGAATTATTTTATTATTTGAATAATAATGAAAGGTAAAAATTCACCAATTAAATTGTTGTCATTTGTCACAATTTTTTTTTTCTATTTTTCCTTGTTGCCTTGGTGCAAATTATTGAAAAATTCTCTGTAGAGGAGAAAATAGAATAAATAATCATAAAAAAAGAAGAATTTTGTAATATATAGCAACATTGGCTTCATTCGTTAGCTGTCTCCTGGTGTCTCTATGTCTCAGTCTCGTCGTTGATAAAAAAGATTTTCTTTTTTTCTCAACGTAATGTTCAGCGCTCACCTCGTTCAATTTCCTCCTTACTTCCTGTCTGTGATGAAAACATAAGCTAGCTCTCTTCTGTCCTGGAGCTGCACTACCAGCAGTAAATCTACTGATAGATGGACAAGGAGAGAGGGAGTGAGAGAGAGTGAGAGAGAGAAAGAAAACATGATCTAACAGCGTTTGTGTCCTTGTGTTTCTGCTGGCCTAATAAATCTCCATCTAGAGCAGCTCTGGTTGGGCTGCATGTCTATGCCAGCTGCTGCAGAGTGTTGCACAACATCTGACAAGCTTAGAAATTCAGCGTGCTATAAGGTTCAAAAACACTCTAGGTCATTTAAGTCTATGGAAGTCTGCACCGACTTTGGTGTTTTTCATAGTTGAACCAAAAATGTTACAGTACATGGTCTTCTGAAGTTTCGAAGATATCCATTCATTATATAATTTAGAAATTATAGAAGTTTTTTTAATGTTTATTGTCAATCCTCGAAACCCTAGAAAGGCCGAGCCAAAATGTTCCTCTGCTGCTTTTTTTAGACCCACATTCTGGACAAGATCTACAAGGAAATTGTAGTTATAATTCTATTTACCTCCCCTCAAATGAGAACTTGCCGGCCTTCTCTTAGACAATCCACTGGCCTTTCGGTGTTAACGTCAACTCTTTTGGAGATTTTTAAGAAAATGTTCCCAGTCGGCTACTCTGCAGAGACTTGTTGGAGACTCTGAGTCAGGAGGAGGTTTAAATGAGTAACGCCGCCTCCCCTCACCAAACACACACACACACACACACACACACACACACACACACACACACACACACACACACACACACACACACACACACACACACACACACACTGTTGTGGAGAACCAGCTGATGTTTTGGCTGGGAGAGGATGGTCTGGATGTCTGAGTGGTGGAGGAAGCTCACCACATATGACAGAAGAGGCTGACATGTAGCCTCCGCTATGCAAAGATTAGCATGTTTAGACAGGGAATGGATTAGAAAATGGGCAGTGGGGTTCAAATAGCCCAAAATACAGTCAAAGGACAATCCAGCAATCAGTGTGAATAGGGAGACATACTAGAGATAAATGGCAACAAGTAGCAGCAACAAATAGGTGACTTTCTGGACCATCAATTGAACTTTTAAACCTCTAGGGCTGCAATGAAAATTACAAAAATTTCCCCCAATTTTTTTTAATAGTCTTTACGTTTTGATTTGCCACCGATGGCCTCCCATCTTGGGTCATCCTCCATTAAGAGAGTAAGACGAAGAATGGGCTCCATGGATGGATTAAGAAATCAATGGTATGGCAACGGCATTCTACTCTTCTACCGCTAAATACATCAAATTCAACTCAATTCAACTGATTATTTTACATTTGGAAAAATGTTATACTTCTGTTTTATTGAGCTGCAGTATGGACATTTTGTGCATTCATCAAAAAAGTGACAGTTTGATTTAAAGAAAATGTTTTTACACTGAAAAGTTGGAAAGAAAGTGTTTTCTTGATTATAGATTATTTGAATATTTAACGTAAGACCTGACAGATAACCGGAAAATACAAGTAATGCAATGCAATGAAAATGAAAATAACTACCAACAGCTTTGTAAAAATCTGCATACAGGCTTTTAGATGTTGACCCATTTTCTGACCACTCTTTTGACTCAGCCTTTTGACTTTGCTCAGCTTTTTCATGCCACTGCAAACAAACATGGCAAGTAACATTCAGATTAATACCCGGGGGTTTGGAACTCCACTTCTTAAAAAAGAGGTCAGAGTTCGAGTCCCCCCGGGGCGATGACCCGGCCCGCCCGGATATAATTTAGCCCTGTTGTCGATTTATATATCATGCCAAGTTGTGTAGCTCTGCTGTAGCCATTAAGAAAATACTAAACCCATGAATGTTGGTACTCTTTAAGAACAACAACAACAGAAACAGAATTAAAATAATAACTACCAGGTTAACATACTGGCGGTAGGACCAAAAACAACTAATAAAATGAATAATGAAGATTTCACTTTTATGAGACTTTCTGGGAGGACATTCCTAAGGCTTAAACCAGTCATCTCCACTTATCCTCCTGCATCCTCCATCATCACATTTAATGTCCAAGACTTTAAAATTGATCCGTATGTTCTGAATGTGAATGAAGTTTGAATTATTGAAATGTCACCGTTTCTCATTGCGCTTAGTACAGCATTGGAGAATGAGCATACATTTCCTTTACAACTAATTCATGACTAGTGACTGTGAATTGTTCAACATTAATTACGAGTATCCTGTTGGTAACATAGCAATAATGTATAATAATCTTACAGGGTTTTGTGGGACATATGCAAGTCATAATTAGTTATAATAATTATAAATAATTGCCTTGGAATTTGTTGATGGTAATATTCAAAAAATTCCAAAAAGTGTTTCTATGGCTGTAATTGTACAGAAACCAATTTTGTACAAAACAGAAATATTATTAGATGGAAAAATAATTAATAATTGTTTTTCTGGAAAACTATGAAACCCTTTTTCAAAACCCTGCTTCAGTTTATTCAGCGTAAATAATAATAATAATGATGTAAATAATATATTAATAATGAAACCATGTTTATGTGCAGGAAACGAAAGGCCGACGGCAGTGCTTGAAAATAGATGGAGCACAATAAAGAGAGAGAGGAGGAAGAGAGACAGAAAGCAGAAATGGCATGAATCCTCTTCTGTTTTGAAGAGGTGGTTTCAGTGGTTTTGATGGTTTTGAGGGTTTGGGCTAGAGGACTTTGACATTTTGCTTCTTGTGACAGAAACAACAGTTAAGACGCCAGGGCGTGTTTAAAGCCAGTAAAAAAAAAAAAAAACACTTAATAAGCCAACCTGGAATTTTAGGTTGGACCTTACAAAGTTGGCTTATATTGTGCACCTTGATTCCAGATGACTTATAGATGGAGAACCAGCTTTTTGCATCAACGAGATCCTTTTTAAAATGTAGCCTCCATCTTTGTCTCTCAGCCTCATTGCTGTGGTGTTACTGCACTGCACTTCCCAGAGATCACATGTCAATCAAACCGTGTGCCCAGTACTGTGGCATCTTTCTCTGGATTCTCTGGATTTTCTGCTGATGAAGTGAGTTGAGTTTTTCTTTTCTTTGTCTGTTCAGCCACAGTGGCTATCACTGCTCATGCTAACTACCCAGTTCTTCTTTTATTTATTCCAAACAAACCAGAAACATAAAAGGTATCGCTTCCTGTGCGGCAGAGGTTTTTTTTGTTGTTGTGCCAAAATTAGCATTCCCTGCACGAGGAAATCATCGTGGAGGAAATGCGCTTTGTAAATGACAAGTAGACTAATGCACGGCTTGACAACGTCCTTGCAGAATCAACGGACGCTTGCGGGTTGAGATAATCAGATTTCCTATGCTATTTGATCCTTTTTTTTCATTCGTTGTTGCATCAGAGGTTCAGTATTTCATATGAAAATGAAAAATGTCTTTGGTGTTGTGGCGAGGGACTGGACCTTTAAACCCGACCGGGCTCCAATACAGCTGCTGATGAAAGGAGATACGAATGGCTGGCATTTACCTCCCTCTGCTTTGGTATTAAAAAGAGTATGGCTAGGTATCACACACACACACACACACACACACACACACACACACACACACACACACACACACACGCATACACGCACACACACACTGAGTCCATTGGAATTTAGCTTCTAGAAAATGGCCACCAGCCACTCCTGGCTTCTCAGCAGGCAGTGGTTCAATATCAGTTAATCCTCTGTTTTTCTTCTGCGTTTTATGTCAGACTCCCTCTAAATCCTGTTTTTCTTTTATGGCATCATCTCCCTCTCTCTCTCTGTTTCTCTCATTGGACCCTGTTTTACTCTCTGTTTTTCTCTCATAATCCTTTGCCTTTCATTTGTGCTTTTTTAAAATTGATTCTCTGTCTATTTAATCTGTCTGTGTTTTCATTTTTAAAGTCATATTTTGGGCCGCCTCTGCTCTTATTGGCTGTTTTCATTCTTAAAAAGGCATAGAAAAATCCATTTATTTACCAATACACTAAATCTGATGTCACACAAGGGTTAGTTACATCATAACCCATGTATAAACAAGTTAAAACAGACTTGAATTCAGTTAAATAAAATCAATGTAGATAAATATTGAATTAATTATTAAATATATTTAAATTCAGTAACTCTATAGTTTTTATAATTATAATTTTGTAACATGAGGCAAAGAAAGATAATTTTAATTAATTTTCATGTTTATTTTTCTAAGCTATGGCTGACTCATTATTATTATTATTATTATTATTATTATTATATACAAAATCTGGAATAGTTACATGATATTCATAATGCAATACATAATATAATACATAATAATAATGGATTTTCATTTCATTTTTGAGGTGCGGGTGGCCACAATTACCATTATGGGATTGTTCGATAGTAATAAAAACAACAACAATAATAATAATATTAATTAATAATGATTAGAATATTATATAATAATTAAACTACATTTTCATGTTTATTATTTTAAGGTATGGGTGTAGTAGTTGTAGCAGTAGTATTATCAGTAGTAGTAGCAGTAGTAGTAACAACAGTAGTAGTACTAGTAATAGTAGTATTAGTAGCAGTACCTGGTTAGTCATATTGAGGTCTATGCTGTGTGTCAGCAGCAGCCGGTGGTTCTGTTGATGAAGTGCAGAGGGACTGGGGCTGAGGGGGCCATCCATCATCTCCATCACGGTTAAGTGAGGGGCTCTGGACTGGGACGCCACCAGACCAAGACCCAGTCCCACTAGGTCTGAATTGAACTAAATAAACACCATTGTCTTCATCGTCCTCCTGATGCCGACAGCCCAGGACCTCAGCCAACATTGTTATTCTACTTAACCTGAGTCAACATCATCATCATCATCAGAAAGGCAGATTTTTTCGGGATTACATGTATACTGTGTTTATCTCGGATGGGGGCATGGGTTCATCGGCCAAAAGGGTATAATATTAATTATAATGTAATTATTTAAACAAAAAAATCGTTTGACTTTTCACTTTTTTTTGACTACATTTCACAAGGTAATTTGTCATTAATTATAGACAAACAGGAACTCACACAGTAGGCTCCAAAGGAAGTATTATTATTGTTAAATTTAATTAAATATAAAATATTTCTGTGGACTGGAAATTGCGAATGGCATTCACTTTGTGATGTTTTTCTATTAATTTTTTTTTTTTACATAAAATATAAGAAATGTAATTTTTCAGTGGTGGTGAGCCACTTAGCAAGCCCGGGCTAATGACGCTTTACACAATCCAATAGGAAAAGAACCACCTGATGCCTTATAATAATATAATATTGTATAATATATTATATTATAATATATAATAATGTCCATAGAGACGACTCTTTTCATCAGGTGTTCCCGCTTATATATCGGATCTTGTAAAGAGTTTTCTGTGATGGAGGGAATGGAGATGATGACGGAGAAATGCCTGAAGTCCTACAAATTTTACCATTATGGAAAAATGAACCCAAAAACAAAATAAGCG
This sequence comes from Hoplostethus mediterraneus, assembly GCA_034670385.1. Lineage (NCBI taxonomy): Eukaryota > Metazoa > Chordata > Actinopteri > Trachichthyiformes > Trachichthyidae > Hoplostethus > Hoplostethus mediterraneus. Next base: position 425,367 of record JAXDDW010000083.1, read on the forward strand.
AAAAGAAAATAATGAGGAAATAACTTCGTAGCTATTTTAGATATTTCAATTCAAGTATTTTTAGTCTGTTTTGAAGCTTGATTACTACTATTTCTACTACTACTACTACTGCTTAAAATGTTTGTGTATCCATATAGTCAAAGATATCCAGGATCAAAATGATACTTAACTTTGCTCAAACCATTTTTACTCCTTAGTGCATTGATCTGGATAGGAGAATGCCTGTGTATGGATAGGTCACGTATCCCTGCCCTCTGCTCTCTCTTTTCATTTGCAGTACATAAAACACACACCACACAGGGAGAGGTCATTCATGCGTGCCACACAAATACACAGACATACACACAAACACACACACACACACACACACACACACACACACACACACACACACACACACACACACACACACACACAGACAAGCAGGTCATGTGTCAGAGGTCATGTTGTGTCTGGAGAGGATTTAATCTTTTGCCTGTCTGATCTCTCTCTCGCTTGCTCTCTCTCACACACACACACACACGCACACACACACACACACACACACACACACACACACACACACACACACACACACACACACACACACACACACACACATACACACTACTTCAGACAGAATGACGAGATGCAGTGTACCCCACTTCCAATTTAGATGTTAGACTGGGTTTCTACTGGACCAACTGGGCATGCTGGTCCCAATCCAGCACATTTGTTGTTTACCCCAAGTCATGAGTGGGATCAGACTGGGGCTCTGGGGCTGATACTGGCCTTTCATTTAATATGGGATCTGGTCCAGTCTGATGTGATGTATAAGATACAGTTTGATTGATTACATATTTATTGTAGAATTGATCAATACTACACTGGTTGTTAATGGGAAGCCCTTAAATGAGTAGCAGTAGTAGTTATAGTCGTAGTAGTAATAGAGGTAGTAGTGGTAATAGTAGTAATTATAGTGGTAGTACTAGTAGTAGTTGTAGTTGTAGTAGTAGCTATAGTGGTAATAGTAATCAAGGTAGTAGTGGTAGTAGCAGTAGCAGCAGTAGTAGTAGTAGTAATAATATTAAAAGTATCAGTAGTGATAGTGAAGTAGTAATATTAGTAATAGAAGTAGTAATACTAGTAGTAATAGTAATAATAGTAATAGTAGTAGTAATAATAGTAATAGTAGTACTAATAGTAGTATTATTAGTAATAATAGTAGTAATAGTAATAGTAGTACTAATAATAGTAATAGTAGTAATAGCAATAGTAACCAAAGAACAATTGATTAGATTTTGGTGGCAATCTGGATGTGGGATTTCTGCCATCAGATGATTATCATTTTATAGCCTTAACTATGAAACTAATAAAGACAGACTTGATGGAAAATCTTAAGGGTGTGTTTGCGGGGTCATGAAATCAATTTAACTCAAAATGTAAGCGTAAGTTTTATTGGTTATCAGCGGTTTTACTTTAAAGTCTAAGTCAAGCATTAAAAAAATATTGTCTCATTAAAATCAAATTGGTACAGAATGAACAAATGTATAATCTAGAGATTTTATTTAACAAATGGCCTTTTCAAATGTTTTCACTGCACATCATTATGCTGAATGGTCTAGCCGCCATTTGCACCGGAATTGTGGTCTCATTATGCTGTATTATGTTGCTTTTATCTGCAGATTTTCTTGTATCATGACAGCAGTTCATTTCCGTTCTAAACAGAATCTCCCGATTAAAAGAAAAAAAGATTGTATTCTGGTTTTAGTTTTCAGTATCAATTGAGTCTTTTTGTATCATGATGTCACTGACTATGCACAGATTAGGGTTCGACTCATCAATTCAATTCTTACATTCTCAATACTTCCTATTATCATGATAATTAATGTACCAAGTAAAATGTTTCTTGGAAGAAATCATATTACTGTATGAAAAGCTTGCCTATTGTGTTTTTATTGTCTTTATAACCAGTAACCAGTTGATCGTATTTGACAATTTAAGAGAATCAGCTATACTTTACTAAGCAATAGCACAGGCAGTAAAGCTGTAAAGTCTACCTGATAATGAACTGTATTCTGGGCATAGATGGACATGGATTCAAAACCCAATTCCAAAAATCCAGGAAGTGTGGCTGAAATAGAGAAGGGCATGTCATCCCCATTTTGTTATCCCATTTGCCCAAATTAAATTCTGGTGTCGGTATGATCACTGGTGGGAAATACAAAACTTTCTCTGAAAAGTATCGAGCCCTGTCCAAACACTAAAAAGAAAGCATTTAGTTTACAGATGTCATCGCACAGGATTTCTGGGTAGTGAAGTCCTCAAAATTCAAACAGTTAGTTCTTGCGGCAACTTGGGGTCACCAAAGAACGACGTTTCCTAGTGCAGCTTTAGGCAATGTTTCTTGCCACCATAATAAAAGCCGGGTACACACTAGAGGATTATCGGGACGGTTTATGCTAGATTTGTCTATACTGACAATCGGGAGGGGAAACCCCCAATAATCGGGTAGTGTGAGGTTTACAGACTGAAGTCAACCACTGATGTCCTGCCCTACAATGTTTGTAAGTTACCAACCTAACTAACATTGGCTTCTTTCAGAAGTTCCCAGGAGAGGTTTGCGACTTCAGTGACGGATAATTTCAGTTACATCACTAAGGCCCATTTTAGACTAGGCATTAAGATCCGATTTGGGATATCCGATATCAAGTTCACACCTCTAAGTAGTGTAAACACACCCAAATTGCATTTAAGATCACATTGCTCAGACCACATTCGGAGGTGGTCTAGAACCGATATGACCACATCCTCTTAGCAGAGTGCACGCGATGCGTGCTGGGTCGCAATGAAGAGCCGCCTACTCAACTGAGGTCCTCTGTTGAAGCGGCAGCGCTGTCAAAATTGGCCAAAATTACAATTATCGATTATTCCTTTAAAAAAAAAAACACAGTGCATTACATCCATAAGAGGGCAAACCAATACGAGAGACATGACTACTCGTATAGGTATATTTATTACATATACATTACAAAATAAACAAATAAAATGTCCTATACCGTAAAACGTCATTTAAAGACCGTAGACTTCTCTCTCGCTCTCTCTCTCTGCGCCGTGGTTGGTGCTAGAGTGAGAGAACATGCTGTCTCTCATAGCGAGATCAAATGAATGATTGGTAATTGATATGTTATCAGGCTAACTGGTATGATGATGTACGTGTTTATTTGCAGATAGAACAGGGAAGTGAGATCCGAATCACTCGAGATGATCACAGACGCATTCTAATGCCAGGTGTAAACGGACGTACTTCGAGGTGTGAACTTGAGATCTGATTGCCCAAATTGGATGTTAATGCCAGGTGTAAACAGGGCCTAAGTGTGTGATGCCTGGTCCTGTCTACAATCTAGGGCCGTGGTTACACCTGTCGTTTCATGCGATCTCGGTAATCGGAATCTGCTAATCAGAACACACAAGTGCTGCGTCTACACTTGAGTTACATGCAAGCTCTTTGGCCAGATATGTGTTCGGATTTCCGGTTCCCGCGCACTGTTTAAATAACCATAACAACAATCCCTGAAAATTGTTTGTTATTGAGGAGACAACAGCAGCGGCGCGCAATGTGCTCATTCATTGTGGTTCTTGGTGCAACGACATCTGTGGAGAGAAGCATGTGGGTCCGAGAATGCAGCCAGCACTGCTGGGAAAACATCGTCCTTCAAACATTTACTGATAGACTGGTTGCTGAACTTTCGTATGTGAAAGCATACGTTTGATCACATCTGCGAACAGCTACAGCCCCGTCTGTGTCGCCAGTACACTCACCTGTGCGCCCCTGTGTCTGTGCGTAAACGCGTGGCTGTTGCGCTCTGGTGGGAAATGGATGTGATTTGATGACGTGTCCCCGCTGTTTGCGTTTTGAGGTGCCTGATTGCGTCTAGACTATTCAGAGTTCCGAACACAAAGTGAGCTCGTCCACCTCGCGAGGTGGCCTGGCTGATCCGAACACAATGAGAGCACAAAGCGACCTCTGTGCGTCATCCGTCACTTCATGCAGCCTGGCGTGATCGGATGACCGAGATCGCATTGAAAAGACAGGTGTAACCACGGCCTAGTATAAGTAGATTTATCACTGAGAGCCCAAAATATTTGGTGAAATATCTTATGTGTGTGGTACAATGCTGTGGCAGCGAGGCAACCGGCCAACTTTACTCAGCATCTTACTTAAGTTGTGAAGGTGCACTAATTATACTGGGACCAAGGGTCGTCCGTGAACTGCGTTGCTGTGGAAACTTGAATAAAGACTGCATTTTTCAAAATAGTGAACATAGTGAACCCATAGACATAGTGAACCTATGTAATCTGCCTAAGGTAGCCTAACCTAGGTGCTCTATGGAAAAACTCCCAGAAAAACCTATAGGAGAAAAACTTGACCAAAAATGGGGTGGGGTAATTCAAAGAGACGCCTCCCTCCAGGGCAGCTGAGGGTGCAATAGATACCGGGACAAAATATAGTCATTATCACCTGACATTCATGCTCCTGGGTATCAAATTACAATATTAAAAGCTTTTTAATCCTTCCCATGGTTGTGAGAAATTCTGAACCACTTCCAGGGTTCCCACCGTGGTTCTGATGTTACATTGCATGGCTTTCCATGCACTTCCATGACCTCTGGTTCAAGAAAATAATGGATTATAATTATATATTATGAATCCCAGTATGTGTACATGCAGTCTATGAAAAGGAGCACAAGGAACACAAGGCAACAAACACAAACAGGCAGTAAGACAAATAAAAAGGTCAAATGAGACAGAAAAAATAATTCAGTAAATAAACATTTACTTGCCCGGATTATAAATATTAGACATGAATATGCCAAAAACGATTAACTCAATTCACATTTAGGCCGGACTTCAACACACAAGATCTGAACTGTTTGGAGCCCAAATCTCATCTTCTCGTGGCCGTTTTTAAAAGAAGCCAGAAGAAGTTTCAGATCAGATCTTTTCTGTCGGCGGAAGTTCAACCTTTAAATGCTTTTGAGCTTGGGAAAACTTCAAGGATGATTTCATTTCTTCTGTGCTGTGTGAAGTGCTTCCACTTTGACTTATCTGAAGGTTTTTACAGTAAAAATGACACTAATTGGGTGTTAAATTGAGGTCCGCCAGGGGTGACCAACACAATCAGATGACTGTCAGATTATTTAAAGGCTGGAGTCTGGAATTCCAGTGTGGTGCCCTCTGGTGAATACCATCGGCCCGCTAGTAGCCGTTAATTTGTCTGATCATTTTGAGCTATGATCGGTCTGGAAAATGCCATTGAAATTAAGTCCAGTGCCATTGTGCTGAGATAGCCAGGATGTGGGGCTGACACCGACGGTCTAAATGTCCGAGAACGGTTATGAATCTGAACATGATCATGCAGTGTTCCCATCAGACCATGACAGTTCTGTTCTCTGCTTACATGTCATATACATACATACATACATACATACATACATACATACATACATACATACATACATACATACATGTTATATTATATTCCACGCATTTATTCTGCTCGATGCATATCAAAGAAGTGCAAAAAGACTGCTCCTACACAATCTGTTAGAAAACTTCAAATTAAAACTATTACTTAGAAACCTATAGACGTCTGTATGTACATAATGTGCAAAATCAAACAAGTCAGTGTTTAAATATAGATTAATATGTTTGATCAACCATATAGAAAAGTTTCGGACAGCAGATCAAAATATTTTGGTCATTGCAGTTTTTCATGTTATAGCTAGGAAGGAAAAGGAACATTGTGCCCAAAGTCCAACCTCAGTAAACTTGATCAGAAAAGTGTCACTTATGTTTAAGTTACCCCAGCAACATGAGGAATAGTTTAATTTCACTGTAATTTAGATCAGTAGAAACGATGTCAGTTAGAGACTGCATAGAATGACTATTGTAATCCTAGGTTTCACTCACATACAGTGTAGACGGCTCTGCAATTCAATACTAAATCAACAACTACAATCTGCCCATATAAGTTTCTGGGAGCTGATTAAATGGGGGTCTGGGACATCAAGCTGGAGAGCTTCTGAGTCTGGGATAAACTGGGATAAAGATTGGAAAAAACCCTTTCTTAAATGCGTTTCTAACAAAACTGGGGATGCAAAATGGTGTGAACATAGAAGAAAAAGAGGGTCAGGGACAGAGAAACCATTAGTCTATGCCTTAAGTGCTCGGGGCTGAACTACCAATCAGTTTTAAGGGTTGGGCAGTACGCACCACCCAGAGTAGAGGGTGACTAGAACATGGATCTCGATCTGCTCTCTAATGTTTCAACTAGTCGCGGTAAGCATCTTGCTAGAAATTTAAAGCTGCACAATGCAATATTTCTATGTAAGAATCCAGCCATCAACCACAATCACAGAGTGAGGCTGCAACAGAAAAGAGAGAACTGAGACACTGTAGATTCATTCTGCCGTCAGGTGTAGTCACTGGCGTAAAACTTTTCTCTATGTAGGTAAGTAATAATTCTAAATGGAATATACATGTTCAATGAGCGTTTTTTAAAATTAAAATTAAAAGTACACATTATTTCAAAGGATGGCATTTCCATTTCTTGCTGAAAAACTTAACCTCACTCGTCCCTTTAGTATAAAGGTAAACATGAGCGTGCTGTGTATAGTTCACTGACGTCACGCTACATGATTTCTGGGTATTGAAGTCCTCGAAAATCAAACCCCTCGCTACCATTTGTGGCAACCGACGTGCCAACATTGTATAGTGCAGCTTTAAAAACAGCCTCAGCCTTAAAAGGACTCGTGATCTGCCATCAGTATAAATCAAGGTATCGACCCACCACTTTATGTGTAGATGATAGTGGGGATTTATGATTTAAATTAATTGGTACAAAATGTGCAAAATTCTTGATTTTCTTCCTTGTAAACAGGTTTCAATATCTTGTGACTGAAGATGTCGACGGTCTCTACTGGAAGCAATCTATAGCTGGACATCCCCAAGGGTAAAATGTCTCATATTGAACTTCGGACCACGGGGAGTCTGGTTGTTCCTGGTTTAGACAAGATGTCGATGTCAGCCGCAAAGACTTCAAAGTTACCATGCGTTCACACTGCAAGCACTGCAAGCTCGTCACTTGGGTTTATACAAAATAAAAGAACTTCCGGTGACTTGCTAATCATGTTGCTCGCTGTGTGAAGGCACGGTTACAAATGCCGCCTCAAGCTACTGACACTGATCTTTAACATGGTGCACCAAGACCACAGATGACCTTAACAACAAGAGTGGACGAAGGAGCAGATCTCTCTCTCTCTCTGACCTGGCTGTACAGTAGAAGGGTCCAATAACAGTCCGATACCTTTTAATGGCTGGGAAACAAAATTATTTCCTTTTGATGTGCTCAAATTATACCTACATCGGACCTTTCCGTTACTCTGGCTGCATGTGTACTTAGTTAAAGCCGAACTGAAATCGAGCCAACATTTTGTAGGTCAAAGGAGGAGGCTATGTTAAAAGGCAAGATTACTCCAGATAACTGTAAAAGAAAAAAAGAAAAAATAGAATATTATTAAGGGTTGTTATAGTGGCTGTTATAGCAACAATGCATCTAAAATAACCAATAATCCATTTACTTAGCAAATCCTTCAAGAATGACATCTGTATTTTTCAAGTTATCTGTCCAACTGGCATATCCTGCTTGTTGAAATACCCCCCCCCCCCCAGTAGAAAAAAGGTTTAAATACAAAACTACTTCACTGTGTTGTTCTACTTGTTGCCATGGTTACATTCAGTGGCCATAATGTTGTCATGGTGATACTTCACTGTTAGTTGTGGCTACATGCTAGCTGCTGGGTTGCCATAGCTGGGATTATGTTGGTAAAATGCTACTAGAGTGACTATCATGCTGCATTCATGCAACGGCTTGGAAGTTTCCGTGTGTTTGAATGTTGAATGCGGAGTCATGTCCGCCACAAACCAGCAGTAGTGTCCTGCCATGGCATTTTAAGAATTGGGATTGCAAAATGATTTATGTGAAGAAAATCCTTCATTTTTTAAAATGAACATATTATTCCCTAAACTTGATCATGGGAATTTCCTTGTTGGCAGGTCAGGTAAATCGGGGGCCATCAAACCCTGAGTCTCTCAAGTAGTATTTACAAGGTGAAGTGGAAAGCTTTCCCACAGGACATGAATGCAGCATTAGTTATATTGGTCAACACTACTAAAGTGATATTATGTTCGCCTGGCCCTGCGTCATTTCCTGAATGGCCAGGCCGCTCTACGTCCTGGCTCCTGTGACGGGCTGAGTGCAGCATCACTCCTCCGTCCACCAATCAGCAGTCCCCATCTTTCAGTGCAGTATCAGGGCTTGTCTTCAGGGTTTTCTGCTCACTTCAGTTGAAAATCCCCTCCTTCGTGACTAGCTTGGTTTTTGGATTATTTCAAGTTGTTCGTTGTTTCACACCTTTGATTAGAAGCGAATAGCGTTACTGATATGTAGTGGTGTACGCAGTCTCACTCGGGGGCACGGAATTCACAGTGCGGTGGTGAAATTCCAGACTTTGCTTAACTTTATAGCGATTTTTCTCATTTTTCCAATGGAAATATTCAAATCCTTTTCCAGTGTTCCACACTTGCCAACCTGTGTAGGAACCTCATCACCAATCCCTATTTTTCAGTGCAGTATAAGGAATTCTATTGGACAGCTGGTGGGGTAGGTAGGTGGGACTAGGCAGCCACGTGGCCAATTAGGTAGATGTTGTCATAGAGATGACCTACGAAGTCATCGGAGACATTATGGGCTGCTCGGCGAGTGTTCCTGATAAACTCCCTCTTGGACATTTTGTTTTTGACGTGAGGACTGGTCAGGTCAATGGACAGCAGGATCAGACTGTAGCACAGCACATAGACAGCATCTATGAAGAGAGAGAGACATAGAAAGAGAGAGATTACGGTGAGATTTTTTCTCTCATGCTCAAAACACAAAGCTCAGCTAAAAGCTATAAGCTGGTAAGAGAGCAAGAGGTCAAAGGTTACATCATTCTCATTGCTATGTCACACAAAGTGTGACAACAACTTGCACGCTATCTAATTAGCGTTAGCTAGCTGACCTCAAGTAATGTGGGGATAGGGTTGTTAAAAAAAAAGTGAAACATTTCTACCATTCATCAGAACAACTAGTATACTCACACAACAACCAAATGGCTGCATCTAAACATTTAAACCCTATTCAAACTAATTCCTCACAAAAAAGTCATGTCTTCAGAAAAATAGTGAAAGGATGAAATATTGCAGGCATTGTAGGTGATGCAAAAAAGCCTTCACATAAAACCCTCATGCTGAAATCATCACATAATTAGCAATTACAGTGTGACATATTACATATTATATAGTGGAGCAATTGATTTGTGTGCAGGCCACATTAAAAGTGCATCAGAAGAAGTAAAGAGGTGATAGAAGTGCATTCCAAGCTTCCCATCGCCAGCATTCAAACAAATTCAACTCTTGAGTAAGGCAATTCAAAGTATTGTGACCATCAGTGAGCAGCTGAAGCTCAATCAGCCAAATGGACGTGATACTGAAGCCAGGTGCACAGTCATTTAATTGTTATATAATTAAATATTGTTATATATTGTATATAAGTCATTGTACATGCAACATAAGTACATTCTAATTATGAAGCTATTAAAAGTCATATATTTACCACTGGGGCCTTGATATTTGTTGAAATCATTTTTTGGAGCATTTTTTCAGATAAAACTATTGAAAGCGTGGATTACAATGCATTATGTCACACAGCAATTATTTTACAACTCGTGATACAAGTAGATGCATTTCATGCCTCACTTCTAACGATGTAGTCGATCTCATTTAAAGCAATATGACACGTTTTCAGCTGTAAACCACACCAACAAGACAAGGCCAGCTCATAGTCAATGTAAATGCTTATTATTAGTGGCCATGACAGATCATTTGATGTCACTTTACGGCTTATGATGCACATATGACAACTTATTATGTGTTATAACCAACTGATCCAATCAACTGTTACTGCAAGGGGAAAGGAAGGCAGAGTAGCACTGGAATGAAGAAGGCTGGACTCCATCCATCTCCAGCCTTGGGGTCCAAATCATCCCACTAATCCTACTAATCGCACCAGTAAGGCCAAGGAGTTAGCAATAACAAAGCCCTGGGATTGGTTACTATACGGTCTGTTCACAATAACAAAGCCCTGGATTGGTTATTATATGGTCTGTTGATAGTAACAAGGCCTGGGATAAGTTAATAATTTGAGCAGCAAAATGATTTCCACTGGCGCCACAGGAAAAGTGTCTTGCTTTGCATGCAATTTAGAGAATAATGGCTGATGACCACTTCTATGAAACTCTGTGGTGACGTCGTGTGATTAGTGATCGTGATCTTTTAGTGATCTTCTCTGTCCTGGCCCCACAGTGGTGGAATGAACTCCTCACTGATGTCAGGACAGCAGAGTCGCTGCCCATCTTTAGCTGCAGGCTGAAAACCCACCTCTTCAGGAGACACTACCCTGACCCTTCCTCTTCCGCACTTGCCTATGTGTTTCATATGTTTGAACAAAAAGTAGGTTATGCTCTGGTTCTGCTCTTAGATGCTTGCTTAGGAAGGAAATGCACTTCCGATTTCTATTGACTAGTAGTTCTCGGGCCTAGCTACGTTGAATGCACTTGTAAGTTGCTTTGGATAAAAGTGTCTGCTAAATGAATGAGACTAAAATACCGCCACATTTTGGAAGTTGTAGTAGCACGTGAGTATGTATCTCTTTGCCAGATGTTTGGGTTTTAACTCCCCGACCAAACTAGTCATAAAGTGTGTGTGTTTCCTAGATACAAGGAGGAGAAGAAAAAAATAAGAACCATGCACACATGCAACAATTGCAACCAAAATTCATATTTTGACTTGAACCAAATTTCCTGGAAATCTCACATTTCAATTAAAAAAAAACCTTTGCAGACATATTTCTGTACCTGTAATAAAGATTGGTAGTGATTTGTGTAAGTATTCCAGCGTTTCTTCCATTGCATTTGAATGTGTTTTTAATATAGAGTGCACATTTTCTTTGCAGGACCAAAAGAAATCTTAGACCGTTGCATCCCTAGATGTGATCCCTGGTTGAGTTTACTGAGTTTACAGTGAGTCTGTGTGTGTGTGTGTGTGTGTGTGTGTGTGTGTGTGTGTGTGTGTGTCTGTGTGTGAGAATACTAACCGGGGCTGAGGCCCAGGTCTCGGACCAGGCCGGGGTTGCAGGTACAAAACCTGTGACTGAACTTCGTGATGAGGGTTTCCAGATACTCTCCCCTCTCCTCTGGAGCGTGAATGTGTCTGAAGAAATCCCTCAGAGCGTTAGGGAGGAACTGGTTGCTGAAGTTGTGGAGGGTCACCAACTCATCCAGGACATCACGCCTACACACACACACACACACACACACACACACACACACACACACACACACACACACACACACACACACACACATACACACACACACACACACACTGAACATATTCCCAGCTAGCTAGGCAAAAATAGTATACTGGTTTGAAGTAACTGGAAAGTCACAGGTTCAATTCCCCCATAACAGTCCATTTTGTGTCCATCAACAGCCCATGTGTCCTGTCCAAGATAACCCCCACCAATTTAAAAACAGGACACCAGGAAAATAATTGTTAAGGCATATGAAATCCAATTGTCTTTAGTAGAGCAGATGTGATGCATATTGTACTACTAATCCTGCTCTGGACTAATCAAAGACCCCCCTCTTCTACCTTGCTTTAACATGCGTTCTGCGTTATGGCATTGCAATTGGATAGCTGAATTTAATTTCAGGGTGCACTGAAGATCTGATCATCCAATCCACATGCTATGTAAACCGAAAAAAATACTTTTTAAGGCCGCACAGATAAGCCTGTGTGAGCGACAACTTAATGCCTCAAATGTAAACTTTCAGCACAACAAAGTCTTGAGAAACTCATGGGGAGGTGAGTACTTTTTTGTCTAGGTGGGGTGTGTGTGTGTGTGTGTGTGTGTGTGTGTATACCTCTCGTCCAGGTAAATCCTCAGCATCTTCCAGTTGAGTCGTCTGGTGTAGAAAATGAACTTAGCCAGCTCTGTAGGATGATCCACTAGTATACCTTTAGACATGAAATAACTAATACCCTACAGAGAGAGAGAGAGAGAGAGAGAGAGAGAGAGAGAGAGAGAGAGAGAGATAGAAAGAAAGAGAGAGCAAGTGAAAGAGGGAGAGAGAGAGAGAGAGATAGAAAGAGAGAAAGAGAGAGAAAGTGAAAGAGGGAGGGAGGGAGAGAGAGAGAGAGAGAGAGAGAGAGAGAGAGAGACATCATATATCTTCTAAGTGGAGGTCTGAAGTAGCCTTAATCCATCTACAGATCCAGACACACACTCGCACATGCACGCTCAGACTTTGATGTTGAACGGACAGAGTGTGTATAATGTGGTGAAACCTCAAAGACACTTAAAAAATGACATCATCAAACACATAACTTTGGAGTGACATCATCGTCTCTCTCTCTCTCTCTCCCCCTTTCTCTCTCTCTCTCTCTCTCTCACACACACACACACACAAAAATGACTGTTTACAATGAGATAACCTCGATTTAAAATGGGAATGGCCATCGGTAGGGCTGTCACAAACCTCAAATAGGATTTCATGGTTAAATGTAATTATCTCTCTCTCTTCTCTCTCCTCTGCTCTCCGCCCACCCCTATTTACTGACCAGTGCATCATTGTATGTTTGGTTGCTGTTACTTGCCCTGTTATGAATTCCTCACAGTGAAATCAGACTGCCAAACTGCCCCTAGAGGCTTGGGAGTGTACTTGGTCTGACTTGACTAGATCCTAATCAGGACCAAGTGTGTTCACCTGTGTTCACCTCGCAATGAGGAGCAGTAGGTTTGTCTCTATTGTTCTCTCTTACCCTCACACCAGAACCCATGGGTAACCAGCTTGTTTCTCAACACTGTCATGCGTCAATGCTGATGTAAGTTATTGTTTGAATGTTACTTATGTTTAGTAATTGGTTGCTTAGTCATTGGTTTATGGTTTGTTGTCACATTTCTTTGAATGGTAATTAGTTATTGTTTGGAATATGTTTGGATTGATATAAGTTGATAATTTAGTTGAAGTAGCCTACATTCTTTACATGTCTTGTATTGTTTGTTTATCATTACTGATATCATCTCATTGATTGTTTCACTGCAGTAACCATGACATGACTTGGGAACAATAAATGCCAACACAATTTGAATGCATTCTGGACTCAAGGACTCTTTAATTTAGTGTTATGATGGTCAATTATCCATAAATCCACTGGCCTGAGGTCAACTTCACATAAATCAAAGAATATATAATATGCCCCAAAGTAAGAAAATCTCATTTTCTGCACATAGGTATTCTTCTTGGTCTTTTTTCCCTTCGATCACAAACCCTCTCTCTGCTATTTCTGTTTCTGCTGCTCTCAACCTGTCATTAAAAATACTAACTCACTGTATCACCTACACAACTTGGCTACACCCATCTTTGGAGCTACACACCTTTTCTGATAGGAACATTCAACTCAGTGGGTCACGAATATGATTGGTCCTTACTAAAACATTGAAGTTTCCCATTGATTGGATGGGAAATAGAACGTGTATAAATATATATCTTCCTACCCATTTGCAGTGTTTGAAACATGTATAGAATCAGGTACTGTGTGAAATATTAGAGACAAAAGCTAGCGTTCGGAGTTTGAGTTTGCTCACTCCCTCATACAACAAATCATTTTTGTCTTGGTCTTCATTTGTTCTTTTTAGTGGCCTCACACCTGCTACATGTTGCCACATTAAATTAAGTTTCCACTAACATTTCAGGCAGTGGAGAAACATAACTCGCTACTGCTTTGTGTAGAGCAGCATAACAGGCAGCCAATCAGAACAGAGCATTGTTTAGCTTTGATTTGATTGGCTCATGGTCAGAGAGAGAGTCCCCAGGATGTCACTGTCCATGCTCCTGTATCCCGGATGATGGAAGTGACAACTGCGCTGCTGTGTGGAATATTGAGTTATAGCCATATGTGAGTGTGTGTCTGTGTGTGTTACCTCCAGTGGGTTAGCGTTGAATGTCAAACTGCCTTCATCCAGTTGTAGGTAGAGCCTCCTATATGAGAAACCAGCTGATAGCCTTCTGTTGTAGATGGAGCAATGACCCCATGTAGACTTACACAGCCTGGTGGATAGATACGCAAAAGATTATGGCTGAGATTATGCTTTTAAATGCAGAATATAGTCCAGATAAACCTCTAATCTCCAATGTTTCAATTATTGTAATTCCTGACTTTAATTGGCAGTTGACAAGTGTGACATTGTCTCTCAAATGTGAATAAAAATGCTTGTGAATGTGAATACGTAGAATGTGAATACGTAGGGCTGTGTACCAACTGACATACATAATGACATAACAACTGTAACTAGAAATGCATTTCCTGTGGAAAATGCGTGGGATTGCTGTACGGGAAAACCGCGAAGTATGTACATGTGCTAAGCTTAAAGGGATATAAAGGTGGTTGCTAGGGTGTTTCTAGCTGGTTGCTAGGGTGTCCTGGGCCGTTGCTAGTGTGTCCTGGGCCGTTGCTAGGGTGTTGCTAGGGTGTCCTGGGCCATTGCTAGGGTGTTGCTAGGGTGTCCTGGGCCGTTGCTAGGGTGTCCTAGGCAGTTGCTAAGGTGTTGCTAGGGTGTCCTGGGCCGTTGCTAGGGTGTCCTAGGCCGTTGCTAGGGTGTACTGGGCCATTGCTAGGGTGTTGCTAGGGTGTCCTAGGCGGTTGCTAGGGTGTTGCTAAGGTGTCCTGGGCCGTTGCTAAGGTGTCCTGGGCCGTTGCTAGGGTGTCCTGGGCCGTTGTTAGGGTGTCCTAGGCGGTTGCTAGGGTGTCATAGTTGGTTGCTAGGGTGTCATAGTTGGTTGCTAATGTGTCATAGTTGGTTCCTACGTTGTTTATAAGTTGTTGCTAGGGGTCTAATATGTCATTGTTAACGTTTAGTGGCTGGATCCAAAATGGCCACCTGGATCCAAAATGGCGGCATTTGTAGTAGTACTAGTCATAGTACTTGAAAGTTGTATGAAGTTGAATGCAGTTGCATTACAAATACATTGATGTCTATGTGCTTGCTAAGGTTTACTCTCTGGATCTAAAATGGTGGTCTGGATCAAAAATGACCGCCAAGATCCAAAATGGCGGCATTGCAGTAGTAGTAGTAGTAGTAGTAGAATGTTGAATGAAGTTGAATGCAGTTGCATTACAAATACATTGAAGTCTATGAGAGTACAAAATACATTGAAGTCTATGGCAGTTCAAAATACATGGAGGTCTATGGGTCTGGATCCGGAATGGCCGCCTAGATCCAAAATGGCAGATAGTCGCTGCTCTTTTGCTGACTCAGCAAATGACAAAATACTGCATAATTCCTAAAGTACTACTAGTATCTCTTAGAAAAGACATAGCATGAATCTACAAATAATCCCGGACATTTTGACTTGTGCATGTAGCTTGAAAACTGCGGGAGGAGATACACTTCAACTGCTTTTTTAAAAATCGTGTTTATGTGCGATAACTCGTGAATCGTGCAAATTTCTTCAAATGTTACGAATTTCCATAGTGCTCCACGAAATTACCCACATTTTGATACCTGAACCACATATGAAATGTGGGTACGGTATTCGCGCTACAGGTGAGCAAAAAAAAGCGCACGGAAGTGGAATAATAATACAGTACAAAATACATTGAAGTCTATGGGAATTCAAAATACATGGAGGTCTATGTGTCTGGATCCGAAATGGCCACCTAGATCCACAATGGTGGAATGTGTAGTCAGTCCCAGGTGTTTTGCTGACTCGGCAAACAACAAAATCCTGCATAATTCCTAAAGTACTACTAGTATCTCTTCTAGAAAGATATAGCATAAATCTACACATACTTCCGGACATTTTGACATATGACACATGCACGTAGCTCAAAAACTGCGGGACAAGTTATGCGCCGACCGGGTTTTTAAAAAATCACGAAAATCCCACTAATAATAAGCCTGCAAGATTACAATAGTGGGTTTGCTGTATACACAGCAATCCCACTAATAAACCGGGCAGATTACAATAAATAAATAATAATAAAATGTACCCTCAATGCCTTCTGATAAAAAAAAAAAGGTTTGATGTTCATGATAAAACTAAAGATGAATGTAGCAACTGATAAAGTAGCAACTGTCAAAATGTAATAAAATGCCCCTCTAAATGACACGATACTGTGATTTTGTTCTGATATTGTAAAACAGTAACATTAACCAACAATTTTGACATATCGGACATAGTTTACCACCCGCTGAGCACCAAATACTGGGAATGTTTTGGTGGATAAATCAATAAGGATCACCTGCCACACTGGCTGATAACTTTTTGAGACGATAACATTTGAATGCCACAGTCAGTACAATCTTTGGTACTTGGTCTTTGTCCCTGGCCACTGTACACACTATCTGACTGTGAGCCAATCAAATCAAAGCAAAACAATGTCTCTGGATCAAACAGGTTGATGATTGGTTGCTTGTTACGCTGCTCTACACAAAGCGGTCACTTAAAAACTTGACCCATTGTATAAGTGAAATTAGAACTCTCATCTCTTTATTGGACGTTTCACATAGTATCTGATGTATACATTGAAATAGAGTTGAACACTGGTAGGGTGACATATTTCTATGAAAAAGGTATTGTGGCGCCCCAGGAGAGGGAAAGCACTGTCAACACCGTGGACAGTGCCCCAAGCAAGTCCAGCGCTACAGGCTTACACCCTAGGCCAAGTGTAAGAAGGGAAGCATTATCCTGTCCACGTGCTGCAATCAACTGGCACATGGACACACCTGGTCCCAATTCCCTAATTAACAGCCTCCCTATACAGTGGCTTCGGAATGTTGCCAGACCACTTCATGTTTTCCCCACACGTTGTTGTGTGATTTTGCCATCAATCTACACACAACACCCCGTAATGACAGGTAGTGAAAACTTTTTAGACATTTTTGCTAATTTACTAATAATAAAAAACTGAAATATCTCATTTAGTAAGTATTCAGACCCTTTATTCAGTACTTTGTCGAAGCGCCCTTGGCAGCAATTACAGCTAAGAGTCTTATTGGTTTGCCTTTACCAGCTTTGCACACCTGGATTTGGGCAGTTTCTCCCATTCTACCTTGCAGAGCCTCTCAAGCTCTGTCAGATTGGATGGGAAGCGTCTGAACTGCGATCTTCAGGTCTCCCCACAGATTTTCAGTGGTGTTCAAGTCCAGGCTTTGGCTGGGCCACTGAAGGACATTCAAAGACTTGTCCCGAAGCCACTCCAGCAATGTCTTTGCTGTCTGCTTTGGTCCGTGGTCGTGCTGAAAGGTGAATCTTCGTCCCACTCTGAGGTCACATGCTCTCTGGAGCAGGTTTTGTTCAAGGACCTCTCTGTATTTGGCTCCGTTCATTGTTCTCTCAATCCTGACCTGTCTCTGAGAAGCATCCCCATAGCATGATGCTGTCACCACCATGCTTCACTGTAATGATGGTATTAGCCAGGTGATAAGCGGTACCTGGTTTTTACCAGATGTAGTGCTTGGCCTTCAGACCAGAGTTACATTTTTGTCTCATCAGACCAGAGAATCTATTTCCTCGCGCTCTCAGACTTCTTTAAGTGCTGTTTGGCACTTAAAGTCCAGGCGGCCTGTCTTATGACTTTTACTTAAAGGGTAATCCCGGGATTTTTCAACCTGGCCTCAATATCCACAAAATCGCCTATCATACCGCTAAGTAGATCCCAAAAGTTTCGGAGATGCTCCGGTAGATCGGCTCAGCCGGCATATTTACAACAACTCTCAACTCTCAACTCTGACAAAGGTGGTCTATGAAAGCAAGAGGGTTGACTTGTTGTAAGAAGAGGATCGTGTAAACAACCGTCCTCTTCCTGCAACAAGTGAATCCTCTCGCCATAGACTACCTTTGTCCACCGTCCATTTCAGAGCGGGACTTCTCCTTGAGCTAGACTTTAGTTTTAAAAAAGGTCTATTTCTGTAGCGACTCTTTCAGTAATGTTGTCAGACACTTATCAGACACACGAATAACAATCTGAGCCTGTCAATGGCAAAATCAAGCACTTTTAGTGGACGTACTTTGACCGCATTGATATGCCCTGGATAACATTGCAGCCATTGAGCCCCCGTTTCGTGACTGCTGGCTGAGCCGATCTACCGGAGCAACTCCGAAACTTTTGGGATCTACTTAGCGATATGATAGGCGATTTTGTGGATATAGAGGCCAGGTTGAAAAATCCTGGAATTACCCTTTAAGAGTGGCTTCCGTCTAGCCTCTCTACCATAAATACAGTGGTGGCCAAAATTATTAGAACACCTGACAGATCTGAAAATATTGACCTTTTCTTGCCTCCAAAACATGATTTCATTTCATAATGTTCATGAAACATGCAGATGGTTGCTCTGAGCACAACAAATATCAGATGCAGTGAGTCCTACTGTTTTTATCCACTTTCAACTTTAATATTTGGTATGTCCACCTTTTGCAGCAATTACAGCAGCACATCTCTCTGGCATAGTGTCAATATATTTCCTGAGAACTTGAACACTAATGTTATCCCATGCCTTCTGCAACTCAAGCCAAAGGCTTTCCTTTGAATGGAACATGATTGTGTGACATTGACAGTGAAATAGGCCTAGCTTGTTTTTTGTAAGGAAAATGATGTAAATCTCCTTATGATGGCTCTATTCTATGGTTTATAGAGCATAATGATGACTTTGTATATATTTCATTCGTTTTATGGGTATTTTAATGGCCAACTGAACAAAAACAACTGAAACCTCTTAAATATGCCAAGTGTTCTAATAATTTTGGCCACCACTGTACATGATTGATTAAGTGCTGCAGAGATGGTTGTCCTTCTGGCAGGTTCTCCCATCACTGCATAGGAACTCTGGAGCTCTGTTGGCCAGGGTGGCCATTAGGTTCTTGGTCACCTCCCTGACCAAGGGATGACAGGTGTGTGCCTTTCTAAAATCATGTGACAATCAATTGAATTTGCCACAGGTGGACTACAATCAAGTTCTAGAGACATCTCAAGGACGATCAAAGGAAACAGGATGCACCTGAGCTCAATTTGGAGTGTCATCGCAAAGGGTCTGGATACTTGTAAATGGGATACTTTTAATCAATTTAAAAAAATGTGTACTTGTTGAAGGCGTGTACTGTAAAAACCTCTCGGCCATCTGGAAGCTTAGCAGCATAGAGTCCACACAGCCAAGGACTGGGTTCCACTGCCCACAGAACTTTCTGCCCATTTTATTGTGAATTGCCTCAAAATTCCCCAATAGACAAATAGAAAAGCAGTTCACTTTCACCTCTCTCACTCCCTCCCTCCTCCACCATCCATCCAGTCTTACCCCTGCCATAGATATTCATCATTTCCCAGGTCCTGCCACACACAGCCGGCCAGGCACAGATCAGTAGCATTCAGATAAGACAGTATGGTAATGCCCAATTCTGGTGGCAACATCTCCAAATCTATAAAACCATGCTGCTCTTTACCTACAGTCACCAAGACAGAAAGAGAAGGAGACAAAAACAGAAAACACATTTTTAGATTTAAGTTTCTCCTGCCCTCTATCCCATTGAATTCCATTGGAAAATGACACAAAAAATGCCTTGAAGGTGCACCCTCTGTGCTAATCCCATGACACAGAGGTCATTTTTAGGCCTGACTATTGTTACAGAGAGCTAAAGCTGGTCTTTTTAAATCTAAAGTATTGTTACCGGGAGCTAAGGTTGGTCTTGTTACAGAGAGTTAAAGGAAAAAATCCACCCTAAAACCCAACCCAAACACATTTTTCCTTTAAAGTTGGTCTTTTTAAAGCCAAAGTATTGAGACAGAGAGCTAACAGAGAGGTGTGTGTTTAGTGTGTGTGTGTGTTCATACCCCCCCTGCGTGCTCTCAGTAGTTGGTAGACGTCTGGGCCTTGACAGTGCTGGGGGGCTCTTCTCTGGGCGCCCCCATCGTTCACTAGCAAAACATATCAGATAACAGTTAACTAAGAACTTTATATTAGAAAATAGATACAAATAAAATGCAAACATTTAGACATTTAAGAAATAGGGAGTTGGGTGCCCTCACTTTGCGTCAAAGTGTACAAAACAGATAAAACTATTTTAAACTGGTTCATTTTAAACTCAATTCTGGCCTGAAACATGGTGTAAAACAAGATGTACATCCTGGAGAGCATAGGACAACTAACTCGAATATATTGAGGCTGCCTAAACATGTCCACTCTACTTCAATAACACAAAACACAAGATAGCAAATATATTGATTATTGCCTACAATTCATCACATCATGTCAAAGCACATTATGTTGTAATGTAATTACGTCTTCACCAGAAACACACACACAACATTTCAGGAAATCAACAGGAAAACCTTAGCAAAAAAACATCTTCCTCAATACTTGACTAAGTATGAGTCGAGTTATTTTGTGATGAAATGTAGTTCACTTTTTTTTTTGGTATATCCACTTTCCATCCACCTGCCCCTTTTACTTCTCTAACAACCCACAGAGGAGGGGTGTGAAGTTGTTGCTTTCAATAAAAGGTGGGCATATGGCCAATAAATATAGTTAGCTAGCCAACTAGTTTTTGAACATGGGCAACATAAAGTCTACCTTAAACATAAGTGGGCACTTTTTAAATGAATATTAAAATATAGTTTTATGTTCAAATGGATTGATTTTTATTACAGGAAGTGATTACATACAACTCTCTTCATTGGGACATACTTATTAAAAAGCCCCCCCCCCCCCCAAGATCCACTATAGCACCATGTTTTCCTTGATTTGTGATTTTTAACAATTCCCTCAATCCCCCCCAAAACATTGACTGAATATCATCAGTCCTTGGGAAATGGAACCATTTCAAGCAGAAGCATTCAAAGAGGTAGTCACGTTTAAAAAAAAAAAAAAAAAAAAGTCTGGATTACCTTGTTCTTGTCTTCGCCCTCCACGGTCTGCTAGTCGATCAGCCAGCTCTTCCTGAAGCTGCTGCTGTTGTCTGGGAGGCAGCCTCCACAGTGCCTGACCCATCTATTTGGTAATATACAGTAAGACATTACCACTGAGCCATGTGTTAATACATTAACATGCTTAAAAACCACCTGATACCGAGCTGGTCTTCCCTACTTCCCTCACCTGTACTCTTGTTTTGAAACAAAATCTCCCCTCCTGTTGGGGTTTTAAGACACTCCCAATCCCCCTAACCATAATCGGATACCTGTTGATGTTGTTGCAATTCCTTGGTCGCCTGCAGAGGTTGATAAAAGTCATAGACGACTTGATGTACCTAATACTATTTGGCAAAAAATATCAATGTACTGTTTCAGCTGTGATGTTGTCCGACTGCATATTTGCATTTCTCAAGGGAAGAAGCAATCTGATTCTATGTGGACACCTGAGACACATTTGTAACGTAAATGAAACATGGATATGAGACACGTTTTAATTCAATTTGGTTTTAATTCAAGGTGGCCTGAGTGATATCACTGAATCACGCTAGACTACTGTCACAACAGAGTTGTTTTTTGTGTGTGTGATCTACCCTGCAGGTAGGCCACATCAGGGGCCTGTTCCAAGAAGCAGGTTCAGCAAACTCTGAGTCTAACCCTGCACTCTGAGCTGATTCATTCCGAGATGGCCAAGTCTGAGTTTTCGGTTCCAGAACGGCTGATTTGAGTTAGTTCAATCAACTTTGAGTATGTTCACCTTGAGTTAAGCACGTGCATGACGACAATAAAAAGCCATCATCAATGGAGGTCCGATACTACGATTCACCATGGCAACCAGCAAGCAGAAGGGTCGTAAAGGAGAGGGAATTGGCGTGGGAGAGAATCGCTGCCCGAGTCAATGCATACGTTTGAATGCAGTAGTGTATTCATTTAACATTTATCCACACTTTCTTATATTACCTACATGTAAGAAAGTGGTGGAATAGTATTGGGAAGAAAAAAAAAATTCATTTAGGTGCAATCCCACGGGCGCAAAGCGCACTTGGCAGCAGCTGAAAATGAAGTATAAAAACATTACAATAGAGTAATTTAGCAGACGCTTTTATCCAAAGCAACTTACAAAGGTGATAGTTAACACTATGTGGGGATCGAACCCACAACCCTGAGACAGAGTCTAATGCTTTACCAACTGAGCTGTCTGGACCAGACATATTTGAAATGCTGTACTTGGGGTGGCAAATTAGAAAGGCAGATCTAGATATTTAATTACTCAAACATAAGTTAGAGGTGGGTGCATGGTCACAGGTGAAATGTGTTGTTGGAACAATATAAAATACTAACTGTTGCTTTTGTATTTGTAGGAAATAAAGAAGACCAAATGAAATGTGTCTTTATCTGACTGCTCGGGGTGGTGGAAGCGTAATCCGTGAACTGTAAATGGCATATTATATCTCGGACAGCTCTTCCATCCTGGACATAGAACATCTAATCGGGGTCTCAAAATCCTCTCCCGACGTAAGGCTATGCGAATTACTTCGGCTTGAATATCGATCGGGTTACTGAGGAAAGGACACGCCATGTCCGACAGCTGCTTCAGGTTCAGCAGAGGGAGGAGACAGGGAGAAAGTCAGGGTTTGTTCAAGAAAACCTGCCAGCGAGCAGGTTAGGTTCACAGAGTCAGTTACCATGGTAATTGACTCAGAGTTTGAGTTACCTCTTTCTGGAACACAAAACCCAGAGTTTCCCTCATCTCAGGGTTAACAAACTAAGAGTTTTCACTGAACCCGCTTCTTGGAACAGGCCCCAGACGCTTGCAGTTCAGCTCAGTGAAGCTGTCAGTGGTATCAGTGCGACTGGTTGGTTGACATTCCTCATTGAAAACAACGTGCACTGGAGCCCAAACAGGGACTGCGGCAAGCTAAATGTCTGACCTCACTCCTTACCTTTAACCTGACCTGATTTCTAATGTAGACAACACCGGCTGACCATCTACCAGCTAAAACATCCAATGGGAAGTGCCAGAATAACCAACTTGCCACTTGTCTAACCATAAAGCCAAAGCCAAAACCAAAATGAACCTCAACCACCACCAAACATAATAGGTGAAGCATTGCTACACTCATTTTCATTGAGGTCTTTATTTCTTTCTAGCTCTTCTTTTGAAGTTGCATATGCTTTTTGAGTTGGAGTGTTAATACAGTTGTGAGAAAAAGTTTGTGAACCCTTTGGAATAACCTGCATTCCTGCATAAATGGCTCCTAAAAATGGTCTGATCTTCATCTAAGTCATAACAATAGATACATGCAATGTGAACAGGAAAATTACTTTTAATGTTTGTATTGAACATATTGTTCAAACACTAAGAGCCTACGCTGGAAAAGGTATGTGAACCTCTAGCATAATGACTTCTATGAAAGGGGGTAATTGAAGTCAGGTGATCCAATCAATGAGATGACAGTCAGGTGTGGGTAAGAGATCCTGTCATAAAACCCCACAAAGTTTGCTCTTCAAAAAGAGATCTGTTGAAGTGGAATATACCCCGGTCAATAAAGACATGTCAAAGTGCAATTTTTTTGTGTCTTAAATCACATTGCTTATCTATTGTTATGACTTAGATGAAGATCAGAACATATTTTAGGAGCAATTTATGCAGGAATGCAGGTAATTCAAAAGACTTCACAAACGTTTTGTCACAAATGTATACGGCCCTGTGAGTGTCGTCCACCTCTGATGAGGGATATGATCTTTTTTTTTGGGAGCAGTATTTACTTTTTAGAAAACATAATTTTTTATCAGTTAAAATAAGCACTTTCAAATTCAGATTTCCTATAGGTCCACTTCTTCTGCTATAGATGAATGTATACATTGTGAAACCAAGTCATTGACAGTCTCATCTCTCACATGACCTGACTGTTGTGCCATGCTCACAGGTTTCGCTTATGTTACAGATACAGAATACAACGCACATAAAATCAAGAAGTTGCAAGTGGCCTATTAAAACTCACAAATTAAGCATAGTTGTATATAGTAAATGTATGCAACAGGTCATCGTCCTTCATGATTCATATTAATTAACCCTAATTATGGAGCATTTATTGATGCAATACACACTTTAGAAACAGGGGGGCTGCATTTTGCTATCATAAACCATATGAAACTTGAAGCAAAATGTCTTCCATCCCCAAACTAGATTGTACCTGTGCCCTTTGTGTTGATGAGCAGCCTATATAAATGAGGCCAAGCTGGCATAATTCCTTCATGACGGGGAAAATGCCTTTAGCCTCTTGCACCTATGGCTCAGATGAGACCAAGTGTCATTTATTTCAGTACTGTAGGTAAGCAAATATGCTTTACAGAAAAACAGTTTGACCAATACCAATATATGGTTGGAACTCTTTCCAGTATTATATTATAAATCACTGTGTTCATTGTGTTTATCTATTTTTATGACTTAGATGAAGATCTGGCCATTTTTAGGAGTCATTTATACATGAATGCAGATGATTCCAAAGAATTCACAAACTTTTTTCCCCCCTCACAACTGTACATTCTCTTCTACGTTTAATTTAATTCATTCAGACTGTTTCTGGTGTTAACCGCGTCTAATCTATCTCATGTCATCTTTTATCCTGAGTCCCTATATGGATAAGCACATCGCACATCAATCCTATTCAAATCTGGCAATTTAATACTTAATACATCGATAGGATCCAATCTCCATACTTCCGAAACATTAAGCGTTTATTTCAGTTGAAAAATGTAACTTTCAAACTAATACCCACAATCTTCTCCTACCAAATATACACCGTGGATGGCGCTAGCGAGCAGTGTGAACCACTGTTTTGGTGGATCATCAATATGTCGAATTTACCAGAAGACAATAACTATTTTTGAAATGTTTTGAATTCATGTTCTACCACGTATGTACGTTTGCCGACGTGCAAGACAGCATTACATTGCCAGGTTTTTGAATGAATTCAGCCGTTGCGTTCTCTCCATCTCATCCCACTTTATCTAGATGATTTGATAAACAAATCCACTGTACTGTAAACAGCAACGCTGGAAGTTCCAGGTAGCATGGTAGCTTGACCTGTAGTCCCAGCCTTCTCTTGGCGCTACAGCTTTCAACGAGTGCAGCCATTGGTTGAAGCGGCTATCAATCGCAAACTATTGTTACAAAGCCCTCAGTTAGCTAACCGAGCTAACCTAGTCTTGAATGTTGACGTAGACGCTGACAGCCCAAACAGTTTAATTTATTTCATCACAAAATATAAAATAACATATATATATATATAAGTATGGTTTAAGATTTCGGATTTCATAAAATACAGTGCTGTAACGCTACGTACCTGAGTTTAAGGATTAGTTAATTCCTCCGCAACCCCAGCTTCAAACAAGGACAGTTGGGAATATTGTTTCCCTGCTATTAGCTGCAGTCATTTGTCATCTTGTTCGAATACAAACACAAAAGACAACACTTGTGGTACAGGAGAAACCTCATACAGTATTCCTAATACAATAATCATGTGTCTCTCCCCTCCTCCTTCATTCACCTTCGCCCCTCCCCTTACTCTGTCGCAGAGAATATTCTCTTGAAAACTGGATTTACGAATAATGAGACATGTTAGTTCTCAATCTAAATCACACGGTACATGACAAACTAGTAAACAATAAAACCCTAAGAAGAAAGTAGAAAAGCACTGCACGCACAGACTACGTCACTGACGCCATCGCGTTGGGTTATGTGTTTTGACGAGCAAAAAACCTGTGGTGTTTTGTTCCCTCAGCCAGGCCTATCAGGCACATACCTCCTACAAGACTGAAAATCGCCAGAACGCCCCTTTCTGCACTGAGTCAACCACAAGTGATGAGCACACTGTCGTAATGACCTTTATTTCCACCTTCCTACTGGAAAAAAATGTTGTAAAGTTGTTTTCAGAGATGAGGTTTGCTTCTTCCGCTTTTTCCCACATTGCGTGAACGTGGCAATAGTCACCACATGATAGTCCTGAGTCAATGAAAAAGCTGCTTTCTTGTGAACTATATCAAACTATATCAAAAAAGTTCTTCAAACTTGATATTTTAGATAGCCCCAAATCTTGTCCTTTTCTTTTAGTAAATGGATGGTGTTAGAAACCTCATATCACTCTAGATAAATAAATCTATACTTGATTTGAGGGTATGGGAACTGCTCTTAGGTGAATAGCTAGCTAACCTAGTAGCCAAAGGGATAAATGCTGATAATTTACATAATACTGTATCCCTGTGGTGTTTTACATGAATATGCACTTCAATGAAATTCTGACACTGCTAAAAGTATGAACAAGTGGAGAAGACTTCTAAAGCTTACCTATTGCTTTACGTCCTGTCAGGCACCTGTAGGCTGAAAGCAAATCTAGCTTCCTGGCCGACTGTCCCTGTATTATTTAGCTTCTTGTCATACATCTGGAATTGTGTTGAATTTTTATGGTGGCACTCCATTCAGTTGAAAGAGAGCAAGTTTAAACATTTTGCAGGGGATTGCGGAAAGCACTTCTGCAGCACTTCTCCTAAAACATTGCAGTTACTAGTATCTAGCTAGCCAGCTAATGGCAGCTCCCATTCCATCAAATTAAGTTTAGCTTTATTTATCAGGTGATATGAGGTTTCTAACACCATGCATTCACTAAAATAAAAAGCAAGATTTGTGGATATCTAAAAGTATGTACAATTACAACCCTTTGAGTAAAGCAGATTTTTCATTGGCTATTAACTGCAGAAAGAGGCCTGCCGGCGAGTGGCAGCTTTGTAGGAGGTGGTCCCCTGACAGACCTTGCTGAGGGAATAACTTTCAGTAAGGCTGCAACACCCAATCCCGCTTCCTGTTGGCGATCACCCGGCAAAAACAAAGCGACTCAGAAACTACGATACCATTTGAATTAAGCGTACTTGAGAAGCGGTAGGCATGAATAAAGTTGCAAAACATGACGTCGAATTAACAAATGAGATATATTGTCGCTGTTCTGCAAATTCTTGTTATATCTTTTATCGACGTTCTCTATTTTAATGTAACTGACAGCTGCCGTTGTCTCACAATGTAGCTAGAGTATTTCGTTACCCGACACAACATGGGACATCATTTCGTCCTTCTCTTTCTCTTTTTCAGCGAAAGATGTCTACGTTGGACCTGAAAGGTTGTCTTCGTAAACTGGACGCTTTGCTGCGGGTAATAAAGTACCCAAGAGATGTCGATTACAACAGGTAAGTCTGCATATAACCTGCTAATACTGAAGATATGCAACGTTTAAGGGACAAAGCTGTGCTGAAAAGAAACCGACTCAAAATCTTACAGTGGATTCCGACACGATAGGATCCTAACGATTCAGAAAAAAAGCCTTAGTCATGTTCTACCAGGTAGCTATGTACCCTTGCCGATAAGCAAGTGAGTATTAAACTACCAGATTCTCAACGCGAATGAGTCGTAGCTATACAGTCTGTATTTGGGGTTTTAAATGAGTGCATTCCACTGATACGTTTCCTTAACTGGCCTAAGAAACTAAAACAGGCTTTAAACTGCTGTAGACATAGATGTGAATTGGTTTGCATGCTAGCAGCATTGTTGTTGTAATTTCGCCTTTTGGCCACCTAGTGTCACCATTACTCCACTTTTAAGTGGTGGTCAACGTATTAAAAATACATTTTATTTGCATCATGTAGCTTATGTTACGAGCTATCGTAACTGGTCAGATTACTGGCTGACTAAGTTAGCCATGTTAAGGCCATTAAAATACTATTCCAATTCCCCGATGCATTATGGGGTTTGCATGACACTAGGTTTGGTGTTGTAATCTTGCCTTTTGACTACAAGATGTCACCATTGTACCAGTGTAAAGTACAGCACTCATGGCCAGGCTTGCCCTCAATTCACTTTCAGTTCAAAATGGAAATTTAAACTGCAATTTAACATGTATTCTTGGTTGTTTCTTTATGGGTTTGATATAACAAGGCATTTTCCCTATTATATTTCATACTTGAAGAGCATCCACCTCCTAAACTGATGTAATTTAATTGAAAATGAATTGGACATACCATACTTCCAACTCCTACAGCTGTCAACAATCCCTTAGTTCCCACTTTACCTCTTATTTTTTAGTTCAGTTTTGTCAAGTCAGGTGTATTTCTGAATAATAGACCAGTTTGTCACAAAGTGCATGCAACAAACCTAAATGCAAATGAAGACTAAAGGAAGAAAAAAAAGCTGGTATGGTGGGAGTTAAAGTAGTAATTCCAAACATCATATAAATGATGATGTTTCATTGGGACTCAAGCAAGTTCAAGCAAGTTCAAGTCAATAGGGTCAAGTCAGTTGCAGCATATGACTTGGGTTTATCTGTGGCTCTAGCAGGGCTGACTGGATCTCACCTCTGCATAAAACCTTTGAATGCATTTCATTTAATTGACTTGCATAAAAGGTATCCATCACGAAAAAAAGACACTTGAAAATGTGATTTGAAAACGATTCAACCTACAGCCATAGAAAAAAAAGCTTTTACATTGCTGTTTTTAATGTGCCTGGCTCTCTCATTAGCATTATTACAACTTTTTATTGTACCTTCATCTCTCTATACATCTCTATCTCTTTCTCACTTGTGCTCTCTCTCTCTCACTGTCTGGCACGTTGTTTGTTCTCTGTCTGTCCACCAGCCTCTCAAAAGGAGACCCCTCAGCTTTTCTACCAATAGTGAGCTTTACCTTCACCTCCTTCTCTCCCCTACTGGCTGAGCAGCTGGTATTGGTGGGCCTGGAGTTGACAGGCAAGACTGACCTCCGATTCATTGACGCTCTTTATAAGGTAACTGTCCATTTTTTTGGTCAATATTTAATATCTTTTACTTTTGACAATTTTAATACAAAATATGTAGTGTGTTTTCCCCCCCAAACATATTCATGCATGCCTAAATCTATATTAAATATTTAATCATAGTGGACCAGATCCCATTTTGAATAAAAGGGCTAAGATATACCCTGGTTTTTACTGTGCAGGCAGACCACCTAAATGATTTTTCTGTCTACCTAAAGAAAAATAGGGAAACATTGAAATCTCATTAATGTCATGAAAAAAGATTTTGTCTTCTGACCCCAGGGTTCCCCAGGGTCCTTGAAAGTCCTTGAATGTTGAATGTTGTTGATAAAAATAAAATGCAGCCTTACGTTTTTGAAAATGAAAGCCTTGGTAGTACTATTTTAAAATTAGTGCCCAAATTCATCAAGTTGCCTCATCTCATTGGCCCTCAACACTGGATCAACACTCCCCATCCTAAAAGAAAACCATGTGGATGAATATTTGTGTTGATTCAATAACAGTTTGAAAACAAATGACTTACTTGAGCAAGATCATGAGTAAAAAATGAAGCCTCGATCTTGTGAGACCAAACCAAGTAATTGAAAAGCCTTTGAATTTGATGTCCAAGTGAGTATAGAAACCAGTGATTTTATATTTACCAGTGAAGGTTGTAGAGCCCTGTATGAAACGGAGCACACTGGTGACAAGCACCAAAACGCTCTCTCCAGGATTTCATGGAGATGTTTGTGATTACCACGACTAAAAAGGGCAAGGTTTTGTGGTGGACGCTAGATGCAATTTAAGAAATTGGTAGGAATTACATGTCAAGGAAAAAAGACATCATAGTCATATCAATCACTTCCTGTGATAGTAAACACACTGTATATCACAGTAACTACTGGGAATAGTTTAGTACTCATCCTTTTTAGTGGTTTATAGGCTACTAACTTACCAGTCTAAAGTGGTTTCTTACCATGTGTGTGTAGGTACTAAGGGATATGTTCCAGTATAAACCTATACTGTCCAAGCAGCAGTTCCTGCAGTGGGGTTTCTCTCAAAGGAAAATCTCTGTCATCTGTGATATCATTAACCTGGTCCTGCAGAGACACAACCAGCTGAAGAAGGTGCGTGTGCGTGCGTGTGTGTGTGTTTAGTGATCATACTGGTCCCCGAAAAAGCTTGTCACTATCTTAGAATTACCCCCATTAGAATTAAACCTCATTAAATGGATAATCTTTGTCTCGTGACACGAAGCAAATGGTTTTTTTTATTCTTCAGCAATAAATAATAATAGTTTATTTTCACAGTCAAGAAAAAAAGGACTATTATCAAATATAAAATTAACACAAGAATTATTTTTGTCCCTGTGTGTGCGGGGGAGATGTGGTTGACAAGTGGTTGACTAGCCTGTACACTTCAATAAGTAACACACACACACTTAATGTTTTCTATCTGCCATATCTGTTTAATATACACAAGTAAATCAACATGATTAAGTTAGTTCATATTGGGTTTGAGAATATAATTCCATTAATTGAAAACCAATGAAATAATGTGCTCTTTGTACTACTGCGTGTGTCATTTTCATGTCTTGGAGAATGTAGTCTTGTTATGGTTGATTGCTTCTCCTTTACTTGGCTATGGACCGCTTGCAATGTTGGTTGGCAGACATGTTTTTTTTGGCTGCTTCTTCTCTATTTTGCGCAGGTGTGGCAAAACTTGGGAGAACTCCATAACCTTTTAACTGACTATTGCTTTTGGCTGCTTCGGGGCTATGAATCAGACTCCGAACTTGCCTCAGTGCTTAATGTAATTATGTCATCTGGATGGTAGCTTTCATCTCATACCCCTTTCACATACAAATCCCGGGATTTACGCAGAGTAAGAGATAAGATAAGAGAGACTTTATTAATCCCGCCGTGGGGAAATTCACGTTTTAGCAGCTCACAACAATAGAAAAACAGAATAGAATAAACAATATAGTGCAAAAAAAACAAGTGTGCAAACAATAGAGTGCCATAAGAAAAAGAAAAAGATAAACAAGGAGTATTAACAAATTAAATATTAAATATTAAAAGACTGTATGCAGCTTAATAACAAAAAGTGTATTATGGGAGAGACTGTAGGCCTATAATATATTGCTATGGCTATATACATATTTACAAGGTGGTGGAGGAGAGAAGAAGGGGCAGAGCTACCACAACTAGCTGCTGCTCCTGCAGCGCCATACTACCAACTTTATTGAACACGGGTCATTCCTGTGTTGGACCCATTCAGACCAAACTACTGTCCCGGGAATAACCCGGGTCTAATAACCAGGTTGACCCATTCACACCAATGCCTGACCCGGGAATAACCTGGGTCGTTGCTCCGGTGTGAAAGGGCTAATAAATAGGGGTCATACATGAGATTCATAGAATCATATTTATAATGCACCATTTGGAATGTTTGTGTATTTTAACCATGAAGAGGAAACGATGGTTTTTCTATCAAGAAAGCACCTAGAGATTATCAAGTGGGCATCTGCCATAATAGATGTTTCATTGAATTGGGCCCACCACACCTCCAGAAGGCTCAACAGTAGTCTTCAACCATGTGGAGCCTGGGGAGATCTGTATATCATGAATCACCCGGGCAGAAAATGAGTCCGGCCCTGCCCCTCTATACCGACACGTGGCACTGCAAGATACTCAGCTCTACACTAGTCTAGCCTCCTTAACAACTCCCTACCCTAGGATATTAAAGGCCTAAGCAAAGAATTGCCTGGACATGTTACTTATTCCAGCCAACCACATTGTTTCTGGTAGGCTAAGTTAATGCGATTGCTGACCATGCTGGCTAGACTGGCAGCTCTGCAATGGATGCCAGGGCCTGCTCAGCTGTCTGGCCATCTGCATTGGCTCTGCAAATGATAGACTTCATATTTGCTACATATGCTATGAAACTAAGTCCAATACTTTAAGAACATTGTACCCCAACCCGTGTGCCTCCTTCTCAAGCAAAGCCTCTGACTGGCCCCTTCTGCTGCCTCTGATTTAGAATCAGAATCAAGTTTATTGCCAAGTGTGTTTTCACACACAAGGAATTTGACTTGGTGTTTTGGTGCATAACAATGAACAAGTACTGTAAAAAGCAAAGGTCAAGAATAGAAAAATTCAAATAATATATCAAGATATTTTAAGAAATAAGAAAAATAATAACAAAATAAAAATCATTTGTGCCATATATATAAGTTCTGAAAATTAAAGAGCTGTACATTTTTGTGCAGAAATATTAACCAAGGTTAAGTTCACAATGTATGGTTTAAAGAATATTTGCAATGTACAAAATATAGTACAAAATATGTGCGTTAAAGTAACGCACTGAGGTGGATGTGGAGGCTTTTAACGTCTAGGGTTGGTGGGGCGGGGGGGGGGGGTGAGAGTCCATGTTGGTGTGGGTCCTGGGCCCTGTTGATTCGGCCCGTTGCAGACTGAAAGAAACTGTTCTTGTGGCGTGAGGGTTTGGTCTTGATGGACCGCAGCCTCCTGCCAGAGGGGAGTGACTCAGTTTGTGTCTGTGGTGGGAGGGGTCGGCTACCATCTTACCTGCACGCCTCAGGGTCCGGGAGGCGTACAGGTCCTGGAGAAATGGCAGATTGCAGCCAATCACCTTCTCAGCAGAGCGAACGACACGCTGCAGTCCTTCTGCTACCTCCGACATTGCTTTCACAACCTGACGTAGGCACTGTCCACAGATGTTTAGCTCCTGAAAGCAACACAGTAGCCAACATTGCTACAAAACCTTGACATCCAACATCAGTGGGCCATTCCCTAACCTTCCAACCTAGTGGCTGAAGAATTGGTTTCTATTCGTTTACTCTCCAATCAATTGCGGCCGCTAGACCCTTTGATGCCTGATTGTCTCCAAGTGTATCGTCCTTAACCCGACGGAACATACAATGATGAAGCTGTGCCTGACGTGGGGTCTTCACCTTGCCCTTGGCTGAGGTTTTGGGGAGAGGGAAGCACATTTTAGGTTGAACCTAATTTGATTTGTCTCGCATGCTCCACAACTCCCTCCAGCCACGTTTCCTCCTCTCTACACTTTCCCAATTCATCTACTGTCCACTGTCCACTGCTTTGCCTGAGCAGCTGCCCAACCTTGCTGCTTGCTCCTGGCTATGTATTTGCTTTTTGTTTTTCCTTTTTTCTGTGGACTGGCTGGGTCCCTGTCAACTTCTGTTTGGCTGTCCTACATTGGGCAACAGCAACACGTCAACTAAATATGTTCTCTCTTCCCAAGCTAATTTAACATCATCTGTCCATGTTTAAGGTGTCATATAGCCACTGGTGGCGATTCTGCACCTTCTGCACAAGGGCATCAATTTACTGTTGGGAGAAGCTTTTGTGGCGAAACCACTCCAGGCTGTTTTTTTCCACTTCACCATCGATTCATGAAGATGGAGCCCTAAAAGTTTTTAGAAATCTCAAAGATGAAAGGGAATATTCATATTCATACTATAATTATTGTTACTGTGGTGTTGTTGTTGTTGTTGTGTAGATTGGATGAAACATGACAATGATGAAGTCTATGTATTTTTTTCCCCTGGGAAAATGAGAGGGCAGTTTTGCAAGAGTGAAAGTGATGTGGATGCACAGTAGAACTAGTGAATGTTACACTGCCAAAAATATGAAGGCACTTTAACTTAAAGGGTTTCTGGAGAGTTAACTCAAATACAATGTATGCTGGGAAGTATGTTAATAAGCTAACAATGTTTCTTCATAAACTTTATATGATCTGTTGAGTGAATGCTTGGTAACTCATAATTTTAAGTCACAAGACACAAACTCTGAAGTTCTGAAGCTGATAACTAGCAACTGTAAGTTGAAATGACAAACACATCTATATACAGTACATTGAGTTTAATGACTAAAGATTAGTTGATTTCACAAATTTGTACTGTGAGTTTTTGCAGTATACTAATACAAACGTGTATCTTTTATTTCTGGACGTGGACGGCGGTATTGAATCAGTTTTGAAATTGTGAAATTCCTTCTCATTTAAGTCAACGAAGAATGCAAGTGTCCCAAGGGATTTTCAGTCAATTTACAAAGAGGCTAAAGTGTGTGTGTGTGTGTGTGTGTGTGTGTGTGTGTGTGTGTGTGTGTGTGTGTGTGTGTGTGTGTGTGTGTAGCCCAGAGCCAGATGTCCCATCTCACAGTCAGACAGCAGAGTTGAAGCTCCTCCACCACTAACTGAGCCAGGCAATACTGTAAGTACAAAGTACTTTACATTACAGTCATTTAGCAGGCGCTTTTATCCAAAGCGACCTACAAGTTATTGTTGACGAACCAGAGGTAATAGTTAAGTTAAACATGTGTGATAGCGGTTCAGCTGTAATGGGGGTGGTGAGTTTTAACAGGTAGGGGTGTAATTGATCTGAGCCTGGAGAGCTTTTCATACAATTTATTTTTGCTGAATTGTTTCGGCACTCAGACAGATTTTTCAGATAAAATGAAGATTTGGCCCTTTTCACCATATGTGTAAATTCCCAGTCCTCATCGTTATCAGAGGATCTAGCCAAGGCCCACATTTTATTCCTCTGAGCAATAGCATCATATAACTGAGAAAACCGGTCCAGACTGATAGCCTGATGTTCTGTTCTAGAATTCTCTGGTGTTCCTCAGAAATTATGGTTCCCTTAATAATGAGTCGTCCATAGGAAGAAAAAAGCTCCAAGCTCCATGACACTCCCACCACCATGTTTGACTCTAGCAATGAGGTTTTAAAAAATCTACATATTTACTTAATTATATTAAGAATGAACAATGGTAGACAGAGACTTTGGGGTTTGGGGTTGTCACCAAATATGGCATTTTTGATTGAATTTTGGACTCATCTATCCAGAGAACAGACTTCTATAAATCTTCAGGTTAGTCCAGGTGGTCTCTGGACGAGCATCTTTGTTCTGAAAAGTCATAAGACTATTAATGGGGGGGTATTTTACTCATTTTGGGCTATTTAAACTGTTCCTGGGGGTCTTTACAAGACATTTGTGAAGTCTATATCAAAAAAAATTGTGTGTGTTTCAGTCTCTCATTTTCTCCATTGTAAAGAACAGGCTGTTTTGAAGGCGTGGAGGTTGTATGTAATGAGCACTGCTCTGATTGGCCACCTCATGCCTCACTCACGGCGTGAGGCGGCCAATCGCCTGGCAGAGGCAGAGAGCAGAGCGCCCATGCTGCTCAAGGTAAACAAATAAGCTTGATGCCGGAATTTACAATAACCATGGCGGCCGCTGCAGAACCAACACTGAGACCGGACATTTTTGACCCAGAATGGGAAGAGGCAGCTGAGGCGGTTCCACTTAGTTTCTCAATGATAAAAATTCTGTGTAATATTGTACTTTCGTGCGTTGTGTTTGTGTGTATGTGGATGTGTGAGCGACGTGCTCTGCTGTAGCAGGTCTGTTTATGGCTCATTTATGGCTTATTGAATACAACTTGCAGACAAGCTAGGATTGACAATTTTGTTGAGCTAGTTAGCCAGTATATTATTGTATTATATTATTATGTATTATGTATTATTATTGTATTATATATTATTATATTATTATCAATCAAACAACACAGCGCAAACAATCAAATGCGATTGTACTAATGGTGGCTAAAGTTTACAGAGCCTGACACGTTCGACAGACTTATGAAACAGACACTGGTCCCAACAAATAACTAAGATGTGTCCTGACTCCAGCTTTAGTTTTCTTACTTCTTCCACACCCAACAAGCCCGTAGCTAGCCCCGCTAGCTTGTTGGCTTGTTGGCTTGCTAGCTTCAATTTAGATGCTAATCCTGCTGTGAACTGGCCCTCATTGCTGAAGCAGTCTGACGTGAAGTGATTATCAGACACACAGGCTACAAAAATGAGAATTAGAATAGAACAATAGAATTCATTCAAGTCGGAATTCCCAGTCGGAAACTCAGGCAAGATCCCACTTTGTAGTTTACATTTGTAACATAATTCGGTTGATTTGAGCTCAACGTTAAGAGATAGAAGTCTTTACTAGCGCGCGGTACTAGACTACTAACGTTCACGTTCAGTGATATGCGCCGATTCTCTTCACTAATGGCGCTGTAGCAGTTGATGTAGGTCCTCTTTAGATGCTTGTAACATTCTGAGACTTGCCATACAAACATGAGTTCGCTGTGGGCGTCCCCATCAGATGCACTTGAACACTTTTAGATTGGAAGTTGGGAATACCGACGCGGAACTATCGACTTCCGAGTACAATGGAATACACCATAAGTAACGGCTTGCGGCACTGCCGAGAACTGCATTTTGAGACGAGGTAAATGGGAGTGGTTATTAACCTGAGGGTGGGCATGCTCTGAGAGGGGTTGGATTATGCTAAAATCCCCTGTTATGATGTCTAAAGGGGGGACTTTTCAAAACGGCCTGTTTTTTGGACAGTTTTTAGAAAAAGGAAACTACAGAAAAAAAAGGAGACTTCCAGATTTCACTTTTTCTCAGCTACTAAGGTCAATTGTAACTCGTGGAAGATGTATAAGTCCAGGAATAAGCAGTTTTCCATAATATGTCCCCTTTAAAACATTAAAACAACTGTTGCGATATACAGCAAAAAAACTTGTACACTGCAGTAAAACCCAAAATGCTCAATAGAACTATTATGGTTCAACAAACAATATAGATATTACCAAATATATTACACATTGCACAGAACCCATTCCTATTTACCACTGGTCAACAAATAATAAGTATTTTGCAAATGTAATTGTTATGTTTAAGAATGTTACAATTATGTTCAGGTTTTATTCAACTTCCTGCTGAGACTTTTAGCAGGTACACATTATGTATTGCTTTTCAGAGAGAAAAGTATGACATGTCGGCTAGATAAACAGATGGAAAGATTAATGGATGAATTCATATAATTTCTCTTTTTGTTTGAATGACAAGCTGCTGTGTGTCTTTCAGTTGTCAGATAGGCCATTGGTTGTGAGTCACATGGGAAATCCTGCCCCTTTTCCCACAAACTCCTCCCATAATGAAGCATACTCCTCCCATTCTCCTGAACATGAGATCGCAGCACTGGCAGGAGGGGAGAGGGAGGAGAAGGAAGATGTTCCACAGGTAAGCATTTACCTATGTATGAATGTCTTCTTATTCTCCTTATCATCATCATCCTGGGATTCAACTATTACATATTTGTATTATTCTTGAATGTTTAAGTACAACGAATAGTAACACTGTATAATAATTTCCTACATTGCGTGTTAATTAATAATGAATGTATGTTATTTACTGTTTGATTAATTGACTTACTGACATTCCATTAATAATTTATATGTATAACTGTCAACTGTCGATTTTTTGATTGCTCAACAATTTATTATTCATGTGTTATCAAGGTTAAACACGTCACACTTACAAATTCTAATGAGACACTTTGATCAGAGTCCACAATTATGCATGAATATGGTATTATTTTTATAGTGTAGTGGGAAAAATCTTTGGGGGACAGAATAAAACTCTGGGGGGGACACTGAAGAATCCAAAAATATCAGTATCAGCCTTCAAAAACCCATATCTGTCGAACCCTAGAGATGAGTAAGATGCACGCTGTCCACCTAATGGGTGATTGATCTGACCAGCCAAGGACTAAACGGGAGTAAATTGGAACGTCCTTAATATTGTGAACTCATGAAGTCCGTCTTCTGTTTTTCAGTATCAAGCAGTTGAAGGGAGGCTTTCGGCATTGGAAGCACAATTAGAGAACGTTCTTCCTGGGCTAGACGGGCTCTCTGCCATGGAGACACGCCTGGAGAAACTTGAGAGCTGGAGAGACACAGATAAGGGTGACAAGGTTGCCTTTGCTCTTTTATCCCATTCAAGTCTACTCTCCTGCTCTAAACCTGACCTAATGTATCGGACAGCTTGGCTAGACAATCATTATCATGCTTCAATCTAACGTTTCAATCTCCACGTTTCTTGCCTTTTTCTCATGAAATTTGCAAAATGACACCCCACATACATTCAGTCCACAGTCTCTAAACAGGTTTACCAATGCAAAAAAATAAATAAATAAATAATAGTCACATGTTTCAGAGTACAACATCAATTTGATCTCTGCTTACCGAAATTGAACAGGCGCATAGGTTAGTGCTGAACAAGCAGGGTCCTTGTGTTTCCCGGGTTCCCCAAGTGATTAATCTAAATCCCTAAATAAGTAATGCACACACTTGATGTTTTCTGTTTAAAATGCAGTGGTAAATAAAGGTAACTCCATTGTGTGTCAGCTTACTTGCAGGTGAACAAAATATACCAGCAAATGCCGGGCAGCAGGCAGTAGTACAAAGTCATGATACACTATTATTAGCATGCTGATGTTATGTGTTCTATGATATAATATATTCTATTCTATTCGGTTGTAATCTAATCTTGTAATCTATTCCAGAATGAAAGGCAGTTCATCACCATACCCAAAGAGAGCTGGGACAACCTGCTGAGTAGAGTCCTGTTATTGGAAACAAAACTAGAACTGAGCAATGCAACGGTAGGATGAATGTGTAAACCTTGTGCCATGACATTGTTAATTTGTTCTTCATTTATTTGTTCATTTACTTCCTTGATCCTTTATTTAACCAGAATTGCCATCTCAAGCATTGTTAATGGTGTATGGTGCATGGAGAATTACCAATTACTCAAGTGCTGATTTTGGGCATGCACATAAAGGTCAGAACAGGATTTTCCTTAGTTTAAAATGGGTCTTTGGCGGTGCCCCTGTCATGAGTGCCTGACACTCAACTGTACCAATTTCAGGGTTCATCAAGGTAAATCTAAGACAATACCAATTTTGCCACTGAAATGAACATGTAAAATTAAAAAAAAATATCAGTAGAAGTCCACATGTCTTAAAGGCTGTATTTAATAGTATTCAAGGCATTGAGGCCTTTAATATCATAAATAATCAAATTCAAAAGGCATTTTAAGACTTTCAGGACCTGAGGTTAATGTGTTGCATCAAAGCATCAACATGGTTCAACATGGTTCAACAAAGTGGCCAGAATTTTCGCTAGTCACTTTTGGGGAATAAAGTCAGAAAAGTTGGCAGAGTTGGCAACAGCAAATGGCACGCTTGCCAACCTGCCAACAAAATACATTGGAACGTAAACTGTAGCAAGAAATCATATAATGCCTTTTAAAAAAAAAAAAAAAAAAAGGATTTACAGAAGAATGACAGAATTAGGTAGTGTGTTTTCCCTCTTCTTCTTAATCTGTGTGACACCCCATTTTTGTCCCGGTGTTTTAGTTTCTTGTTTTCTCACTTTGGCACTAAAGGAAAAGGGATTGGCGGCTGCCAAAATTTTCTCTATTTAGGAAAAACCCTGCAGAACGGGGTTAGAATTACCCAGATAAACTCATAGTCTGATTATGAGAAACCCTGGAAATGTCTCCACAGATGCCAGTGGTATGTTGTCTGAATCGGAGTAGCACTCCAATTAGAGAGGGACCCAAAGTTGGACCAGGAAGTAGGTATTTGTTCAATACCTGACCCCTGTACACAAAAGAGCAGTCAAATACGACCCCGTTTTTCCCATTGTGCTCAACAATCTGGTGGGGCAAATACCATGTCTTGTCCGGTTGATCCACCTGTTCATTTGGGAGTGTTTTATTATAGCCAGAATTAAGTTTCTCTAGCTCTTGTTGGTATACTTCAGCCAACTGAGGATCTTTGCTCAAACATCTTTCTGTGTCACAGACACTGGGTAAGACAGCTTCCCTTGGAGCTTGGAGTAGAGGGCCATTGGGAACTCTTAACAGTGGGGTAGTGTAGCAGCACACACCGTAGATCCAGGGCTAACTGGTCTTGTTGGCATTGTGTGACTGCTTTTTCACTGATGAATGGCAAAGTGTCAATCTGCCAGAGCCTTTCCACATTTCTGAGTAACAATGTTTTAAGGCAGGTTAAGGAAGAAAAGAGACTGCTGAGGCTAAAGTAGGCTAGCTGGCTCTTGGAAAGCCCATCCTAATCTAGTATGAATAGTTACTGGTCCACCCAATAATCCAATGAGTGCTGGCTGAGTGGCTGTTATGAGGTGGGCATCTGAGCCAATAAGACCCAGAGGACATACATGGTCAACTGGCTGCAGAGGCATAGCGCTCTTGTAGCTGTTTCAAGTACTGTATGCTCTGAAAAACTAAGATTCCCAACAGTGAAGGCACCAGAGATGGCGTTCAGCTGGTTGGTTGATGGGAGAGATTTCAAAGGATATGCATGCCCCTTTTCATTTGTAGTGCATCAGAGACCATTTCATTGAGCAATGAGACAAGATTTGAGACCCATGGACTGGACAGCCTGAGGAAGGAGAATGGATCTATTTGATCCATCGCCAAGTATTACATGGGTTATGACAGTTCTTGCACCATAATGGAGACAGACTGACAACCTTCAGCATGACCTTGTGGCAGCTGTTAGGTTTGTCCATATAGATAAGCTCTGAGGGTGATAATGGAAGCATCACTGTTAACTTGTGTCCTGTCAAAGACGGGCAAGCACACTTCCGGTGGCGCCATGCTCTGACGGGTGTTCGCTCCCCCAAAATTCAGTGAAGGTTGGCTGTTTACGAGACTATATATGATTTTAAATGCAGTTGAAATGATTATAAAGTTATGAGCAACAAAACCGAAAAGCAAACTACGAGAAGTAAGACAACGCTCCAGAAGAAAACTCAGGAAAAAGCCGAAAGCAAAAGAGGGTCTAAGTTGCCACCGCCATCTTCCCCAGTGAAGGCTAACGCTAACGTGAGTGGAAAAAAGGAGAACGGAATGAATAAAGACGAGGTCCTACGTGAATTGAGGGAATTGAGAAAGGAAAACAAAGACAACCATACGGAAACCACAACCGCGTTAATCAACATCGAAGCGTCAGTGGTGTCCCTTAAGACACAAATGGAGGGCCTGGAGAATAGAGTAGCCGAAGCCGAGTCCCGAATCAGTACCAAGGAGGATACGACCCAGCGACATCACAGGGTACTTCGGCACTTAGTGAGAAGGGAGGTAGCCCTCACCAACGTGTGCGATGATTTGCAAAACAGAGTGCGTCGCAACAACTTGAGAATTTACCAGTTTCCAGAAGAAAGTGAAAAAGGAGATGGAGACATGACTGCTTTTGTGAAACGGCTGATTAACACCGGGTTGCCGAATCTACCACCAGAGATAGATATACTGGTTGAAAGGGCACATCGAAGTTTAGGGTTGAAAACAGCTCCCCCAGCACCGCCT
This sequence comes from Hoplostethus mediterraneus, assembly GCA_034670385.1. Classification (NCBI taxonomy): domain Eukaryota; kingdom Metazoa; phylum Chordata; class Actinopteri; order Trachichthyiformes; family Trachichthyidae; genus Hoplostethus; species Hoplostethus mediterraneus. The sequence goes on from JAXDDW010000083.1 coordinate 466,573, forward strand.
CGCTCTATTATTGTGAGGTTTCATGACTACACAGTGAAGGAAGCAGTGCTACGAGAAGCATGGGCCCAGAAGGTAGTCAAGTTTGAAGATAAGGTGATATACTTCGACCAGGACTATTCCCCGGAGGTACAGGTGAAAAGAGCGAAGGTTCGTGCTGTGATAAAGCAGCTGAAAGAAAAAGGGCTCAGGGCTAAGTGTCGCTTCCCGGCGCAGTTGAGAATCGCACTGAATACAGGAGAGAAAACTTTTCCCACACTGATCGAGGCCTTGCCCACTCTGGAGAGACTGGGCGTGGAGGTGCAGGTGAGCAAGAGAGAGACGGGATAGAATGAGAGCTACATCTAGAGACCTGGCAGACACAGGACAGAAGAAGGCGGGGAAGAGGAGGCGAAACCCTCTCTAATGCGGATTTGCAGTCTTTTCTGTAAAACTGAATGAATAGTAAGAAGTGCTCAAGTAATAAGGTTCTGGAAACTACAGGTATTTTTTACGGTGGAAACAAAAATAAGAGGCTTTAACGGTTTGCTTTTTATTTTGTGAAATAATTAAGGCAGCTAATCACACTGAATAACAATTTTGAGTCTAATTGACAAATAATATGGGTTGGGGGAAGTGTAGCACTCATGCTTCTTTTTGTTAATATGAAAACACCCAAGACAGGGTTACAATCCCACCAAGGAATCAGCTTTTTTCTTTGGATTGTGGTTTGGTTAGCACTTAGTGCATATTCCCCAGAGAGACTTAGTCACAACTCTCTGCGTACATTACAACAGGAGCTAGATTTGATGTTGCAACCAGCTGGGATTTTGGGAGTCAAATGTGTGTATTATGTTCACCTGATTTTGTTTGTTAATAGTTCTCATTTCCTTGACATGTTTGTTAAGTCCGTACACAGGCAGGATGTAATTGTATCAGTGAAGTGAAGGCTTTAATTTTGAAGAGGGAACAAATGGTATGGAAAATGGGAGAAAAATGGCGGGAGAAAGGGGAAGAAAAGAGTAGAATAATAAACACTACAAGTAATAAGGAGTACTGGGAATAAGTTTGCTCTATGTCTAGTTTGAGAATAGTAGGTTATAATGTTAAAGGGATGAATCACCCCATAAAAAGAAAAAAAGATTCTGAGTCAGTTAAAAAAAATGTAAGTGTTCAATAGGATTACTGCAGGAAACCCACTTAAGCGATGCAGACCACAAAAAACTGAGAAGAGACTGGGTCGATCAAGTGTTTTATGCATCTTGTCCAAACAATAGAAAACGCGGTGTGACGATACTTGTCGGACGGTCCGTCAATTTTACTGTACAAAGGGAAGTGAAGGATAAACAGGGTAGATATAGTCATAGGAGCAATGGGAGGGGTTGATCTCACCATCATGAATATTTACGCACCCAATGAAGATGACCCTACCTTTTTCAAAGAGGTAGCATCTATATTAGCAGCAGAAGCTAGGGGTACCATACTTTATGCGGGTGACCAAAATTGTGTAAGATGTGGGAAAGTGGATAAACTCCCGGCAGATAAAGGTCCTCCCAGTAGGAAATCTAAAGCTCTAAATCATTTAATGAAGGAGTTGGGGTTAGTTGATGGCTGGAGAGCAATGAATCCAAAAACAAAAGATTTCACATTTATGTCTACAGTTCATGGGTCATACTCCAGAATAGATTTGATTTGTATTTCTAAACAGAGTCTCCATGAAGTAGAAGAATGTGTTATAGAACCCATCACACTCTCTGATCACGCGCCTGTAAGATTGACATTGAATTTAGGGTTTGAAAAGCATTTAAAATATTGGAGGTTAAATGAATTTCAATGTTGACAGACCCGGAAATAAAAGAACAACTAAAGCATACTATAGAGGAATACTTCGCAATAAATGATAACGGCTCAGTATCTCCTTCCACGCTTTGGGATGGAGCTAAGGCTGTGCTGAGAGGTAAATGTATTGAGATTGCAGTTAAATTAAATAAACAAAGAAAAGAAAAAGAGAAACAATTGGAAAGCGATATAAAGAGATTAGCACATGTTCACAAAGCAACCCGGGATGAAGATGCATTGAAACAACTTCAAGAATGTAGAGCGGCTCTGGATTAATTACTTACGCATAAAGCTGAAGGAGCACTCAGATATACAAGTCAAAAATATTATGAGATGGGTAATCGTGCAAGCCGCCTACTCGCGTTTCAACTAAGAAAAGAACAATCAAACTGTATAGTACCTAAAATAAAACACCCCACTTCATTGTTGGAGGTCTCCCACCCAGTAAAAGTGGCAGAGGCGTTCCAAGTATCCAAGTATATTATAAAAACCTTTATGATTCTCCAGAAGAGGCCCAAAGCTTAACAAAATTGGAAGGAATTTTTAGAGGTCTTAATTTGACAAAATTGACTGAGGAGGAGGCGGAGCAATTAACAGCCCCCATTTCAAACAAGGAAATGGAGAATACTATCAAATCCTTGAAAAATAATAAGAGTCCTGGGACGGACGGATACCCGGGAGAATTTTACAAATCTTTTATGGAAGAACTCACGCCTATACTTAGTCGGGTCTTTAACTATGCCTTACAGGAAAATGATCCACCTAGGAGCTGGTCAGAGGCAGTAATAACAGTAATTCACAAAAAGCTGAAGGATCCATTGGGATGTGGCTCCTCTAGGCCAATCAGTTTGCTGGGGAACGATTTAAAGATTCTAAGTTCCATTCTGGCGAACAGAATGCAGAAGTATTTAGAGAAATTAATCAACCCTGACCAAACAGGTTTCATTCCTGGTCGTCAGGGAGCAAATAATATTAGACGAGCCTTAAATATACAATCAGGTAGCAAAAGACTCTGTCAGCCCTTCAATGCTCCTTAGCCTTGATGCGGAGAAGGCGTTTGATAGGGTGGACTGGTCGTATTTAAATTACACTATGAAGCAGATGGGATTCAATTCAAAGTTTATTGGGTGGATTAACACTTTAAATAAAGACCCAATATCCAGAGTTAGGGTGAATGGACTTTGCTCTGAATTCTTTAGACTTAAGAAAGGGGTCCGGCAAGAAAATCAGATTTCTCCCATTCTGTTTGCGTTAAGTATCGAACCATTGGCTGAATTAATTAGAGGGAGGGTTAGATTACATTACATTACATTACAGTCATTTAGCAGATGCTTTTATCCAAAGCGACTTACAATAAGTGCATTCAACAAAGGTAGGTAAGAAAACTACTAGTCACCAGAAATCATAAGTGCATTTCCTTCCTAAACAAGCAACTAAGAGCATAACTAGTGTTAATGTAAGAGTGCAATAAGTTAGCAACCTACTTATCTTAACAAATGAGACAAATAGAGAATCGGAATAAAACAAGAGCTAAGACAAATAAGTGAACCCAATAAACAAGAGCTAAGACAAGAGCTAAGACAAATAAGTGTATCCAAGGGCCAGTAAACAAGAGTTAAGACAAATAAGTGTATCCAAGTGTATCCAAGAGCTAGTAAACAAGAGCTCAGGCACATAAGTGACGACAAGTAGTCATGGCTAGGAGGAAGGGTCAGGGTAGTGTCTCCTGAAGAGGTGGGTTTTCAGCCTGCGGCGAAAGATGGGCAGCGACTCTGCTGTCCTGACATCAGTAGGGAGTTAATTCCACCACTGCGGGGCCAGGACAGAGAAAAGCCGTGACCGTGTAGATTGGCTGCAGGGCCCTCTGAGCGACGGGGCAACCAGTCGCCTCGAGGCAGCAGAACAAAGTGGTCGGGCGGGGGTGTAGGGCTTGACCATAGCCTGGAGGTAAGACGGAGCAGTTCCTTTCACTGCCCTGTAGGCTAGCACCAGGGTCTTGAACTGGATGCAAGCTGCTACAGGGAGCCAGTGTAGAGAACGGAGAAGGGTAGTTGTATGGGAGAACTTGGGGCGGTTGAACACCAGTCGAGCTGCAGCTTTTTGAACAAGCTCCAGAGGTCTGATGGCCGACGCCGGGGGCACCAGCAAGGAGGGAGTTGCAGTAGTCCAGGCGGGAGATAACAAGAGCCTGGATGAGCACCTGCACTGCCTTGTCAGTGAGGAAGGGGCGAATCCTCCTGATGTTGTAGAGGAGGAATCTGCAGGAGCGTGTCACTGATGCGATGTTTGCCGAGAACGACAGTTGGTCGTCCAGGGTCACACCCAGATTCCTCGCAGTCCGAGTTGACGTCACCACAACATCATCAATGGTGATGGATAGGTCTCGGTGCGGACAGCCCTTCCCCGGGAGGAACACCAGCTCAGTCTTGTCCAGGTTGAGCTTCAGGTGGTGCATCGACATCCACTCCGAGATGTCTGCCAGACATGCAGCAATGCGTGTCTCCACTTGTGTGTCCGAAGGGGGAAATGACAGGATCAGCTGGGTGTCATCTGCATAGCAATGGTAGGAAAAGTCGTGGGAATGGATAACAGAACCGAGAGATGTTGTGTAGACGGAAAAGAGGAGAGGACCTAGAACCGAGCCTTGCGGAACCCCAGTAGTGAGCCTACGTGGTTCTGACACAGACCCTCTCAGCGTCACCTGGTAGGAGCGATCCGTCAGGTAGGATGCAAACATGGAGAGTGCAGAGCCTGAGACACCCATCCCCTCAAGGGTGGAGAAGAGGATCTGGTGGTTCACCGTGTCAAACGCTGCAGGCAGGTCCAGGAGTATCAAGACAGAGGAGAGAGAGTTCGCTCTAGCGGCATGGAGCGACTCTGTCACTGCCAGGAGGGCAGTCTCGGTCGAGTGACCCAAGATGCTCCCCCTATCCTTGGTAGGTAGAGTAGAGGCTATCAGGATGAATGTACTGCCAAGATTGTTATTTCTTTTTTACTCTCTCCCTGTGACTGTACCTGTATCTACATTTAAATTAGTGGACAAAATGATTTCTAAATTCATATGGCAAAACAAGAGGCCTAGAGTGAGGCTCAAGGTCCTCTGTGCTCACAAAGGGAAGGGTGGATTGGCTTTGCCTCATTTGAGAAGTTATTACTGGGCAGCACAACTCAGAATTCTAGTCTCATGGATAACTTCAGATATGGATACAAGGTGGGTTCACTTAGAGAAAAATTCAGTAGCGAATGTATCACTCTCTGACCTCCTCTTTTTAAATACTAAAGATCGGCGGAAGCTCAAAATACAGAATGAATGGGTAAACTATACATTAAAGGTATGGGATAAGATAAGAAAAGTATTGAATTTGTCACTGTCTATATCAAGGGCGACAAAAATAGCTGCTATTTATGACTTTGTACCCGCAAAATTGGACAGTGGTTTTAAGAGGTGGGCGGAGAGGGGTCTGATTACAATAAATCAGTTATTTGAGGGAACGACTCTCAGGGCTTTTTCACAACTTCAAGCTCAGTATGGTATTGCTTCCAAAGAACTGTTTAGATACTTTCAAATACGCCATTACTTGATGACACATAAAGAATGGGATGAAATTAGTAAGTTACCATCCAACTTTGAACAGTATTGGATCGAGTGGGCTGAAAATCAAATACAAGCGCAGAAAATTGTATCATGTCTTTATGGGAGAATTCGTGGGGATTTGACAGAAAACACATTGGATGTAAAAAACAAATGGGAATTGGAGACCGATGTCATAATCTCAGATGATGAGTGGGAGAGCTCCTGGGAGTCGTGGCATAAATGCCTGAGCAGTCCTACCTGGAAGGAATTTAGCTGGAAATTAAGAATGAGATACTTTAGAACCCCTTTAATAATCTCCAGCTATGATAAGAAGTGTTCCTCTCTTTGTTGGAGAGGTTGTGGTTTGATTGGGGACTTCTCTCACATCTTTTGGGATTGCCCTAAATTAAGTGTGTTCTGGAAAGTGGTAATGAAAGAAATAAGTGAGATTGTAAATTTGGATAGAGCATTAGAACCACAACAGATAATTCTGCACAATGCTCTTTTAGAGGGGTTTTGAAAGAGTAAAATCTTTTTGTTAAATGCTCTTGTCTTGATTGGACATAAAATTATCACTACAAATTGGCTTAAGCCACATCCACCCACCCTGTACCAGTGGACTCAGAGACTTAAAGCGGTGAGCTTAATGGAGAGTATGACGGCAAGACTGCGTCTTCAAACGGACATTTATGTAGCAAAGTGGTCTCCGATAATAATGTACCTTGCAAAGTGAACTGTCTACACATATCTTAATGGACAATAGGGGATGATTGTAAATTTCAAAGAGGTAAAATCCTGTTCCTCTCCTTGTCACCTTTATTTTCCACCTGTATTATATGTGTCTAAGTCATGTTATGTGGGACTGATTGTTCTGTCAGGGAATCTGTTTTAATAAATGTTCCAAAAAAAAAAAGACGGGCAAGCAGAGCGTGACACGGCTCAGTGGTTTCTCAGGTAGCTTGCATATCAGATGCAAGCTACCTAGGTATCGGTATCGGAACCAGCATTGAAAAATTTCAAACGATACCCAGCCCTAGTTGAAGATGGTTTTGGCCACGTTTGAGACTTTACTTCAGGAGTAAGCACACTCATGGCAGGCCCGCTTGAGTCCACCACATATCCATCCATGTGCTCATTTGGTTTTATCAGTTATGGTGATGCCATCATACTGTGAATCAGCCATGTTTAAGTCACTGTGGATTGTGGTTCTATTCCAGCTCGAAGGACCATTTGTTGGGCAGGGCAGTTCACGAATAGAGCCACGAGGAGTCAGTGATCCAAATTACACAGTACTGTCCATTTATTTTGTTTGTCCAGAATGAATTTCCATTTCAATATGTCATGGTTCTAAAAGGAAAATTATAAATATAATACAAATACATCATATTACAGTAAATATGTTCTATTTTCAAATAAATTAAAGTAATTTTATCAATGTAACAATTAAAAAATACAAGCAAATAACTGCTCAAATCAAGTCATCAAACGCTACTTTAAGGAAAGTTAAAAATGGATACAACAAAATGCATTGTATATTGTATAAATTATAAAAATATAAAAGGTTATCAAACTGCAAACAAGGAAGGATACGCCATGCAGCAATAAATCAATAAAGTAAGTAATCTAGACAATGAAAGCGTAAAAACGATTACAGAAACTAAACAATGATCGCTTACATAGATCATGTTATCCAAGACTCATGGTGTGGTGAAGATTCATGGAGGCAGGTGAGCAAGGAACAAAGAGAATTTACGTGCCTGTGCACCTGCCTTTATAACATTCATTCATTAAGGGTCCCACAGACCATTGACTGCAGTGCTGCTGAACGGCTTGCTCTTACCTATCTGAGTCGAAGAGGGAGGGGAAATATTCTGTTAGGTTTATTCATGGCAACAGGGAGTACCATGGAAACAGATTAACCTGAATAAGACCTTAACCAGAGTAGGGCTGCACAATGTATTCGTTTCTTATCGTCATCGCGATATTAAGTTGTGCGATATACACAAAACAAAAATCTACTGCGGTATATGTACTTTGAATAGGCCTATAATACATTTATTGTGTGCAAGTATGCATCACATTTTGTTTTCTCTGTCGCACCAGAGAATAATCTCGCCAGCATTCACACAGCTGTTACTTGTAAACACACCGCACGCACATGCCTTTTTCCCCTCATCCACTTGTATGAGACAGACTAGTAGACCAGGAGCATTGCACTCAATCAGACAGAGCCTCCCGGTGTGAAAACGAAAGTGAAACGTACAATTCTATAATTTGCTCCATACTTGCATGTTAGTACACTGTAACATATACAGTTTGTTCAATAAAAGGATGTTGGAAATATTTTTATTCCATGTTTAATTCAGTAGGCATAGGCTATTCATTGTCTGGGTCTATTTTAGCAGTATACCACAGCAGAAAGACATACACAGAACTTTGTACACTTGAATATCTGTTTTGTTTATTTATTTAAGTCATATCGTTAGCGCAATATTCAACACAGTTATCGCATATTGCATGTTTTCCTCATATCGTGCAGCCCTAAACCAGAGTATGACTAGCAGCCAGGTTACTCTCTGGAAACAGATTGACCTGGGTAAAACCTTAACCAGAGTATGGCCAATAGCTGGGTTACACCGGCATTAAAAGGTAGCCAGTGAGATTGACATATCTTTTTCAAGTTAACCCCTGCCAGTAAGGTAGCATATATACATATATATATGTAATTTCAGATAAAATGACATCTTCTCCTGCCTCTCGCTCTCTTTACTCACTCTTATTTTCTCTTATGTAGGTTAGCGTCCCATCACCATGTCTGTCTTCCACCTCTCCCTATTCCTCCACCTCTAGATTTGATGCCCCGCAGGTGAGACAGAACAGATGAGATTCAGTTCTTATCTCCAAAAATTGTACACTTTTCAGGAAAATGGTAATATATTATACATATATATATATATATATATATATATATTACACAAAATATCTATTAACTTCAATGCAAATATATTGATATTGGCCTTCAAAATATATCAGTAGAATATTAATTATTCCATATGATAAGTGGTACATATACCTATTAATTTATCAAATAACAGTTTAAATATTGTTGTAATTGTGTATATAGTTCAGCCAAATAAGCTAGCCTCAGTGCCACTAACCCTAACCCTAATGAGGTAATGAGGTAGCCAGGGCTACGGGTTAGCTAGTTAATATTTCACTAACAGAATATTACAATGCCATATGCTGCAGTAGTCAAATTAAAGTTTTATTCATTAACAAATATAATATTGATGTATTTGTTGTCTGTGACTACCAACTAAACTATTGTATTGTTCAGTGTGACAGAAGACAAACTCAGAACAAATTCTGTGATATGCAACTGTGTTAGCTAGTGGCTTTAGCAAGCTAACTTTGTAAACGAAAGCAATAGACCTACAATACAATTACAAAACTATTGACAATGTATAAAATGTAATCTTTTTTTTTTTATCAACGAGGGACTATTAACAGTTAACTATGAGCGAACAATGCATTTTCTAATGTGTAGTATAATTTAATATAACATTGTATAAAGTATGTAGCTATAAGCTTGCTGGCCATCTGCAGGTAATGCAGTGCTTTCAGGCCGTTTGTTGGCACAACAGATAGCGTTTCTACCTGGGCAAAAGTCCAAGCATTATGTGGGGACCAGAAATAGAGGATTTACTTGTCTCTCCTATTTTTCTCTCTAGAATGATCTGAAGGACACGCTGGAGAAGATCACCAACATGTAAGTTCTTATGATAGTCATTTAGTATCAAGCACTGGCCAAAGTTTCTGCCCACATTTCAAGATTTCAAGAGGTTTATTTGTCACATACACACACAAGGTGTGCAGTGAAATGTAAAAGTGGCAATGCTCAGCAGGAATGTGCAAATGGAAAAATAACAGATTCACACTATTTACAATAAAAAAAACAACAACAATACAATATTTACAATGTCATAGTAAGAGCTCTATAAAAAACAACACAATATTTACAGTAAGAGCACTTGGAAATAAGAATATAGTAAAAAAAAAGGGGAAATTGTATATATGTAATATAATAGAAATTATGTGCAGTCTTTACCTAAGTGTGTATGTGTGTGTGTGAGTATAAGAGGGGCAGTGTGTGGATCTTGGTGGGGGCCCTGGTGAGGTCAGAGTTCACAGTCCTGATGGCCTGAGGAAAGAAACTCCGTCTCAGTCTCTCTGTTTTTGCTGCATGACTGCGGAGGCGCTTGCCTGACCGCAGCAGCTGAAACAGTCCATTGTTGAGGTGGTGAGGATCCTTCATGATCCTGCAGGCTCTGGTACTGCACCTCCTGGTGTATAAGTCCTGCAGGGTGGGGAGTGTAGTTGCAATAGTGCGTTCAGCCGAACGTACTACTCTCTGCAGAGCCTTCCTGTCCTGAGCGGAGCTGTTGCCAAACCAGGCAGTGATGCTTCCAGTCAGGATGCTCTCTATAGCTCCAGAGTAGAAGGACTGAAGGATCCTCTGGGAGACTTTAAATTTCCTCAGTTGCCTGAGGTGGTAAAGGCGCTGCCTCGCCTTCCTCACCTACATACACCTCTCCACTTTAGTGAGCCCGGGAGTAGCCAGAGAAAAGAATGTATATGTTGAGGCCACAATTGAGGTCACAAGCTAGGCCTTGCTCCCTCATTTTTGTTAATTTGTGCCCTCACTTTCATTACTTTGTTCGCACAATTTCATATTGTGTGGACAATTAATTAATTAAGAATTTTTTTTTTCACAAGATAATTTTTTTAAGAAGCTTCATTTTAACTCGGCAAATGCCAAACTGATTTCACCCACTTGCCATAATTACTTTCATTTAGTTGATTTCATTGTTTTATTTAATTAGGCTGATATTTTGTTGAATCAAGATTTATTTACTTGAATCAGCCTAATAATAATAATAATAATAATAATAATAATAATAATAATAATAATATTATTATTATTATACTGGATAGATATTTGTTAATCACGTTTAACTCTAAGCAAAAACTCAGAGGATGAGTTATCAAGGCATTACCTACTGACAACGCTGTGATGCAAGACATTATTGACTATTGACAAGGATATTGAGAGCTAATAGGCTGTACCGTATTATGCAAATATGCACACTAGAGGGATGTCCTCTAGACTTTACAAAGGATTTGTGTTGCTCAGCACTTGGAGCTCTCCAACAGAAAAGTGCTCTAGATGCTAATTATTACATGCATACGTCTTATATCTATTTGCACGCTTTTTGTACAACTCCTAGGTATTTCAAGGAAACAAAGTATTAACTTTGGCATTTACAACATTTAGCTGGCGGCCAATGAAGGGAGGCCATTATTTGGGTGATGTGGGATCTGCAACTTGTTTTGGGCAAGAGCCTTGCTGCAGCATTCTGCACCAATTGGAGCCCAGGTTACTGAAGATTGGCTAAGTCAGGAAAACAGGGCATTGCTGTAGTCAAGACGAAAAGATGCAAGCACCAATTAGGTAGCTGTAAGCAAAAATTCAAAATAAACAAAAAACAACGAATGCTCTGAGAACGGTTGCATCCACGTCCAGTAATCTTTCAAATACAACTTGTCGAGAAATGGGAAGCTTTGAATGACTGGAATCATGTTCTCGTCCATGTTGCACTTGCCAGGCGGAACTACTGTTCAAGATTCAAGATTCAAGAACTTTATTTGTCACATACACACACAGGGTGTGTAGTGAAATGAAAAAGTGGCATGAAACAAATTAAACAAAATCACATTGGTAGGGAACAAGGAAGCACAGAAAACTGAATATTGGCTTTTGCAGTTGATGATAATGTCAGCTGTGGCCAGCTTTTCTCGGCTGATGAGCTTGTTGATCATTCACACATTGGGTTTCCCTGGTTGCTCAGCTCTATAGGAAATGAATAGACTTCTGGTGACTTGTTGATCATGTTGCTTACAGTGCGAATGCCCGGTTAGGGACAACAAAGGCTTTCTTTTTTTTTGTCTTTGGGCAGTGGAAAGCCATAATATTATCTTCAGGGAAAAACAGCTATCTGAATAGGACATAAAAATAGGACTATGTTTGAATTATTTTTTCAAATGTCCCAGAGTGCACAATTGGGACATGATTCTATCTTTCTGTTTTCCCTTGTGTGTTTTATAGGATGAACAACACCTCCAGCCTGTTGAAGAATGCTAAATCCTCCGTATGACTTCTTGCAAGTTTAATGAAAGACAACAAAGCTTTGAATTCTGGTGCACTTCTTACAATTGTGGGGTAAAACCTTCTGCACTGTATTTTAACCAGACAAATAGGTCACCTTTCAAACCCAAGAGTGCCTAACTTGGATTTATTATGGCACGAGAATGCACAGTAGACAAAACATGAGGGAGACCTCTTTCCATGAAATAGGCTGACCAGATGAAAGCTGTGATTGCTTATTGATTTCACCTATTAAATCCACTTCAGTCATGAAGGGGAGTTAAAGATGAGGATGAGGTTAAAGGGTCCTCTTGACAATTGTGGACATGAATTTTGCACAATTGGGTGCAACCAAACAGTAGGAAGGAGTTCCTAATATTTTTTCACTGTGTATTTATGGCCATAATATTTAATTTTTTTCTCTCCAGTACAATTCTTGGTCTCCAAGAATTGGAGAGAAGAATCTGCGGGAGTTTTGAGGATACCTGAAGTCCTCTAATAGTCTAAAATTTGTGAGAATGCACACTGAAATGGTATTGACATGGTATTTCTATTACCTTAGACAATTCAGTCTAGGTTTGTGAACAGAACAGCTCTCTCCCAAAGCCAGAAATAAGAGACCCAAAACCAGGGCTCTAGTCAAGCCCAGTGGAGTGGAGTCCCAGTTAAGTCGAGTCGAGACCAAAATGGGTAATAAACAGTGTACATGTCTTTCCAAATTTAGAAATAATGATTAAGGAGTTTCAAAGGATGAACAGAGAATTTTTATATAGACACACAGCCCATAAGTCTACAAAACCAGCCCCCAATCCTTTGTTAATGGCATAATGAGCCTTGATCTTTGGTGTCTAGCTTTGGGAGAGTTGTTCATCTTCATAAATGTTGCATGAATTCTCAAAGATTTTGGAATAATGTGTGAATTCTGACTTGTGTTCCATTTTAACATAAAATAAAGTAGTTATTTAAACATATGTACATATAGTATTTTCTTATCATATGAAGTATATCCAATATTTTTAAATTTGGTCTGGTATTGGACCTCAACAGCCATTTATATTGAGACTACAGGAAGCCAAGAAACTAATGGGCAGAAGTTTTTAAAGTACCTTAAATGCACACCAAGGAAAGAAGGTTTTTATTTGTGTGTATTTATGTATAGTTGCATAGATACTAGGTGTAGGGACAGGTTAGTGTTGTACAGTTGGATAGATACTAAGGTCCACATTCACTAAGATTGTGTTGTGAGGGAAATTTTCAAAAGAAAGATTGCGCCTCAGTTGAGCTAAGGGTGCAGAGTTTCCATCTTATTCACCAAGAAATTTATGCAAATTAGGTTGTGGCTCATTGACGACTGCAAGCGCAAATTGCCAAGTGCTTCGGCTGAAAGACTAATCCACCATGGCCTGGCACTCTTGCACCCGAAACCCCCTTTATAATTGGAGCTGATCTAAGATTCTAGGATGGAAAACCCTCTTGTTTGCCTGAATTTCTGGTGATGATGCCCACGTTTTGCAGCAATGATAGCAGCCATTTGGAATGGCCAAACTCTTGGAACCTTTACACCTCCTTTCAAATAATATTCTATGCGCTAGATAATTTGGGGGGGGGGGGGGGGGGGTTGGTGTTGTGAAGTGTTCGTGAATACAAATAAATATGTGGGCAAAATATTGAGTGCGACACTCTGGCTCATTGGTTAGCACTGTAGCCTCACAGCAGAAAGGTCCTGTATCCTTTTTGTGTGTAATTTGCAGGGTGTTGTGTTGGCGTGGGTTTCCTCCAGATGGTCCTGTGTCCTCCCACAATCCAAAGAGATGCAAGAATTGGGGACTCTATTTTGCTAGGTGTAAATGTGAGTGTTTGTCTATCTGTGTGTCTGTCTTAACCCTGTGATGCGCTGATGACCTGTCCAGTTTCCTTGCCTTCTGCCCAATGCATACTGGGATAGGCGCCAGCCTCCCTGCAACCCTGAATTGAAATAAGAGAGTATGGAAAATGAATGAAAATAATGACATATATATATATATATGTGTGTATCATTTGCATATGCACAAATACGGCAAAAAGAGGCTACGAAGTGTGCACAGTTAGGGAACACCATGGCATTCTGATTTGGTCATTTTGGTGATGTAGCATAGGCTACACTCTTTCCTGCGCAAACCTTTAGTGAATATGGGCATATATTTAGCTACAGGGTGGTGTGGTATAGTTGAATAGATAGTAAATGTAGCTACAGGGTAGTGTAGTATAGTTGAATAGATATTAAATGCAGGGGTGTAAAAAGTACCCAGAAATTAGGGGTACTGGTTCAAAATATTACTCAATTACAAGTCAAAGTATCTAGCTAAAAATACACTTGGGTAAAGTAAAACAGTTTCTACTTTTTAAATGTACTCAGGTATTAAAAAGTAAACCTTTTTACTATTGCAATGGATAGGAAATTCTGAAATTAATCAACAGAGGACACTTTTTTTGGATCAAAATTACTTTAATGCACTTCTCGATTGAATTTGAAAAAACAAATGAGGTAAACTAACATGGTCACATTCACATCACAGGGTCCAGTTCTAAAGTCCAGTTCACAAAAGCCGATTGTGACATCACAAAAGCCAATCGTAACACCACTAAAGCCAATTGTGAAATCACCAAAGCTATTTGTGACATCTCAAAAGCAAATTGTAACACCACGAAAGCCAACTGTAACACCACAAAGGCCAATTGTGACATCACAAAAAAAAATCGTAACACCACAAAAGCCAACTGTGACATCACAAAAGCCGACCATAACACCACGAATGCCAATTGTGACATTACAAAAGCCAATTGTTTTCAGCACATATCCAGCTCTTCTGCTAAAGTGATCATTAATCTCATGCAAGTCTCCCAGACCACCAGCACTGGCGCCCCACGGGGCTGTGTGGTTTCTCCCTCTACACAAACAGCTGCACCTACAGTCACCAGTCTGTCAAGCTCCTGAAGTTTGCAGATGACACAACCCTCATTAGATTAAAATCTGATGGGGACAAGTCTGCCTACTGCAGGGTGGTTGATCAGCTGGCTTCCTGGTGCAGCCATAACAACCTGAAGCTTAACACTGTAAATCCTGTACAGATGGTAGTGGATGTCGGGAGGAGCATCTTTTTTTAAATCAATGTCCTTCACTTGATAAGGCCTCTATCATGTCCCTTAGATAGGTGATAGGTGAGTACAGGATTTTCTTCCTTATGTGAAGAGGTGTTAGTAGTGTGGACGCTGTCGTGGAAATTGCCTGCAAGTACTCAGAACTCTTGAAATAACAGCAAAATCAGCTAACTACAATCTTTATAGTTTCTTTGGGAACAAAGAAGTCTCATGATTGGTTCACTTATGCTTAGATAACATGTTGAACATGGTTCATCCTATAGGCTCTCTCCACATAGTAGTGGTCTGATCAAGTTCAGATTTATGACTTCCTTGCAGGGCCTTAAATCCAGGCCTCACTAGCTTACTCTGCAACACTCAGGCACATGTTTATGGCACACATATCACATGTCTGTGGCAACACAGCATCAGTACAACAGACACAAAATGCTAAATGATAAATTCTAGCATTCTGTGCTAATTTACTTTCACAACGCCCATATTAGCAGCTGATAGTAGATGCATGGTATCTATGGTAGATACATTTCTGAAGAGCACCTTTGTGTTGTTTTGCTTTCTCTTTGTTATGAACCTGTATTCTATATGCACAGCTTGATAGTTATGGCATATTCCAGTCTCTTAGGAGGTATGCATTAGGGTGGAGCTTATTTTCTAAGTTGCTAAAAATTTCCTTCTTACCCCCTAATTCTGTTCCTATATACAAAAAAACAATTCAGGTGAAATTTGGGTTAAATTGGAGAAATGTTACTGGTAGCTCAATCACAGGTAAGTTTAGCAGTATTTTAGTAAAATGCCGCAGTCCCAGACTTTTTCCATTTCACTTAAAGTTACACAGAAACTTGTAAACATTTCAATTTCTTGAATAAAATTGGCCAGCAAAGTGATCACAGAGCAGCTCTGATGCAGTGATGTAGTGCTGCATGACCAACTGATCCTTCTCCTGGAGAAGAGGAGCTTACTGCGAGGGAATTCAGCATTGCATTTCATATTAATTAGAAGGCACTGCCACTGAATAATATCTGGTAAATATCACAGATTCACAATATTATGTAATTTTTACAATTACCACTAGGGATGCACTGAAGTGAAAATTCTTGGCCGAAGCCGAAGCATAATGGAAAAACTTCGGCCGAAGGCCGAATAATACCGAATACCGAATATTTTTTGCAATTTTCATATAATTTTCCATTTTTTCCAACATTGCATAACACAGCACAATAGCCTATAACTTAAAATAATAAATTAGTAAAATAAAATATTTTATCTGGCTATCTTTGACAACCCCCCCCCCCCCCCCCCCCCCCACACACACACACACCCAATAGCCTATTAGCCCTTTAACTGACTGCTGAAAGAATGTAACGTAGTAGGCTATATCTACGCCCGAGCACCATATATCTGTGGTGAAGCTGAGGGCTGTAATATCTGTAGCTAAGAGCTCGTGGATGTGAGCTGAGACAACGTTATACAGCTCAGGCGTAGTTTATGCCATGAAAGTCGTAAATGATCACGCAGAACGTGGTGTTGATCTCATTCAGGAGTACTGTGGTCTCATAACAAAGGATGAGTCACAACTGCAATACCTGTTACAAATTGTTGAGAAGCACCGCAAGGATTTCCCAGACAGCTGCAAAGAGACTCTGGTCGGTGCACCTTAACAATACCAATTAATCTGATTTGACTAATTATTGACAAATATATAATGTTTTATGTAACTGTAGTTTTTAAAAGCTAAGAAGTAAATTAGATGAAAATAATTACACACAATATTCAGTAAGATGTCTGTATGCACCTGCACGTTTTTGCTCTTATGCGTAATAAAATTTGCTACTATTTGAAATCTTTGACTTGATTGAGCTACCTCTAAATATTGAGATTTCAGGCTAAAACTTTTCTGCTAGTGTTTTTAGCAGAAGTGAAACATTTCCAGGGTGTAAGATCCAGGAAAATCAGAAAATATATATTTTTTGTCATTTAAGCTCCACCCTAGTATGCATGTGTAAGTCAATCTCTGTATTAAATCGTCTTTGCCTGAAATATACTAAAATGTATCAATGTCAAACAGAATAATAAAAAATTTGAGTCCACAAAGTCACATAATTAAAGACAGCTCTCTGTGCTAGTCCACACCACCACCAACCTCCTCTATTGGCTGATGAGTTGTAAACAGGATTGCCTCATTTATTTATTTCGGTTTCCAGACCACACAAGAAGTCACTGTTTCATCTATCTAATGAGGTAAAATCGAGGGATTTTGGACTCTCAGTCCAATCATTTAGCTATGAAACACTGTAGAAACTGTTTAGAGTTCCAAAAAGGGCAGAAAATAACCATAAAATATATAAACACCCAGACCCCATTCACTTAAATCATTTCTTAGTGCAGGCTCAGTAGCAATTCCACTTCAGCCTTCTGACACGGGAATGAGTAGACATTCATCACTACACATAAGATGATACTATCCCTTGTGCCATATTCCATAGAAGGGACAGACATATTCCTGACATAAAACTGCTTTTTAAAAGCTTCCTTGCTAACATGGCAAAACGGACTTTGCTACAAAGCCTCGGCAACAAACCTCCACAGACTGTACCCAAGCCTTCCAACCTCACTATTCTGCCTCCGCTGCCAGTTCTGAATAGCTACATCTCTTTTGCTCGTTTGCCTCGTCAACTAGATCTTCCCAGGGGATCGTAAGCTCAATAAAATCATTTTCCACACCTCTGACCATAACAGCAGGTCTGGTCTTAAGCTAGTGCTAACTATCTCCGTCGGAACTGGAATCTGCTCCAGTCTCCGCCCACTCCGATCAAGCCTGCACAGACGCTCCCTTGTTCTAACCTTTTCTCCCTCACGTACAAAGCCAGTTTGTTTTTTTCCCCGTTGTCAGCTGAAGAATTCACTTCTAGATGTTTTCCCTCACTTGCTGTCAAACATTTCAACACCTAGTTATGTGGCCAAGTGTATTGCCCTTGGGAGAGAATAAATGTCTCTCTCATTTTGGACTAGTGAATGTGCTGCAGGAGTCAGAAGGCACAATCTAATAACTGGAAAAAACCTTGAAATCTCAGTTCATTTAGTCTCGAATACACTGATACAACAAAAAGATCCAAACAGACTCCCGCTAAGTCCCAAGTTTCCCAAACCCTGCTTGTTTACCTGCCCTTTGTATTGGCCTGCTGTGGAAACCAAAAGTCCCAGCGGGAGCCAACAGCATGCCTCTTATCCTAAAGTCAACCAAACCCTCATAACACAAACCTCCAATCAGCCCATTTCCGATTTAAGGACAAGTAAGCATTTCACTTTGGAGGATGTCCATCATATTTCTGGGATTAAAGTACCACAAAAAACACACACACACACACACACACAGTCTCATGTAGAGTGACTGTATCCAAATATGTTTGACACTGAACTTTTCTCTGGTATGTTTACTCTGGAGCTTACACACAGAATACAGATAGAGAAAGGAAGAGAGACGAGAAAAGAAATAGAGTGAAAAAGTACGACAGAAAGAAGAGAGGGGGGGTCTTATGTAAACGTCTGTCTGAAGCAGCACTCAGCTCTCAAAATGTTTCTGTATGCGAGTGGAGATTTATGTTAGGACATGCCTGTGTGTGTGGGGTAAGTGTTTTCAGTGAGCTTGGGTAGCCTGGGGGTGTGCTGGTGTTTTTTTTAATGAACTACACTGACTTCCATAGCTGTGTAAACAAGGCCGACCACATACTACTGCTACAACATGTTTCTCTCTTCCACCCAGGCCTCCCTGAACACAACTAGCCCCCCCCCCCCCCCCCCGAATAGGCAGGGGAAAAGGGAGAGGAAAATCATCTGTCTAATTGTCTTGTCTGAAATACTGAAATACAACTTTATGCACTTTACTAAATTAATCATGCCACAGGTCATCAGGGGTGGAGGTGTTGGCATATTGTTTGTACATTAAATGAAAATCATTAAAAACATTTTCACACAGAAAATAGCACACACTGAATCTTTGCCTATTGTAGTAATAATAATAATAATAATAATACACTATTTGTATAGCACATTTTATACAAAATCATACAGTGCAGTGCTTTAAATAAAAAAACGTAATTAAAAATAATTAGAGAGAGATAGGAAAATAAAAGTAGTGTAATTATAAAAATATAGAAAGGAAAAAAAATGCAAAATTTTAAATGCAGCATTTTGAAACAAAGTGCTGTACATTACGGAAATATATATTGTACTGGCTGGACATGCAAAATAAAAATAATACAAAATATAGCGTTCCTGTCGGAGGTGCCGTGTTTCTCTTTAATAAATCAAGTTAGATATTCAGTAATCATGAAAAGGAATTTTAATATCAAGTGGAGGATGAAATAGTGTATATTTAAAACTGAGGCATCTGATTTTTTTTCTTTGAGGTGAAACAGGAAAAGACATTAGATCTGGGTCACATCCATTTAAAATTCAGTGTGTGATGCTTACTGTGTGTTCCAAGTCCAGCTCCAGCTAGAGGCAATGCCAAACCTGCAAGATGTACTGTCATTATAGTTCATGACATACGTTCTTCCATTCTCCTCTCCTTTCTCCTTCCTTGACCTGCTTCCTCCTTCTCCCTCTCTGCTTACTGACACTCTTATTTACTCCCACTGTAAAATCTTAATAAAAATAGGAATAATTACAAGTGAAAACGGGCTCAGCACCACTGTTGACAACTTGGCAACATCATTTCTCAAAAGTGAGAAATCAAGTGACTTTTTGGCAAAAATGTATACATGTTGGACTTCCGGTTAGCACATGGAGGAAGAAAGACACACTCTTCCATAGCTCTATAATAAGTAAGTCTGATAATAAGTTATAAATTGTGTTCTTTCTACAACCATTGCTTCCATTTCAGTTTATGAAAGTCTAAGCACGTGCACATGCGCACAATTTCAGGAAGATTGAGATTCATCAGGAAACAACGTATGAACACGCATACACAGGGCTTTATAAATCTGATGAAAAATTCCTATTTTGTGCATACAGATATCTACACTTAAATATACACAAAGTTTTATTTATTATACATGCACATGTGCATACACTTGACTTATTGTCTATATATTTATGTTATTGTTAAATTTACTTTTATTTCTTGTATTAATAAAAATGTATTTATTTGTGCTACTATATTTGTGCCTATTTAATTCAAAGAGGTCTGATGATCACAGCACTGCCCATACACAACATAGCCCCTCCCTCGCAAATATATTCACATGCAATAAACAATGTGATCTGGTGACTTGTCAACTTTTTGAGCAGCTGATAGCTACTTTCCTTGGTAAAGAGTTGGCAACACTGTTTAGCGCTAGTTCCATGCTTGACACATGCATACACTTAGCAAGGACTACTACACTACTGTGACATCCTCAACAAAAGATAACAGCGAAGTCAAAATGGCACAACACAACAACCAGAGGACATGAGTCTTCTACTAGCTAGTCAAACGCTTCGACAAGCAATGGATAAATCGATCTTCCAATGCCATGGAAGTGACAACGATGGCAGAAGAAGCAATAACATATGGGCATATAAAGGTTTTTTTCAGGTGATGTACAAATGATTGGTTGGCCTGACAACCACTACTCCAGGCAGTCCACCGAAGATCTGGTCTGTGACACGCTGGAATAGCGCTGAAGCTGATCCGATACCAAAAGAGAGTCGACAATATCTAAAGAGACCTATATGTGTTGTTCATCCGTATGCATTTTCGTGTAGGCTTGATAAAGGGCAATCTTGCTGAACTTCTGGCTTTCACTAAGACAATCAAACATGTCATCAATATGAGGAAGTGGGATACTGGTGGGGTCACTTTCATAACGCCACATGTTACATTACAGTAATTTAGCAGACGGTTTTATTCAAAGCGACTTACAATAAGGGCATTCAACATAGGTAGGCAAGAAAACTACTAGTCACCAGAAATCGTAAGTGCATTTCCTTCCTCAACAAGCAACTAAGAGCATAACTAGTGTTAAGGTAAGAGTGCAAGTTAGCAACCTACTTTATCTTAAACAAATAAATGAACCAAATAAACAAGAGCCAATAAACAAGAGCTCAGACACATAATTGACAACAAATAGGCAAGGCTAAGAGGAAGGGTCAGGGTAGTGTTTCCTGAAGAGGTGGGTTTTCAGCCTGCGGCGAAATGACCATGACCATGTAGATTGGCTGCAGGGACCTCTGAGCGACGGGGCAACCCGTCGCCTTGAGGCAGCAGAGCAAAGTGGTCGGGCGGGGGTGTAAGGCTTGACCAAAGCCTGGAGGTAAGAAGGAGCTGTTCCTTTCACTGCCCTATAGGCTAGCACCAGGGTCTTGAACTGGATGCGAGCTGCTACAGGGAGCCAGTGTAGAGAACGGAAAAGGGTAGTTGTATGGGAGAACACCAGACGAGTTGCAGCTTTCTGAAGAAACTCCAGAGGTCTGATGGCAGACGCCGGGGCACCAGCAAGGAGGGAGTTGCAGTAGTCCAGGCGGGAGATGACAAGTGCCTGGATGAGCACCTGCGCTGCCTTGTCAGTGAGGAAGGGGTGAATCCTCCTGATGTTGTAGAGGAGGAATCTGCAGGAGTGTGTCACTGATGCGATGTTTGCCGAGAACGACAGTTGGTCATCCAGGGTCACACCCAGATTCCTCGCAGTCCGAGTTGACGTCACCACAGCATTATCAATGGTGATGGCCAGGTCTCGGTGCGGACAGCCCTTCCCCGGGAGGAACACCAGCTCAGTCTTGTCCAGGTTGAGCTTCAGGTGGTGCATCGACTCCGACACTCCGAGATGTCTGCCAGACATGCAGCAATGCGTGCCTCCACTTGTGTCAGAGGGGGGAAATGACAGGACCAGCTGGGTGTCATCTGCACAGCAGTGGTGGGAAAAGTCGTGTGAATGGATAACAGAAACAAGAGATGTTGTGTAGAGAGAAAAGAGGAGATGACCTAGAACCGAGCCTTGCGAAACCCCAGTAGTGAGCCTGCATAGTTCTGACACAGACCCTCTCAGCGTCACCTGGTAGGAGCGATCCGTTAGGTAGGAGGCAAACATGGAGTGCAGAGCCTGAGACACCCATCCCCTCAAGGGTGGAGAGGAGGATCTGGTGGTTCACCGTGTCAGATGCTGCAGACAGGTCCAGGAGTATCAGGACAGAGGAGAGTTTGCTCTAGCGGCATGGAGCGACTGTCACTGCCAGGAGGGCAGTCTCGGTCGAGTGACCCACTTTGAACCCAGACTGGAGGGGATCCAAGAGGTTGTTCTGGTGGAGGCACAAGGACAGTTAATTGAAGACAGCACGTTCAAGAGTTTTTGATAGGAAGGGTAGAAGGGAAACCGGTCTGTAGTTCTTGACCTCAGAGGAGTCAAGTGTTGGTTTCTTCAGAAGGGGGATGACTTGCAGTCTTGAAAGCAGAGGGAAAGCATCCAGACACCAGAGACGTGTTGATGAGGTGGGTCAGGAAGGGAAGGTGTTCAGGTGCAGTAGACTGTAGCAGAGCGGATGGGACCGGGTCAAGGGAGCATCTGGTGGGGCGGCTAGATGTAACCAGGTGAAGGACCTTGTTTGGGAGAGGGGAGAAAAATGGGATAGGCAGGGAGTTGGGGAGGGTGGTAGAGAGGGATGGGTGGAAGGCAGACAGATGTGGTTGGTGCGCAGGTCACCAGCCGGGGGGTGAGGGAAGGAGTATCAGCTATCGTTGACCTTCTTGTCAAAGAAGTTGCCGAAGTTGTCAAGGCTGAGGGAGGAGGTGGGAGGAGGGGAGAGAAAGTTTCAAAGAGTTTTTTAGGGTTGGAAGCAGAAGTTTGAATTTTAGTGCAGAAGAAAGCAGCTTTAGTAGCAGATAGAGAGGAGGAAAAAGTGGAAAGGAGAGATTGGAAGGTAAGAAGGTCCTCCGGGAGGTTGCCAGTTCTCCATTTGCACTCAGCCACTCTCAGGCTCCGTCTCTCAGTACGCACTGAGTCCGACAACCAAGGGGAAGGTGGAGTTTGGCGTGCAGGCCTGGAGGTAAGGGGACAGAGATTGTCCAGAGAAGAGGACAGAGTAGAGCGAAGAAGAGCAGTGGCAGTATCAGGGGATAGAAGAGAAAAAGATTCAGGGGCAGGGAGAGCAGAGAGAACAGAAGAGGAAAGATCAGTGGGGGAGAGCGAGCGGAGATTGCGACAAGAAGAAACCACGTGGGTAGGGGGAGGATGTGAGAGGGGAGAGGTTGGCAGTAGTAGTTGGCAGTAACAGTGTCTGGTTAAGATTAGGTCCAGTTGGTTGCCAGCCTTGTGGGTAGGAGGAGATGGGGAGAGGGCTAGGTCGAAGGAGGCGAAGAACGAAAGAAGAGGATCAAGCTTCTCAGTCTGGATGTTGAAGTCACCGAGAAGGATGAGTCCAGAGCCATTGTCAGGGAAGTGGGAGACTAGTGTGTCAAACTCCTCCAGGAACTCACCAGAAGAGCCTGGTGGGCGATAAACAACCGCGATGGTGAGCTTGACTGGATGAGAAACAGTGACAGCATTAAATTCAAAAAGGAGGAAGGAGAGAGTTGTGGCAGAGAAAAAAAAAAAAAAAAAAAAAAAGTGTATTTCCGTTTGCTGGAAGTTAGCAGGCCAGTACCACAGCCTTGCCTCGCAGCTCTGGGAGTGTGAGAGAAAGTACACATCTGACAGAGCTGTGGGCGTGGCAGTGTTTTCTGGGGTGATCCAAGTCTCAGAGCAAGAAAGTTGAGGGAGAGCAGGGATGCTAGCCTGAGATGAACTCAGCTTTCGGCACAGCTGACTGGCAGTTCCACAGCCCCCCTGCCACCACTTGCTCAACATGAGTTGTGAGAGTAGGATGGATGAGATTAGTGGGGTCGCGGCGTCTGGGTGTGACTCAGCATCTGTGCGACCACCGGAAAGAGGAGAGGACAGGAATGGGAAGCAAACACATGGTAGATCACAATACAATGATAAGGTTTATGAAGAGAAGAAGCACCTAATCTTCGAAGGTCGTTCTTTGAAGAAGCCGGGCTTGAAAAAGTCGCCTGTTGCCTTTGTTCGTCTAGCCTTCGTTTGCCTGACGCTTTCAAAGCAGCAGTGGTTTAAGACTGCTTCCACTGATTGCTAATTGTCTGCCAGGAGTGCAGGCCCCGCCCAGACAATTAACAACGCAATTGGCCTAGCTTGGGTGAAACTACCTTCAATAGGAGCTATGACACAAACAAAAACTGACCAACTAGCAGCTAACAATAGACTACTGAAACTAATACTTAAGCAATCAAAGTACAGCTAACAGCAATCTGGTAAGCAAGAAGAATATACTCAGACTATTCTAGATGAGTCAAGTAGTTCAGAATCCCTCCAGAAGTTAAATACACATGTTCTCACTCCATGTACATGTTCTCATTCCTCCCATCTTTCTTCACAAACGCTACAGTGGGACCTTCCATTCACTCATGCTGTCAGGCTCCACTCTTTACCAGAGCATCGATATTAGCTTCCACATTTGGTTGGATAGCATCTAGTTTCGTCTCGTCTTCATCCCACAATCACATACTGCGTATCTCCTACAGGTTGTGACCCAACAATGAAGAAACCATTTCAATATGATCAGAGGTAGAAAGATGACGATACAAAAGAGATTTATAAAACAGGTTGGTCAGTATGATACCAAATTTTAAGTGTTTATTCTCCCCGTCTGATATTGATATTGAGACATTGCAACCCCTGTCAGCATGTTTCTGTGCATAAGCTTGACTGCTTATGATTCACACATGAATCCAGTTTCTAGGTGTAAGAGCTGAAAAAGGGTGGTGAAGGATTTACCTCAATGTGGGGTAAAATATAGCCTAACATGCATAAAACTGGTCTATGGTCTATGTTCACATCCGCAAAGCCACAAAAATAGCTATCCATGAATGACTTGTGCTTTCGATGTGGTCTTCACAGACAGAAAGCACAGGGGTGTCTTGACCCCCAAAACCCAAATCCCACTGCGTCAGCTGGTTTTTATTGACACACCCCCTGTTGCCTGGCATGAGTCTATCCACCAAATTACCAAACTGCTAGTTAGTTTACCCATAGTGATAACTGAAACAAAAACCCAGCAAGACTTCTGCATAGTTGAGGCACGCAGGTTCCAAATTATCTAGGGTAAAGTGCCTTGTTCAAGGGCACCTCGACAATAGTTGTTGTGAGAGGAGAGAGTATTACATTTTTTTAAATGTATTTGTAGTTATTTAGAACAGTTTTTCTAAAGAACAAGATCGTTTTTTATTTTTTATTTTTTTTACTTGCCATGTGTACTTTCTGATCATCTGATCAATTTAGAGGCAAGCCTCAAGACTGAAGGTGATTCTTGTACTGTGGAATGAGCTGATGGAAGAATCTTTTAAATCACTTCATAAAACACATTTTTATAGACCTTACTTTTTTAAAATTATATATTATATATATATATTATGTATAAATATATATTTACGTATTCTTTTTTTTCTCTTGAATGTACTTCTTCGTTTGAGCTCGTGAATTTCACTGTCCTTGGGAAAGCACTTTATAAACGCTCTTTTGAATGCTGTGAAAGTAAAAGCCCTCTGGATACTGCTGACGTGCTAGACTTCTCTGTAGTGCCTGTTATTCTTCTACCATATTGTTTAACTGAGAGGAAATGTAATGTTTGTACCGCGTTCAGGCATTGTGGTATGTTTACCACTGCAATGACCCAAACAGGACGGGCAGGACGGTTTGTGTGGGGTGTGTGTGGGTGTGTGTTCTTGTACTTCTGTCTGTGTGAGAATGAGTTTCAGACCTTCAGAGTGAGGGCATTGTTGCGACGTAAGGTAATTTTGGCTGGTCCTCACTTCTTCAAGGGGCTAGTTTAGGATTAGGACTTTAGTGTTAAAGAACAATCTGTGACATTTTCATATAAATAAATGTGTTTTGCTACACTCTATTGCCGATCAACTATCCCAGCATGCATTGGGCAGAAGGTAGGGAAACACCAAGCACCAACACTCAGAAACACAGGTCGAGTCGCTTTACAAAAGGCATAACTCTACCTTTTGTCTGTCAGTGAAAGATAGAGACAAAATAAAACATATTGAAGAACCCGAGGATTAATAGGATTAGGTTTAGTTTTGAATTTCAACACATCAAACATGGTGGAACTTCAAGCAGCTATGGTGTTGGTCCACCACAAAACAAAAAATTGGTCAATGTATAGAAATTGATCAAAATCAATCTCCAACGCTGCGACTGAGGTGCATCTTGTTATATTCTCTGTTGTGCTGGAGACTAATCTCGCCGGCGTTCACTCAGCTGTTGTAAACACACTGTAGGCACATTGTCAGACCAAGACAGACCAGTAGCACGGCACTCAATCCAGCGGAGCCTCCCATTGTGAAAACGAAAGTGAAACTTAAAATTCTACAATTTGGCCCAACACTGCTTTGGTATGAACATGACATTACAAAAGCTTGTATTGCTGCACCATCACCCTTAACACTGGAGCTCCACAAGGATGTGTCCTGAGCCCCCTGCTGTACTCCCTCTACACAGTCCACTGGTTGTAGAGTTCAGGAGGAGGCACCAGAAGACCTACACCCCCCTCACGATCAACGGGTCCCCAGTGGAGAGGGTGAGCAGCCTCAAGTATCTTGTTGTGCAAATCTCATAGGACCTGACATGGACACTACACGCGGACACCCTGGTCAAGAAGGCGAGACAACGCCTTTACCACCTCAGACAGCTGAGGAAATTCAAGCTCTCCCCCCAGATCCAGAAAACCTACTCTGGGGCCATAGAGAGCATCCTGTCGGGGAGCATTACTGCCTGGTAAGCCAACTGATCCTCTCAGGACCGCAAAGCCTTGCAGAGGGTGTGACAACACTCCCCACCCTGCAGGATATTTACCAGCACCAGGGCCAACAGGATCATCAAGGATATTTACCTATCCCAACAATGGACTGTTCAGACTGCTGACATTAGGCAAGCGCCTCTGCAGTCACATAGGCCAAGACAGAGAGGCTCAGGAGGAGCTTCTATCCTCAGACACTAAACTAACACACATCCAACCAATAATGACTCTTGTACTGTTTGCATAACTTTTTTTTGCCACTGTTTTACATTGCACATTATTTTTTTGCACATCTACATACACTCGACTTATTGTCTATATATTTATTTTATTGTTAAATTTACTTTTATTTCTTGTAGTAATTTCTACTTAGTTTTAGCCCCCTTTCCTTTTCACTTTAGCGTAGTGACTCAAAGTAAACCACCGCGCATTTCACTGCACTTTTGTACCATTATGACTGTGTATGTACTGTGGAAGCCTTTGAACCTTGACCAATTAGTCGTTCGTTAGTTGTTCAATGCTGCAACTCCACCCGGATGGTTCCCGGTCCCCCGAAAAGTACTATCTTGCTGGCAGGAACTTATTTTGGGGCCAGCAACTATCCCAATACAATGCATCAATTTTCAGCACTGTATCCATTTGTTATACAATTTGCTAATCTCCTACTGCCCCTGCCCTGATTTGTTCAGGGCAGGGGCAGTTAGTGAGTTAGTAAGGTACAATAGTTACAGTAACAGAGTTAGATTATTTTATTGACAGATCCAATCATGAAAAATTATCACATAATTAATTATACTGCACCGCTGATTATTGTACAAGGTAAATTACATAAAATTACAAATCAGTATTCCAACATAATTTATTTTCAGATTTGCTTTGCCTGGTCCATGTTAAATCAGATCAAATCTTTTCTGCTGTCCTGCAAAACCTCATATCTCCAGTTGTTGTGACATTTTTTTCTTTGTCTTTAAAGTCCAGTCCTTTATGTGCCGAGTAAATTTGTGTTTAAAGGGGAGAGTGTTTCTGCGTTCCGAGGCATGGGACTTGAAGGTGATGTTTGATGTGGGGTTGTCGTTTCCAGTAAAACAAAGATGGATTTCCGAGGCATTATGCAAACAAAACAAATTAAAAAGCCTTTTTCAAAGCTAAAACACCAAACTGCAGGATGAAGTTGGACTAAGTTCCATGATTTTCTTAATTCCCAAAAGATGGCTTTTGGAGGTACAAGGATGTCAGCCAACAGCAGCTGTCCTCTCAGATCATTTGATCATCTATACCAGGGTTAGGCAGTTAAAATTAAAAGAGGTCCAAATTCCAGATTCCCTCCCCAGCAAGGGTCCGAATCATGATAAAATTAAACTCGCACTATGATTCAGAGGCCTATAATGTAGTCTATGATCAAATTAAATAAACAAAGAAAGTGCATTTCAACCATATTCATTTTCAATTATTATTACTTATTGAACAAGAATTTGTAATATTGTGAAGCAACAAGTAGGTCCAAATATTCCATGGTTGGTTGACTTGAACTTTTCCCAGCTCATTTATAAACAACCGTTAAAATGACCCGCCCCCATCGGACAAAGCCTCTACCCAGTATATTGTCAACGCCATTTGTCGTGTTTTTTTTGTAGTATATTCCCCATGGTGTGCCTATCACAGACAGTGGCGTCTCCTTTCATGCATCGTAAAAACAATCGATTTGATTGGCTGATTTGTGTTGTGATTTTAATAATGCACGTGATTGGGACCTTTCGCTGGCTAAGCTGTGCCTGTTGGAAAAAACAACAATGCCCCGTCAATATTATCAATGTATGAGAAATGAATATGGCTCGGTCTGGATAGAACCATCACTGGATCCAGACCGGAGTCCGCCGAGGCCTGATCTACACCTTTTGAATATCGCGTTAAAGGTTACACAAGCTTAATCAATTCCATCAGGATTGTTTTATTTATAATGATTACACCATCACAAAGGGAGATCATTTTCAGTCAAATCCCCATAAACCAGTATATTACTCCAGTAGTAGTCCAACGCTGTTCCAGGTGGTTATTCTAGGACTTTATTGGTGTGATTGCAATCCCCAGATATCAGGCAGAGAGTGATTCGTTCCCATGTCATTTGGACAAGTGTGTATGATCAGGTGTTTCGGGTGTTATTTTTCGTTACTCTGATGTTTTTCCAGCAGAATTCAAATGTTTGTCTGGTGCAGTTCCAATATTAACTTCGTAAGTATTGCCGTTTGTTCTTCTAAACCACTTTCTGGTCTGTTGCAATCAGACAGGATAAAATTGTTGTTGTTCGACCGTGGTTTCAGGCAGATAGAGGTTCATAGGTGTGGAAGTGGATTCCCTTGGAGCAGGTGATCTTCATTACCGCTCCATTCAGACTGGTGTCCATGATCAACCTCATCATCCCTTCGGCTATCAGCGATGGCCTGGAGAGGAGGAGAGAGAGTGAGGTTAAAGGGATAAGAGGGTGTTGTTTTCCAGGTGAAGTCAGGTGAAGAATGTTCGAATCTTGTAGGGTTAGAATGATTAGTTGATATATTGGCAAGTCAGTGTTGCTCGCTGCCGATACGATGGAGGTAAGTTTATGATTTTACTGAACAGCTTCAGGGGTGTCAGTCTATAAAACCATCAATGAAGTTGTTAGAGTAGGTTCTTCTCTTCTTACTGTTGTTTAGAAGCTGTTAGTGTCACCATGTCCTCTATTAGGCCAGACACAGGTAACTCAACAACCACTTTCACAGCCAGTGCTACACTGCTAAAACACTGAAGTACTCCTAGCCATGTATTCATGTATGAGCTATGAGCTCTAACCTCTTAACTCTCCATTATTGGTGTTTCATCCACGGTTAATGGCCACCAGCCCAAATTCTAGACACCACAATTGTATCTTCAGAGTGCATAGTTTTCAAATATTTTCATGTGCACAGATTTTTCATACATTTCTTTGTTTATTATGTTCCTCTGCTTTTGTTTTGCACATCCTCCATACTGTAACAAATACATACATTATACATTCTTATAGTTGTACTTAATATGTTCTAGTCTTGTAATTATATTATATATCTTAATGCTAACCTTTTCCCCCACAGGGATCAAAGGTTTCTTTTGATTTAAGCAGTGCTGGCAAGCATTTAGATTTTGGTTTGTCCATAGAGTAAGGCCAAATCCCAATTCTCATTTTCACCCCTACGGCTTTGGCTTGGCCCTTCGGCTTGGCCCTCGGAACAGAGTCACAAGGGGTAGTGGTAGAAATCTCTCCCTAAGAAATGGGACAACCCTTCAAGACCCTGATACGTCATCGATGACGTTTACATAAGCAGACGGGACAAGTTTGTTATCGGAGATTACTATGGCAATAATGGTATTATCACAGTGACGTTTTGCCGTTCATCTGATGGAGATAGAAAAGCATGGACGCTCGCGATTTGTTCACAATTTATACTTTTCACACTACCAATCGATCAAACAAGTCATCAAATAAAAAAGACCACTGCTTCATTACCAGACCACTTCTTGACAGAATAGCGTTAGCGGTGCTCTGTAGTCTAGCAAGCCATGCTCCTAACGTTACCCTGCCAGCCTGCACTGATATTAGAGGAGCCGTAACAAGTGCAGCAACTTCGCTGATGGACTTTAGTTATATTTCGGACGTCATATGCCATCAAAGGGGGAAATGCGACATGGAAATATGTCAAAATGCGGGACTGTCATGCACAAATCAGCCTAAAAACAATGTTGTAATGTAACTAACTAGCGAAGTAGAGACATCGGCATATTAGCGATTTTTTTGTTATGCTTGTTATAAAGAAACGGTCTATAATACATTGAAACGACATTAAACTAAGATAATACAACGGTTAGAATATTTTTTAAATCTTTATTAACAAAGAAAATACTACATTTGTGATCACTTTGGATGGTAGTGTAGCGTTCCCCATGATCTTCCAGTTGATTCGCAGGTCATTCTGGGAGATTTTTCCTAGCCCTTGGTTTGAAGTGTGCCCCTGAAAAATCTCCGTTTGGAGGGCCATGTAGCCCTCGCACTTGGCCCTACCCCTCGATCACAAGAGAATTGGGACACCCCTACCCCTTCACGTGAACGCGCAAAACGGAGGGGAAGGGCTAAGGGGTAGGGCCAAGGGGTGAAGTGGGATTCGGCCTAAGTGACTATAACATTTTCAGCCTGTGGTAGTAACGCCTACAGGCCTACAGATGGTGCTGATTAACCTCTTGAGCAGTGAGATAGCACCCCATAGTGCTGATTGGCGAAGAATGTGTTTTCTGGTGTGTTAAGATGGTAATATATATAACTATTACAATTAATTGTACAATGTCTTTAGATAATAAAAGTTTGACATTTTATTTTCATGATTTCATGGTAAAAAATAAGGACTTCGATGATTTGGGGGGGTGGCATGGGAGTGAGTTTATATCAAGCAGTCTTTTGATTGTGATACACATGTCTGTGCATTTGCCAATTTGTGTGTGTGTGTGTGTGTGTGTGTGTGTGTGTGAACTCACTGCAAAACCCCAAACTTGTTCATGCTGCGTTTGAAGTCATCTTTGAACTTGACAAACTTGCCCATGTTGTCCTCATGTTCCACTGAGTGCAGCAGAGGAGTGTCAACAAAGGCTGGACAGAGGACGTTGATACGAACCCCATAGTCACCTTGAGAGGCTGCATCCTGCGACACACACACACACACACACACACACACACACACACACACACACACACACACACACACACACACACACACACACACACAGTTTTCAGACTACTGAGCCTCACTGTGGTGGAGGCTCTGGATATAGAAGCTGAATACACTGTGACCTACATCCTCCACACACAAACACTAATCAGCATTGTATTTCCTTCTGAAAACCTGTTGCACTGCCTTATTTAGAGTGTGTTTGTGACTGTGTGTAGCACACGCTGTAACATACACATGTCTGAACACGTTCAAGCACAATCTGTTTGCGTCAGGAGTGTGTGCACGTACCACCATTCATTTAGGCAGACATTTTAGATTGAATTTTTGTTGCAGTGTTAGTCACATTTAGTAATTTAATCATTTTTTTTCTTTAGTTTTTGTCATATCTCTTACATTACAGTTTTATTTTCATAAATTTTTTCATCTGTAGCATCAATATTGGCTTTCAGAGAATCCCTGGAGAATATGTATAATACTCTAAAGGGAAAAAATTACTTAATATAATTACAAAATGTTACCTTGCTTTTTGATTTTTATATATTCCCGTAATAACAACAATACTACCACTACTACTACTAGTAATAATGAAAAAAAATTGCGTGTTCCTATAAAGTGTCTATTAATATATATTGTTTGTCATTTAAAAATTTGATGTCAGAACTTTTGATATAATTAAACAGCTGTATCTATATGTCTATGTGCCTATCTATATG
The DNA here is from genome assembly GCA_034670385.1 of Hoplostethus mediterraneus. Lineage (NCBI taxonomy): Eukaryota > Metazoa > Chordata > Actinopteri > Trachichthyiformes > Trachichthyidae > Hoplostethus > Hoplostethus mediterraneus. The sequence goes on from JAXDDW010000083.1 coordinate 498,580, forward strand.
TCTATGTGTGTGTGTGTGTGTGTGTGTGTGTCTTACCGCCATAGCTCTAGTGAAGCCAATGACCCCGTGTTTTGTAGCTGTGTAGACAGGCTGGTGTGGAGAATGCAGGAAGGCTGGATTATAACAACAACAGAGAGTAATAGACAGGTTAATAAAAAGACATTTACCAAAATGTTCTTCAAATGTCCCTATATAATATACAATCCATTTGTTTTATGAAGATTCAACTTTCAAAAGGGAGATGAATCTAGTTTAGATGATTTGGTTTGCTTTCTGTATACATGAATTTCCCCCAGGGGAAATTGGGAGGGGGGGCGGGGTCAATAATAATAAGCGTAAAAAACTAATCCCCCCAGAGTTGACAGGTCTGTTGGTTCATAATATCAATTTGTCCACAACTGTTGGTAATGAAGCAGCTAGAAACTGAAGTGGGAAAATGAACCCAGTCTGTCCCATTTGGTCTCCATTAACATCCAACTGGATCTGATAAGCTGTCATATCAACAATGACATCACTTCAACACACACATGCATGCACACTTACACAAGAAACGTACACACATGCATGCATTCACAGACACACACATAAACACTTACACAAAAAACGTACACACATTCCTTTCCTGAAAAGATTGTACTTGACCATGTTCGGACAAGTCCATGTGTTTGTTATGTCTAAGGAATGGCGAACACACACGCACACACACAGTGACGTTATCACTAGTGAGATCAGTGTAGAATGACTTCCAATGACTCCCATATGTCAGGTGGAAGCTAAACTAGAAAAGCATGTCCTAGAACTACAATTACCAGAATAGACAGGTCCTAGAACTAGCTGAAACCAGGGGAAACACAAGTTTCTCAGAAGGCCATTGACCTTGCAGTGATTAACTTCATTGTCCAGGGTTTGCATCCTTTCAGTGTAGTGGAGCTTCATACTCGTTTCCAGCAGTGTGCAGGTAATCTCTGAGGGTTACCCGTACCCGGAAATTTGGTTTGGGTGATTAGATCTGGGTCATATGTGGTTAAACAAAAGCCTGTATTTAGAGGACTGCTGATTACCAATGATTTTCATTCATTAGGTCAGCATCCTTGTAAATTACTATGACACCATCTTTATTTTGTGTAAACTGTAATTAGGATATGCATGAGCACTCATATAGAAAGACAAGTATTAGAATAGATGTGTCATAGAACTACAACTATCAGAATAGACACATCCTAGAACAACTACCAGAATAGATGCGTCTTAGAACTACCAGAATAGATATGTCCTTGAACTACAACTACTGCAATAGACATGCCCTATAACAGCAACTAACAGAATAGACATGTCCTAGAACAACAACTACCATAACAGACGTGTCTTAGAACTACAATGACCAGAAAAAACGAGTCATAGAACTGCAGCGCTTCTGCTGGGAAACGCGATTTTATGATATTAAACTACCTGGTACATAAAACATATAAACTATAGACATAAATACATATATACATAAAAACTATAGAAAATAAAAATAGAATAGGATAGAAAAAGAAAGAATAGAATATATATATATATATTTTTTTATGCTCGGATTGACCCAAGCAGGCGCTCTTTTTCATCACCGCCCTGCTTCATGGTCATATTGTGGCATACACTTACGACTGGAAGTTGCCCAGTACGACCACAGTCCTATTGTTGTCCAGTGGCAGCTGTCCAGCACGATCCAAGACTTTGTCAGTTTTCTTTAGTGATGTCTAACGTGTCTGAACTCCATTGTCACATTTGCCTAGTTGCAGCAAGAGCTATCAAATGACACGATACACGATGGCTGTGTGCTTCCACACTAATACTGTTGTTAGTTCATCTTATCTATAGAAAGAAGATGTTCTCATTTAGTAAAACCCTGCTCTTATTTTTGATTCTCCCACATTGAAAACATTTCTTTTCTCATGTTTGACTGACTGGTAAAGCAATAGCTGGAATCTCACTGTCTAGCGAACTCAAAAGTCGTAACATATTTAGACCAAGTTATCTGTTAGCATGAAATGCCAGTATAAATCTCACATATGAGTTCCACTGGTCCCATTTAGTTGTGTACATTAGAAAGTGTTGCACTGCTGGTGACTTTGATATCTCCTTGTAATTGTGCTTCTAGCAGGGAGCTGGGTTGGTCTATGAGGCAGGGACAGTTAGATTCCGCTCAAATGTACCCATAAATATGGATTTCCACAGGCACAAAAGGTTTGAGAAGATTAGATTGAAGTTTCAGTTTGTACTGACAATTTGTGTGATTTCAGTTGTCATCTCAGACATCCACTGAAAGTTCGATCACATCATTTCTTTTTTTACCACTTCACATATTATCGGTGTGTGCAGCTGATTAAGCGTGGACCACTGCATTGCTGAAAAATACAAAGTATACATTTAAAGCAGAATAGAGGCCACAAAAGACAAACTACAAAACATCACATCCAGGTACCATCCTGTCCAGTGGCCAGGACATAATTTTATCAAATCCAGTCTCATGGCTGTCTAAACCTTGAAAAACCCACAACCCACATGAATTGACTATTTGTACTAGAACAATCTTTATTATAAAATGTACTGGGATTTGGGCTGACCTGGGGGCTCACTGGGCTAAATAGGCCTGGATGAGTCTAGCCTTGATACAGGACCCTTTGAGAATCTTTCGTGGTATGGGTTTTTTGTTTCTCCCAAAGGATGCTTGACGAAAGTCGGCGAGCTCTATAATGAAAAAAACTACACTATCTGTAAACTACTTTGGCAATTGTTTCCGTTTAACAGCCATGCTTTTAAAGTGTTTTAAACTGACTTTGAAAGTTGAGAGAGCATAAAGGTAAAGTAAAGCTGTTGCTTTCAGTTTCAGGCCATGTATTTCTGTACGAGCTATCACTGGGTTTTTTGGACCCTAAGGTTCTGAACCTAACCAGCACAAAATGAACCGTGCTGACGCTGACACTGAGATATTCACGTTTAAATAACGGTATGTTAATGTCTGAGAATGCAGACCTTGTTGTTGGCTGTTCTATCCAGCCAAGCTCTACAGGTCTAATCCATGGCGGAGAAACTAGTGTTGAGAGTTAGCTCACTCAACATCTGGGGGAAAGGTCAGCTGGAGAGAGAGATGAGAGTCTGAGGTTAGATAAACAGACTGAGGGATTGAGGGAGATTCACATGAACAGACAGGAAAAAACAGCGGTTCAACTGATAGGGGTTTTTGAAGACCAATACTGTTTACCAATATTTTTACATTGAAGTTGCTGATAGCAGATATTTTGTGTTGATATTCAATGTCTTTAAATTTGACCATTTTCATGCCAAAAATACCGCAAAAATTATAATAACAAAATAATTAAAAACAACATTTGTTGTCATTTCGATGCATTCGTTTCAGACGTTGACCTGTTCTTCCTCTTCACAGCCCATGTAGGACATTAACCCAGTACCTTGGTCATGACTGAAAGGGCTTTTAACCACTACCCCATCCTTTGGTTTAATATGTGTGTGGTTAATTTACAACACAACTTCGTAGGTGGATGGTTTCAAATGGCAGCTCATTGTTTGTAGGTCAGCTTGTAGGTCATGCTATTCATTAAATAAGTTCAATGTCTCAACATTTGGTGCCAGGTCATGAATTCATTGATCCAGCTGAGACATGGGTTTCACACACCACTAGGTGCATATTTAGGACTTTCCTTCCCAATGAGGGCAGAATTATTAATCTCCATATAATGAATTAATGATTAATCTCTCTATATAGTTTCCATCTACATCGACATTTATTAAGCGAGATCTTACAGTGGCTGTGTACAATACCATTTGCAGTCAGATATTTTCATGCTCTGTGGGCTTAGTTTTTGAGAGTTAAAAAACCCCCACTTGGATCGATTAATGGGGAAGGTCTGAAGATGGTGGGGTTAGCTTTATTTTCATATAGAGTCATTGACTTAGTAATTAACTATAAGTAGCAGTGAAGCAAAGATTCCTCACATATTGATGGATGTAATGTAAATAGCAGAAAAAGAAGAACGCGCTACACGCTGCGCTAGCTGGCTAGCTTGGATTAAAGATGGCTACATTTACACTTAGCAGAAGAAGTATTCCCATTACTTTGATTTTGTCAGGAAGAAAGACAACAAAACTATTGTTGTCAATTGTACACTAAAAGCTAAAATATGCAGTATTTGGTCAGTCAGTCATGTACGGAGGTTCACAGGTGAGGTATTTTGAAGATAAGATGAAGCAATCTCTGTTTTTTCTCTCTGTTTTTATTTGGGTGGGGGGTAGTGTGTAACAAATTACACCAAAGTAATAAAGTATTATTAATTTTGAAGTGAGTAACAGGTAAGGAGGACTATATTACATTTCTGAGTAATGAGCCCAACACTGAAAAACATAGAACTACAAGAGGGAGCGGCAGCAGAGCTGACTAGAGAAAGAGAGAGACTGAAATGTGGTGCCAACTGAGGTCAAAGTTATAAGTCCAGTTTGTTTAAAACTAGTTCCTCCTTCCACAAATACAGCATGCCAGCCATCTCTCATTTTGTGTGTGCATGTGTTGTGTGCGCGCGTGTGTTTGTATCTGTGTGTGTGTGTGTAGTGCCCAGATGAACAAACAGTGTAATCAGCGTTGTGTGTGATGGGCAACAGATTACTGTTTCGGGGAGGCATAACTCTCTTGCTGGCATCTGATTTTAGGATTACAGCTCAGAAAAAAACATGTATTTCTTTGTCCTGCAAAAACTAGGAACTCTAGGAAATTAAGCCTGTTTAAGTGCTTTTTACACAGAAATGCTGCACAGGTTCATGTCTGATTTTTTTTTGTCTTTATTCATCTTATTGATTTTTATTTATTATTGGGTTATTTCTTTAAAGCATTTAACCTCTATTAAACTGTAACTGAAATGTGCCATCCAAATAAAGTCTTCTGTAATTATTAGCATATAAAATCTCACATAAATGGAAAACTTGAGACTTTCATTTTGAAGCTGTGAAAGGTTTATCTATGTTCCAATAACTTGTTTTTGCCAGATGGGACTTTTATAGATTATGTTTCCATTTTTTCAACATCCAAAGAAAAATGTAACCATTTGAGTATTGATGACTATAGAGTTTCTACTCAAAAACAGGAATGCAGCAATGTGTATAGAGACATGTAGGGCAATGACCATTAGACAAGGGTGCAACCTGGCATCACCAGCACATTGTGGTAATAGCTCTTTGGGAATACAGGATGTGAAGCATGTCCTTACACTGTGTATTAAATCAACATAATCAGTTAAAGTCAGTTGAAAGATTAGATTAGATGAAATTTTGATGTCCTCTGCGGGGAAACTGGGTCACTACAGCAGAAAATGGTACATTACAGTCATTTAGCAGACGTTTTTATCCAAAGCGACATACAAAAGATACTTGACACTATGTGGGGATCAAACCCACAACCCTGAGACTGAGAGTCTCATGCTCTACCGACTGAGCTGTCCAGGCCAGGCCTGTAAAAGCATACAGCAAAGAAAAATTACAACACTAGAATATGTTAAGTGGAAACATATGAATGAAAAGTATGAATTATAGCATTATGATGATGTGAAAGACAGCAGTAGAATATACTGAGAGAAAAGAAATGGTCCAGAGTGCTGTGTTGAGTATAGATTACACTTTAATACAGGTACATCTACAACAGTGGGACTTTGTCCTGTTGGCAGCTGCTCTGCCACTGACGGTAAGCTTACAGTTAGGTTAAAGTATTACACCAAAAAAAACATAATATGGACGCCTAAAATAGTTAATGTATTTGAACCAAGACAGCCTAGAGCACTGGCTTTCAGAGTTTTTCTGAAAGACTTACATCTAACAAATCATATTTTTCAGCTACTTAACCGAAAATATTTTATTCAGCCTGTCTGATACTACAGGAATGAGTTAAAGTGACATTCAAAGATTCCTATGAAATGAGAATTGGGTAATCAAAAACCATCCGCTTTTTATTTTTGATCCCAACTCAGTCTACTCAGTCTAGTTGGCCATGGCCAAACTTTTCATCAAGAAATGAAGACATCAAGAAGAAACATCAAGAAGTTGATTACAGTGATTCATATGACAATAGAAAGATGTCAACCAATACCATTAATCATAATAGGACTATAGAAAGATGGCAACCACTACCATTAATCATAATGGTTGGACTATAGAAAGACGTGAACCAAAACCATTAATCACAATGGGACTATAGAAAGATGTCAACCAAACCATTAATCACAAAGGGACTATCGAAAGATGCCAACCAAAACCATTAATCACAATGGGACTATAGAAAGATGTCAACCAAACCATTAATCACAAAGGGACTATTGAAAGATGCCAACCAAAACCATTAATCACAATGGGACTATAGAAAGATGTCAACCAAAACCATTAATTAAAAAAGGGACTATCGAAAGATGCCAACCAAAACCATTAACCACAATGGTTGGACTATAGAAAGATGCCAACCAAAACCATTAATCACAATGGGACTATAGAAAGATGTCAACCAAACCATTAATTACAAAGGGACTATCGAAAGATGCCAACCAAAACCATTAATCACAATGGGACTATAGAAAGATGTCAACCAAACCATTAATCACAAAGGGACTATCGAAAGATGCCAACCAAAACCATTAATCACAATGGGACTATAGAAAGATGTCAACCAAACCATTAATCACAAAGGGACTATTGAAAGATGCCAACCAAAACCATTAATCACAATGGGACTATAGAAAGATGTCAACCAAAACCATTAATTAAAAAAGGGACTATCGAAAGATGCCAACCAAAACCATTAACCACAATGGTTGGACTATAGAAAGATGCCAACCAAAACCATTAATCACAATGGGACTATAGAAAGATGTCAACCAAACCATTAATTACAAAGGGACTATCGAAAGATGCCAACCAAAACCATTAATCACAATGGGACTATAGAAAGATGTCAACCAAAACCATTAATTAAAAAAGGGACTATAGAAAGATGCCAACCAAAACCATTAATCACAATGGGACTATAGAAAGATGTCAACCAAACCATTAATCACAAAGGGACTATCGCAAGGTGCCAACCAAAACCATTAACCACAATGGTTGGACTATAGAAAGATGCAAACCAAAACCATTAATCACAATGGTTAGACTATAGAAAGATGCCAACCAAAACCATTAATCACAATGGGACTATATAAAGATGCCAACCAAAACCATTAATAATGTCTGTTGTCTAGTTGTGACTTTTTCAACTTTAATAACCCATCAGGACTCAAAATACAGTTCTTTTTTACCTGTGTTGCAAAAATAAAACGTACTTGTACAGGCTGAAAAAAAATGTGTCTGTCATGGTGTCAACTCCAGACATGTGCATTAATGAGTGTGTGTGTGTGCGTGTGTGTGTGTGTGTGTGTGTGTGTGTGTGTGTGTGTGTGTGTTTTTACCTGCCATAGAGGATACATTGATAATGATGCCTCCTTCCTTGCCATGCTCTTTACTCATATGGTCCAATGCCAAGTAGGTCCCCTTTATTACAGAGGTCTATAGAGACAGAGAGGCATCATGGTTAACCAATGGAGGTTATCAGCACAAATCTATGGACCCATCCCGCCTGGTGTCAACAGTACGGGATGGGTCCATACATTTGTGCTGTTAACCCACCATTAGCATGTCACAACAGAAACCAGGATTCATCACACTTCACACTTTTGGCCAATTGGTCAAAAAAAAAAATTACAATTGGTTCAGAATGCTGCTGCCAGAATCCTGACCAAAACTAGGAAATTCGACCATATAACTCCCATTCTATCCTCATTACACTGGCTACCAATTCAAGCCAGATGTGACTTTAAGGTGCTTTTACTTGCATATAAATCATTACATGGGATGGCACCGTCCTATTTATCCGATTTGATTATACCATACAAACCGCCACGTGCCCTTAGATCTCAGGACGTTGGCTACCTGTCTATCCCAGTAGTCAAAAAGAAAACTGCAGGTAACAGAGCCTTTTCTTACCGGGCTCCATATCTATGGAACAGTCTGCCTGCCTCAGTCAGAGAGGCAGGCTCTATCGACGTCTTTAAGTCAAGGCTAAAAACCCATTTATTCTCTCTGTCATTTGACCAGCCCTGAGGGAGTGGCTCAGTCTCGTCTCAGAGTAAGGCTAGCCTAGTAAGGCTAGTCTAGTAAGGCTAGGCTCAGTCTCTTCTCAGAGTAAGGCTAGACCAGTTAGCTTATCCTAGCTCAGGGTCCTGCCGATGGATATTAGCATCCTGCCTGCATGTCCTATTGTTCTGGTCTACTTGCTGCTGTCCACTGACGCTGGTCATGTTTGTCTGTGTGAGCGCGTGTGTGTGGATGGGTGTGTGTGGGTGAGTCTCCGATCTGTTCCAGGCTGCAGCCCGGCAGAGTTGGCGTCTGCGTGGTCCCGCCTCCTAGGACGATGCTGACTGAGCGGGCGTTGCGTTCTCCTATCTGGGCAGAGTTGGCGTCTGCATGGTCCCCTAGTCCTATGATGACGTCGACTGAGTTGCCGTTGCTGTGATGCCCCATCAGATGTGGATGTCCCACCAAAATGAACTTTCATATATTGTGTATACTCTGTTTGCCCAAACACGGCATCTATTGCACGCCCAACCGTCCTGGTAGGGGGATCCCTCTCTGAGTAGCCCCTCCCAAGGTTTCTCCCACTTTTCCAATAAGGTTTTTGTGGGAGTTTTTCCTTGTCCTCTGTGAGGGTCTAAGGCTGGGGGATGTCGTGTACTAATCATTTATTATTTTCACATGTTGGGCATTGTGAAGCCCTTAGGGACTGTAACGGTGATTAAGGGCTATACAAATAAATGTGATTTGATTTGATTTGATTTGGTCAGCTTTGGTGATTATGTGTCCACTGTAGCTCCAAGATTGGACCAGTTGTGGTCCTTTCTTTCTGAACGGCACACACATGTTGTACTGAGCTGCTATTTGCTGTTAGCTTGAAATCAGTCTTGCCATTCTCCTCTGACCACCCTCATCAACAAGGTGTTTTAGCTGACTTGGTGTTTTTTCATTGTGGCATCATTCTTCGTAAACTCCAGTTTAGTGCCAAAATACCAAGTGCACCAACTATACCACATTCAAAGTAGTTTAAATCAGTGTTTTGGCCATTATAATGTTTATTGAACAGCAACTGAACCCCTACACTCTGCAGGCTTTATACTTATGCTTTATTTACATCTGATGCACGTTGGGCTAAGAGAGATGTTTGTGTAAAAGGGATACTGAGGTATATGAAGAAAAATAGGGATAGATAATCGTGACGCAGCATTTTGCATACTATGCAATACAATGTATACTAGTGTCAGAGTTTGTCTATCCTCACGGTCACCACATGCATAGATATGGGGAGCGACAACAAATCAGATCTGGAATTGTTCTATTTTGTCTTTGTTTCTGTCAGTTGTTGGCAGGAAAAGTAGAATATACTCTACTGTATGCAGCTATAGATTTCTGCCACAGTATCTGAGTATTAATATCAGCATTGTTGCAGAATGACTAAGGGGGATTTAATTATAGTGGTCCAATGTAGCTGATGGTATCTGGGGGGGTTGGAAAACTGAGAGGGAACAATATAAAAGGAAGGGTGTAGTAGCTCATAATAGCAGGTGGATGTCAGATGTCCATGTAGAGGCTTGCTGAGCTGAGGACCTGAGCTGAGGACCTCCAATATGGCCACCAGAGCGCATGTTATGTCACCTGAAAGCCCTCTATTGGGTCTCTATGGTGGTCTTATAAGCTCTATCCTAGCATACTGTAGTCTTCTTGTCATTATTATTACACCTCCATGTCTTACCAGGTTGACTTGTATGGTCTTCTCCCAGTTCTTCTCGTTGTTGATGCCGGCGTTATTGATGACGATGTTGAGATGACCAAACTCATCCACCGTTTTCTGGAAGGCTTCTACATCGCACAGAGAAAATGCAGAAATTAGATTATTATTCTGGTTATACATGGTTGAAATATCTGGTTGATTAAATGGTATGTGTGTATATATATTTACACACATATATATGGTACATAGTATAGTCATCAGCAAACTTAGGCCATTGTTACAGTTTTCTGATTGCGTAGGCACGATCTTTGAAACTATAGGCTATTTTTGCAAAACTCGACACACTAACCACAAAACCATACACCAAACCAGCAAAACATTATACATCTCTTGCAAGAGCAAACAATTCTTGCAAAACTCTTCAAACTCTTTTAAAAACTAGTTTTTTGCGTTAATACAGTACACACAAAAAAGAATAAGCACACGAAGCACCAACTATGCACTGATAGTGTAAATGAAAAACACTTGTGGCTTTTGCTTTTTCTGTGTGCAGGACAGAGCAATTTGCAGTAAAGTTTTGTCATACATGTAGTAAACACACACAGGTATCCAAATGTGTAAAGTATGGATGTGTATTCTGAACATAACACACTATCAAATACAAATAAGGGGGGAAAGTTTTGGGGGTTTTTTTCTCAAAATGTTCTAACACTCCTCAAACAACACAGTTTACAAGCACAGTAGAAATAAACAAAAACATGTGTGTTGGAATTTTTTTTAAAAAAGGCTAAATTTGGCCTTCTTTGTGGGTCTGGCCATAAGACTTCATCCACATCATATGCAATGCTGTCTTGAGCTAGGCAGCGTGGAAAGTGTCGCCTGGAGTGCCATATCCAGGCCTGGCATGCCCCCTGATCGATGTCTCCACTAGCCTCCTCCATTGCCTGTAGAAGGGGTATGCGTTGGTGGGGCTGGCGATCATACACCTTCCAAAACCATGCAGAGAAGAATTCTTCAATAGGATTCAAGAACGGAGAGTATGGGGGGAGATTTAGTGCGATGAAAAGTGGGTGACCTGTGAACCAATTGCAGACCAAAGCAGCACAGTGGAAATGTTGTTATGTTGCCATGGGACGTTGATGATGGCACCGTGTTTTTGCGAGGTTGACACATATATATATATATACAGACATATATTAGCTTATGATACATTGCATCTGCTTCTAGCTCCATGACTCTCGGAAAGAAACAAGACAAAACAATGTAGCACCATACACTTCCAGATCCAGTACCAATGATAGGATAGTATAGCTTACTTGCACATATTCATATCTCAGTTGTTTTACACGGTCACAACTTGGTCAACCGCAGTCGCTCTGATTTCATCAGTTATCCTGACTCCTCTTCCTCTTCCTCTTCTCTGTCCTCTCCTTCTTCCCTGTCCTACTTCACCTCTTCCTTCTCCTCCTCGTCCTTCTCCTCCTCCTCCTCCTCCTCCTCGTCCTCCTCCTGTTCTCACCCCTCTTACTCTCGGTCTAATATTGGCCTCCATTGTTGTTAAGACCAAATGTTTACCTGTGGACTATTTATAGTGCTCAAGCTCTGATTTGTAAGTGAACTCATTATCTAAAAGTGTTTTCACATGTGTCAATGTGGAAAGGCAATTGGCAAAATAGTGTAGCAATGTTGAGACACTTGGTAAATGCATTGGCTACGTGTTACAGTTTTTACGATCACTAATAAGCGTTTACCTATACTTAAGATACTTTTTCTAAACTCCTAACACAGCAATTCACCTACATCACACAATTAGCCAAATAGTTAATTTTCTGCTCAAAACCACATTTTGTTAATTAAACACCAACTCTACATTTCAAAATGCAAAAAAACTTTCTCTACATACACTAACCCGACTCAATATCACATCATTCTTTCAAAACACTAGCACGTGTTTTCTATCAGAGAGGAACATATAGTCAATCATAGCACAACGACTTTCAAAATACTAACAGCATTACAAAAACTGCATTACTTTTCATGTTTCAGTTCTACCTGCATACAATAGACAATATGAAATCCACTGTTTTTTATAATTCAGTTTCCTTTTACTGTGAACCACTGTTTTGGTTGAGTGTTGAATATGTGCATTTTTGGCTACATACTATCTTTACTTTATTGAAATGTACTGTAGAAAAAAATAGTAAGTGACAGAATTGCTGCAGTAAAAGCTTTATTAGCAACATGAAATTGCTGCCAGTGATGAACAAAAAATCCAACATACATGGCCTTTGGTTCCAAATGTGTAAAAATAAAATACTCAAATACAGTAAAAAAAAGGCACAGAAGGGAAAAAACACCAAAATGCACAGTCCTGTTCTACAGTTTTTTACAGTCGCTAACATCCTTTTGTCCAATCTGTACTTACATTTTCAAAACTCTAAACACAATTAGCACAACAGCCGTCTGTTGTGGACCAAACTGTAATCTATATGATCTTCAGCATTTGGCCACATGTTCTCATCCACATCACATCTTATATCGTCTCTCGCTATGCACCTTTGATAGAAATGCTTGGCATGCACAATATGTGTAAACACAATATGTGTAAACACAGTATGTGTAAATACTTTTCAGTATGTCCTACTGTATGTACTGTAACCCATGTTTACATGTAGAGTAGCATCGTGTAAAACTCACTATAGAACAAGACATATTGGACAGACACCATACCTGGACGTATTGGTGCCCGGTGCTGGTGACCTGCTCACTGTTCCATTCAAAAGGAACTGTGTACAACTGTTTCATCCGAACTCTGTGTTTGGTCTATTTTATACAACTTAAATCAGCTATTTCTCAATGTTTCAGTGATCTGTTCATTCAAAAATTCTTATCAGCTGTTTCCATAAAGCTTTTGAGCTGCTGTTGTTGCAGAAGTAATGGCATATTTTTTATGGATATTAGGAGAGATAAATAAACCATGCATTCCAGTTTCAGCATACTCCTTGGTGGTTTTCTCTCTTACAGTTTACTTGAATAGGTCCGAATCTGAAATGAAATTGCTACTTTTCCGCAGTTTGTCATCGGTTTGGTTTTATTTGCCTTTGCCAATAGACAAACCAACATACGTTATATTATCATGGAAGTTACCTGAATATCATGTATTTAATTTACACTGATTCTAAATTCTGCTTTGTTCATGGCCTTCCTAACAGGGAAAAATAGTCCCTGTGTTGCGGAGTTGAAATCCAGATGTTTTGTTCCTATATGCGGCCAATATGTCTTCAGGGGTGTTGCCTTCACGTCTTCAGACCAGTATAAAGAGGGGGTATGTGGCCTCTCACTGCCACCAACACAGTTTATCTACCGGCATGGTTGGATGGAATAGTTGAAGAGAGAAACATAAAGTGGTAAAACCTGCATGTGTCCTCACCTGCCGCATTCCACACTGGGACATCTCACAATTAGAAAACAAATACGTCAGCTAGACACACGCACACACACACACACACACACACACACACACACACTGTTGTGCAGCCTTGCATTCTGTGTGTCCATGTCAGCAGCAGTACAGCCACATAGTTAGGAGTAACACTAAACAGCATTCCATAGCTGTTAGCCTGCAGGGATTCGCTAATTCACTGTGAGACAATGAAACCTTGTTTCTCTCTCTCTCTCTTTCTGTCTCGCTCTATCTCTCTCTCAACTTGAAGTGTCTCCTACTCTAAAATAGTCTCAAAAAGCATTCTAAGAATTATATTGATATCCCTGCTTCCATGTAAGACATAATGCCTCCGGCAACAAAAAACATATACGCATGGTTACTTTGAGGTTTACAGTGTATGCAGTTTGATTTAAAATAATATTAATTAAAAATTAATGACAATTAATACATGTTTTTGAATTTATTAAAAAAATGGTGGTATTTCTTAAAAAGAACCATCTTATTTACAAGAAAATAATAGATATATTTAAAACATAGTCTAAAATGATATTCAGTCACCTAAAGGTTGGTAACAGGGTTGAGGAGAATGCGGCGCATTTCAGGTAAAATATCTCATAAAGAGTGGGTTTTTGATGCCAGAGATTGGAAAATTAATTTCATTTCATTTCATCATCAGTGTGTAATTGGTTCGTAGAAAGATCTATTCATATGATGGTGTGTGTGTATCATTTGCATGCAAAATTCAAATTTGAGAAGACAACATGGTTTAGAATGTCTCTTTTAGAGATTTGTGGGGTTTAGCATTTTATTTCTGTGTTTTTTGCTTTGTTTAAAATTTTGTAAATGAAGAAGTAGCAAATTAAATGCATTTGATAAAAATAAACTGTTGTACCTGGTTTCCATAGTCTGTCAAACCAGAAACAGGATTGTGATCTATTATGTGTTATCACCCAACACTTGGTCGGTCACGTCACAAATAAATCTACAAGAAGCTGTGAAAAAAGAACAAAATAGAATCCAATAGGCTAGATTACCTCTCAGTGCATCTCCATTGGTCACGTCACATTGAATAAAGCTACAGTTGCCCTCTCCAAACTCTGCATCCAGCTGTGCCTTGCACTCCTCACCCACTGTCTGGTTCAAATCTACGACTGCCACCTGGAAAAGGACAAAACACTGTTGTTCAGTTGGTCTTTTAATATTTCACATCCACCTACAGAGAGAGTGTTGTTTTTATCCAGTGCTGCAGTACCGGTCCGCTACAGCCATTCAAAGCAACATAGCAATGTTTGCACTGTAGTGCAGTAGAAAGAAAGAAAGAAAGAAAGAAAGAAAGAAAGAAAGAAAGAAAGAAATGTGAGCACTGTTCACATTAAGCTAACTACAAAAGGTACATTTATTGAAGAAAATGTGTAGGCTAAAGCAGTTGGATGTATTGCAATACGTTTCTTGAATTACCAAAGAGCCACACTGTTGTCACAGCTTGTTGTCACAGTTGTCACAGAAAGATCTAGTCATATGTGTGTATCATTTGGTTAAAAATTCAATTTTAAGACATGGGTTTGAATGGAATGTTTCCCTTTACCTCTGTCTGCAATGTTGCCACTGTGGCAAATTGGTCATTTCAAGTTATCATTTTTAATTGCAGCCCTTGTGAACACTTTGCCAGATATGAACATTGTGCCAAATGTATAGAATTGCAGTCTGAGTGAAATGCAGAAAATGTTCTTGTATCTTCAGTGTCAGGTTTTGGTCATTGTGTCTCAAGTTCTAGTGTTAGTGTATAAACAGTTCATTGTCTCATAACAAGATTAAAAAATAGTGAAATTATCTTCTCCTCCCCAAAAACATTATTCAAAGGCAAATTAATAAAATTAGTTTATGTGTGCTTCTCTGTTCTTTATACTATTGTCATCATCAATCACTATTTAAAAACAGTGCCATTTCCACCCACTCAATGTACTGACCTAAAAACCTTTAAAAAAAAACAGCAAACAACATAACGTTTAAGCTGTATTAGGGACATTAAAGCAATAATAGTAAAGCTGTTTTAGTAAAAAAAAAAGTCAAGTTAAAGGAGTTTTAGTAATGTTAAAGTAAAAGTTAAAGCAATTCTCATTAAATTAAAGCAGTTCTAGTATAAAGTCAAAAAAGTAACGTTAAAGCAGTAAAAGCAGTCAAATTAAAACACTTTAAAATTAAGAAAAATGTAAGCACTAAAGTTACAGCAGTTCTAATGAAGTTAAAGCAGTAAAGGTAAATTCATTCTTGTTTTTTACAGTTGCTAATATCCGTTTGTCCAATCTGTAGTCACTTTTTCAAAACTCTAAACACAATTAGCACAACATCCGTCAGTTGTGGACCATACCATTAACACAATTCATGTTGTTTTCACAGAATATGCAGTCAATTAACATGTTTCTAAAATGCTTAGATTTTCTTTACAAACAAGATTACCCAATACCAAAATGATGGATCTTTCTTGTCTTATTTACAAATGCTTGCACGCAGCATGCCAGAAATGAAAACCTAATGTTCAAAACCTTAAATATAGTATAAAGCCTCTACGTCTGCAACAACAGCAGCTCAAAAGCTTTATTGAAACAGCTGATAAGCATTTCTGAATGGACAGATCACTGAAACATTGAGAAATAGCTGATTTAAGTTGTCTAAAACAGACCAAACACAGAGTTCGAATTAAACAGTTGTACACAGTTCCTTTTGAATGGAACAGTGAGCGGGTCACCAGCACCGGCTCCAATACGTTCAGGTATGGTGTTTATCCAATATGTCTTGTTCTATAGTGAGTTTTACACTATGCTACTCTACATGTAAACATGGGTTACAGTAGGACATACTGAAAAGCATTTACACATACTGTGTTTACACATACTGTGTTTACACATATTGTGCATGACAAGCGTTTCTATCCAAGGTGCATAGCGAGAGACGACATAGATGTGATGTGGACGCGAACATGTGGCCAAATGCTGAAGATCGTATAGATTACAGTTTGGTCCACAACAGATGGATGTTGTGCTAATTGTGTTTAGAGTTTTGAAAATGTGACTACAGATTGGACAAAAGGATGTTAGCGACTGTAAAGAACAGGACTGTGCATTTTGGTGTTTTGTCCCTTTGGCGTGGGAGAGAATCGCTGCCCGAGTCAATGCGTACGTTTGAATGCAGTATTTGAATGTGTATTTGAATGTGTAGTCAGTTACCATGGTAACTGTTACCATGGTAACTGACTCTGAGTTTGAGTTACCTCTCTTTCTGGAACGGAAAACCCAGAGTTTCCCTCATCTGAGGGTTACCAAACTCAGAGTTTTCACCAAACCCGCTTCATAGAACAGGCCCCTGGGGTTCGTTCCAGAAAGTGGGTTTAGAAAGAGAAAGGTAACTCAAACTCAGTCAATTACCATGGTAACTGACTCTGTGAACCTAACCTGCTCGCTGGCAGGTTTTCTTCAACAAACCCTGACTTTCTCCCTGTCTCCTCCCTCTGCTGAACCTGAAGCAGCTGTCGGACATTGCTTGTCCTTTCCTCGGTAACCCGATCGATATTCAAGCAGAAGTAATTCGGGAGAGGATTTTGAGACCCCGATTAGATGTTCTATGTCCAGGATGGAAGAGCTGTCCGAGATATAATATGCCGTTTACACTTCACGGATTACGCTACCACCACCCCGAGCAGTCAGATAAAGGCACCTTTCATTTGGTCTTCTTTATTTCCTACAAAAACAAAAGCAACAGTTAGTATTTTTATATTGTTCCAACAACACATTTCACCTGTGACCATGCACCCACCTCTAATAGTCCAGGGGCCAATCCAGATTTTGGTACCACCTAAGGTGGCCAAACATTAGTGGTACCAGAATGTTAATAGGGTCAATATGAAAACATTAATATATGATAACCTCTCCAACCTTGTAGCATAATGACTTTTGTAAAGGAAAATTCAAAATGGCGCTTTACTTGGCATTTACACAGGAGAAATAGTCCAGTAATAATGTAACTTGACCTCACACAAATTGCAACAAAAGCTATTTTACTTGTATCGTACCCCTAAAGGTATCCTCTTTGACATACAAAAAGTATTAATGGATAATCAGAAGGGAAAATCCTGAAATCCGGGAAATTCAAAATGGCCGCCATCTGCCCTAGTGACAATAATCTATCTTGAGTTGTTGGGCGTATACCTGTTGATCAAACAATAGAAGAGACTGTCAACAGGGATACACAAACTCCTGGCAGGACAAAGGGCTTCAGTCTGAAGGAAGGAGCTATGACAAGATACTACCTCACATCCGAGTACAGGAGCAGATACCTGAGGCAGCTTAGGGACATGACTGGTGAGAATGACTGGTGCGAATGACTCCACTTCAGTCATCCAGATCTACAATTACCGAGAATCAGGAAGGATGAAGCTGATGTCCAGTCACTTGTTCAACTGATGGAGCCCAGCTGGATCAGTCCTTTCCATCCAGACCATGAAGACCTTGTCAGTTTGTCCACTGGCATTGCTGCACCTCCAGATGTTGCTAAAGACCTCATTGAAGCCCATAAAATAGGTGAAGATTCTTATGAAGATTTCAAGCAAGAGAGGATGGAGTCAGACAGTCCAGACAAAACGTTTCATGACAGGATTACAAAGAAGAAGCTGAAAACATTCTCAGACATTGGCAAGAAATCACATACCCTTTGCCACAGAAAATAAGTTATCCTCAAGGCTTACAGGAAGCTGTTTGGGCAGATGATTCTTGTTGCAGAAAGCAGGCAGCTGCACATGGGTGAAGTTTTAGCCCACCCACTTGGACCTTTGCCTTGGGCCATAGCCAACAGTGATGGGTCTCTTCATAAGACCAACAAGGCAGCTCTTGCCAGGGAGTTGGAGAAGCATGTCTCCCCAGCAGAAACCATCCCTCAGCCTTCAGTCAGTCTGATAGATGGAATGAGCCTGGTTCAAAAGATGAAGGGTAATGACAAAACTTTCTCCCAACTGGCAGAATCAGTATTGGCTCAAGTTATCCATGAAGGTGGTCAGAGCAAGCGCATTGATGTTATCTTTGATGTTTATAGAAAGATGTCGATCAAAGATTTGGAGAGAGCAAAGAGGCGCAGATTCAGGTATTCAGCTTAGGAGCATTGCCCCTGGCCACAATATACACCAGTGGAGGAAGCTTTTGTGTAGCTCTACAAACAAAACACACCTCATCAGGTTCTTGGTGGAAGAATGGAAAGGTCAACTTGAGAAGATCAAGGACAGAGTACTGTATGTTACCTGTGAGGATGTCTGTTTCAAGCTCACAAGGGAGCGATGGGAGGAGGTTCCGGAGCTATCAAGTACCCAGGAAGAAGCAGATACCCATCTTCTACTCCATGCTCTACATGCAGCTGAATCAGGCTACAAGGGCATAGTAGTCACAGCAGAGGACACAGATGTGATGGTTATATGCATTGGGGTCAGCAAGAGAATTCCATGTCCCATGTACCAGAAATGTGGCACTAAGAACCGTACAAGGTTCACTGACATCAACAAGCTGAATCATGCACTAAGAGATAGTGTCTGTGATGCTCTGATTGGAATGCACTCATTTACGGGCTGTGATACAGTCAGCGCTTTCAATGGGGGTGGAAAGTCAGCCATGTTCAAACAACTGAAGACTAACAAGAACTGCCAAGACACATTCAGAGAGTTGGGAAGCTCCTGGGAGGTCTCTGATGACCTATTTGGAAAGCTCCAGGAGGTAACATGTCGGATGTACCTGCCTTCCACAAACACAACTCAAGTCAACATGCTTCGCTACCAGCTGTTTTGTGCAAGGCGTGGAGAAGTTGACTCCAGTCAGCTTCCCCCATCTGAAGATTGTCTCTTCATGCATGCCTTACCAGCAAACTATCAGGCTGCTATCTGGCGAAGGTGTTTGGAGTGCAATCCCATCCTGCTATCCTGCTCATGTGTACGATCATGCAAATTGCCCATGCCTTGGAAATGGTCTGAAATGCGTAGACATGTGTAAGCTGCAAACCTGCAGCAACCAAGCAAATTAACTAGATTTTTCTTTAGAGCTGAATGATAGTGATGTGGACGATTGTGATACAGAGTAAGTTTTAGTAAGTTCTGATAATTTTTTTATCTGTTTATGCTCTTATAACTGTGTAACTTTATAGCAATGCTTGGTGTATGGAGTGTATGTGAAAGATAAAACACATTGGGGACATATTCACTGTTTGTAAGACCATTGATTTCCAAAAATATTGTCTAGAAGTCATAATAAATTATATATACAGAAATCAGGGTTTTGTCATTTTTTATGGGGGTAGGTTTGTTTACAGAGTAATAACTATCATTAAGCTACAAGATAGGCAGGGTTATCATACCAAAATATAAACTAGAGACATGTAGGAAGACAAAAATACCAAAATTGTTTGGCTACCTTGGGTGGTACCAATTTGTGAAAATATCAGTATTGGCCCCTGGACTATAACTTATGTTCCAGTAATTACATTTCTAGATCTGCCTTTCTAATTTGCCACCCCAAGTACACCATTTGAAGTATGTCTGGCGCAGACAGCTCAATTGGGATTGCACCTAAATGAAAATATTTTTTTTCCAATACTATTCCACCACTTAAGAAAGTGTGGTTAAATGTTAAATGAATACACTACTGCATTCAAACGTACGCATTGACTCGGGCAGCGATTCTCTCCCACGCCAATTCCCTCTCCTTTACGACCCTTCTGCTTGCTGCTTGCCATGGTGAATCGTAGTATGGCTTTTTATTGTCGTCGCGCACACGCTTAACTCAAGGTGAACATACTCAAAGTTGATTGAACTAACTCAAATCAGCCGTTCTGGAACCGAAAACTCAGACTTGGCCATCTCAGAATTAATCAACTCAGAGTGCAGGGTTAGACTCAGAGTTTGCTAAACCTGCTTCTTGGAACAGGCCCCAGAGGGGTGTTCCACGAAGCGAGCTTACCACTTATCCAGGCTTATTTCGCTTAGTCTGGCTCTGGCATCTGACAAAGCTGTTCAAAGCAAGAGGATTCACTCGTTGTCGGATAGAGGACAGTTGTTTTAACGATCCCCGTCTTGCAAGAGTGAATCCTCTTGCTTTCATATTACAGCTTTGTCAGAGTTGAGCCTTCAGAGTTCAGAGTTGTTGTTAAAAAAAGGTCTATTTCTGGTTAAAAACGGTCTATTTCTGTGGCGATCCTTTCGGTAATGTTGTCAGACACTTGTCAGACACACGAATAACAATCTGAGCCTATCAGTGGCAAAATCAAGCACTTTTAGTGGACGTACTTTGACCGCGCCTCTATGCCCGTACCGATTACTGCAATGGCTGCAACAACCATTGAGCCCCCGTTTCGCGACTGCCGGCTGAGCGGATGGACCGGAGAAACTCAGAAACTTTTGGGATCTACTTAAAGGTATGAAAAGGGATTTTGTGGACATAGAGGCCAGGTTGAAAAATCCCGGAATTACCCTTTGAGCTTCAACTGTGGTTTAGCCTGATATCTACCCTGCCCAGAGGCAGGCTAGTTTGGAAGCATAAGTTGCCACAGCAACTTGGCTTGAACTATGCTGAGCTTCTTTGTGGAACGGAATAAACCTGAAAATGAGCCAGGCTAAGCGAAATAAGCCTGGATAAGTGGTAAGCTCGCTTTGTGGAACACCCCCTAGGTCTCCAAACTGGTTCGAGGAATGTAAACAAAAACGTAAACAAACCAAATTTTTCTAGAAACAGAACCGAAAATAAAACGTAATCACCTTCAATTGTTCCAAAGTAACGTTAATTTGAAATCTCTATTTTTGTCACCTCTTTTCTGTGAAATACGTACCACTGGTGCTCTGAATCACAGACGCGTATTAGCTCACCTTTGAATGATATAGCCATGAAGTAATACGACACCTAGCGATACTTACTGCAAAGTGCAAACGCATTGTTTTTCAATTCAGTGTGATTGTAAATAACTACTTTAAATGATTGAATACTAGGCTTATTTAGATCAGGGTTCCCACTCTAAGTCAAATGTAAAATTCCCTGACATTTCCATGACTTTCCATGATTAAAAAGTTGAATTTCTATGACCTATAAATGTAACATGAAATGCAAAAAATAACTTCAAACACACTTTAGATTAGGGATCTTGGGCTCTGGTCCTTGAGAGCCAATGCTGCAGTCCAGCCCTCCACCCACACCACCTGATATCACTAATAAGTTACCTTAGTTGAGTTATTTTAGGTGGTGTGTGCATGCTGGAACAAATACCTGCAATGCACCTGCATATTTGATAGATCTATAGTTATAGCACAAACTTGACATTTAGCGTGTCTACCCGTGACTCGTCTACACAGTCACATATTTACACAGTAAATATCATCTTGTAACCAAAGGTCCTGAAATTTGCATTTCCCTGGCATGTTTGCATGGAATTCATTTTCAAGTGTTATCAAATCGACAGGCAGTTGAGTTGCTGAGTTGATAGGTAGAGCAGGAGCTGACAATGAGGCGAAATGGGCGCCTAAATGACTTGTGTAACTATGACAACTGCCAAAGCAATCGGCATACAATCAGCGTGTGGAACAACCCGAAGAGGAGCAAAACTACAAAAATATTGGTTTGTTTGTGGTAAATAAACGTAACATTTTACTTTTAAAAAATGAGACCCACATACCTTGTCCCAAGAATTTCTTAAATTCCCTGACTTTCCCTGTCTGGAATAGACTTTTCTAAATCCCACTTTCCAGAAATTCCATGACCCGTGGGAACCCTGTTAGATGTTAATATTAACGTTAAGATTAACAAATGTAAAATAACTTTTTTGTTGTTTTTTATGGCCCTCACAGCCTTTTAAATACGTGCATTTTTGTTAGCCTGTTTGATTTGGAAGTGAAAGTAGTTTTCATATGGCTATTTAAGTTGCCAATAAATATTAAGAAGGCTAAACATGTGTCAATTATTTTTAGTAAGGATTTAAAACTGTAAAGATGAAGCTGTTAAAGTTAAATTCTAGTAAAAAGAGCAATGCTAAATCAGTAAAGTTGAAGTAGTTCTAGTGAAGCTAAAGCAGCAGTAGTAGTAGTTTTGGTAAAGTTAAAGCTGTTTTAGTAAAGTTAGAGCAGTGAAGATAAAACAGTTAAAGTTAAAGTTAAAGCATTACATTTAAAGCAATTCTAGTAAAGTGGAAGCAGTAAAGAAGTTATAGTTAACTTACAGCAGTTCTTTTATAGTTACAGCTATAGAGCTAAGCCAGTAAAGTGAATGTAGTTTTGTAATGTTAAAGCAGTAAAGTTAAAGAAATTCTCATAAAATTAAAACAGTTCCAATATAAAGTCAAAACAATAAAGTTAAGTTCTAGTAAAGTTAAAACACTTCAAATTCAACCAGTAAAGTTACAGCAGTTCTAGTAAAGTTGAAGCTGTAAAGGTAAAGCAGTTCTTGTAAAGTTAAGATGAAGATAAAGCTGTAACTTTAAAAAAGTACAGATGAAGCAGTTAAAACAATTAAAAAAGAGTTTTAGTAAAGTTGAATCTGATTTAGTAAAGTTAAAGCAGTGAAGCTAAGCCAGTAAAGTTTAAGTAGTTATAGTAAAGTTAAAGCAATAATAAGTAGTTCTGGTAAAGTTAAAGCTGTTCTAGTAAAGTTAAAGAACTAAAGTTAAAGCAGTTCCTGTAACGTTAAAGTAAAGGTAAAGCAATTCTTGATTCTTGATTCTAAAATTAGAGCAGTGAAGATAAAAGCTCTAAATTTACAGCTTACAGTAAATATATACAAACAATAAACAATTCTAGTAAAAAGAGCAATGCTAAATCAGTAAAGTAGTTCTAGTGAAGCTAAATCAGTAAAGTTAAAGTATTTTTAGAGCTGTCTCAACGAGCAGTGAAGTTGAAGCAGTAAAGTCATAAAGTCAGTTATTCATGAAAGCTAAAGCTGTAAAATGAAAGCAGTCAAAACAGTGAAACTGAAGCTGTTCAGTTGAATCCGCAATACTGACCTTGGCTGAGCTCTGCAGTAGTAACTGTACCACGGCTCTACCGATGCCCTGAGCCCCACCGGTCACCAGCGCCACCTTCCCATTCAGAGACATTACCATACCAGGCAGTAGACTCCCTTTCGCTCTTTGTTTCTATTGATCTCTATGTCTCTCTATCTCTCACCCTGGCTGTCACACACACTTGCTAACGTTTACGTGTGTTCTCTCTTTCCCTCTCTCTGTATTTCTGTTGGTCTTCTCTCTTCTCTCGCAGTCTATCTTGTCTCTCCCAGTCTTTTTATTTGTGTTCTCTCTCTCTCTCTCCCTCGGTCTTTCTTGTCTCTCTGCCTTTCTTGTGACAAACAGGCTTTCTCACACTTATGTTGTTTGTCTTCTCTCTCTCTCTCTCTCTCTCTCTCTCTCTCTCTGTGCTGGGCTGCCCCCCCCTCTCCCTATCTCACAGCTTATCAGTCTATCCAAACACTGTGTGTGTGTGTGTGTGAGAGAGAGAGAGAGAGAGAGGGAGAGAGAGAGAGACTAAATAAACTCAGTATGGTAATTATAGGTTTTGTCCAGCATGTTGTACCTGCCCTCGTAGGGCACTCCTCCTCCTCCATTACCCTCCCTTTGCAACTTTCTTCCTTCTCCTTTCCTTTACACCTTTACTCTCCTGCTCCCTTCACACCCGTCCTCCTGGTGCATTCAAACTCCCTTAGCGCCCTCGAGCAAGGCCTCAATTAACAGTACAGAATATATCTAGAGATGCAGACCGGCACTCAGAGATCAAGAAGTCGACATAAAGAAATGTCCACTGCTTTAAGCTTACTTTCATCCAATATAACTTTATTAGAGCTATGTAAAAGTATGTACACCTCATTGTACAGAAAAATAACTGTGTATGTGCTCTCAATTCAACACATAACAATATATGAGGGGGTTTGGTTGTGAATGTGTGTATTTTCACCTTTTAAACCCAACAGCATCATGCCAGAATGTCTTGACTGTCTATTCTGTCACATGTTATTAATACATCTGGTGTGTGTATTGTATGTATTGAAAATGTCCTCTATCACAGCAGTGTACCATAACTCTAAGGGAAGGCTTATAACGAAAAGGGCATATGTGATGTGACACTTTGGGTGAAAGTTTGTTTTATCTACCAAAATAAAAGCCCTGGCAGAGGGCATATTGAAGTATTTTAGCTCTCCTATAAAGTTTGCTTAAAATGATGCCCTTGTAGCCAACAAGCCATTAACTGCCTCTTCCTAACAGCAACAGCAAAACCACAACAAACTCAGGAAAAAAGCACACACCACAGCCAAAAGAAGAGATAAATAACTGATACGTATCAATATTACACCCTGGTTCATGCATCACATTTAATAACATCACTCGTTTTGTACAAAATAAATTATCTTTGATATACTTCTTCCCATGGAAATATACATTTAAATATAGAGTAGACTCTTCATGTTGCATGTCATAGTGTCAAACGCTCAGTGGCACAGCAGTACCACCAACAGTGCTAGTGGTAAGACTCATACAGATGTTTCCCCAAAGCCTTATGAAAACAGAGGTTCGTTTGAAAGGGGGTGAAGAGAACTGGCATCACCCATGTTGACGCAAGTCATCAAAGGGAAAGTGAAAGAACTGACCTGCTCTTCAGCGACTCGCAACAAACTGCCTTCTGCTGCAGCCTGTGTTGCATCAAATAGATCCTCGTACATTCATGATTTTCTCTGTCATCTCAACAAAACTGAATGAAATCTGTCAGTGTGTGATCAAATAAAACTTTAGATTTGACTAAATATATAGAGCTATAGAGCTACAGGAAGTCCTGGGAATGTGCACATTGTTAGGGAAACTACATTTACCTATGTTACCATGGCACGGTTTAAAACACAGATCCATGCGACTATGGCTACCCTGTTACTGAAGGGCAGCTTCTTTCGCCAATACTGTCACACCCAGTGAAAAATCATTTGATTGTCTTCCTTTATTTTGTCTGTTTTCCAAAAACAATGTCAAAGCGGTAAGTCTCTGAAAGGAATCTGGGATCTTGACATCTAAAATATCTTAACTGATGGAAACGTTAAGGAGTTGGTTTCATTTGAATCAATAGTGTTGTTTCTTATCCTTTAATGGAAGAGGGGCCTTATTATTCAGTGACAGTTTCAGCCTTTTCATTCCACCATGAAAACATTTCTGCGGGAAGCACTACTATAAATAAGGCCAAACCACTGCTTCTGGTTCACAAGCTAACTGGACATCCTTACAGGAAACACTGGGTCCTTTTGGGGGCTTAAGTTTAGAGGACGCTGCAGAGTCATTGAATAGGAAGGCTGATCCGGCATCAGTTTATTTATTACACGAGGTGCACAGCTCTGAAGCAAAGCAAGGGGACTGCTTCACTGTTGTTGCCTATGCTGCCATAGAAAACCTGCCTGAATGTCGCTCAAAGCAAAAAAAACAAAGACCCAAGATACAGATTAAGGTTTCTTTGCTTTCCGATAAGTAATGGTTTGACCCTGATTCGGGGCTCTTATTCTGGAAAAGAAAAAACAAATCCTTAGTGACTATGGCTGTAGTTACAGTCACAAAACCTGAATTTTTAACTTGCCGTGCCACAGATCTAGTCTTCTCACGGCTGTCTAAACAGGGAGGAACCACATGGAAAGTGATTTTTCCTGTTCTGATGACCACCTATTACATTCCTATGTAAATGCAGCCTAGGGCAACATTGGGGA
This sequence comes from Hoplostethus mediterraneus, assembly GCA_034670385.1. Classification (NCBI taxonomy): domain Eukaryota; kingdom Metazoa; phylum Chordata; class Actinopteri; order Trachichthyiformes; family Trachichthyidae; genus Hoplostethus; species Hoplostethus mediterraneus. The sequence continues at coordinate 524,609 of JAXDDW010000083.1, forward strand.
AATATAGTAATACAGTAATTCCAATGGGAAGCTGATTTTTGCATGCAGATAGGAACCTATACACTTAGTTGCACAGTGCTCTCTTCTGGTGAAAAGTGGTGTTAACAAGAAAGTACAAGAAAAATCCTCCCTTCAGGAAAATACTTTCAAACCTTTAAACTTTGCTTGTGTCCTAACATTAATTTATTTGGTTTTTGTAGGCTTAACTACGAAATATACCCCCATTTTTAGACTTAATAATTTCTCTACAACCTGCGTAACACCCTGTGTAAATGCAACCTTATCGCGTCACCTTTTGTATTAAGACAAAGAAGTTTATTAGTAAAAGTATGAGTCAACAGGGACCCATTTGTGTCAATGATTGAAAGGGTGAACTGGAAAATTACCACAGCAGTTGCAGCATTACTCACATAGTAAAGAGGAAATCAAGTGCTTTCCAGTTTGATAGCACTATAACAGATAAAAACAGACATGTCCCTGGGTACATTTTACAGGTAATTATATGTAAAGGACCTACTGGCGTGTATGACTTGGTAGTAACAGGTGTGTGTGTGTATTCAGGTGCTGTCCATAGTATAGGGGACAACTACACACACAACATTGGCAGTTAAGCTGTAAGACACGAGTAGGCTAAATAGTGTTCAGGAGATGTGTGTGCGTGTTTTGTGCTTCAGTCTGTAGTTTGTATGTTGAATGTGTGTGTGTGCATTTGTATTTGAATTCCTTGTATGTTCTGTGTGCATTTTCTGTGTGTGTGTGTGTGTGTGTGTGTGTGTGTGTGTGTGTGCGTGTGTGCTCCTGGGGTTTTCAACAGTCCACATCTCTTTGAGGAGTCCTTTTCCAACCCCAGTCTGTTGCATAGTGAAAGCATGGTGCCTGTGGGTTTTGTAGTCTTTTTAATGGTTGCCTTCCATAATAGTAGTCATTGATGGTACTAGTCCCCCATGATTGTATTGTATCTTTTATTAAGGTTGACTTTTGTAAAGATAATCCTTCAAATTGGTGGTTTTCCCATATTTGTAGTCTTCCACAGTGGTTGTTCTCCGTTGTTTGTGAATGGAGTGGACTACAAATCCCATCTCTTCTGTTTTCAGTATTTGTGGTCTTTCACAGTGTTGTTCGAAGCCTCGGAATAGTCCCAGGCTAGGCGGCCAGACATCTCTCATTAACAATTTCAGATAGAAAGCTCACAGTATCAGAACATAGAAGTTTCAGAGTAAAATAGAAGTTTTATCTTAAAAAGAACAGCAAACTTTGTGAAAATACACAGAAAAATAAGGACCTAGGTGTATCTACCAACCACTTTTCAGGTACTCTTAAAGGAATACATTTAGTATATTGTCCCATTGGTCAACTTCACCATTAAGCGATGAGAACATAAGACACCAAAATCATTGTTGTGTCCATCCAAGTAGATTGTTGGTTCCAGTGCTCCATGCTAACACTTAAGCATACACTACGTTGAGTGACAGTAGGCTCCATGCTAACACTTTAGCATACACCAGTGATAGTAGGTCACTAGAATTATCCAAATCAAGATGACTGAACTTCCAGTAATAAAAACTTTAAGTGTGTTTTTATTACATGGCCTGTAGATTCATAAATAGACCTAATTCATAAAAGACTAGCAATGCTAGTTGGTGCCGGACCCTAGGCTGGTACAAAGAAGATGACTAGTGGTATCAATTTATAGGTTGATTTATTTCGTATATGATTACTTAAATGGGCAAAAGCAAACTTTATGAATAGCCTACTTCGATTTTTAGAGTTTCATATAATTATAAATTACTTGGCCTCATGTAGCAATGGAATCCAGAATACTAACATGTCAAGGAAACCTTCCTGGCCCAATAGGCGTTTACTTATCTAAGGGCGCCACTGCTGCATAGTGGTGAAAGTCATTTCTCTTGTATCTTTAGAAGCTAGTGTCCTCATACACTTGCTAATTTAAATGCATAAAAAGGAATGAAACTTTGCACAAGACTGACAATCTATGATGGACCTCAATTTGGTGTAGGCCAACCTAGGTCTGCATGGTCTGGATGGAACCAACTATCACTCAACATAGTGTGTGCCAGAGACGATTTTAGGACATGAGGTTTGGGTGGGCTGAGGTACTAAAGCAGGTAATAAAGTGTCCTGGAACAGATTGTAGAAGGATACTAGGTATACAAATATAGAAAAACTAAGATCCTATCGTAATATTATAAGAATACCATAGCAGATTAGAAAATACTATCAAGTAGGATGAAGTCACTATAAACTCACTGCCGAGTACCACAGACGTTCCTATAGGAATATTATATTGTTTGTAATGTTTTTCCTCATGAATTATTACAAAAATGCTACTAATTTGCTTTAAGTTCAACAATATTTTCCTTATATTATAGTGCATATAGCCTTTTAGGAGGTATGGATACAACATATTCAAGAAAGAGACATGAAATCTGTGATAAATTTAGCCCAGAGAAACAGACTGGTATACCATGCAAAGGATTCATTAAATGATTAATTAAATTAAAGGATCCATTGCCTTTGCATGGATATAGTATCCAGCCAAAGGTCCAGTTGTAACAGTAGTTCTGTTATATTGGGGGTACATTGTAATACATTTGGGCAATAAGCTTAGAGCTGTTGTAGTCACATATTTGTTTATTCAAAATCAGTATGTTTACCTATGAGTTGGGTAGCCTTTTTTTGTTGTTTTTTTGAAAATCACTTTGATTTTCTAGGGGGGGCTGAAGATGTTCTAGGGGTCTAAAATCACCTCTGGTGTGTGCTAAAGTGTGAGCATGGGGTACCAGAGCCAACCAAAAACCTGGTACACTTGGGGACAAGTGGATAATTCTGGTACCTATGTTAAGAGGTTATGTGTCCTACTAGTACTGGGCTGCATAGAAGGCTCAGTACATCAGTTTGCTACCCTGCAGACAGCTAGTGTTGTTTAAAATCAGTATATTGCAGCCTGGGAGGGCTGTAGTTGTTAGCAGCGTCATCATATTTGGAGATTTGGCAGTGGTAGTGGAAAGTATAATTGAATGTTTACATACATAATCACTACAGTGAGTGATACAACTTGGAATATTATCACTTTCTTTCAAACATTTAGCTGTCCAACAATCTAGTTAGCCATTAGCCTCTACCTAGCCAATAGCTAGCATCCTATCAGGCCAAATATTCACATGTTTTTAGACAACAGTAACTCTTAGCCTGATTTATCAAGTTCATATGATGTTCACCAACTAAATGAATGACTAAATGAATGACATAATTTGCAACACAATTTTACTTGTGGTTGGCTATGTGATGCTAATACTCTCTTTTCATACTATGTTCTCATCACTTAACAGCTAAGTTGACCGGCAGGACAATCTCTCCAAAACTAACTGTATTCCTAAACATCCTGGGGTCTGTGTGGTTTGGGATTTCCCTATAATTTAATATGCATAGAGATTACCTGTGGCAAGGGCCTGTAACTAGTTTCAATAGGCTTACTGGACGAGACAACGATTACAAAAAACAGGCTCTGCTCCACCACAGGAATTCCTCACATCTCTATGATCCAGGAAGTATCCTTCCCACCATATGTGTCCACTACTACAGATATGACAGTTCATAGGTTGGGTCTTGGCAAGGGGTTCACCAGCTTTCATAGCCTGCGGAACTCTCAAACTTGCCAGGTCTCTGTTTTGATCCACCTATAGTTAAGCTGGCAAAATTCAGTCCTGAAATAACAGAGTATCTAAAGTATTTGTCTGAGTGCACCATGCTCTGCCACCCTTGATAAAGTTGAGCCAAAAAGACTGCACAAAATAAATTAATAAACAATGAGCTACAGGTATCTACTAAAATAAAGGAAATGAGTGGATGAGGGATACAAAGTTTTATTGAAAGCAGGTGCTTCCACACATGTGCACTCCCATCATAGAGTCCTGTCTAAAAGCTTTGGGCAGTTGACCATTATCTGGGCTAACAATGCTTGAAGAAGAGATCTCAATGACTTTGACAGAGGGCTGTTGTGGCTTAAAGGGAAAAAGCCACCCTATAACACTTTAACTCTGTTAGAAAACAGCCATTGGCAATGTAACTTGCATTTCTGGGTCTGGGCTGTGGCTCATAGCGGTCCAATGCCCGAGTATTTTCTATGGTTAGTAAATTTGTAAAATTATTGTTTATTATTGAGAGGAAATAATTAAGCAAAAGTTTATTTACAGGGTGTTCACTTGTATCAAACTGTTACAAAGCCACAAAGCTCTGACTCATCTAGACTGCTAGTCTCTTGGTGTATTTCTTGGGAATGCATAGTCTTGAATGAGGCGGATTTCTGCTGGGTTTTTTTTATATTGCCATCTTGCAATAAAATCCTAATTTTAAAGAATTTCTGACTTTGAGGGACTTTGCTTTAACATTTTATAAGTTAACTAAGTATTATATGCTATACAAGAGTAAAACATAACTAATCTCTACAGCGTTTACTATATATATATATTATCTAATAAAATAATAAATCTAATTCTTGAATTTTGTTTTTTCAATTAAACTTGTGTCAATATTTGTGGAAGCTTTTTAGATTAAATGTTATACTTTTTGAGCAAAACCCCAAATCTTTACCAAAGGTGACAACAATTGGCACTTGACATGAACTTCAGTGTATAACACATTCATAACACCTGAACTTCATACTGATTCAAGCCTTATGTCAGCTTTCATTGGGTGTTCATGTAATAATTCATTTGTGACATATCAATTTAAAAATGAGTCAATTTATTGAGTGAAAGAACTCCTGGCAATTGCATTTTAACTGAAACACCATGATAATAATGTTGTCAAGGTGTTGACACTGGCATTGCATACCGGTTGGAATATGCACCTTGCTTTCATACTACCCATGTTTCCATGTGCTTCTCATCACCTTCTTTGGACTGGAGTTTATATTCCTAATTCCACTGTTGAGCTAAACTGGCCATACCTTGATCTGGAAGCAACCAGAAACATATTTTCACACAATGAAAAAAAATAAGAAACTGACGAAGTTGAATTTTCCCTAGATATTCCAATGATAAGCTAAACAAAATATTGTACATGACATAAAATATGAATAGGTCTATAACTCCATGTGCACCACAGTGCTCTGGTGGTGCCATGCCACACCCCATTTTTGCCATGCCCTCCCCCATTTTCATTATACATTTTTTTGTGCAGTTCCAAATGTGGTTGTTGGATCTGGATACACCCGCCAGCAAGCCAGTGAACTAATGGTCAGTAAAAATTAACAGCTAACCAATAAATAGTGAGTAAGCTAACAGCTAATTTGCATGTCCAGAGAAAAGAACGAGAAGTCCCTGAAAAAGTGAGTGATATAAGAGATGCTGATGAAATTTCTGAAAAACACAGCAGCACAACATAAATTTGCATGGCTAACCCCAAAGCATGTTTTTAGGTTAAATACAGTAATTGCCAGGAGGACACAAATTGTTGCTCAATAAAATCACACACTATGCCACAACTGACTTCAACAGGTGAAATCCAGGGTTCCTACTCATTTTTCATTTCTAAATTCTTATATCCTGATGGCTCAGTGGTCTAAGGTGCTTACCATCTAACTGCAACATCTTGGGTTTAAATCTGGCCCAGGAGCTCTGACGCATGTTATCCCTCCTCTTTCTCCCAGTCCTTCCTGCCTCTCTCTACTGATAACTGTCCAATAAAGGCAAAGATGTGTTTCTTCAAATTCTTATACCTCTATTTCTCGACTGGATTTGAAGATTTTGGTCCCTATTTGAAATAATGGATCATGATCCTTTTTTCCCTATTCTGACTCTTTTTCAGACTTGGAAATGAATAAATAAATATATTTTCTATACTTTTCTAGACTTTCCAGACCTGTGCAGGAACCCTGGGAAAAAAGCATCAGAGTCTTCACATATGTATCTTTTATAGAGCACCGATATTAATAAATTGAGAGAAAAGCTGTAGATTCAAATTAGTTCTGCCTTCCTGCCACCCCCCCTCTCTTATGTGTGTGTGTGTGTGTGTGTGTGTGTGTGCGCGCACATATATGCATAATGTATGCTCTCTCTCACTTTCTCTATTGCTTGTGTACATCCTCATGCCTAAGGATCTTATAAAGAACCCAGTAGAATATATTGAAGAAGAGAAAAGCTAAGGGGAAGCCGGCCCTGGACACAGTGTCAATCTTCTTGGCTCGGTCGATAAACAACTTCCTCATTTCCTCGTGAGTTTTACCCCCTCCACCTAAAGGCCCTCCACCTCTTGCTGCTCCAGGGGGATTCTGAGTGGCGCTTGCTGTCCCTCCTGGGGTGCTGGCCACGGCAACAGTGTTGTTGGCGCTGGTCTTGGGAATGGAGTCCTTGTTGTTGCTGGGTGCGGAGGCTGCAGCCGCCGTGAAGCTCAGCCGACTCTCGCGCACTTCCTCTTCCTGTTGGGGAGGCAGCAAGTAGTGGGTCAGAGGTCAGATAATAGTGGTCAGTCAATCTCAATCTCCCCCTCATACTGTACATACCTCTCATGTGCCCTTGAGAGTCATAGTCAAGCTACTATCCATATGTAATATTGATAATATTAACACTGACTGAGCTGCCGTTTGCTGTGATGCTGCCCCATCAGATCTGGATAATAAACTTAATAAATAAACTAATTAACCGTAATAAACTTTGATGCATTGTGTATACGCTGCTTGCCCAAACTCGGTATCTATTGCACACCCAACCATCCTGGTAGGGGGATCCCTCTCTGAGTAGCCCCTCCCGTGGTTTCTTCCAATTTTTCCCTAAAAGGTTTTTTGGGATTTCTTTCCTTGTCCTCTGTGAGGGTCTAAGGCTGTGGGATGTCGTGTACTAACCATTTATTGTTTCACATGTTGGGCACTGTGAAGCCCTTAGAGACTGTAATGGTGATTAATGGCTATACAAATAAATGTGATTTGATTTGATTTGATTCATAAAATCAAATCCTGTCTATCTATTGCAGAATTGATCAATACTACACCTGTTGTCTATCGGAAGCCCTTGACCTGAATTAATTCTTATGATTCTACACAGGTATGCGTGAATATATTTTATTCATCAATATGTTTCATTCTTACTCTCATTATCCTGGGTTTCAATGGAGAGTTTTAGTGTCCCATGCTGACAAGAATAATTATGGTGAACACTGACACTGAATCATTGGAGTTTCGGGACATTTTAATATGTAAATTAAAATATATTGAATATTGGTACACAATATTAGCTGCTTTAGTCCACTAATATTGGTATATAGATCAGCCTTCAAAAAGCCATAATTTTTCAAATTGTGCATACGTCTAATTTATAAAGTTGACCACAACTAAATAAACCTGCACACACACATTCCATCTATACATTAGTTGCGACAAGATTTCAGATGTGTGCACATTGTGTGCAACACAAGTTGCCGTTGAATGGGGAGTTCTATCAACATTAGTTTCCACTGTTATGCAGATGACACCCAGCTGTATCTCTCCATTAATCCAAGCAACATTAAATCTAAATTATAATTCATTTTGTTTCATCTCTTTATTCCTGTGCTCAGCTGTTTCTTATTACGAATGTGAAGCACTTTGTAACTTTGATAAGTGCTATATAAATGTATTATTATCCTTAGTGTTTCTGAAGAACACTGATGTATATGATGGTATGAATGAGGCCCCTCCACACCCAGCTCTTATTATTATGCATTCATGTGCTGTCACGATTAAGGGATATGTGACTTTCCCACCTGGCATAGATAGTACATGAATTGGCCACAGCTGACATGCAGCCTGGATAACTGCTAAGGCTAGAACAAGGTTTTTTTTTCACATTGACGTAATGAGACATGTTCAACTCGGAGCTCAGCACAGCACCCAAAATGCACTGTGTCCAAAGCGTCAGACACATAGTTTGGAAGGAGACATTCACCTGCCATGAACAAAACCATTAAAAATAACTAAAAAGATGCACAGGCCCATTCAAAACACAATCACACCCTTTGCTCCTCACTCTCCCAGTGTTGAATGAACACTGGGAAGTGAGCAGCCAGACATCAATAAGATGCTCCATCACCTCCATGCTTGTTTTTATGGCTGACCAAAAAGCACTTATAAACACACAAGTTGGCTTTCCGACTTCACAGCTCTGAGAAGAGTGCATCCGACATGAATGTGCAGTTACAGTAAACATTTTCATTCTTAAAATATCCTGATCGAATAACCACTGGAATTTTATTTTGGACCAAACGGGAGGAAGAGGGGTATATACAGTAATAGGACGATCCCCTTCCCATCTCTCCCCATTATTATTATTCAAGAGTGCTTCCGGCCGGACGGAGAGGACACTGTTCGCCGCTTTTCCATCTGTGCCGAAATTTAAGTCTGTTTAGTTTCCTTCTGCTTCCCAGCAAACTTTATTTTCTGACACTAACATTATCCTTCTCTAGTTTATCCTTCAACATCGCACAATTCTCTGTTTTTAATTCTACTGCAACGCTTCTTTTTGGATTTGTTTGCTTACCTGTTGCACCTGCTCCCCACCGCTACCGCCTACTCCCTGGACAACTAGCTGGCTAGCTAGCAGTCTCTCGCTAGCCGGCAGCTACCAATGAGCCAGCCGGCTCCCTGGTGGATACTCTCGTCCTTGCTCCATACTGCTACTGCGAGGCAAATTCCCTGGATAGCCTCTCAACTGTCCTGGTGCGGTCAGTCAGACCGCTGCTTCTTCAGCTAGCTGTCAGCTAGCCGCCCTCCAGTCAGCGAGCGGCTTGAAGCTAACGTTGGCAGCTAACGTTAGCAGCTGACCAAACTGCCTCCTCCGTTTCCTTGCCTCATTCATCACCACTTTTTCACTCAGCTCCGATCACCTGCCATGCTGTGGATCATCCTGACGTGCCTGTCACTTCTCCAACTCTGGTCATCAAGTCCGTGGCTACCGACAAACAACTTCAGGCTTATCATTACATCCTCCCCGGCTGGCATGCTCCTGCAATACTCCATCTCGCAACTACTCAAACTCAACAACTTCTCCGCTCCTCCGTGCATCTCAGCCATCAAAACACTTGGGGCCAAATGTATAAAACTCTGTGTAGATTTAGGTGTAGAAACCGTGTGTACGCACAAAACAGGAAACATGCATACGCTCAGATGTATAAAACCCAACGTACGTCTGTTCCCACGTGTTTTTTCTTCATACATCTCAATCATCCTTAAATTGTGTGCACGTGCACGGGCCTTCTGACCATGCCCACAATTTACTATAAATGGCTTCCAACACACCCCCAACTGCCTGGTTTGCATATAAAGGGCCAGCATTTAATTTAGTTTTGAGGAGAAACGGCGGAAGCATTTAAGAAGAAATAGAAGAAAAGAAGCGCAATTTTACGACTGTGAACTTGAAACAATGGTTGATTAAAACGACAGAAGAAAACGCAGATTATTTAGAAGCCTAAGCTCTGGCATTACCAACCAAATGAAACAAGTTGAATGGCAGAAAGTAAGCGAAACCATCTCCCTTTTAAAAGCCCAATGCAACGCTCTACCACAGAGCACGGCTGTGCACCACATTACAGCACATCTGTTGTGCGCTCTGGGGGTTTGTACATGGCATAACCATGGCTTCAATGCATACCCATTGTCACCTGAGGGTATAAAACATTATAAACATATTATACAAAACAATATTATATACATATATTACATTTGGGAAACCGGACATCGCTGCAAATTGCATTTTGATGTTGGCCTGTTCAGCTGCTGTGTAGGGAACCTGATGTATCTATTACTCAAAGAAATGATGCCACCCCACGCCATGGGCATGACCCGGCTCAGGGCAGCTCAGGATATCCCGGATCTGTCCTGCAAGCTTCAGCTGAAACGTCCCCGTCGCCTTTATAGTGTAGGTTATTCTTACTCCCCAATAATACGCGACAGAATAATAATATTTATTCATATAAAGATCATGTATTTATTTGTTTATGTATATAAAGATCATTAGAATTATAATTACTATCATGCATAGTGACAAACATATTTACTCAAGATAGAATGAAATGAAGGCTTGTCAAAAAAAGGTTGTTAACCACTCACGCATCACTATATAATCATAGTGGATGTTTTTTTTAAACAATAGATTACATCCTAACACAATGTAGTGAAAGAAAAAAGCTCCAAATAAAATGTCACCCAAATTCACACTTATGATCCTTTTTTGGATACAAACTCGAAAAATGCGTATGGTACGCATGGTGTTCAGAATGCGTACCGGTAAGCACATTCTTGCCGCCCGTGGATTTTTATACATTTGGACTCCTGCGTGGAAAGTCACGTAAGTACACTTTTCGTGCGTACGCATGGTTTATACATTTGGCCCATGGACTCCTCCGTCGACCCCATTACATCCACAGAGCCTCCCGCAGAAAGTTTGTTTACTCCTGGTCTGATCACTCCACTCTTTCCATCCCTTCCCTCTGGTCAGCCGAGCGCACCGCCGCAACTCCTGCACGTCATCACCACAACAACCTACACGTGCGATCTGCCTGCCTCCGCCCCCTTGCCAAAGCACCCCAGCGTGACCAAATTCATCCACATCTCAAAATTGCTCTGTTTAACACCCGATCCCTAAACAGCAAGGGCCTCATACTCAATGAATTCATAACTGACAACAATCTGGACTTTCTCTGCTTAACCGAAACATGGCAAAAACCACAGGAATACTTTTCACTAAACCAAACCACACCCCCCGGATACTCATATATGGACAAACCACGCCACCATGGGCGTGGTGGTGGAATAGCCACAATTTATCGCAAAAACATCATTACAAGTGCAATAACCACCCCGGCACCCTCCTCATTTGAACACCGTGTTTTTAAACTGTCTGGTCCCAAACCCCTGGTTACTGCAGTCATTTACCGCCCCCCAAAACCTAACCCTGCTTTCCCCTCCGACCTGTCTGAATTTCTCACACAACTCTGCGGCATCTCTCCATCCGTTCTGCTACTTGGTGACTTTAACATACACGTCGACTCATCTGACTCCACAACCTCTACAGAACTCCTGGACATTTTTAACTTCTTCACCATCACCCAACATGTAGATTTTCCCACCCATAAAAAAGGACACACTTGACCTGGTCTGCACCTCCGGCATCACCATCAGCAACCTAACCAGCACCGACCTCACCATCTCTGACCATCTGGCTATCACCCTGGACATACAGTAGACATTCCCTACCCCCCATGTTACGCCGGGGACACACGGGACAGGGAACGGCGACGAAGGGCGGCAAATGGCGCCGAATGGCCGCGGCTTGCAGCGGCCATTCTCGATTCGTGAGCGAATGTGTAAAGCTGGGCAGGAAGTCAGACACAGGAACGGCATAGAGCATCCGGTAAATTTCCAAAATATAACAAATTTCAAAATAAAACACCCTGATTGATGGTATTTCTGAGTTGTGTCGAAACTTTTACTGCCTGTGAGCGAGAGAGACGAGCAGGCACACGCACACAAGCAGAAAGAGAGAAATTTATATGTATATATAGATGCATGTGCATTTTATTCGACACCATACTGCTCAAGTATACATAATACTCAGCGCTTAATTTGTAAAATAAGAGATGCTGGGGCTCAACTCGCGTTGCCTCGCGCACCTACTCTTGTAAGGTTCACTGGACGTAACGTTGTTTAATACCAGTTTAATATACGCGTTGTTGTCGCACTTTAGAGCCCGGAGCTCTGATTTGCCGGGACGCAAAATCGGATTCTAGGCATTTGCCACTAGCCCCGGCACAAATTAAGCACTGATAATACTTAATCATTTTTCATTCATTGCTGTTCTTACTTGTGTTGCCCTGTTACTGTGGCATGTACTTTCATATGGTTGTAAATGTTGTTCTTTGTCTGTTCATATACGTTTGCTTTGGCAATATAAGCACTGTCTTTTCATGTCAATAAAGCTTCAAATTGAAATTGAATAGAGAGAGAGACAAACAGGCACACGGAGAGAGAGAGAGAGAGAGAGAGAGAGAGAGAGAGACGAGCAGGCACACTAAGGGTGGGGCGACGTAATCAACGTAATCGACGACGTAAATACGTCGACTTCTAATTTATGCGTCGACGCGTCGCGAGACGTGAGCGAGCTCGCAGTTTGAACGTTTAGCGGGTTAGGTCTATGCAGTGATGGAGAAGCCAGCATCGAGCTCGCAAGATCCGACCGAAAAAGAGCAACCCTCAACACCTAACGTTAAACGACCTCGCCCTCACTCATGTAAGGTGTGGGAATACTTTAAACGCGGTGCCGTTTGTCGTGTTGTCGTTTGCACTCTGTGCAAAATGGAAATGGCTTTCCACTCCAGCACGACAGCTATGCTGGAGCACTTGAAACGGAGGCACCCCATCGTTGCACTTGGGCCAAATCCCAATCCTTATTTGTACCCCTATGGCTTCGGCTTGGCCCTACCCCTTGGCCCTCGGTAGCGAGGGCCAAGGGGTAGGGGTAGAAAATATCTCCCTAAGTATTGGGATCGCACTTGACGCTGATACGTCATCGATAAGCAGACGGGACGAGTTTGTTGTCGGAGATTACTATGGCAACAATGGCATTATCACAGTGACATTTGTCGTTCATCTGATGGAGATAGAAAAGCATGGACGCTCGCGATTCGTTCACAACTTATACGTTTCACGCTACCAATCAATCAAACAAGTCATCAAATAAAAAAGCCCACTGCTTCATTACCAGTCCACTTCATGACAGAATAGCGTTAGCGGTGCTCTGTAGTCTAGCAAGCCGGTCCTAACGTTACCCTGCCAGTCTGCACTGATATTAGAGGAGCCGTAACAAGTGCAGCAACTTCGCTGCTGGACTTTAGTTATATTTCATCATATACCATCAAAGGGGGAAATGCGACATGTAAATATGTCAAAATGCGGGACTGTCATGCACAAATCAGCCTAAAACAATGTTGTAACGTAACTAACTAACGAAGTAGAGACATCGGCATATTAGCGATTTTTTTGTTATGCTTTTTATAAAGAAACGGTCCATAATACATTGAAACGACATTAAACTAAGATAATACTACGGTTGGAATATTTTTTAAATCTTTATTAACGAAGAAAATACTACATTTGTGGTTCACTTCAGATGGTAGCGTAGCGGTCCCCATGATCTTCCTGTTACTTCCAGAGATTCGCAGGGCATTCTGGGTAGCCCTTGGTTTGAAGTGTGCCTCTGAAAAATCTCCGTTTGAAGGGCTACAAACCCCTTCGGCTTGGCCCTACCCCTTGGAAAATAGAGTATTGGGACAGCCCTACCCCTTCACGTGAACGCGCAAAACGGAGGGGTAGGGCCAAGGGGTGTATTGGGATTCACTCTTGATGGTGACGGCCGCAAGAAGTAAGTAAATTCATTCCACGTTTGCGTTTTTTCCACGTATTTTATGTTGGTACTGTAAAACGGTAAACAGAGCATTTTATTTTGTGTAAAACTGAGGAACTTTTATTTGTAAGTTGCAGTACTGTGCGTTAATCTGACTTATTGTTTGGTAAAATATGTTACAGTGAGAAGTTTTTGATATTGTGGATACTCCATTTGTGGATAATTTGGAGAAGTAGAGATTTGTTACTCCCGATATAAGTTTAAATTTTTTTCATTGTAAATTGCACAGTGTTTTTTTGTTTCATTTTGGCATAGCCTATTTTTTTATTTGACTGTAAAACAGTAAAATTGGAATTTTATTTAGTGTAAATCTGAAGAGTTGTATTTTTATATTTTTATTTATTTGTATAGAATTGTATTTTTGCTGTGCATAACATAATTTACATTTTAGAATTATATTGTTTAATAAAATATTTAATTGAGAATTTTTTGATATTTATTTGGGGAACATTTGGGAGGAAATAGTAATTTTATTAATCAATTAATTGAAAAAATAATCGCTAGATTAATCGTTTCAAAAATAATCGTTTGGTACAGCCCTAAGGCACACACACAAGCAGAGAGAGAGAGAGAGACCAAACCAAACCCCTACATTGAGAAAACCAGCGGAGATCGGCGCCATTCGGCGCCGATGTGAACAACCAAACTCTTTCTTGCTTGATCGGCGCCTTTCGTGGCGCTGCCTTTTCTTACCGCGTCCGGTGTGTCCCCGGCGTTAAGTAGAATCGCACCATAACATTCTGGAACATCAAGTCCATCAACCTCCCCTTGCTCTCCTCCACCTTGGCTGCCACCGTCTCTGCCTCTGCCCCCATTTCGACTGCCTCCCCCACTGCCCTGGTCAATTACTATGATGATGCACTCTCCTCCTGTCTTGACGTCCTCACCCCCAAAAAATCCAAACCCGTCTCCTTCACACACTCCGCCCCCTGGTACACTGACCAACTCCACCACCTCAAAGTACAGGGCCGTCAACTGGAACGTCTTGCTAATAAAACTGGACTCACTGTTCACCTGGATGCTCTCAAACTCCACCAACAACAATATAAAGATGCCCTCAACACCGCCCGCTCCTCTCACTACTCCTCCATCATCAAATCTGGCTCCAACAACCCCAAAACGCTTTTCTCCACCATCAACAAACTTCTCAAGCCCATGGACACCATCTCCAACTCCTTCACCACCAGCAAATGCAACTAATTTCTATCCTTCCATGACAAAATCATCGCAATACACAACCAGCTGGCTGCCCCCTCCACTACCACCCCCCCTAGCCTTCAACATGACCCTCCCCTACTTCCAAGACACTCACTCTCAATCACAGAAACTGACCTCTCCTGCATAGTCTCCAGCATGAAGACCTCCACCTGTGCCCTTGACCCCCTCCCCTCCTCCTTAGTCAAGGCCTGCCTTTCCTCACTCTCCCCACTTATCACCAACATCATCAACTCCTCCCTGTCCTATGGTCCACTCAAGCTCACTGCTGTCACCCCCGTACTGAAAAAACTGGTCTTGACCCCGACATCCCCAACAACTACCGGCCCATCTCCAACCTCCCCTACCTGTCCAAAGTCCTTGAGAGAACTGTTGCTTCACAACTCAAGTCCCACCTAGATCTCCATAACCTCTACGAACCCTTCCAATCCGGCTTCCGTTCAAAACACAGCACAGAAACCGCCCTACTGAAAATCACAAATGACATACTTCTCTCTGCTGACTCTGGCTTCCTCACCATCCTCATCCTCCTTGACCTCAGCGCCGCCTTCGACACCATCAACCACTCCATCCTCCTCCTCACGTCTCCAGCACTCCCTTGGCATAACTGGCACCGCCCTCTCCTGGTTCACTTCATATCTCTCAGACCGACATCAATTCATCGCCATAAACAACTGTAAATCCTCCACCTCCTCAGTCACTCATGGTGTCCCCCAAGGTTCCGTGCTTGGTCCCCTCCTCTTTATCATTTACATCCTTCCCCTTGGACAAATCATCCGTCGACATGGCCTCCATTTTCACTGTTACGCTGACGACACCCAACTCTACCTCTCCTCCAAGACCATCACCTCAGTCACCCACTCCACTCTCACCACCTGTCTCACTGATATAAAATCATGGATGCAACAGAACTTTCTCAAACTCAACTGCGATAAATCATCGGCCCAAACTCCCTCACCCGATCAGCCCAGACCTCTCTCACCATCGATGGCTCCAACATCTCCCCCTCCACCCAGGTCCTCAACCTCGGAATCATCCTCGACCCCACCCTCTCTTTCCTACCCCATGCCAACCACATCACCAAAACTGCCTTCTTTCACCTCAGGAACATTGCACGCCTCCGGCCCTCCCTGTCCTCTGCCACCACCGAAATTCTTATCCATGCCCTCATAACCTCCAGACTGGACTACTGCAACAGCATTTTCTACGGCTCACCCAACAAAATCCTCAATAAACTCCAATACGTCCAGAACTCTGCCGCTCGACTTCTCACCTCCACCCGCCGCCGTGACCACATCACCCTGGTCCTCCACAACCTCCACTGGCTCCCGGTCAAATACAGGATTAGACCTCCTTAATACCTCTCAGACCTCCTCCCCCGCCACGCCCCAACCCGTTGCCTCAGGTCCGCCGATGCAAACACTCTCAAGACCATCAGGACCAAGCTCCGGACCTGGGGTGCCAGGGCCTTTTCAGTTGCTGCACGCTCCCTCTGGAACGCCCTCCCCATCCACATCCGTCAGGCTCCCACCCTACCATCGTTCAAACAAGCCCTCAAAACCCACCTCTTCAAACTCGCTTTCTCCTGCTAACCCCTGTTCAATTTCTCTCCCTTCCCTCCATTCCATGACTTGTTCCGTACAGCTTTCTCAAGTTTTCTTTTTTACTAAAATGTTCTGTTTGTTTTTGTTTTGTTTGCTCTTTTTTATGTTTTTTGTTTTGTTTGTTCTGCCCTCCATGTAAAGCGTCTTTGGGTACTTAGAAAAGTGCTATATAAGTCCAATGCATTATTATTATTATTATTATTCCATCCTCCCTTTCCACCTCTCCTTCCTCCTCCTCACTCCTCCCTTCCTTCATCCCTTTGTTTTCCCAGGTCAGATATTGACTTAGTCCAACTGTTGCTGTTTTTAACTAGATGACCTCTGCAATTGACAGTCCCCTATCAGGTTTATCATCGAGATCATTTATAGGGAATGAGACAAAGTGACAATATAGAGACAGATAGAGAGAGAGGAGATGAGGTTTCATAAGCCAGATTCAACCCCATGTTATGAAAACATGTTATATAACAGGTCATTTCAAAGTGAAAAAAAATATAGCTAGAAGACTAATTTTACTTTTACTGAAGTCCGTTTTGACTCTAGTAATTTGTTACATTTTGAATCACATCCACACAGACTGTGGCCTAGGGGCCCCATCACTACATCTAGAGTCCAGCCCAAGCACTGGAAAATAAATTATGTTTAAAAAATAAATTAAAAATGTAAAAAAAGACATATTTTTATAAATGGGTAAATACCATAGATATTTGTGCAATTACAAAAAAGAAGGCTGTCATTAAAACATTTGCAGAGGAAATGCAGGAAAGGCGATGCAGTCATGTGGGCTATTAGGTATCGGCAGTAGGCTGTACACTGTTAACCCAGATGTTGTTTGTACCCAAACAAATTAAATACAATGTACATAAACCTGAAAATGTTCTCTGTATTACTCAACTCTTTTGAGTAAGGTGCACTTTTTGATGATCTCTGTCATTGAAATAGGATCTTTAAGTGGAATCAACTTAATGCATTTAGTTTTTGTCTTTTGTAATGCCCAGCAACAATGTTGGCCAGTTTGAAAACCAACAGCAAGCTTGCAGAATCTTAAAGGAGAATTCCGGTATTTTTAAACCTGGGCTCTATATCTACAAAATCGCCATTTATACCGCAAAATAGGTCCAAAAACTTTTGGAATTGCTCCAGTAGATCGGCTCAGTCGGCAGTCTCGAAACGGACCCAATGGCTACAACGTAATCTGTAGGGGAAAGTGTGCGCAAAGGATGTCCACTAAAAGTGCTTGTTTTTGCCACTGACAGGCTCATTGTTATTCGTGTGTCTGACAAGTGTCTGACAACATTACTGAAAGGACCACTACGCAGACAATACGGTCATAGTCAGCCTGCTACAGGATCATGAAATTGACCACGGTCCAGTCATCGATGACTTCGCCAAATGGTGTAAGGAATCTTATCTTCAATTAAACATATCTAAAACTAAAGATATGTGAATTGATTTTAGGAAAAAGGCACACGCACATGAAGTCACATCTATTGAGAGCCAAACTGTCGAGTGTGTACAATCGTACAAATATCTTGGGACAATTATTGACTCACAACTGAACTTTGAAATGAATTGTGAAGCTGTGTGCAAAAAGGGGCACCAGCGTTTATATTGTTTGAGAAAACTGTCCCGGTTCCACATTGACAAAACCATGATGACCCTATTTTATCGTGCTTTTATTGAATCCATAATATCTTATTCTTTGGTGTCATGGTTTGGTAATCTTTCTTTGAAGAACAGAACCTCATTGAACCAGATTGTGAAATGGTCTAGTAAATTGATCGGGGGGGAGCAACAGCTTAATTTAGAGTTTCTATACACCAGGCAATTACAGCGAATATCCAACTCAATCATAAATGATGAGTTTCACCCTCTGTACAGTGAATTTCGGCTTCTCCCTTCTGGGTGTAGATTTGCCGTCCCAAAGTGCAGAACTAAGCGCTATAGAAATAGCTTTGTTCCAGCAGCCATTATTAAATGGAACAAGGCGGAGCATCGATAAGCTTTTTACTGTACGATGTGTCTATTCTGTGTATTCTCTTTATCCACTGGAAACTGGAACCCCTGAGCACTTTTCGCACTCTGTACTTTTCATGTTTGTCTGTATTTTATGTGTTATTTTACGTATTGTTTAAGTCTGTGATTCTCCCTGCAAACAAATTTACCTACGGGTACAAATAAAGTAACTTGAACTTGAACAGAAATAGACCTTTTTTTAACCAGAAAAAACAAATACTCTAGGCTACGCTTTCTGTACTCCAACACACGTCTCCAACGCTGACTCACGTTTCCACCATCCTCTTCCTGCAACAAGTCAACCCTCTTGCTTTCATAGACCACCTTTGTCACGTTTCCACGTCCTCTTCCTGCAACAACTCTGAACTCTCAGCTTTCAACTCTGAAATCTCGAGAGTTGTTGCAGGAAGAGCGTTTTCAAAAGATTTTTGTGATGTAAATCCTCGTAAAATACTTATTGAACTGCTCACAACCAAGAAAGAAATGGATGAAACACTGTTCCACTTTTGAAATTGAATAAACATTCAAACAGATTGATGTTTCCTCTCTGTTTTCCACCTATAGTGCAGTTATAGCTTAAATTAAAGTACATTTGGAAAATCGATTATTGAAATTAAATTTTTGGCCAATGGTAAATTGCATCTGCATCAAATCTGCACAAGCACATGGAGAAAACATTAAGTTAACTATAATATTAAATGCACCCTTCACCCTTCATCTCCCCCCTTCATGTCTTCCAATGGGAGGTGGGAGGTAATTTTCCCCCTTAAACCATCTTACAGTTTCTGTAATCCTTATTTTACATTACATTACATTACAATAAGTGCATTTTACGTAGGTAGGCAAGAGTCACCATTTGCACCATATATGATGTGATTATGTTGCAATGCACACATTTTGTCAGAGAAACAGTTATAACAGTATTCACGCTAGCTAACAACTGCTTCAGGATCTGCTGTTAAGCTAATCCCCCCTCTCCATTCATGTACTTTGAATAGGAGGGCTGGCTTACAGTAACTCAGTAACTTTTACTCTGAGCAGGAAAATGGAACTGGTTGGGTCATGCAAGTGGAACATGCATACATACATGCAAGCTTGCAGACACACACACACACACACACAAATACTGTGCAATTACCCTGTGGTTGTCGGTGTAGATGTTGGTCATAGATCCATGGAGTGGGTCTGATGATTTGAGGTCGTTGTCAATGTTAATACGACGCAGGGAATCAGCTAGCTCCGTCGGATCGACTGCACCTTCAATGTTCTACCAGCCGACAGCATGCATACCAATAATGAACAGACAGAAACTTAAAAGTAAAACTAATGGCTTCTAAAAAAAACAGGGTTGGGTCACCCAGTCATTTAGTCAACTTATTTTTTAAATGTATAAGGTCGATTCCTTTTTTAATTTGGAATGAAAACAATTCAGCTACTACTGGAGAACCACTGACAAAGATTCACTATTAAAAACACATTTCACCTGCCTTTGTTGGGGAAACATGTTGGTTTTTTTTTATTTTAAAGCTTTATCAATTGTTGATAGAGAGTTGCTGAATTGTTCATCATGTCCCTTGTTGATTAAAGCAGTCAAGAGAATGAAGAGACTGGCAGGGCTTGGTCAGTTAAAAATTAGGGAAATTATTTCATTTTCCAGTATTCTACCAGTTTGTAATTTAGGTTTGTTCCTGAATTGCCTCCTTTAAATCAGACAGAGAGATATTATATTGAGAGAATTGACGTAATTTCTCTTTTCAAATGAATCCTGGTCAATCTGTTTTGTCGACTGAATGCTGAGTGTGTCCCTCCCAACCCTCAGAGATACAGACATGCACTGACAGGCTCATCCTCGGGGCTGGATGACCCCTCTGATGGAGAAATAACAGAATTGTAAACCAAAGAATCACAATATCACTTAGATACACTTAAAGCCATGCTGTGTTCATGCGCTAAGAAGAGGAGCTGTGGTGTTTCTGGACACTCACACATGTAGAGTGTTAGATGAATTTACAGTATACATTCACTGTCAAACACCAGGAATGGCTGTTTTCATCATTACTGTCTCCATCGTATCTTCACTATCTTCATCACCCCCTCCCTGTTCCTCTTTCTGAGTAACAAACTGCAGTACTACAATATAACCACAGGGTGCAGCATCGGACCAGAAATGAGTCAGCTCTAGACAGATCCTCACAAACAAATATGGTTTTCACCAAAGAAGCCCATTTTTTGTAAGGGACTCCTGTACCCCCACTTTACCGCATTGTGTTATATTGTATTTTATTTAGAATTAACCCCCCCCCCGCCCCACACACACACCACCACCCCACCCCCCAACCAGCCAAATAGTGATTGTAGGATTGTCCAGAAGCTTTCGTACCTTGTTCTTGCTCTTGCGAGGGCGCCGGAATCGCAGCAGCTCTTTATGTTGCCTCGACACAAAGTTAACGGCAGCGTACTCCAACAACGCCGAGAAGACAAACAGGAGACACACCGCCATCCAGATGTCTATGGCCTTTACGTAGGAGACCTGCACACGCACACACTTTAGTTAGTAAGTGTGGTCTTTTTCTAGACTCAAAAGAAAAAAACAGCATGTTTCTTCACTTCACTTTTCATTTACAATGTTGATTTACAATCTTGATGACTGTCTTTAAATATAGATAGATAGATATGTACTTTATAGATATATACTTTACTTTATATTCTTTATAGATACTTTTCCCCCGGGGGGAAATTCTGGGGATCAATAAAGAATCTATATATCTATCTGATAGCAGAATCATTGGCTTTGTTGTGTTTCTGTATTTGGTTCTGCACTTATACAGTTTTTTTCTAGTCTTCCCGACCACTCAAAGCGCTTTACATTACATTCACATTCACCCAAATTCATACACTGATGGCAGGGGGCTACCATGCAAGGTGTCAACTATAGGTGTCATTTACACTGGGGACACTGGGGACATGTCCCCACCACTTTTTGAAACAGCCGATTTTGTCTTTTTAAAAGCATAATTTGTTAAAAATGTTCTGAAAAATAGCTTGTACCAAGAAATGTTAACTAACAAATGGAATGGAGATTGACAGGGGTGGTATTTGAGTTTAAATGTGTGAAATGTATGAATTAATTGTGTGGAATTTTAAAAGAATGAATACATTTTTTAAAAATTAATATGGATAAATAAATAGTTTAATTCAAAATGAGTCATGATTGGTTGAATTTGAGTCATGAACTCTTGTAAACTCTGTTTCTCTAACGTTAAAAAGTATGCAGCATCGAAACAACAAGGCAGTTTAATTTATCATCTAAAGGTAAGGTTGATTTATTATCTTTAGCTAACGTTAACATTATTCCTTCAGCTGTTTCTATTTCTATTTTCTATTTATCTATAATTTTTTAGGATATTGTTATCGCTCGGCTGACTGACATGCACTGGTGCTTTCTACAGTAGATATTGTGATATTGGCACTGTTGGATTGACATGGTGTTGCAGCTGTGGATGTGATGCACATGGATGACTGTTACTTGTGCAGTCGCCGTTGTTTGATGCTGAGTATTTTCATATTGTCAACTCATGTCCCCACCACTTTTCAACACAAAGTGGTTGGTGTCAACCAGCACATCAGGGGATTCTAATCATTCGTACACATTCACACACCGAAGGCGCAGCTTCGGGAGCAATTTGGGTTTCAGTATCTTCCCCAAGGACACTTCGACATGCGGACTGGAGGAGCTGGGGATCATTAGTGGACAACCCGCTCTACCTCCTGAGCCACAGCCGCCCTGCACAATTTCATTGAACTAGGGCATGTAAACAAAAGTCACATGACTCAAAGTAACTTGTTTATTGGCTTATTTTTAGGTGGTTTAGTAGGCTTTCCAAGCATGATGTAAACATCCGTCTCCTTATACCCATAAACCCTTGCATTTTGAGGTCTTGTAGTTAATAGATTAAATTCTCACTCCTAACCCCACTTGGAAGAGGACCAAAAACCACATTTGCAGGTGTCTCGGTGCAGTTATTAATCAAATGTACTAGAAATATAAGCATAAACGTGCAGCCTCTCTGATAAGTATTCTCTTCATTAAAGAGTTCAACATGGCAGATTTGTTAAACACAGTGACAACGCATGGAGATAGTCCATCATGCTTATGGTTGGCAGATGAGGAATTTATAGCTTTCCAAAAACATTAAAGGATGTTCAGGTTGTCTGCAGCAATTAATGGATTCATATTTGGCATTTATAAACAGATTCAGATTTGGCCTTTTAAAGTAGTGATATGCAAGGATTTCTTTGTGGCAAAAAAAGCAGCAGCGTCGAAATTGTGGCCAGCTTTTGGTGAGAGGTGAGAGGTCTATCTCAGATTTCTATGGATGACAGCCAGGGAGCACATTGTCAAAATAAAATAAATCCTACTTAAAACCCTGCTCATCAAAGGTCCATATGTTAAATGAAACGCAGCCCCTAAGGGAGCTTTGTGTTTCTGATTCTGCAAAAAAAAGTTATAAAAAAAACCCATTAAAACATATTCAGTCAACATTTGTGGGGATCAACGTTCACGTTGGCTGATTAAAGCTTTTGTGAACGATCGGTAATGGGTGGATTTGAGTTCCAATTATGTCTGATTGCGCTCTATGGTGTTTAAAATAAACTCTAACACTTCACTGACATTGATTGCGGGAGCGGTCTCAATAACTGCTTGTAGAGTTGCAGAGATTATCAGCTCTGTTTTACAAGTACAAGTCAAGATGGGAATCTTTCAACTCAAATCACATTTTAAAACCTATTTTTAAGGACTTAATTTCATGTAGTAACTTTTATTAGTTATAACCTTTTACCCTCTTCATATTGTTTTATCTTGTGCTTTGGCCATGGGACACTAAACCCACTGAAACCCATAATAACAACTACTATTACTACTACTACTACTACTACTACTGAAGGTACTACTGAAGGTACTACTACATTACATTACAGGCATTTAGCAGACACTTTTATCCAAAGCAACTTACAATAACTGCATTCAGCATAGGTAGGCAAGAGAATTACCAGTCACCAGAAATCGTAAATGTCACAACGTTTTTCTGTAATTTTTGGACTTTATTCTCACAATATTATGACATTATTCACATAATATTATAACTTTATTTTCGTAATAACACTATGAGTTTATTCTCGAAATATTATGACTTTATTCTCCTAATATTATAACGTATAATTGGCGTACGTACGCGTTGTTGCTTTCCCTGTTGCTTTCCTGGTTCTATTTTGCGCAGAGTTGTCTGAACATGACAGGAGAACGTTGCAGATTTGTTCATTTCTAACTCAAGTGAAAAAGGCCAAACTGCCTGCGACTTTAAAATCAGACTGTTATTTCTTATCTGATCACTGTCGATCGAAATTCTATCAGATAAAGCTAAAGATAAACCTAGACGGTCGCTTTGGTTATTAGTAAGTGTTGGCGTTGGTTATACCGTAAGTGTTGGCACGTGATGCATCTTTATGCCGCATCACTAACTTTCATTGTTCACTTTTCCAAGTAATCGTTTCTGTGTATTTTGCGATGTTTGAGCAGACTTCTCACCACCTCTGTGAGGGCTGTGCTGTTCTAAGCCAACACAAATCCGAGCTGGAATAGAGGATTTCCATTTTACATCGAATTAGGAAGGATGAGGATGAGTTGGACTCAATGCTAGCTATCAGTCACCAGGCTACCTTAACCGGTATGGAGTCTACTCTGCCATGGAACGGGATTGTCACTATGGACGTTCAGCCTATGTTTTTGGAACCATCGAGCTGTTAACCATCCCTGGGCTGTAATGTCTAAACCAGGCCGAGCTCGCAATGTTCCAAACGTAGTGTCCTGTCCGATCCTGGAGCTGAGGAATACATATGAAGTGCTAGCTGGGGAAATGGTTCATACTCCAGACGTCTGTGGTCCCTATTCTGACCTAGGGTCCACACAGCTGTTCCTGTTGTCTCTCCTGTAGTCTCTGACACCCTTATCATTGGTGACTCAATTGTCCGCTATGTTTCGGTGAAGGGCTGTGAGACTAGGTGCTTCCCTGGTGCTACAGTGGATGACATGAATACTATGCTACCACGTCTGCCTGATACGTCTCTGGACTCCCTGGTGGTTCATCTAGGAGCCAATGATGTTAAAGCTGGTGCATCAGAATTGTTAAAGGAGGATTTCTCCAAACTGTTTGACACTCTTTGGGAGACTGGTTAGAACGTTACTATCTCCGGTCCCTTACCCTGTCTCAATCGGGGGGATATGAAGTATAGCCGCCTTCGCCAGCTCCATCTTTGGCTGAAGGGATGCTGTTGGTACTGGGGCATTCCATACGTTGAAATTTTACTCTCTTTAGTGACAGGTATGATTTGTACAGTAGGGATGGAGTGCACCTGAATAGTGTTGGAGCTAGGCTGCTCTCAAGGAACATTCTTGATACACTACAGTCCCTCTTGTTTAAGAAAAATCTCTGCATACCTGCAAACTGATACAATTTATGTCCAAGCCTTACACTTGCACAGTTATTTCACCCCACTCAATCCGCTCCCCAGCTCAGACTTGGGCAGTTGACCAGTCATAATTACAGTACTGTCCTACCATCATTACTTCTTGCACCTCCACTATTGACACCATTGGTTATTCCCACCCGAATCACTGTTAGATACCCTAGTCACAATTCAAACCGTGCTGTTGTCAGCTCAAACCTAATCACAATACCCCTACAGCCTTCTGTTGCCACTTCTACTTATGCTCCAAATACTGTACTATATTCTACAGCACACCTAAATAGTCCGCACATTATTGAACCTATAGTCTATTTAAATAATCCACATACCTTTAAAGAAAGAAAAGGTCTGGGGCTGATTCATTTAAATGTAAGGAGCACACTCCAACTTCAAAAATTAGATCACTTAAAAATTCTGATATCTCAGGCAGACCCAGATATTTTAGTGTTAACTGAGTCCTGTCTAAAAAAATCAGATAGTGACTCCTCCATAGCACTAGACCAGTATAATGTATTTAGAATAGATAGGATTGGAAGGGGGGGTGGAGTGGTTATGTATGTGAAATCGTGTTTTTCGGGCCTAATAATTCACTAAACGTGATTGGGGTGTATAGACCCCCATCGGCTGATGCTAACTCTATTGATAAATTAGCAGATATAGTATCTCAGTACTCTGATGTTGAAATGATCATTTTGGGTGATTTTAATCTTGATTGGTTGGGTAACAATTCTAGTTATCTCAAGGAAGTTAGTGGTAACCTAAACCTAACTTAGCTGATTACTGAACCCACGAGGCCAAATCTGAAAAACAACTCTAGATCTACCTTAATTGACTTAATTTTTTCTAATAGAAAAGACAGAATTGTTGCTAGTGGTGTATTTGACTTAGGATTTAGTGATCACTGCCCAAAAGCTTGTATCTGGAACACTAAACTAAAGAAAACTCAATCTCACACTATCATCAAAAGAAATCTAAGAAACTTTAGTGATCAAGCTTTCCTATTTGACCTTTTTCATAGTGACATTTGCTATACTTCGAAAATCCCTGATGTAGAATTGGCCCTAGATTTCTTCATAAAAACTTTTCTTTCAATCATTGATAAGCATGCGTCTTTTAAGAGATTTAGAGTAAAAGATAGGGTAACCCCTTGGTTTACACCTGAATTATCATATTTATTCAGAGAAAGGAACAGAGCCTGGGCTTTCGCCAGACGCTCTGGGGATTCATCCCATTGGTTGTCATTTAGACAGATTAGAAATAAATGCACATCAGCTGTCAGGAAAGCCAAATCAGATTATTATTTAAAATTAATTACAAGCTCATATTCAGATCCAACAAAGTTCTGGAAGGCAGTGAATTCTAACAAAACCAAGGCTACTATTTCCTTGCCTACAATGGTCAAATCTAATGACTGCTTGATAAGTGAACAAACTGAGATCTGCCTGGCCTTTAATAGGCATTTTGCTCATGCTGGTCATTTGTTTGTTAATGATGATTGTGAGGGACCCCCTCCTGGTGATTGTGGTCATGTGCGAATCGAGAGACATGTCTCTCAGTTTTCTCTTGAGCCTTTTTCTAGTAGTGTTGTTTTTGAAGCATTGCAATCCATTGATACCGGGAAATCAACTGGGGCGGATAATTGGATCCCTTTTTTCTCAAATTAGCTGCTCCATTAATTACAGAACAAATAACATATATATTTAATCTTTCTATATCTACAGGCATAGTTCCTAGCATCTGGAAAACAGCCCATGTTTTTAAATTGCATAAAGGTGGGGATAGAAGTGATCTTAATAATTATCGTCCAATTTCCAAGTTGTCCTGTTTAGCTAAAATCCTGGAATCACTGGTGAATAACCAACTCAAAGCATTTCTCTCAAATCACTCTGTATTAAGCCCACATCAATCTGGTTTTAGAGCTAAACATAGTACCATCTCAGCCAACACTTTAGTTAAAAATGATATACTATCCGCCCTAGATAAAAGAAAACATTGTGCTGCCCTTTTTATAGATCTATCAAAAGCATTTGATACAGTTGATAATTTTCTTCTTTTAAACACACTACACAGCGTTGGTTTTGATGAAAATGCTTGCAGTTGGTTTCAGAGCTATTTATCTGGGAGACTTCAGTGTGTGAAAGCTGGGAGAACCCAATCAGAGTTGGGTTCAACAGGGCCAAGGTTCAATCCTGGGCCCTGTCCTATTCACTATTTATATTAATGACATTATTTTATCTCTGAGTGGTTGTCAATTTCATCTTTACGCTGATGACACTATTATTTATTGCATTGCAGACTCTGTACAATTAGCTATGGAGAATCTACAGCTCTCATTTAATGCTCTGCAAGATGCGCTTATTGGCCTCAAGCTGGTACTTAATGCAAGGAAAAAATGTATTGTGTTCTCAAGGGCCAGAGACATTGCTTACAATAATCTGCATATATCAACTAGGAATGGGTCCGACATCGAAAGGGTTACAGAATATAAATATCTGGGAATCTGGCTCGATGACAAATTTACATTTAAATATCATATAGATAATCTTGCAATTAATTTGATTCAAAAAATTGGCTTCCTATATAGGAACAGAACCAGTTTCCCAATGATTAGCAGAAAGAGGGTTGTTGAAGCAGTTTTTCTATCTGTTTTGGATTATGGAGATGTGATCTATAGAAGTGCTGCTCCCTCCACTCTTAAACCTTTAGATTCTGTCTATCATTCTGCTCTCAGATTTATTACTGGTGATAAATATGATACTCACCACTGCATTTTATATGATAAAGTGGGTTGGCCTTCTCTGGCAGATAGGCGAAATACACATTGGTATATGTTTATTTTTAAGGCCATTATTGGAAAATTACCATCTTATATCACAATGTTGTTAGATTGGAATTATGGACCCTATTTTACACGCTCAGGTGATTGGTTTAGGCTTAAGGTTCCCCGAGTACATACTGAACTCGGAAAGTCAGCCTTTTGTTTTAGTGCCCCAGCTGCATGGAATGATCTCCAGCTCACGCTGAAGATTGATTATTTTATATCACATGGACGATTCAGAAATTTAATTGCAGACCTGCCAGCAACAGTATGCAATTGTTTTTAGCTTTGACCTGTTTTTATGATGTCTTATATGTATATATATGTAAATGTAAACTGATTTCTTTATTGTATTACTAGTTGTTCTATATTTGCATATTGAAATGCCTGTAAATCTCGGCGACATTGTAAATGAGGGTAACCTCAACTGTCCATTCGAGAATAAATAAATGAAATGAATATTAGGACTATTAGGACTAGGAATATTAGGACTAGGAATATTAGGACTAATATTAGGAATATTAGGATTATTTCTTTTTAAACAGTGGCCCTAAAACGCCGTCGCCAGATCACATTTCAATAAAAGGACATTATCAAACCAGATATCAGGCTAACCCTAATAAAAACATCTTAAACAAAATTGAACCTGGATTAAAATGAAACTCGGGACTGAAATAAACTCATTGATTGAGACACATTCCTTAAGTAGAACAGGGGGATATTTAGTGGGCATAAACACGGTATACATGAATTTCTATGGTGTATAAATGATGAAGCCTCACTCGTTCAATGACTTATTTAGACAGATGTGTAACATAGCAGAGTGCAAAGCTCTGTTGAGTACTGGAAACATGAGAGAAACCTACCCACCTCTAGCACTGTCACTTCAATACATCAACACTCACACACATACATAAAACTCCATCCTCAGCCATGTTTTTGAGGTGTGATTGTGAGTGTGTGTGTGAGAGAGAGAGTAAGAGTGTGTGTGTGTGTGTGTGTGTGTGTGTGTGTGTGTGTGTGTGTGTTAATGAGGGTTATGTAACAAAGTGTTACATGTCTGATTTTCTCTCATGCATACAATATACCAGAGCAAGACTCATGGGCTCTCACATACAAGCACAGACACAGAAACAGGCACACATACACACACACACACACACACACCCATATATACACATTAGCAAATGCATGATGCGTGTAATCAACACACACACTTGTGCTTGCCCGTGCAAGACATCCTCCAATCAACATTGAGAAAAGAGTAATTTCATGTCTAAGGAGAAGAGATGAATCAACCCTGCCCCCCACACACTCACTCACTCTCACTCTCTCTCTCTCTCTCTTGCTCGCTCTTTCTCTCTTTGCACCCTTCATGCTATCTCTTTTTGCTTCCCAAGTTATTACATGTAAAGGCATGCTTCGTGTTTAGGCTATGGCCATACAGTAGCCTGTGTATGGTTCTCTTAACTGGTCTGATCGTGAGATTGGGGTAATGTCTCCCTCAGTACTGTGCAGAATGTTATTACATAATATACACTCACCGGCCACTTTATTAGGTACACCTACACCTTAGGTACACCTTAGGTACAGCCTGAATTCTTTGTGGCATGGATTCAACAAGGTGCCCTTCTACACACCACAGTCAAAGCCGCTGAGATCACGCATCTTGCCCATTATAATGTTTGTTCGAACAAAAAAATAAACCACTTCACCTGTCTGTTTGCTTTATACTGTATATTGAGTTGCAGCCCCATGATTCGCTGTTTGAGGAGTAGGCTATTTGCGTTAACAAGCAGGGGTACCTAATAAACTGGCTGGTGAGTGTTGCTAAAACAATTGCT
Source organism: Hoplostethus mediterraneus (assembly GCA_034670385.1). Taxonomy (NCBI): domain Eukaryota; kingdom Metazoa; phylum Chordata; class Actinopteri; order Trachichthyiformes; family Trachichthyidae; genus Hoplostethus; species Hoplostethus mediterraneus. The sequence continues at coordinate 554,082 of JAXDDW010000083.1, forward strand.
GAAATTGTTAAAACAGTAGTGTATTGTTGAATTAAATGTAGAGCACTTTGTAGCCTGTTGCACAAGTTAAACTTAAGTTCAAACATAGGCTAGTTTGGTTTGCTCAAGCCAGTTTAGTTTGTCCTAGCTAGCCAGCCAACTCTGATAGCAGCCTGTTTGATAATGATAAAGGATATCCATGAGAATCTGCTTGGGTTCATAGTAACAGGTTATTACACAGTTATACCATGGCCTGGGAGAATACTCTATTCTGATTGGCTGTTGGGGTGTTAAACGCACTCAGATAAACGCACAGCTCTGATGTAGTACTCTAAACACAGTTCTAAATTAATGCGCATATATGCCCTAATGTTACATTTGTACCTATTAACCACTGATTGAGATAACCCACTGCAACGTGTAACCAGAGAAGATGAAGTCAACATAAAGGCAAAACATGAATCTCAATATCACTTTTAACCTTTTTGGGGCACACAAAACTTATGAGGAATGGGAGGCACCAGAAGAAAAGTTGGAGGTGCAAAATAAGATGAAGACTAAACCTAACGGAAACAAAAGGCATCGGACAATAACAGAGGAGGAACTGAACAAAATAGACAGGTATGAAACAGGCATGAGGACAGGCTAGATTTGGCAATCTATGATGAGGTCGCCCGGAATAATAAATTTAGGGGATTTTATGCATCGGTCCTAACATCAAAGGGATCTGAATACAGTGTAGCAGGTTTAATGGCACTGTGACATCACAATCCACAACATAATTTCTGACCCCCCATTCAAGACCTGCAATGATGTATTCAAGTCCATTTTAAGCGGTAAATACTTGTGGCCTTGTGATATCAGTTGCCAAGACAGTAGCTTGTTGCAGAGGGACTATATTACTGAGTAAGGGGTGAAAGAAGTACAAAACATCTTTCTCTTGAAACAATGAATAATCATTTCTAGATCTTTGTTATTAAAAATAATTTTAAATCAATATTATTTGTGATTCATGTCTTTGTAAGTAGCATGCAATAAGCAGCATAATGTGCCCCCTCAAAAAAAAAAATCCAGCCCCACACACAGACCTTAGGCAAGGACGTCCTGGACCCAGAGCTCTGCGTTGTCATGGTGAGGACAGTGGTGATGCCCAGCGCCACCCTAGCCGGAGCAGCATCCATGTTGATCCAGAAAGAAACCCAGGACAGGATGACGATGAGCAGGGATGGGATGTACATCTGGATCAGGTAGTAACCCATCTGACGCTCCAGATGGAACCGTACCTCGATACAGGTAAACTTACCTGCAACAAGACACAGACACAGTATTAATACTACTTCTACTACTTCATAATAATAATAATCTTTATTCACATAGCATGGTTACAAGGCACTTAACAAAGGAGAAAAAATACAACACAAAAAATTGCAAAAAGGTAAATAAAAGTGCAATAAAAGGTGAGAAATATAAAAGCAAAATCATAGAGGTAAAAAAAAATCAACAATCAACAATTGATGAGTATTGTTAATATTGTGTCAGATAAAATTGGCCATATTTAATGCTTTCATCCAAAAACAAAGAAATGCACTTGCAAATGTATGTATACCTTTAGAACAATTCCAATCAATATTGTTTGTCTCATCTGCAGGGTAATTCAACTCACCTGAGACAGGTTGCCCACATTGTAGAAATGAACCAATTATCCATTTTAAAGTGAACTGTCTGATTATGTCAGAAAAACTATTATTATCAAACATAAGCGTTCACAAGGTTATAAGTCCATCTCCAGAGACCTTGGTATTCAAATGTCGTTGAAGGTTGGTGTGAGCCATTGAAAAAACACCTCGCAAGATCTCAAGGCTGACCTGGAGAGGTCTGGGGTAATGGTTTCAGCCGTACCATATGCCAAAAATTTATGGTCGGCCACTGAAGACCCCACTGCTGAAAGAGAAACACAAGAAAGCCAGATTGATCTTTGCCAAGACCCATCTGGACCAATCTAAACCCTTCTGGGAAAATGTTCTGTGGATCAATGAAACCAAATTAGAGCTCTTTGGCAATGCAGATCAACACTTTGTTTACAGATGATGAATTGAAGCTTTTAAAGAAAATAAGACCCTACCTACAGTCAAATACGTTGGAGGTTCCTTAAGACATTTTGGAATGAAATGTGGTGCCCAGTGTCAGAAAACTGGGTGTCAGTTGATGGTCATGGGTCCTCCAGCAGGACAATGACCCAAAACACAAACCCAAAAGCACCAAGGAATGGTTCAAGAGGAAACATTGGACCAGAGATGAGTCCCGATCTCTAAATGTGCAGTTGGTCAATGAATCCTTCCAACATTGAAGAACTGGAGCGGGTGGGAGTGGGAGAAACTGCCAGCAGAAAGGTGCAGGAATCTTATTGATGGTTACAAGAAACCAGTGTTGTAGTCAAGACCACCTAAACCAAGACCAAGTCATGACCAAGACCAGAGTGTATCCAGACCGAGACAAGACCAAGACTTTGAGGGGTTGAGACCAAGTCAAGACCAAGACCAAGGCAGGGCGAGTCCGAGTCAAGGCCAAGACCAGACCAGTGCGAGTCCCACACTGCATGACACACTTACGATAAAATGTGGAACATGCAAACCATAGTCACTCCACACAAATTGATCTGAAAGATCCACATTCCCATTAAAACACCCACAGAAAACAAATGACGATTCCTCTTCATTCACCTCTTTATTGCCATATGTATGTGTGTATAAGTGTACCATGAGAAATGTCTTGATAAAATAATCAAAACGCATTGCAGAGGTGAATTTTATGTGTGGGAATGTTCCTTTGTTTTCTATGAGCAAACAAATACAAACAAACACTAAGGAGCTGAAATCAACTTATGGCCATAACACTGAAATACCAATCATCTTTAAGGTGATTAAACTTCCACAGAAAGGGGGTAGATGTGTATTTTTTTTTAAGTATCTAACACCCAGTGTGGGAAAGATTGAGTGATTGAGCGAGCCAGAGAATGAGGAGCTCAAAACCCACAAGCCCTAGGGTTTGACTAGGTAAAGTTATAAGTAAAGTTAAAGTAAAGTAAAGTTAAAGTTATATATTTGATCTGCAACTGTGTATTCAAACTCGAACTCGAGCACTCTTAAGAGTAACGTGTTGTGTGCTTATGGCCAGGCAAAGCAGCCTATGTAAATTTTTCATAGAAGTGGAGGCGCATTACTCGGTCTCCACTCTCTGCTGTCACATCTCTAGCTCTCTCACCCAAGTGAGGGAGCAGGACCGTGGCGTGTAGCGTTTATGTCGGAGCTGACATTATGCTGACGTTAACAAATAAATCAGACAGTGCACAGGCAATTTAGTGATATCCCCGCAGTTGTGGTCTGAGACAAGACCGAATAAAAATGTGGTCGTTTCCGAAACAAGACCTTCAAAAGAAACGATCTCAAGTACTACACATTTGGAAGCAGTCATCAATGCCAAAGGCTGTGAAACTAAGTATTAAATAAGGGTGCAAATAATCATGGTAATTTTTCAATTTTGAAGCTATACAAGATTAGATGTTCTGATGTTTGATCACGTGCTGTTAAATAAAACAGATGAATGTGAAGGCCGAAAGCTGTTTCAATTTCCAATTATTTCATAAGATATTGTACATTCTCTGCATAAAATGTAAGGATGCCAACAATCTTGGCCAAATAATCTTGTATGTGTTAGAAATAAGATTCCAAAGCCACTTTTCAACTGTGGTACGATACAACTGAACCAATAATTTCTTTATGAACAAAAAATAAACCACTTTAAGTGAGCATAATTTTTTTTGGTGCAAAAACATTTATTGAATTTTGCCATTTCCATTCAACCTTTCCAGTTCTATACTGCCAGGGTTAGGAGGTTCAATTCCCTATGTAGCTCAATGGGTAGCGCAAAACACTTCATTCCATTTGCCAAATACTGCGGTTGTAATGTGAATGAGGCCATTTGACCAAATACAGCTCTGCTAGACTGATAATGACTTACAAACACAACTGTCATGCAACCCTGTGTGTGTGTGTGTGTGTGTGTGTGTGCAATTGCTTCATCACTACACCTTTAGCAGAAAGCCTTCATATCAAATTAATATCACAGAAACATGTAAATATATACTTTCTCTCTCTTTTACACACACGCGCACACACACACACACACACACACACACACAGTCTCTCTCTCTCTCCCTCCCTCCCACAAGGCTGCCAGGCGCTGTGCCATGCTGTGGTGTGTGTGAGAGCAGCAACAGATCTGTCTCTAGGATGAAAATACTGAAGTCAGCCATGCAGAACACACACACACACACACACACTCCCACAGGAGGTTGCATCATAACAAAGTAAAACAGGGAGCCAGATTGAAGCTTTTTGATTGGCTAATTGTGTGTGTGCAGGTATGTGTGTGTGCACATTTGTCCCTGTGCACCCTATGGGGAAGTGCCATGGTGGTTCAGTGTGATTGACAGGCTGCTATCATGAAAACCCAAAAGGGAGACTAGATGTACTGTGCTAAACTGTGTCTTCCATCTTCCTGTCTTTTTTTTTTTATCAATTTGTTTTTCAAACCTATCTTTAGTACATTTGCTTTGTTCTTGTGGAAGAATACTTCAATACACTGTATAACATGAAATAGTAGATGTAGTACTATGTATTATGCATTCATAGTAGTAGTTGCAGTACATATATGCCATGCTGTATCTGATTCATTCAAAGTTATGTAGAGGCCTAAATGAATTAATGATTGTCTCAAGAATACTGATGGTTCATGTCAACTAAGGCCGAATCCCAATTCTCATTTTCACCCCTACAGCTTCGGCTTGGCCCTCGGAACAGAGTCACAAGGGGTAGTGGTAGAAATCTCTCCCTAAGAAATGAGACAACCCTTCAAGACCCTGATACGTCATCGTTGACGTTTACATAAACAGACAGGACGAGTTTGTTATCGGAGATTACTATGGCAATAATGCAGGACTGTCATGCACAAATCAGCCTAAAACAATGTTGGAACGTAACTAACTAGCGAGGTAGAGACATCGGCATACTAGCGATTTTTTGTTATGCTTGAAAAGAAAAGGTATATTATACATTGAAACGACATTAAACTAAGATAATACCACGGTTAGAATATTTGTAAAATCTTTATTAACGAAGAAAATACTACATTTGTGGTTCACTTTGATGGTAGTGTAGCGTTCGCCATGATCTTCCAGTTGATTCGCAGGTCATTCTGGGAGATTTCTCCTAGCCCTCGGTTTGTAGTGTGCCCCTGAAAAATCTCCATTTGGAGGGCCATGTATCCCTCGCACTTGGCCCTACCCCTCGATCACAAGAGAATTGGGACACCTCTACCCCTTCACGTGAACGCGCAAAACGAAGGGGAAGGGCTGAGGGGTAGGGCCAAGGGGTGAACTGGGATTCGGCCTAAAGGATGTCTACCATTGAGTGTCTCCCAAGTGATTTGACTTCCAACACTATTTTGTCTCTTCTATCACTCTGTTATTATGACCTGAAATAAACAGGGCTAGTGTAACTGAAGGTATAAAGATCCTGCTCTCTCTCAGGCCGTGGTTACACCTGTCGTTTCATGCGATCTCGGTAATCGGAATCTGCTAATCGGAACACACAAGTGGTGTGTCTGCACTAAATAACCATAACAACAATCCCTGAAAATGGTGCTGGTGTGCGGGAGATTATGCTCCTTTACTTTATGTTAAGAATTGTGTGTAGTCGCGGTAGGGCCCGTACAAGGCGTTTGCTATTGAGGAGACAACAGCAGCGGCGCGCAATGTGCTCATTCATTGTCGGGGCTGGGCTCGAGCCGCAGCTGGGGGAGCAGTCGCCCCGCCGCCCTCCACTCTCTGCCACTGGAAGGGCGGTCTGCGGCCTGTCTCGCGGGGTCCTCGTCCACCGCGCCTCGTGCGTGGTGCGGTTTTCATGGGGCGGTGTCCGCGGCCGTGTCGGAAGGCGGGCCGGTGGAGGGGATCGGGTACGGCGGTCGGCGGTGGCGACTCTGGACGTGCGCCGGGCCCTTCTCGCGGATCTCCCCAGCAGGGAAATGGGCGTGATTTGATGACGTGTCCCCGCTGTTTGCGTTTTGAGGTGCCTGATTGCGTCTAGACTATTCCGAGAGAGAGTTCCGAACACAAAGCGAGCTCGTCCACCTTGCGAGGTGGCCTGGCTGATCCGAACACAATGCGAGCACAAAGCGACCTCTGTGCGTCTACACCTGTCACTTCATGCAGCCTGGCGTGAGCCTCCCCATGCTGCATGATTAAATGATCACTCTGATCAATAAAGTACCTACCTACAGATGCATTTTGACAGCTTTAAACCTTCAAATCTATGGCCTACTCTTACTAACAATGTTTTAATCTGTTTATCTGCTTTGTTGATGAGATCAGATTAGCAAAAAAGACATCCGGTCTTGTGATTCTTTTATTTGAGTCGTGGGCTTGATTTTGCATATTAGTCTAACATTGGACCTTAATTCAAAAAGGTTTCTTATGCATTGTTTTTAAGTTATTTAAAGTAATGCAATTTGCAATTTTACCAAACATATGGACATAACATTGGCAAGGTAGACCCTAGATAAGACTTTGCTCTGTTGATAACCTATGTAATCAATGTAGATGTAGTTTGGCCAAAACATTAATGCCTGATTTATTTCTTATTTTACTCCAGTAGAAGAGTTGTGTAGCACTAGCCTACACAACTCATTGCCATCCATTGTGTAAAAAGATATGGATGTGCAAAACATCTCATCACATCTGGCTCTAGGAAAACAAATACTTTTCAGTCATTATCCCAATCTGATTAAATTCATCAAAAGACCCCAGATGGAGAGCTGTAGAGATGGACAGTGTACACAATGTGCAATTTACAGGTATCAGCAGGACTCTCAAGGACTGGGAGAGAGCCTTCTGCTACTGTGACATTTTCCATTCCATTTCCACTAAAAATTTCCTGGTTAGTTTGAATTTACCAGATTTGTCCTGGGAATTATACAATACAATGCACACTTACTACCCCGCTTTTAATCTTTTAATTGTTGACCAAATATAATCTTCGATCCATAAATAGTGGTATTGGCCTTCAAAAACCCATATCGGTAAAACCCTAGTGGTTAAGCTCCCAACCTATGGAACCACATGTATTGCTGTTGTAGGATCAGACCCCAACCACAAACAACATCGCATGAAGAGGACCAATCATTCTGGATTTGTAATAATTCCATTTTCCTGAAGCACTCTTTCCTATCCTCCACTAGCCACGCTCTCTCGCTCTCTCTCACACACACACACACACACACACACACACACACACAAACAGTCCATTATTCTAAAAGGGTGATAGCATTTCCAGCTTATATATATACAGTATATCGCTATATTATGAATAATCCAGTCACCTCACCCTCCTCTGCACACACACACGGACGAACACGCACACACATGCACACACACACACACACACACACACACCTTAGAACAATGAAGACATACTAAACAACTGCATGTAAATGCAGGGGGTTGGTATGTGTGGGCGTGTGTGTGTGTAGCTGGAGGCTGATTCTCCAGCTCGGAGCCCTTGGCCAGCTACAAAACAGGCCATCCCCAAGATACACACACACATACACTCACCCTGTATTGAGATGTCACATTAGCTTACTTTACTTGCTAGATTTATGTGTGTGTGTGTGTGTGTGTGTGTGTGTGTGTGTGTGTGTGTCTGTGTGTGCGCGCGCACTTCAGGCAGTAAAGATACCGTTCTGACAGACATTTCAAAATGACATCTATCAAGTTTCACACCCTCTTCTCTCCAAATTTCTCTCCCTTTGCTGTTATTTCTGTCTTTTCTCTATTGTCTCTCTTTATTTAGACAGGAGCATAAGTACAGACATATTCTTTTTAAGAGGTTTTCATCACACCAGTATATCAGGGGAGACTGATGTTTAGAAGAACCATATGGAGGCTTTCCAGTTGCATCACACATCTCTTTGAAGAACAACCAGGCTAGAAAAAGAGAGCTATCTCATTAAAGATTTTTGTGGTGTCGGTGTACATCCATTGGGTAACATAAGTAAAAGAGTCTGATAAGGTAGATTTGTTCCAAAATGTATGTTACTGTGACACAGTAAACTGTCTTGTCTTTACATGTATTATTATTATTATTATTATTATTATTATTATTATTATTGTTACATTGGTTGAACATGCTTTGTTGCACTGCTTGGTTTAATTTCCCAAACGGAGATTTGAAGTTTGGCACTTGGTAATGTGATGGATTAGCAGGAAGAGGCGGGATCAAAATAAAAGTTAGCTAGCTAGTTTACATGAAGGCTGTATGCACATTATCTGGGCTTTTAAAACAACAAATCATTTGATGCATTTATCACTGTTACAATAGATACAAGAGATAGTCGTGGTCTCAGCACATTCACTGACCAGCTGGCGGGTGTCTTCACGGACATTTTCAACCTGTCCCTGTCCCAGGCTGTAATTCCCACCTGCTTCATCCTCCTAGTGCCCAAAAAAAACAAAAACAACAAGTGTGCCTGAATGACTACTGCCCTGTCGCACTCTCTCCCAAGGTGCCTTGAGAGTGGTTTACCAGACACGCTGGACCCTCTTCAATTCACCTGCAGCCCCAACAGGTCAACAGATGCCATTAACACTGCCATTAACACAGCTCTGACACACCTGGAAAAGAGGAGGATCTATGCGAGAACACCATTGTTGTTTTGCAGTTTTAATTTTACTCTGTTTTCTGAGCATAACACAAATACAGGAAACTTGAACTGAAACCTGCTGTCTAAAATGAAGGAGAATTCAGTTATTTAAGTACTGGATCTGCTGTTATCTGCCAACTTGAGTATCGTGATAGCCTTCTCCTACACACTGCAGATCATCAGTTGCGATGTAGAAAAGGAGGAGGGCAGCAGGGAACATTCCATTTGACATTACATACTGGCAATCTCCTGTTCCAGGAAGAGACAGTGCATGCAGGTCCATTACCACTGGCAAGACTAGTCACTTAATCAGCACCTTCTAGACTATGCCTTCTCAACAAGATCCCAGATCCACCATCACCCCCACCCCGCCCCTAACATTGACCCAGCCAAACACTCAAGGACACACGTACAGATACACTCACATGCACACACACCAAAAGGCCTTGATGGGATGGCTATGTTATCTGCCAGATAAGAGGTGGAAGATGCACATGTCTAAGAGGAGTGTAGATAATGTATAGCAAGTCCTTCATAGATTTTCTGACCCAAAGTACCAGGTAAACTAAAGTGTCCTGTCACATATTACATAATGCAATACCTGTGAAAAAAAGGACAGTGCAAAATAGGAAAGATTTGTACACTTCTAATTTCAGTACATAACTGGTTTGTTTTTAACCAATGTTTGAGATTTTTTTAAAAATGCTAAATAGTTCTTGCAGTCCCTGATGTGTACTGGTAACTTGTTCCAGGAATGTGTCTTACAGACACCACCATTTGACTGAATTTAGTCCTACACCTAGGTACATTACAGTCTCCCCTAGTTAGCGCTCTGGTATTTGTCCCATTATTGTTTTTTTCTGGATGAAATCATTTAATGGTGGGGGGGGCAAGCCCATTTAAAACTTTAAAAACAAGACAAACATCCATGAAGGTTTGGTAACTGTCCATGTTGAAAATGTTAAACTTATTTATGATATTGCAATGATGGAAATGAAGAGGTTTCCTATCCATAATTTTGACTGTCTTCTTGAAGAGAGACTTGATGGGTTTTAACGTGCTTGCTGTTGTATGTGACTAGGTTGTATAACAGTAAGTTATAAATATCATGGCGTGCATATAAGCTTTGGCTGACTCAGAGGTAAGAAAAGGTCTTATATGATGGCAGTTTGACAGGTTGAATTTAATAATATTAGAATTTTATTCTAATATATATTAGAACATGTTCCTTAAATGTAAGCTTTGTATCGAAGACCACACCAAGATACTTAAACTGTTCCACCACATCAAGGCTCTCTCCATTGACTAATACACATGGTTGTTTGCCCTCTGCTGGCTGACGGGAGAAAAACATACATACAGTCTTTTTTATGTTGAGATGTAGACATGATCCTTTGAGCCAGTCGGATACAGGTACCATAGCTGCAGACAGTGCTGCAGCAGTTTCTTGCTTTGTTTTCGCATGCACATATAATGTTAAATTAGTTGCCACTGCTGCAGGTTGTGTTGATGGAAGCATGTAGTGAAGTACTAAGGACAACATCAATGTGCTAGCATTGGGTGAACAACTCCCTGTTGGAGAATTTTGTGGTATGATTTACTCATTTGTCATTAAAATGTCAACTTTTAGAATTAGTCTAAACTGCTCGCCTCTGTGTTTTTGTTGAAAGAAGATTGTGATTGTGTGATAAACCAAATGGGGTTTTTTTTGTTTAAGTTTGACTGAAATTCATTGCTGCTTGATGGATTATTTGCATGCTAAACTGAAGTTCCTCCTTGACACTTTTAGAAATATGCGTGCACATATAAAGTATTGGTCTGAGTTTGAGTAGGTGAAATAGTGGATGAGTTCTGAGATTTATTGCTTCTGGACCTATATTGCGTAGGACTTTTTTTAAAACTTTCTAGATTTCAAAATCAAGAGGAGAAGCATCTGTGCAGCCACACATGAAGGAAGTCGGCAGTAATGCATGTTACAAAATGCTGTAGCGCATTAACTTTAGTCTCATTCAGAGTATAATTTCTATTTTCATGTCATGCTTTATATTCTAGTAATACAACAGTTCTGAAATAGCACATAAAGCCCATTGGGGTATAAAAGCCCAAATGACAAATGTATGGGTCCACAAAGTCAGTCATTCATTCATGGTCTGAGAAGCAGCTTCAGCTACATCCAGAAGACTAAACTCTCTTCAGCCCGGGAATAACAGAATGGGAATTCTTCTAATTGAGTATATTAGTTAAATGACCACTCAATAATGTGTATTTCAATGGGATTGCCTCTTGCATTGATTGATAGCTCTTTGTTTATGGGTATTAACAAATATTTCATTGATTTGTATGTATTACAAAGTCAAAAGGAATGAGACATTCATAAATCTTGTTCTCCCTTTGCCTGCCATTGTTTTTTCAGACTACCTTGCTTCTTCTTAGCTACAACTAGGACTGACCAATTAGAATGATGCATAATGTTTTCCTTTAGTTATACTGAAGTTACATGATATTGATTGGCAGAGCTCCCCACCAAAATACACACACAGAAATTCTTATACAATCTTGAGCCCTAAAAGAAAGTGCTATGTGACGCCGCTGGAGTCAGATCAGTTAGCTCAGGTTCCTGCTGATGGGCATTTAGTTTACAACAGTTCTTGTCTGAAACAGCATAACACATGATTAATATTATCTAGTTGATCACTATTCCTCATTACAATTGATTGGGTTGATCTGATCTGCCCACAGATATAACAGAACATATAACATAATGTTATGCATCATATTGATTTTTGTAATATTATGGTTATGTTCATGGTCAGGGTTAGGGTTAGATTGAGTATCTGACCTGAAACAGTACTCGCGATTGAACAATGTCATAATAACAGGACTGAAGATTAAACCACGGTCGTACTCCCATGCCCTGACAAGGGACAAGAGAGTGGACAGTTTAGAACAGGAGGAATCAACAGAGGATCAGGTAACTGCATTCCTTCTTGGCAAAAACATAGCCATAGACAAAAGCAACATTGAGGCCTGCCATACTCTACCAACAAGAAACCAGAAGGATAATCCTGCTGTAATTGTACACTTTGCTAACAGAAAGTACAAATTTGATCTGCTTAGGCAGGGTAGGAAATTGAAGGGCTCTAATGTCTACATTAACGAGCACCTCACTAAGAAAAATGCTGAAATTGCAAAGAAAGCAAGGTTCCTAAGGAAACAGGGAAAGATTCAGTCTACTTGGTCTGCCAACTGCAAGGTATTCATTAAAATGAATGGCGAACCAGAGTAAACTAAAGTAATGTGCATCAGGATATATATATATATACACTATATTGCCAAAAGTATTGGCTCACCTGCCTTGACTCGCATATGAACTTAAGTGACATCCCATTCTTAATCCATAGGGTTTAATATGACGTCGGTCCACCCTTTGCAGCTATAACAGCTTCAACTCTTCTGGGAAGGCTTTCCACAAGGTTTAGGAGTGTGTTTATGGGAATTTTTGACCATTCTTCCAGAAGCGCATTTGTGAGGTCACACACTGATGTTGGACGAGAAGGCCTGGCTCTCAGTCTCCGCTCTAATTCATCCCAAAGGTGTTCTATCGGGTTGAGGTCAGGACTCTGTGCAGGCCAGTCAAGTTCATCCACACCAAACTCTCCCATCCATGTCTTTATGGACCTTGCTTTGTGCACTGGTGCACAGTCATGTTGGAACAGGAAGGGGCCATCCCCAAACTGTTCCCACAAAGTTGGGAGCATGGAATTGTCTAAAATCACTTGGTATGCTGAAGCATTCAGAGTTCCTTTCACTGGAACTAAGGGGCCAAGCCCAGCTCCTGAAAAACAACCCCACACCATAATCCCCCCTCCACCAAACTTTACACTTGGCACAATGCAGTCAGACAAGTACCGTTCTCCTGGCAACCGCCAAACCCAGACTCGTCCATCAGATCGCCAGATGGTGAAGCGCGATTCGTCACTCCAGAGAACGCGTCTCCACTGCTCTAGAGTCCAGTGGCGGCGTGCTTTACACCACTGCATCCGACGCTTTGCATTGCACTTGGTGATGTATGGCTTGGATGCAGCTGCTCAGCCATGGAAACCCATTCCATGAAGCTCTCTACGCACTGTTCTTGAGCTAATCTGAAGGCCACATGAAGTTTGGAGGTCTGTAGCGATTGACTCTGCAGAAAGTTGGCGACCTCTGCGCACTATGCGCCGCAGCATCCGCTGACCCCGCTCCGTCATTTTACGTGGCCTACCACTTCGTGGCTGAGTTGCTGTCGTTCCCAATCGCTTCCACTTTGTTATAATACCACTGACAGTTGACTGTGGAATATTTAGGAGCGAGGAAATTTCACGACTGGACTTGTTGCACAGGTGGCATCCTATCACAGTACCACGCTGGAATTCACTGAGCTCCTGAGAGCGACCCATTCTTTCACAAATGTTTGTAGAAACAGTCTGCATGCCTTGGTGCTTGATTTTATACACCTGTGGCCATGGAAGTGATTGGAACACCTGATTTCAATTATTTGGATGGGTGAGTGAATACTTTTGGCAATATAGTGTATATATATAACCTTTTTAACAATATAAACACTAACTGCAAAGTATAAAGGATTGCTTAGTTCAGTTTAAAGTTCAAGTTCAAGTTCAAGTTCCTTTATTTATACCCGTAGGTAAAATTGTCTTAAACAATACTTAAAATAACACATAAAATACAAACAAACATGAAAAGTACAGAGTGCGAAAAGTGCTCAGGGGTTCCAGTTTCAAGTGGATAAACAGAATAGACAGAATAGACACATCGTACAGAATAGACACACCGTACAGTAGAAAGCGGTCCAGTAGATGACTGGACCGTGGCCAATTTCGTGATCCTGTAGCAGGCTGACTATGACCGTATCATCTGCGTACTTTAAGATGGTCCTTTTGTCATATGTGCTCTGACACATATTTGTGTAGAGAATAAATAAAAGTGGCGAAAGCACACACCCTTGTGGGGAGCCAATGGATAAACAGACTTGGTCTGATAGGGTTTCATTTACCCTCACTCTCTGTGTCCTGTTAATTAAAAAATCAAGGATCCAGCCCACCAGATTGTTACTTAGGTTAAACTGTTCTAAAAGTCTACTAATTAAAATGTGAGGTTGAATAGTATTAAAAGCACTAGAAAAATCAACAAATAAAAGTCTCGCATGAGACCCATTCCCTTCCAAGTGTTTAACCAACAAGTTAAGCAAGGTCACTGTGGCATCCTCTACTCCTCTATGTGGCCTATATGCAAACTGCATGGAGTCAAGTGCGTGCTCAGTTTCTTTTAAAATTTCTGACTCGACCAGTTTTTCAAAGACTTTCATTACGATTGATGTGAGGGCGACAGGTCTAGTCATTTAGAATTTTAGGGCCACTAGTTTTGGGAACAGGGACTACCACAGCATCCTTCCAAATCTCAGGGACATGCTGTTCTTGTAATGATCTGTTAAAAATATAATGGAATACAGGGCTCAGTTGTCTCGCACAAGATTTGACTAGACGACCACAGATATTGTCAGGTCCGTGGCTCTTGTTTATCCTTATAGAGAGGAAGGCCTGTTGTACATCGTTTAGGTCTATGTCAAAGTGCTGGTTCTCCTCCAGTTTGTGACTCAATTCTTGAATTTCCCTGCTAAAATCAAAAGTATCAAAACGATTATAAAAACAGTTAAGAGCATTAGCAAACTCAATATCAGAGTTAAAACCATCTGGTGTGGCCTGACGGCCACTCTTTGAGTCTCTGAGCCCTGCTATGGTTTTCATGCTTGACCAAGCTAAACCAAGATTATTTGCGGCTATTTTATTTTCTAATTCAGATTTATAATTTTGTTTCGCTCTTAAAATGTCCAATTTCAGTTCCTTAGTGGCTATGTGCAGGTCAGCGGCTACTCCCTGTTTGAAAGCAAGTCTCTTTTTCTTTAAATTGGACAAAAAGGTTTGTTATTGGGGTAAATCTTGACTCGTTTACAGGGGATAATCATATCCCTACAAAAGGCGACATATGAGCATATTACATCCACAAATTCATCTAAGTCATCACATGACTCCTTAAACAAGTCCTCATCAATGCACTCATAACATTCCTGCAGGCGGAGGACAGCTTCATCAGTCCAAACCCTTTTAATGTCATTGCTATCTCAGAAACATGGCTCAAAGCTGACAAAGGCATAGATTTTGTTTTACATGGATACGAATTTAATTATATTAATAGAGAGAGCAAAAATGGAATAGGTGTGGCTCTCTTTGTAGACAAAAGCCTAATTTATAAGGTTGTTGAAAGCATGTCAGTAACCATTGATGACATGATGGAGTGTATCACTATTGAAATATGTATGGAAAAATGAAAAATGTGATTGTCAGTTGTGTATATAGAACACCAGGATCTAATATTGAAACCTTTATGGACAATATGGAAAGGTTTTTACTCATACAAAACAAAAGGTCAATTTTATCTGTGGGGATTACAACATTGACTTGTTAAATCCCAACAAACATAAAATGACAGATTAATTTATTGAAGTAATGTACAGCATGGGTCTCTTTCCAACAATTACAAAGCCAAGTAGAATAACATCTCATTGTGCCACTCTGATTGATAATATATTTACAAATAACATGGAAAGTAATATTGTGAGTGGATTATTAATTAATGACATGAGTGATCACCTGCCTGTATTTACAATACAGTAATAAGTTAATAAATTATCATTAAACTTGAACAAAACAAAATTTATGTTGTTCGGGAACCGTAAAACAAACAAACAAATGTTCAAGTGGAAATTGATAATGTGGTGATAGAAAGAGTATATGAAAACGAGTTTTTGGGTGTTGTATTAGACCACAGGTTTTGCTGGAAACCCCACATAAAATATCTGTGTTCGAAGATGGCCAGGAGCGTTGGAATTTTGGGTAAAACTAGGCACATCCTGAATCATAAAACATTGTATATTCTATATTGCGCACTTATATTACCATATTTGAAGTCTGGGGCAACACCTACAAGAGCTGCTTACAAAGGATATGCATACTGCAAAAAAGAGTAATCAGGACAGTAAATAATGTTGGGTATCGTGAGCATACCAATCCATTGTTTTTAAGTTACAGACTTTGAAATTCACGGATCTAGTGAAATTTAGAACTACACAAATGATGTTTAAAGCAAGAAAAAATGTACTTCCCGGTAACCTTTAAAAAAATGTCAAGGATAGAGAGGGAAGGTACGACTTAAGAAGGAAAGCTAATTTAAAACAGCTTTATGTCCGCACCACTCAAAGTATGTGTATTTCAGTTTGCGGGGTGACTTTGTGGAATGGACTAGATGAAGAGATCAAGCAAAGCAATAGCATGTCGCAGTTTAAATACAAATGTAAGAAAATAATTTTTGAGAAATACAGAAATGAGAAGGGTAAATGAAATTGTTGATGCTGATTTAATGATGAAAATGTTTGCAAGGGTACTGCATTGTGTGATGATGTAAATATGATGTAATGATGTAAATATTTCTCTTTTTTGATTTATAAGATATTTTTTTAATTTAATATGACATTGTTGATGAAGGGGCAGGAGATGATAAGCATTTTGCTTCTTCCTGCTCCTTCTCGAACACATCCATTGTTTTGTTTTTTTCTGATGGAGATTGTTTGATTTATCTTTTATGTTTGGTGTTTTATCTTTTACTGTTTTATTGTGATCTGTTAATGTTGATGTTCGAGACAAATAAAAGAAAGAAAGAAAGAAAGAAATTCCATTACATTTTATTAATTATTTTACACACAGTTTTACTGACGTGCAAATTTAAGTAAGAACTTTAAAAAATATATAAAATATATGAGCAATAGTACTGTTTTTGTGTTTTTTCAATAGTGAATTCAAGACATTTTTAATAGTGTATGTGAGAGTGTTTCATTTAAATGTGTAAGCGTCTCATGTGTATGCACCAGGTAAAGTCTGAATTATTTCCCATATGGCACCTCATAGAGTGAAGGAGGGAGGGATGCGATGCATAATGGAGGAAAGGAGGGTAGAGAAAACAAGCTTTTTCAATTATTGGGTTGTTAAGCAAGTTGACCATTTCTGACCGTTCATTCCTGTTTATCTCTCTCTCTCATTCTCGCATTCTGTCTTCTTTATTTCCGGAAACTAGTAGGTTAGCTGTCAGTTTTTTGGATCTCATTTATCTCCTTTCTCTCTCTCAGTCAGTCCTGTTAGAACCTGCTAGACCTTTGAGTATGCAGAAAGGATAAGGTGTACTTAGCCTCAAACACACACAGCTTATCCCCCAGCTGTAGACAAGGTGCTTCATGAAACTTTCAACTTTAGCCTCTCCATTATTCACATGCTACAACTACTGCTCGCTTCCCTGATTGCTGCTGGCACACACACATACATACATGCAGGAGTGTACAGTATAAAACAAAATTAATTAAATATAATAATAACAACATTTAATGAACCATTAATATTTGCGAAAGCCCTGCAAGGCCTTTTCCCGGTATATTTTTTTTCCTGGTAAAAAATCACTTGTTCAGAATTTGATATGTTGAGATAAAAGCAGACAGACAAAATAAATAACAATAAGTAAATAAATTGGGGGAATTTTATGATCTTGGAAAAACTTTTTTTCACCTGTTCTTAACTCATTATAATGAGATATATAAAGTAGAAACAGTAGTAGTAGGCAGAACTAAGGAAAAGGACCCCCCCCCCCTTTCAGGGCTTTTGTAAATATTTAAGCAAAGTAACTGAAATAAAATAAATTAAATGAATCCAAACTAAATAATAAAAATATCATCCAGTGTATGTATGCTAGTAACTAATGGACATCAACAGTGTGACCAGTGTGGTCATTTTTGGTCCACTGTGTGTGCGTGTGTGTTACCTGTGTTGTAATGCTTGGTGCAGTATCTCAGGTCTGATTCGTCCTTGAGGATGAACTGTGGAAGGGTCAGCCCATCGGCCACTTGAACTGG
Source organism: Hoplostethus mediterraneus (assembly GCA_034670385.1). Lineage (NCBI taxonomy): Eukaryota > Metazoa > Chordata > Actinopteri > Trachichthyiformes > Trachichthyidae > Hoplostethus > Hoplostethus mediterraneus. The sequence goes on from JAXDDW010000083.1 coordinate 571,822, forward strand.
TCCATTCTCCTGCCACTCAAAGATCAGGTCATTCATGGTGTAACCAACTGCACAAAGCAAACAGTGGGAAAAACACAGACCAATTAATCACTAATCAATACAACATGGCCACAAGGCCTCTGCTGTCACACAATTGTTATCAGACTCTGAGATGTCATGATGGTCTGATCCACAATGCACTTATCAGCAATGGAGTAGCCTGAACTATCTGTGGGGATGCGTGGGATCCTTCTCCCCATACTGCAAATCGGCCTCAGAATAAACCAGTGAGTCTACATGCAGATAAAGTATATACACTATTTAGAGACTCGAAAATTACCACATTGCTCCATCCCACTCAAACTCTCAGCATCTTGCCAAAATAAACCAAGCACTATGGGCTCTAATGGACCATAATCATCATTGCAGATTAAATCGCAGTGTCATTTGCCTCCACTGAACATGTCTGTGAACACGTATGCACATGTGAGCATGTGTATGTCTGCACATGAGAAGACTATGTATAAGTGTCATTATGTGAGAGAAAGGAAGAACACCAATACCAACGGCATGAACAACTTTTAGAATTTCCCCTCGCCATTATGGTTAATGCTCTCTGATCATATGGGCATACTTAAGAGTTGCAATAACACTATCCATCTGCTGCAGATTCTCCCTCCCTGCAACTCCCTCATTACAATTGTTAACAACATTGTTCCCCCCCAATATACATGTCCAGGTATCAAACAAACCAACATATAACCACCCAAATCCACCCCCACCCCTTTCGGTTTCTCTCGGTGGAAATACTGCTTTAGCTTGTGTAACTCCTGTCTCTTCTTGCTTTTCTTCATCAATGCTGTGCATATTATGTGACTTCATACCCAGCTTACATTCTTTTCCCTCTTTCTGGCCTAACTGTGTCATTTTTCCTCCTTCTCTCCTGTCTATTGCCCTTTATCACTTATTAACTCAGATATAAAAAATAAGCAAAGCATTGTCCCTCCATCTGTGGCAATGCATTTTTTAATACATACAGATCAAAGTGGTTTTATAAAAGGGAGACATTCCTCAGTAACCACACAACCACCTCTAAACAATGGATCTCTTAATGCTGAAAAGCCATTTGACATGTATGCTGGCCTATTCTTTTCACCGCACTCAAATATTTTGGAATAGGCCCACATTTTAGTGACTGGATAAAGATATTCCCCCAATGGATATATTTCAAAACTTTTTCAATTTAGAAGAGGCACCAGACAAGGTTGCCTGCTATCACTGTTATGCAATGTATGCAAAAACTGCACCACAGGGATGTGTTTGTTGGTTGGTTAGTGGCTAACACTGACAGTTTGTCTTGACCCAGTGTAGCAAGTTAAGTCAGCTAATTGTAGTTGGATTAATTTTTCACCCATTCTAACAAACACTGTTTGTGATGTGTGTCAAAATGAGCACAATTCTAAAGTGATTTCAGCTGGTGAGCATGATAAAGAATAGCAGATTCTTAAATGTACTTTTGCATAGCACTATTGACAATATTACAATATCTCAAAAGCATAGTTGTGTCAGAAATTGTACTGGTACTATCGTGGACAAAATGTTATCGCCCACTTGTACTACCAATATCTTTTATTAGGCCACATTGCAACAGCAAAAACAAATAGTCTGCCCAAAATCAATCTTTTTTTCATGACCCCAGTCCATCCCTCTTCAAGCTGGTTCTCCTCTTAATTCCACAGTCAGTACCTTTTGGTGGAAAGGTATCACAGTAGATGACTACTTCCACACCCTCTGGCTTCGCCCACACACTCAATTATTTTGGTCGGAGATGCTGAGCAGGCAGACCCAGACCTGCTCTGCCTATCCATAGCACTGCTTAGGGACCTTACCAGGCCCGGTTCTAGACTGCTTTGATTGGAGGGACAATCACATATTTTGGGTGGACAACTTTTTATTCATATCACAGTATGTTGTACTACAGTCTACAGGGTGTTTTCTTTATTTAAATGTTATTACTACAGGCAACATGCATAAACTAATTATGAACTATTATGAACTATATACATGAACAAATTATGAACATGTGGGGGTTACCCCTTATGGACTCTGGATTATAATTCATTGTTTGTGTTTCACATTGGTTTTGATACTGGTGCAAGGCTCCTTTAAGTGTTGTCTCTGGTTGATGATGTCATGTTAATGTTAATAGTAGCGGCTCTACCTGTGTTTGTCCCAATAGACAAGATATGGTCTCACCAGTTTCCACTCTTTGTTTCACTTTTGCCCATTTCTGTGCAGCGTTCAAATGGCAATGGCTAGATGCGTGCTTATGGAGTCCCCTGTCCTTTTCCCCTGTGTTTCCTAATGCTGCTTACCAATTAGTAGACCCTGTCTTGGTTAAAAATTATATCTCTGTCATTCATGCCGGACAACATGCAACAGGGGAAGCAGAAGCATGTGTCTAGTATTGTCGAATATTCCAGCCACAGCTGTAACCAATACCAGATTGGATTAAACAAGCAAGCCGTTTGGCCTAACATTCGTTTCGGAAATTATTTTAAAATCGGTTGGGATGGCGCGCTATTATTTAAATCACTAGGGTCAGTAGCAGCAACGCTAACTGCCCAGTGTTAGTGCGAGATGGGCGGGGAAGGTGAGCTGCTTGAACTGGGGACTTGATACGAGAGAGCCAGTGGTCCTGGAACCTCTGAGTCCGAGCTAGCAGCAGCTGCAACAGTATTACTTTGTTTTGGCATGATATCTATTCAGTTTAATAATGCTGTAACGTAACCTAACCCTGTAATGATAGCTACAAGAACAAGGTTGAAGGTTGAACTATCTGACAAGTTGTGCTTGCGTGGTGTGCTTGGTAGCTAACGTTCGCCAAGTAACGTTAACGTTAACCTAAAACCACCAACAGCAAAGCTCCTAATGCAGTACAACACTACAGCAAACAATAACAAACTGATAACTAGAAATGCATTTCCCGCAGAAAATGCGTGGGATTGCTGTACGGGCAAACCGTGAAGAATATATTACTCAGTTGTACCGGGTGGTCACTAAGGTGTGCCAGCTGGTTGCTAGGGTGTCCTGGGCCATTGCTAGGGTGTTGCTAGAGTATCCTGGGCCATTGCTAGGGTGTCCTAGGCTGTTGCTAGGGTGTTGCTAAGGTGTCCTGGGCCATTGCTAGGGTGTTGCTAGGGTGTCCTGGGCCATTGCTAGGGTGTCCTGGGCCGTTGCTAGGGTGTTGTTATGGTGTCCTGGGCCATTGCTAGGTTGTTGCTAGGGTGTCCTAGTCAGTTGCTAGGGTGTCCTGGGCCATTGCTAGGGTGTCCTAGGCGGTTGCTAGGGTGTTGCTAGGGTGTCCTGAGCCGTTGCTAGGGTGTCATGGGCCATTCCTAGGGTGTTGCTAGGGTGTCCTAGGCCGTTGCTAGGGTGTTGCTAGGGTGTCCTGGGCTGTTGCTATATATAATTTGCAATATGAAAATGAATTGGAGAAGGGGTTGGGTCAAGGCAGTTTCCCATCTCCTCCGTGTATCATGTCAAGGCTGGAGTAATTTTCTCTCCCCCTCCCTCTCTCCTTCTCCCTTTCTCTCTCTCTCTCTTCACCGCATACCGTCAAAGAAAGCAGATATACTGTAAAAATAAGTGCTGTCTTCTGTATGGCAATGCCTCTGGCCAGTGGGCTGTGGCTATGTAGTGGAGCAGATTAAAAATACCAATGACGACAAATTATCTGTCCAAGTGTTAGCCTGATCAGCTCTCTCTCCCCTGAGGCCAGGCTATGCTCTGGATAAGACAATGGATGAATTAGTCATGACCCTATCAACATCACTTACCAAGACTCTATTTCTTTAAATAGACACAGCCACGTGTCTGCTGAAATCTTTTTTTTCCATATGGGGGAAGAGGAAGGGAAGGGGTGGGAGGATGATGATACAACAGTAAGATGTGTGGAAAAGGAGAAGGAGTTAACAAGGTACATGAGGGATTATAGAGGCAAATATACTGTATGTGCATTGTTGGAATGACGAAATCAACTTGTTTCTGTAATATTTGTGTTGCATATTTTCAGAATTTCTGTATTTTAGCATCAACCCTGTATGGTGACCATATTTTTTACCATATCTCACAGTTTGAAATGGTATAGTTCACTACTGCACTCACAAATAATAATGTCCTAATTGGCAAACCTCATCCATCTGTAGGCAAAACAAACAATTTTTCTGTAGTCTGTATGTGTGTGTGTGTGTGTGTGTGTGTGTGTGTGTGTGTGTGTGTGTGTGTGTGTGTGTGTGTGTGTGTGTGTGTGTGTGTGTACTTACAGCTCTCTAGCTGCATAATGCAGGTCTGGACATCCATGGGGAAGTTCTTCAGATCCATGGGACAGGACAGAGTCAATGTTAATCTGAAAGAGGAGGGGAGACAAAGCCAGTGACAGGATTTACACAGGGTGATCAGTAAATATTGTATCCATGTATAAACGTATTTATTTGTGTTGTGTTTATATGTACATTTTATATTAAAGCTGCACTAGTTACCGTTACCTGCAAAAAATGTTTTACTGACTCAACATATATTGTGGAAGACTGACATCTGCTATTACCAAACTCCCCAGAGCCCTCCCCAGAGCCAGCGGAACCAGCAGCAGCAGCGGTGGTGGTGGCAGAGCCAGTGGAGCCAGCCTCCAAGCCAACAGAGCCAGTGGTGGTGGAACCAGTGGCAGGGCCAACGGCAGAGCCAGCCCCCGAGCCAACGGAGCCAGCAACAGTGGTGGTGGAGGCAGTGGCAGCCCCTGGGCCAATGCCGACTGCGGAGCCAGCAACAATGGCGGCAGTGGCAGCAGAGCTGGCGTCAACAGAAACCCCAACAGCAGAACCAGCAGCTGCCCCCAAGCCAGCAGCAGTGGAAACCCCAGAGCCAGCCCAGCCTGAGCCAACGCCTGAGGTTTCAGCCCACCCTGAGCCGGAGGATGCAGTTAGAGGATGGAGTGCCTACCTGGACAACCAGAGGTGAGAGAGGCCAGAGCCACTCTAACTCTAAACTGCTTGGTTCCCAGGAGTGGCCTTTTGATCCCGGTGGTCCAGGCAGTGATCCGTGGCAGTGATGGCGAACCAGATGTCCTTCATCACTGCAGGGCAGCTCAGATCCCCCTACAGCTCTGAGCTGAGTGGGGGGATATGTGGTAGACTGACATTTGCCATTAGCAAACTGTGGGGAATGGACTACATTCCCCAGCAGGCCATAGCCAGGCGGCCATCTTGCCCCAGCTCGACCACATCCCAATCAACCAGGTGGGAGCTGATTGTGGGAGCATATAAAGGGGGAATCGGCAGTCCAGGAGGAGAAAGAAGAGACTGAACCGAGCATGCAGCCAGGGAGGCTGCTGGAGAGCCCCACACAAGCTAAAGTGTTAAGTTCATTTATGATTTGTCTTTGCTGTGCTTTAACCAGTAAAATATAATTTCCTTTTGAACCTTGACCCCGGAGTAATCTGTGCCATGAGTGTGCCCTCAGATTGGGCTTGTGGCACCCAGCTTTTCCCCCAGGGTGCCACAATATATTGATACCACTGTTTGAGTCCCCTTTTACTTGTATTGTTCATACACAATCTCTGGTTTGTATATTATGGATCTGATATTCTCTGGTTCAGGGTCCAGGTATGGGAGCGGAGTGCACTGCAACCCAGAATCTCCAATGTCCACACACACACGCACACGCACACCATTAGTAATCTAGTACTTAGGATGTGTGTGGTTTGACATTGTGTTCATGCAAAGTGTCAGTCTCCTAGATGGCACTGTTTGACTATGGCTGTGCCAGAATACACTTCTCCAAATTCCACGCTGATCAGTGTCAATGTTGCTAACTATCAACAAGCTGCAAAAGCATGTTGGTCACGTCAGTATTATTTTTCTGCTGCCTTCAAGTCAGGATTTACTATGCTCCACAAGTGTTTTTAGGGGCATAGAGCGTGGAACCCTTGATTTTAAAAATTCTATCAAAATAGGTCCAATCTCTTGTAGTACTTTGTTCAACACGTGTCCATATTTAGGGATGGAGTATCTGTGTAATCGGCCAGTCTGGGTCAGAAGCTTAGGGCTGTTTGTTATCCCAGTCTGTCCCTGCCCCTATCTCTTTTCCCTTTAGCTAATGTCAACACTTAGCTTAAATGCTCTCAAACACTAATGCACTCCACCCACCCACCTGAAAGAATGGCGCCAATTTCCATTCTTGAAGATGTGTAGTAGCATGTTGTCTGTGACAACTCCATGCAAGTACCTGCCCATCCCACATCTACATATACAAGCTGACAAATCCACACACAACCTCCGTCCTTACCTTATAGAGTACAGAACATTTCCGTTCTTGAATATCCTGAGCAGTTTGTTGTCTGTAGTAACTTCATGAAAGTGGGCTCCCTTCTCATTGGCAAAGAACAGATCTGGTTTCCATATGGAGTCTAACATGGAGGGGTCCAAGTCCAGTGAATCATCTGGGTATTCAGCATAGGCTAGCCTGGGATCGTTCCACTGTTGACGGAGGAAGATATTCACACGGTAGTCCTAGAACAAAAACAGAGATGGATACAACAGACCAGAGAGAAATTTATACCACTTTCTTTGTATGTTTGAAAACTGCAGTGAGCTTATTAGTGTAGTATAATGTCATGACTAACAGTTTCAAAAGCATGCAATGTGCTCCTCTATTGCTCCCTCTAGGGAAATTGTCATTTCTCTTGCTCCCTTCCACAGGGAGGTCAGGGTCAGTAACCAAACAGCATCCCTGGCAGTTGGTAGGGCTTCAGTGTCTCGCTCAAGGACACTTCCTGCCCCTAGCCTAATGGTAAGTCTCAAAATATTCCAAAAAGACTGGTTGTGCTGGGCAGCTACCAGTGACCAACAGTATAAGACTGTGGTAGTACCAGACAGCTCCCCGTATGCAGTGTGGATATGTTGGGTATCTTCTCTTAAAATTATGATTATTATTAATTTTAGTGTCTAAACTCTGTTTCAGAGGCTACAGAATACAATTCTTGGGAAAACACTGATCAATTGGCATGAAAATGGTCAAATTTAAAGATATTGAATACTGTTACAAAATATCAGCCTTCAAAAAGATTGGTAGAATCCAGATGTCGACTAAACTGTAAAAGATAAACAGAAACCATAGCCTGTGATCTTCTTATCCTGTATTTTATCTAATATTGATTTAAAGAATTTACCTTGTTGGTTGGATAACACTGGGACATTTACAGTAACGTTGATGAATATAAATTGTCCCTGTAAAAATACAACATGAAATAAATATAATGAAAAACATCACCTTCAGATCTCTTATCATTGTCTAGCTCTCCCCTTCTCTTCCTCTTCTCTTCACTGACATACACAGCATTCATTTGTGTGTGTGTGTGTGTGTGTGTGTGTGTGTCTGATTGTGTGACAAACATCTCCACCAAATTCATTTGTGCTGTCCTCTTTTAATGTGAATTCATTAAAGCTATTAAATTACTGTCAAACGTGTCAGAAGGCATTCTCTCCCTCTTTCTTTCTGTCAGTCTCTTGTTTCAGTCAGTTGCTGCAGTAGTAGCAGTATGTCAGTTTGATTTGAGGATGAAATGTTTGAAAAATATATTTTTTTCTCTCTTTCAGATATGTGAATGTACTACTACATGCCCAACATCTCAACAACCAAACTATACAAATGTATACGTTACTGCATACATTTCAACCAATCATAGAACGCATTCTACAGGCTAATTAGGCGACCCATTGTGATCTCCTGCACACCTGATTAGGGATAGGCAATTGCAATTACATAATTTAATTGCTATCCCGATGCAATTGAAATCTAATTGTGTTTTATTCTGTGATTTATGTCTAACTATTACATTTTCAACAGAGGCGTGCATGGGCGTGGGATTGCACACATTTGTGAACATTCATTTGCGGTCAAAAAAAAGGAATAGCCACATGCTGCCATTTTTAACTCAAGACTTTGGTTAGAGTTCTCCCCCGCCCAGCCCAGGAAGTTGGTCCCCTCCACTTCCTGTGTTCAGCTTTAAAGGAGTAGCTTGAACTTCAACTCCTCATTTGGGCGGGTGGCTCAGCAGCATGTGGAGAAACAAAGTGAAAACCCAAGTAATATATATATTAATGAATTCCAAAACAAAATAAACATATGACCACTAAATATTAACCAAATTGTGTATTGTTTGTGAACTGTGTACTAAACCCACACTGCAATATGGTGTCGGCCATTGGCAGGGCCGTCACAGTCTCAAGTTTTCAACCATAAACCATAAAATTTTAAATAAATCGTCGCTGTCGGGCGGAACCCTTCGATTGTCCAAAACCGTAATTTTTCAGGAAATGAAAAAAAACGAAATCACCTCGTAAAGTTGTCACTGTTTACTTTCAGCTCAGCTGTTTGCGGCACTTGCGGCACAATTCAAAATGGAGACGGGGTGGAGCTATGAGGTTTTGCCGACAGTGTGAGGATCCAATGGAGTTACGAGATTTAGCCACAAGCTTGTTTTAATACTTTTCATTGGTTAAAAATTTACGAAACCCACACACAGACGTAAAGAGTGACCAATAGCATTGATTTATGAATAAAAATAAAAATGACAAAATATGGAGATACAAGGTTTCCGCCCGACAGCGCCGAAATATTATATATTCTTTGTCTGACTGAATTTTTGGAGCTTGCTAGGACCAGTGGTACCAACCAGAAAAGTGCACAGCTAAAAATACAATGAAAAGAGTCACATTGTAAAGGTGCAGGTTTCACTTTAAATGGTTATGTAGGGACTGACTGCAAACCTCATGACATTATCAATTCACTCTCAGATAAACTAAAGCCACAACACAAACACTACTCTGCACGCAGATAGAGAATTAAATAAGAGGGATAGAGAACCTGATTGAATGAATGAAAGGGAGAGAGAGAGAGTCAAACAGTAGTAAATCTGTTCAACATAAGTAGTGTTGGTAGTGTGTAGAGAGCAGAGTGAATCAACCTGGTAAATAACCAAAGATAAAAACTCACTACACTGGCTCTAAGGCGTGTGTGTGTGTGTGTGTGTGTGTGTGTGTGTGTGTGTGTGTGTTTGTACGCAACATGAACAGTATATATATCAATATACAGTACTGTGCAAAAGTCTTAGGCACGTATAAAACAAATCTGTACAGCGAAGATGCTGTGATGCCGCCCCATCAGATCTGGATTTTCCACCAAAATGAACTTTCATAAGGTTTTTGTGGGAGTTTTTCCTTGTCCTCTGTGAGGGTCTAAGGCTGGGGGATGTCGTGTACTAATCATTTATTATTTTCACATGTTGGGCACTGTGAAGCCCTTAGAGACTGTAACGGTGATTAAGGGCTATACAAATAAATGTGATTTGATTTGATTTCAGAAATAATGAAATTAAAAGTTCTTAAATATCATAATTGTACTATAAAGAGCAGTAATGTAAAGAAAAAACAAAGAATAAATAAAAATCTAGGGCCAAATTCATATTAACAAATCTAGGGTGCCTAGGACTTTTGCACAGTACTGTATAAAGTTTTCATACATATTTGTGTGGCATCAGATCAAAATGTCTCAAATCAGTTTAAAGGCTTTTCACAGATGTGACACATTATTGTTTGCTGTATTTAAAAATATCTATTTAAGTGATATACATATTTATATTCAATGGGTGTAACTTAAATGTATTAATAGTTTCACCTATGAGATTTATTTAGGTTAGACCAACACAACATAAATTTAATTATAATGAGTTTAATTCTGGGACCGCCCATTGCACGTGCGAGAAAACTCGCTCCAAGTCTGTCTGACCTGTCTGTCTGAATTGGTTGTAGCCCCTGTTCACAGATGAGACCATCACGTATCTTGAGGACAAGATTTATGATCACAGAACTCTTGACCTCTTGAACTCTTTCCTCAAATCAAGCTCTTACCAAAACATCACTAATTGGAGCACTATCCACAAATGATTTGTTGCATCGGACCTCTAGTTGGACTGTGGACAATGAGATTTGAGGCTAAACATAGCTTCTTCAAGCAGGTTGCTCATCATACTAATTGTTTTAAGAATATACCTCCTTCACTAGCTAGTAAACACCAGTTCATGCTTGCCTATCACACACATTCCTCCAGTCTCAAGAAGTCATCCTTGGAGGTCACGGATGTATCAATCATGCCTGTTGATGTCCTTACTGAGGGAGTAGTGTCTACACTGAAGCAGAGATACCCTACATGTGACTGAAGTTCATTTGGCAAAAAATGTATCTTGCAGTGGTATACATTACAGTAAGGGAATGCTTATTGTACATGGATCTGTAGATGGACTACCTAAATTCAATGAGATCATTCGACTCGTGAGTCCTTGTAAAAGATTTATGTGCTTGGTATAGGGAGCATTACAGAGGATTTGAGCTGTCTGTCTCACCCACTAGAGAGGTTGCCCTAATTGAGCTTGGTGATTTGATAGACCCATACCCCCTTGTGGAGTACATGGTTGGGGGTTTGCGCATGGTAATCTTGAAAAGATTTGTCATCGTTAAAGGTTTTGTCATTAAAGCCAAATAAACTGAGCTCTAGATGCCAGGCTCTTACAAAATCAAACAATTTTTATTTGTATCTCAAATATAAACAGACACCTCATGTATTTGTTTCTCGTTTCTGCTCTAGAGTAAAGGTGCTCCATAATGGTGGGTCCGGCTGCTGTTTTGCAGATAATTTTTGGTGACGAGACTGACTTCCAGTGACTTCCAATTCCAGTGACTGTGGAAGAACTGCATACTTTGGTTATGACATTCTTTAAATTGAAAGAGCAGTTCCGGTTGCAATACATGGATGCTGACATTAACGAGTTCATGAACCTAACTTCAGTTTCTGAAATTGAACACAAAAGCACATTGAAAGTAATATACTTTCCTACAATGTCACCTGTGGAGTCCCAGAGCTGTGAGCCCTACATCACTTTGTACACAGTAGACTCACAGTAGTCTCACCAGAGACCTCAATTACTACTTGCCCAGAGCCTCAAACCCCTGCTTCGTTATCAGCTTCATCCTGAAGCAATGATACGTTGTACACGTCTACCCCTCATTCATCCCCATGAATTCAGCCCTCACGATTGTCCTCCTGGCCCAAGGTTTTTTTGGTCCCTAAATTCACCTACGACATTGAATTTGAGCTAGACCAAAAGAATACAGAGGTTGAGACAAATGGAACATACTTCAGCCCTGGCCCAAAGCTGAAAGGAATCATCCTTGGCCTAGCCCAAGAAATGTTGAACTACACAAAATATCCAAAAGATTATCAGTGTTAAGAAGTAGCAGCAGCTTTGACTAGGGCCCATCCTTGTCTTGGGCAGCTGGGATCCAAGACAGGATTTTGGGGGTGGAAAAAGTCACTTAAGTATAAGATGCAAAACTATCACACGAAGCTTGGGCGAATCGGAGATCCTGAAATCCATGTGAGCTCCTTGAAGCACAAACGAGAAGGCCAAGGCAAAGCTGCAGCCAACATCAAGAAATCAAGAAAGGCTGAAGTAAACTACATTCCTCTGCACCCGAAAGGCGAAACCACGGAAAGTTTGGAGAACGAGAGAGTTGCTTTATTGTCAGAACTGAAAAAGCGTGACAACGAAGTGGTGATAAAAGCAAAAATGTACAGAACCTTCTCCCACAGATGTCAAGAGATTGTGGAGCAGAGGCCCATGATCGGAGAGTTCAAGAATCGATGGCCTGCCATGTTCCAGCAGAGTGAAGTAAGTAGATGTGTATGTTAGTGATTTTTTATAGTTGTCCATGATGATTAATGGCTGCACAATTAATCATTAACAGATAGCAATTTGAATGTGCCAATATTCCTGCAGCCCTATATGGTAGTAAAAAGAATAAACAAGTAACAAATGTCTGTATTTTGTTTGTTAATAATAATAATATTTTTCAGGTGAATGCAGAGTTTTTACGGATCACCACCAAGCCACTGCAATCAAAGTTCACGTCACAGCAGCAACTGACCACTTCTCAGACAAGCTGATGCAGATCTTCAAGAGCAAAGGAGGAGTGAAGGGGCAAAGGATCAAGGACGTCCTGGCAATCACAGATTTGGTTAGTAGAAACGCATATAACATCTTTTTCACTGTATTGGGGTGGTTATTGTAAGGTTTTCTTGTCCATAACTGTTTGTTTAAACACATTTGGCAAAATTCTGCCCCTGCTTTAGTGTGGCAACACAGGAGAAAGTGCATCCTGAGAAGCCTTGTCATCTACCTCAATGAAGATCCAGACTCTTTCTTCAAGGAACATCTGGTAAATTTATCACAATACGCTTCCCATGTGGAGTAAAACAGAAAACTCCCATGGCACATGGGAACATCCTATGGCACACCACCAACCCTACCCAGGGATAGATGTCTTTGGCCAAATGTTTCAGGCTACGGGAGAGGCTACATCTAGGAATTGCACCAAAATGTGATTTGGCAGTAATTGGCATCTGATCTTGACTCCGACAACTGAAGAACTGAGCAGCTAGTCTGTTTCTCTAAACTGCAGTTGATCTAGAAATGCTTATTTATATATTTGTATATAGTTTTCTGTTTGTGGTGTTCTCTATTTACCTAACACAAGTGTCTGTGTTTGGCTGTTCAGGCCTCCGCTACTGGGAATGCAGAGAGTGACATCGCAACCACATGGGGATTTACACAATCCGAAGAGATGGGGATAATGTGATCAAAGGCATTAATGTCCTGAACAACCTAGGCAGTGTCTTCATAGGGTTCATCATGCTGTTTGGGCTCATTTATGCCCTCGATCTAAGCTTTCCAGACAACCTCAAGTACACCTTTGAGTTTTTCCAGAAGGTCATAATGAATTTGGATGGGCACAAGATGAATGCAAAGACAACTGAAAATCAAGTTGTTTGCATAAGAGATGAATGCTGAGTGACATGGTACATTGTCAAGTTTCCTGAGCAGATCTTTTGGGAGTTGTTTTTGTTTTGTTTTTCGCTTTCATCTTCTGCCCAGTCTGCTTTACGAACATCAACGACCTCATGGATGTTTTCCCTGTTCTGAAATTTTGAAACAACTGACTAAGCTTATGACTGCGAGCCTCTGTTTGAATATAACCTGCCATGGGCTAAATGTATGATATGCAGCCATGGGGAGTTGCTGTAATTGTGCCTCCATGACAAACTGATGGTTGATGGGGGGGGTTTAAGATTGGGATTCCATGGGCTTGGATGACTGTTGACACATGGAAAGGTTAAAAGGTCCCATATTATGGAAAATGGCTTATTCCTGGCGCTTATAGCCTACATGTTCCACAGGAAATCATTCACCTAAGCAGCTGAGAAAATTTGAAATCTGGAAGTCAACCCGTTTTCCTTTTTCCAAAAACTGTGCCAAAGATAGGAGAAAAACAGCCCGTTTCAGAAAGTAGCCCCTTTGGACGTCATAACGGGCACTAATCCAGCCCCTCTCAGAGCATGCCCACCATAGACATATATACATAGACGCCGCATTGACTGCTTCTGCCCATTGCTACGATACATAAACGTAGCCATCATATTGGTCCGGCCAAGACTGGCCTGTAAACAAATACAAGTAAACGGGGAGCTGCGGTATTTCTGGATGAAAAGCACTCTAACGTTTACATTTCTCAACCGATTTCAATGAGTCCTTTTTTATATTCAAGGGTTTATGATCTACGTGGAGTAGAAAAAAAGGTTTTGTCTCAAGTTACGTAGAATCTCGATAGTTAGGCTATAATCGCTGCAGCAGACGCTTTTATTCAAAGCGACTTTTGTGTTTTGTGTGCGTATATATATAGTGTTTCATAAAGTATAGTGTAAAGTGTTGTCATCGACATGGTACAGTGATTAGTTCCAGCTGCATAGGATAATCAGCTAGCCAGGTTACGTTAGTAGCTAAAGTTAACGTTAGCTGACCGCGGGTGCGGTAAACATTTCCATGGTAACAGCGAGCTCCACCAATCAGAGACGTCACTGTTACACTTTAGGATTGTGGGTAGTGTAGTACTTCTCCATGACCGCGAATAAAACATGTTTTTCTCAAAACAAGGTTGATATCATACAGACTTGTGGCTTCTACAGGAGCATACACTATCATTTCACAATCTACTAGCTTGTGGTGAGTCTACATTGGATGGTTACAACATTATGGCTAATAATCAAAATCCCTATGGGATTTTCACTTCCGGAACCACACTGTTGAGCTCTATTACGGCAGCGCCACAAGCCGTTGCTTATGGTGCATTCCATTGTACTCGGAAATCGATAATTCCGAGTCGGTATTCCTAACTTCCAATCTAAATGTGTTCCAGTGCATCTGCTCAGGAAAACAATCGCCCGCAGCAAACTCATGTTTGTATGGCAAGTCTCAGAATGTTACAAGCATCTAAACTCAACATCAACTATTACAGCGCCATTAGTGAATAGAATCGGCACATATCACATTTGGACGCCATTCTTTCCGAGTACAATATTACACAGAATTGTTATCACTGAGAAACCAAGTGGAACGCCTCAGCTGCCTCTTCCCATTCTGGGTCAGACTCCGGCTCAAACATGTACGGTCTCAGGCCGAATCCCAATTCTCATTTTCACCCCTACGGCTTCGGCTTGGCCCTTCGGCTTGGCCCTCAGAACAAAGTCACAAGGGGTAGTGGTAGAAATCTCTCCCTAAGAAATGGGACAACCCTTCAAGACCCTGATACGTCATCGATGAGGTTTACATAAACAGACGGGACGAGTTTGTTATCGGAGATTACTAGGGCAATAATGGTATTATCACAGTGACATTTGCGGTTCATCTGATGGAGATAGAAAAGCATGGACGCTCGCGATTCGTTCACAATTTATACATTTCACGCTACCAATCGATCAAACAAGTCATCAAATAAAAAAGACCACTGCTTCATTACCGGGCCACTTCATGACAGAATAGCGTTAGCGGTGCTCTGTAGTCTAGCAAGCCATGCTCCTAACGTTACCCTGCCAGTCTGCACTGATATTAGAGGAGCCGTAACAAGTGCAGCAACTTCGCTGCTGGACTTCAGTTATATTTCGGGCGTCATATGCCATCAAAGGGGGAAATGCGACATGGAAATACGTCACAATGCGGGACTGTCATGCACAAATCAGCCTAAAAACAATGTTGTAACGTAACTAACTAGCGAAGTAGAGACATCGGCATATTAGCGATTTTTTATGCTTGTTATAAAGAAACGGTCTATAATACATTGAAACGACATTAAACTAAGATAATACCACGGTTAGAATATTTTTTAAAATCTTTATTAACGAAGAAAATACTACATTTGTGGTTCACTTTGATGGTAGTGTAGCGTTCGCCATGATCTTCCAGTTGATTCGCAGGTCATTCTGGGAGATTTCTCCTAGCCCTCGGTTTGTAGTGTGCCCCTGAAAAATCTCCGTTTGGAGGGCCATGTATCCCTCGCACTTGGCCCTACCCCTTGATCCCAAGGGAATTGGGACCAAGGGGGGCCAAGGGGTGAATCGGGATTCGGCCTCAGTGTTGGTTCTGGAGCAGCCGCCATGGTTATGGTAGATTTCTGCATCAAGCTTTATTTGTTTACCTTGAGTAGCATCAGCACTCTGAGGGGTGTTCCACAAAGTGAGTTATCCAGGCCTATTTTGCTTAGTCTGGCTCATTTTCAGGTTTATTTGGTTCCACAAAGCAAGCTCAGCATAGTTCAAGCCAAGTTGCTGTGGCAACTCATGCTTACAAACTGCCTCGGGGCAGGCTACATATCTGGCTAAACCACAGTTGAAGCTTAATCGGTACTCCCGTAACACTGATCCGACTGAACACTATTACCCTAGACCCTACACTATCAGACATAAAATGTAACGTTAATAGAAAATAAAAAATATAAAATGATTTAGGCTGTATCGGGGATACAGTCACGGTTCAGAGCGTTGTTAGGCAACCCCATTTAACCATGAGTGTCCAGCAAGACCTCAAGTGCGGTATTGCTTTTAGAAAACGGTTACAACTCATAGAAATAATTATTTGATGACACAATATTATTTTATTTTCTAAATTATTTTTATTTAACAAATTGATTGAAATAATAAAGTATCTTGAATATATGTCGAGATGTTTCCACGGTTGCTAGAAGACGCATTCACTGTTTCTGTATGGGATTTACAGTCACTGTAGAACACGCTTTCAATCAATCAATTTCCAGGATGGAAACAACCGATTTTATAAAAATATAATAAAATTAAGAACCAGCCCGAACAGCTCAGTCAGTAGCGCATGAGACTCTCAGTCTTAAGGTTGTGAGTTCGATCCCCATATAGGGTCCAGTAGCCTACTGTACGATGATTGTAATGTAGTAAGATGAAACCTTGCGTACAGCCTTTACTACATAATTTATGGCGATAGATAGTACATTTACAGTCTTGAGGTTTCATATATGGCATGGTTTCATTTATAATATTTTTAGCTTTTCAGTTCTTTAATATTGTTAAATACAATTTGTTCATTTTTAATTCAATAATTACTTACGCATTCAATCTAGCAGCAATTTGTTGCCAATCTTTCTCTCTCCCTTTATTTATGGCAATCATATTTCCCTTTTCATTGTAATATGGCTGAATTCTCCATAGACCTCCACTAAAAGTCGCTGTTCAGTGGCCATTAGTGGTGGGCGGATCGATCTAAAATATCGATGTATCGATACCAACGTTGGTATCGGTATTGATCAATACTTGCGTGATGAGATCGATACTTAAGTTTCAGTTTCTCATCTCTACGTTCAGTACACAACTCCTGTTACATCATAGTGGTTGTGCATGTGCAAACACCGCTCCTCTCACTCACTTCGCTCATGCTCACTCTGCCCCTCCCCCTCCTCCCCTGCTATACTGTGAGTGTTGCCGGCGTGCAGTCACGTCACTCAGCAGTGCACTGCTGGCTGCATGATGGCAGAGAAGAAGAGGAGCGCAGTTTAGTGTTATTTTACAGCTGCAGACCAAAATACTGCAAGCTGCGATGTTTGCAGAAAACATTCAATGATCATGAAAATTCAAATTTTAAATTTTCATTCAAATGTGCATATTGATGATGCATTCACTTCATAAATTATGACGCATTGCTCTCCCCTACACGAAAGTAGATAAGCTGCTTTTCTAAGTAAAAAGTATCGGTATCGGTATCGGTATCGGCAATACTGGCCCTGTATTTACTTGGTATCAGATCGATACCAAATTTTGCAGTTTAACCCTTGCAGTTTAGCCCGATCACGGTAGCTTGACTCGGGCTTCATGGAACCGTTTTAGCCCCAATTGATTTGTTAGGTTAATTCAAACCAGGCTTGCGAGGTTAATCGCCACTTTTCTAAGCCTGCTTTGTGGAACAGCCCACTGCTCTCCATGGAGGTTGTATGTAATGAGCACTGCTCTGATTGGCTGCCTCACGCCTACCTCCATGCCCTCAAAACAGCCTGTTCTTTACAATGGAGAAAATGAGAGACTGCAACACATGCCTCAGAAGCTGGTTTTAGGATTGTTTTTGATATAGACTTCACAAACGTCTTGTAAAGACTCCCAGGAACAGTTTAAATAGCCCAAAATGAGTACAATACCTCCCTTTAATATCTTGGGTGGGGTGTATTATTCAAGTATTCATGTTAGTCTACTAGTCTACTGTTATTATGCTGTCCTCACTAAAGGTTGTTGCAGGCAACGCATTTTCAGCTATACAGCTAGCTTAAACATAACTTTCAGCATGCATCCTCCAAGGAACAGACAGGTTGTTGTGGTTGGCAGGATTTTATCTCGGAAATATTCAATTTGTAAAACTGTGAACAGATCACAAATAATGTAAAGAAGTAAGTAACTTGCAACATAACTAGTACATCAGTACAGTAATCATAATCAATAAATAATAACATACACATGTTAATATAACTGCAAATAATACATAACTTACAGATGAAGCCGTTTTGTGGACTTTAGAGCGAAGGATTTAACCGGATGGTTAAGGCTAACCATCCGGTGCGAATTACAATGTGACTTTCAGGGGGGTCTCCTATTTTTCAGCAAAGGCCCACAGACACGGAGATCCACTACATCATACGCATGCGCGTGCTTCAGTGAGATGAAGTCTGACAGTGAATGAATTAAGTCTAAGCACCAGAAACGTTCAAACTATATACGGCATTAGGACACTAATTCACTCATTCAGGAGCCCATTTACACTAATCAATGCAGACCTAGACACAGTAGCGGCAAATAGTGTGCTAAAATTTCAGTCTGGCACAAAGCTACACAACAGATAAAAAACAGTGCTGCTCACACCAGTGCTGACTGACAAAATGCGCTACAATGTCAACACTGAGCAATATGTCAAAGTAGACTGCGTTCCTCAGATAAATAACCACATTTAGAGTAGTAGACAACCATAGATGTCGCATTACTAAATTACTAGCCTACATAATTGCACAGTAATTCAGTCCTGAGTAAATAAATAAGCTTGTATAAATCACTGTATAATAGGAATGTGCTTACCTTAAGCCAAAATGGACCACAAACACCTTGGCTCAGCTGTCTGGGGTCGCTTCCCCGTCACCCATGCAGTTGACTGACGATGGCCTGCTTTAATCCATGAAGTTACAAAAGGTGTGGGGTCAAATCTGTCCAGAGGCGGGCCATTAATGTCCATGAAGAGTAAAGAAGACAGGCTTTTTGCCCGGAGCCGGTTACGGGACTTGCTGTCCGTGTCATTCACAGCCAAAAACCCCCTTTCACACTCGGCCGAGGTAGGGAGGTAAGTTTGGCTGGCGATTAAGATTTTGGACAGTGTCTTACCCGCCGGTGTACCCTGTAACTTCCAGTCCCTGAATTCCGACACTGCTTCTCTGCTTGGTTCTCCAATAAGTTTAGCCAGGTTGTGCACTTGACTTTCTCCAAGGTTCTCCAATAAGTTTAGCCAGGTTGTGCACTTGACTTTCTCCAAACAGGATCAGCTCCTCGCGCTGCTCTGGCCAATAGTGCTTGTCAAGAGGCTTCAGTAGCTGGATCAGCTCGTTGTCAGGCAAGCGCTTGGTAAGGTTGTCTGACACCGCTTGATAAAACTGAAGCCTGTTGATTTTTCCCGTTGTCTCACCAGTAAGTTTCATCCCTTTAAACAGTCCTGTTGAGATGCGCTGTTGGGCCTTCCTATATGATTTTCCTCCCCGCACCTTCATAGCACCAACAATATCAATAGTCTGTTGGATGTGGCGACTACTAGCTACAAGGGATGCCTCCCTTTTCTGCAGTTTCAGTGACAGGTCCTGTAGTTCGCGTAAAATGTCTTTCATGCACGCCAAGTCTAACACAAAAGATGTGTTTGTTAGATACTTATACAGCCCAAGGTACTTTTTCTTCTCAACATCTGTGCAAGATTGCTCCTCGCTCGCCGTTTTGAAATTGTGTGCCAAAGCTGGGAAATCTTTCCACACAGCTCTTACAGTATTGTAACTGCTAGCGACCCACCTAATAGTAAACACCTGGCCGATTTTTAGTATTTGCATGTTTAGATCAGCCGCCGCTTCCTGCAGTAAACGAGCATTCTTGTATGACTGATGATACACAGTGTATAACTTTGATATGAATATTTCAAAGTGACTGCACCCACTAACAGATTTCAGTGAGTCATGTACTGCTAACTCTAACCGGTGAGCTAGGCAGTGGATAGATTGTACTTTAGGGAATTCGCGTTTCAGCCTCACGATCACTTCGTTTGTCTTTCCCGTCAGAACTGAAGCACCATCAGTTGCAATACTTATGAGATTTCTTCTCAAAAAGTCGTCGTCCAAGCCAGCCTGATGAAAACTCTCAATTAATGACGTGTAAATAGAATCAGCATCCGTGCCCTCGTTAAGTTCAACCAAATCTAAGAAAACATTGTCAACATCACCCCCTCCACTTACATCACATCTCACGTACACTATTAAATACGCACGCCCATGCACGGTGCTCTCGTCAATAGTGACACTAATACGAGAGTCCTGCCCTTTGATGTGTGACACAAATTTCTTTTTCATTTCTGTTGATATGTGCTCTATGATTTCAGCACATGAATGGTCTGAGTGGTGAACAGACCCCATCTTTGTGCCATTCAGTTCTTGGAGTTTAGTCAGGGGAGTCATCTTTTTGAAGGACAATCTTTCCTGTGCGACGGTGTATGCGGTTCTAAACGAGTTAGCAGTTTCATGCAGCAAGGTGGCGTTTAACTCGACAACCTTATTAGGTAGCACTTCCTTTTGTTTCATATTAGCAATTTCGACAGCCCTTTTATGTGCCATACTGTCCTTGTGCTTGTAAATCTTCTTTCTCAGTTTTTTTCCGAAGGAGCTACTTACTGTGCCATTACTCCATTCATCAGACAGGTGCACCCCTGGTACTTTTTCTGTCAGCAACAATGTCTTTGCTTCCTTGCAAGCGCTGCACCCCAAGTTACCACCCTTGGTGTAAAGCCAGGTGTGCCGGTCTTTCCATGCTCCCCACTGCTTGCTGGTCCAAATGTCAGGCAGGTCCGATGTCCTCGGGACTTCTTCATTTCCAACCGCTTGCTGGCTTTTGGGTAAATTTGCAGTAGGCCCTGCGGCACTCTGCTGTTGTGATGCTGGACTCGTGCTAATGTTAGCTGATGGAACGTGGCTAGCAACAGAGCCCGCTGCATTGCTTGCATCCAGTAATTCCAGTTCATTTGTTTTGATTTTCTTTTTAAAACCAAATGTTTCGAGTTTAGGCGTTGTTTGTTTTCTCTTTGACATTTTCTTTGTTCAAAACCAGTGAATAGTTAAGGAAATAATTAAATGTTCAAGTATTTTTGATTGTGTGACAAGGAAAACGATTTTTACCAAGACGAGTACATAGCGCCTCCCTAGGGTTGGGTGACAACTACAGTACGTCTCGAGGAAAAAATGGAATAATCCACCATGGGGGTGCTAACATTTGTAATACACATTTTATATACAATATTCTGCCACAGAACATCTGAATATTTTAAATCTAATTGAAACTGATTTTTTTTGTAAAGACCCCCCCAAGAGTTCCCCTAGTGTATCACCAGGGGGGCTCTCATCACATCCGGGGGGGTTTAGCCCCCCCTGACCCCCCCTGTAATTCGCACCCTAGCAACATAGCTTAACCGTTAAGCTATGTTGCTCTGTGATGCTCACGCTATGAGCCCAGGGGGAAATGAAATTACAGGGCACTACTACTTCCTGTTATACAGCTATTTGCCATTGCCACTAGGAGGCACCAAAGAACATACAAAATAAAGTATATACTGATACAACACACTCCCCGCCTGGCTTATTAACAAATATGCCACTATATACAAATGAACTCACATTCCCTTTTTTCCAGAGTCTGTACAGAAGAATAACTATTACTTCAATTGATTTTGACATGGGTATATGACTGCAGTCTGTCAGTGAGTTGACCAGTCTGTTGTCGTTCATTGCCATGATGTCACCTGACTCAGCTGCTCTGTTCTTGACCCCCATGTTGAAGAGGCTGATGAGTTAAAGGAGAGTCTGTAGGGGTTTCCTTGTCCTCCTGGGAGAACAGCAGGACCACCTCAGTAATGGGTCTGGAGAATATCTTGACAGTCTGGTTTCTTGTCACTTTGACTTCCACTTTTCTTACCAGTCCGTCTTTACTAGGAATAGCCTTCATAATAATTCCCATTGGCCACTGATTTCTTTTTGTCTGACTGTCCTTCATCAGAACTACATCTCCTTCTTTGAGATTGGGTTTCAGTGATTGCCACTTTCGCCGACTCTGTAGTGTGCTTAAATATTCTCGCCGCCACTTAGCCCAGAAGGTCTCTGCCAAGGCTTGAACTCTCTTCCACTGGTTCTTAAGCAAATCTCCTTTTGAGAATTCACTGACTGGAGGAGGAGCTGCCCCCGTTTTCTGTGTCAGCAGCATGGCAGGGGTTAGAATGAGGGGAGCCTCTGGGTCGGTGGATACAGGGATTAATGGCCTGGCATTCACAATGGCACTGACCTCAGCCATAAAGGTAGTTAGGACCTCATGGGTGAGTTTTGACAGTCCAACTTGCGCTCCCAAGCGCCACCCATATGAGAGGAGTGTGGAGGGTTGAAAACCCAGGTGCATTTTTGTTGAAGGAGGTAGTCTTCTACGCTTGAATCACAGGGACATGGTGAATCCATTTTCAGCTCATTAAATGCTCCAATAAAATTGGTCCCACAGTCTGACCGAAGTTGTTTGGCATAGCCTCTGATAGAGAAAAATCTCCTGAGAGCATTTATGAAGCTTGAGGACGTCATGGTTTCAATTACTTCAATGTGAATGGCACGTGTGGACATACATGTGAATAAAACTGCCCACCTTTTAGCGCTGGCTTGGCCACCCCTGGTACGACGCGTGATGACTTCCCACGGCCCAAAAACGTCAAGTCCCACATAAGAAAATGGGGGGTCTACTTGCAGGCGTTCAACAGGTAAATCAGCCATTTGTTGTTGCTCCATTTTTCCTCGCAGCCGTTTGCATGTGACACACCTGTGAATGCAGCTGCTGATGAGACGTTTTCCTCCTACTATCCACAGGCCACTGGCACGGATTGTACCTTCAGTGAAATGTCTGCCCTGATGTTTCACACTTTCATGATGGTGGCGGACAAGCAGAGTTGCTATGTGGTGACGGCTTGGGATAATGAGAGGATGAGCTTCACACCTCTCAAGTTGTGCCTGGTCGATGCGTCCACCTATTCTCAGCATGCCTTCGCTGTCAATGACTGGCTGAAGTTTATGAAGAGGGCTAGTTTTGGGAAAGTCACAGTTTGACTTAATGCATTTCAGCTCTTCTGGATAGTTTCATGTTGCACACACTTTATGATGACATGCTCTGCTTTGGCGATGTCAGCAACTGACAACGCATTCTTGCACATGTGCCAGCCAACACAGCCAGGATTGCCTGATGGGTATGAGAAGCATTGGGCAATGTGACAGAGGCGGGCCACAGCCTTGGTGAGTGATGTCCAATTAGAGAAATGTTCAAATCTCTTTGACCCCAGCTTGTCTTCAGTTATTTGTGTGGTGAGGGATGTTACCTCTGAACGGATCTCGGCATCGGAACCTGGATCTACGAGGTCATATGTCGTCTCATCTTCAGTGTTGACCTCTGACCTTGCTGGCTTGGTCACAAAAGCTGGTCCAGTCAGCCATGTAGTGCCTGCAAGCTCAGCAGCTGGAATAGAACGGGACCCATGATCTGCTGGGTTTAGCTCTGAGGGGACATAACTCCACTGCTCTGGATGTGTTGACTGTTGGATACGTAGAACACGATTATTTACATAGACGTAAAATCTTCTTGTCTCATTGTGTATGTATCCTAACACAACTCTGCTGTCGGTGTAGAATTTGATTGCATCCACTTTCAGATCAATTTCTCTGGTGATTAGCTCTGCAATCTCGACAGCCAATACAGCTGCACACAACTCCAACCTGGGGATCGTCAGCTCAGGCCGGGGAGCGAGCTTGGACTTGCCAAAGACAAAGCCTACTTCACTGTGACCATGCTCATTTGTAACCTTAAGGTAAGCCACTGCTGATATTGCTTTGACAGAGGCATCAGCAAAGACACACAGTTCTGTGTGCTGCGCCTTGGAAGTGGAGAAGGATGCATAAGTGCGTGGGATATGTACCTCCTTTAGTGCTGACAGTGATTCGTGCCATTTTCTCCAATCTTCAAATTTGGCCTCAGGAAGACATGCGTCCCACTCTGTGTCTTGGGTCGAAAGCTCTCTGAGGAGCAGTCTGCCTTCAATAGTAACGGGAGCTAAGAAACCCAGTGGATCAAACAGACTGTTCACTGTCGACAATACGCCTCGGCGTGTGAATGGCTTTTGACTCTCTGGGACGTGAAAAGTGAAGGTGTCGGACATAATGTTCCAGCTGATGCCAAGACTTCGTTGGACAGGTAAGTCATCGACTGAGAGGTTGAGGTCTTTGATTTGCATTTTAGCTTGCATTCATCACTTCTGTTTTATTTGATGCTATCTTGTGCAACATTATGTTTGACTGAGCCAACATTCTCTGTGTTCGACGCAGAACATCAATGGCCTCGGCTTCAGTTGCGAATGATCGCAGACCATCATCCACGTAAAAATCCCTCTGAACATAGTGCCTTGCATCACTGCCATAGTCATACTCTTGGTGTTTCGCTGCCCTCCTCAGGCCAAAAATTGCTACTGCAGGTGATGGGCTGTTTCCAAAAACATGAACTCGCATGCGGTAATCCACCACTTGTTTGCCGAGATCATTTTCTTTGTACCACAAGAACCGTAAGTAGTCTCTGCAGTCTTTGCGTACCACAAAACAGTAGAACATTTGCCGTATGTCTGCTGTCACTGCAACAGGTTCTCTTCTGAATCTGAGGAGCACTCCAATGAGGCTGTTGTTGAGGTCGGGCCCAGAAAGCAATACCTCATTCAGTGAGATTCCGTCATACTGTGCACTAGAATTGAAAACCACACGAATTTGATCTGGTTTCTGGGGGTGGTAAACTCCAAAGGTGGGGAGATACCAACATTCTGTCCCTTCTTTGAGTGGTGGTGCAAGCTCAGCATGTTCATTATCGAGCATTTTTTGCATGAACTCAGTGAAGTGCAGTTTCATCCCAGGCTTTTTCTCTAACATCCTTCGCAGTGACATCAGACAGCTGTGAGTATATTCTCTGTTGTTAGGGAGATGTCTTCGTGGGTGGCGGAAAGGGAGAGGAGCCACCCAGCTGTTTGTGTCATCTTGGAAGTACTCTCGTTCCATGATCTGAAGGAAGGTTAGATCCTCAATGGAGTGGGCGAGCAGGTTGTCATTCTCTGTTGTACAGAAGATTGTTTTTCCAAGATTAGCTTTGTGTGACACCACTGATGCACTTTGTGTGGATTTGTGCAGGGGAGGATTCTTGCCATTACCTTCAATACTGTACATTTCTTTCACTCGTATCTGATTCTCACATGGTGTAAGCCAAGTTGGTCTGCCATTGTCAAGGATGCAGGTCTTCATGGCACTCACTGTGTTTGTTTTGTGTACACCCCTTATGCATACATCCCCTATGATGACCCACCCAAGGTTTAGTTTTTGTGCAAATGGTGCATCATGAGGACCATTGTGCTGTTTACGAACCTTATGGGCCTTAATAATGTCTCTTCCCAATAGCAGCAGGATGTCAGCGTCTGGATCAAGGGGTGGGATCTTATTTGCTATCTGCCTTAGGTGATGGTGGTGGTACGCCGCTTCTGGCGTCGGGATCTCTGATCTATTGTTGGGAATTTCATTACACTCAATGAGTGTAGGTAGTGGAATGTTTGTTTCTCCATCTACTGATTCTACTGTGAATCCATTGGCTCTTCTGCCAGCTGTCTGCACCATCCCTGCACAGGTTTTGAGTGTGTATGACACTGCTGCTCCCTTGATGCCAAACATGTCAAAAAACTGCGATCTAGCCAATGACACGTTGCTTTGGTCATCTAAAATGGCATACATTTTTCTCTTAAGCTTGGGATGACCATTGAGGTACACGTGCACGAGGCAGATCTTTGCACAGGATTTGCCTTTGAAGTAGTCACCGCATACCTTGGTACACATTGATGTGACATCTTGCTGCCCTGTGTCCTCTCTCTCCCCGCCGTTCTCTGATGTAGGGGAAAAGCCTGGCTGTGACTGTGGAGCAGGCCCAGGGTGAAGAGCAGCAACGTGTTTATTGCTGTCACACTCCATACATTTAATGGGGGTTTCACATGATTTTGCCTGGTGAGTAGTAGAAGCACAGCAGCGAAAGCATATATAGTTCTCTTTCAAGAATTTCTTTCTATCATCCAAGCTCATTTTCCTGAACCCTCTGCATTTCTTCAGTGAGTGGGGTTTATTGTGCATGGGGCACAGTCTGTCAGGATTTTCTGTTTTGTTTGTCTTTTCTGTTTTAGATACTGTATCTGATGATGATATGCTTGTTTTATGTACAGACACAGGTTTTATTTGACCTAACTTATCTTTCTTGTAAGAGGGGATAGAGAGAGTGGGCAGGTTAAAGCTGGGGTCATTTTTCTCTTCAGCTTCCCTGCAGATGAACTGTTTAAAGAAGTAGAAAGGGGGAAAGGCAACACCATGTTCTCTCTTGTATTTACACCCTTGAGACAGCCACTTGTCTTGGAGATAGAAAGGCAGCTTTTCTACAATGGGCTGCACTCCTCTTGCTGTGTCGAGGTAACCTAGCCCTGGCAAGTACCCATCTTCCTTGGCAACATCCAATTCTATTAGTAGGTCTGCAAGCTCTTGAAGCTTCTGACTGTCTCTGTTATGGATCTTGGGAAAGTTCTCTATTTTACTAAACAGAGCTCTCTCTATTGCTTCTGGAGATCCATATGTTTTGTTCAATCGCTCCCAAATCATTTTAAGACCAATGAAGGGTTGTCTAACATTTACAGACCTAATTCTCAGTGCTTGCTCACCTGAATTCTTACCCAGCCATCTCTTCACTTGCTGACAGCTCAAGGTTCTCAATTGTGTTGATGAAGGTCTCCCTCCAGGCTTGGTAGTGTTCGGGCAAGTCATCAAACTTTGTCAATCCTGAGGAAACCAGCTGGCTCTTAGCAAGGAATTTGGCAAGATCAGCTGCTGTATCATTGTGATTTGTGTTGGCTGAGTGTGATGTTTTGTTAGGGAGAGCACTGTACTGATGGCCATAATATCTCTGCTGTGGTGAATTTGTGTGAAGCTGTGGTGTGTCCCTTTGTTGGTACATCCTGTTGATGATCTGTGACTGGGCTCCACTCTGAGCAGTGTAGTCTCGCTGGGTTGTGAGTATTGGAGGTAAGGAGTAGAAAACATCCTTCTCTTCTTTAGGTGTCTGGGTGCCTGATTGATGTGTGAACAATGGAGGCGGCGGGTGCTGAACATCCTTCTCCTCTTTAGGTACTTGTGAGAAGTGATGCAGGGCATGGTGGGTGACATAGTCATCAGTTCTCTTTCGTGCACCCTCTTGAAAGGGCAAGGCCTCAAGTTCTTTACTGTGATCGGAGCCACCCATATCTGCTGCTGCTGCTGACTCCATCACGACAGCTTCTGCATGGGCAGCTTCAGCTTCTCGCTGTTGATTGATGTAATCAATTCTGGCTTCCAGCCTGGCTTTCTCAATTTTGAGTTCATTCTCCTTTTCTGTGAAGGCCAGCCTGGTTTTAGCTGCCTCTGCTTTGGCACGGGCTCTTGCTGCTTCTAAGCTGACTCTAGAGCTTGTTGATGAGCGTGAAGAGCGTGATTTTCTGGAGCGACTGTGAGAGTACATTGAACCTGTCTCAGCACCATCTTCTGAGCCTTTTACTTTGTCTTCATCTGGAACTTCTGCTGTCTTGACTGTGGATTCCATGGCGATGAAGTGCAGTGTAGCTTGTGTCTCTTAAAATCCTTCTCAAATCCCACAGTGAGTGGTCATCTTTTTACTATGCTGTCCTCACTAAAGGTTGTTGCAGGCAACGCATTTTCAGCTATACAGCTAGCTTAAACATAACTTCCAGCATGCATCCTCCAAGGAACAGACAGGTTGTTGTGGTTGGCAGGATTTTATCTCGGAAATATTCAATTTGTAAAACTGTGAACAGATCACAAATAATGTAAAGAAGTAAGTAACTTGCAACATAACTAGTACATCAGTACAGTAATCATAATCAATAAATAATAACATACACATGTTAATATAACTGCAAATAATACATAACTTACAGATGAAGCCGTTTTGTGGACTTTAGAGCGAAGGATTTAACCGGATGGTTAAGCTATGTTGCTCTGTGATGCTCACGCTATGAGCCCAGGGGGAAATGAAATTACAGGGCACTACTACTTCCTGTTATACAGCTATTTGCCATTGCCACTAGGAGGCACCAAAGAACATACAAAATAAAGTATATACTGATACAACACAGTTATTGACCTAACCGACCTAGGTTTTTGTTGGTTTCATGTCCTGCTGTTTCTTGATATTTGCTGACATGTACTGTATCTTCACATTGAGTTGTCCTCAACCAGGTTTTGCCTTGTCTTGGGGGATGAAATGAAAAGGAATTTTACCTCATCTAATTTCCAATTAATTATATTAGTTTGAGTTGGACAAACCGTAAATACATTTCACTTAGTTAATGTAATTATTTTATTTAAACTATGTTTGATAAAAATGAGGACTAATTCAATTAAATTACATTGCATGGATGTACTTGTTGGGGCTACATATATTTATTGGACGGAAATCCTGCCATCAATTTAATTAATTTTTTATAAATAAATAATAAATATGCAATCAGTCAAACTGCATCATATCAGTGGATGACAACACTGAGTGGACCAGATATCAATTTTAATAACAGGACAATCTCAGCAGCGTATATTGGTCTAACCATAGTTATTACTATTAGTTTCTTAATCTCTACAATATAATGTCAGTTGATATACGATACTGCTACAGTTCATGTGTCATGCCAATAAAGCATATTTGAAATGATGTGTGCTTGGGATGGGTTGAGGTTATGTCACCTCCCTGCCCTCTGTCTCAGAGGGGAAAACAGGAGTGGATGGATAGAGAGACAGATGGTCAGAAGAGAGAAAGTCTTAATCCTAATGTGACATATGGCCCATGTGGCCATTCTCTCTATCTCGCTCTCCCCCGCTGTCTTTGTCTCCCTACCTCTCTCTCTCTATACCACAACCTCCTGCGTTTGTACTGAACTCTCTCACACCACAGTCCTCATTCCCTGTCAGCTCATATTGGCTTTCATCAATCATGTCCAGCATTTGGAGTTTAAAGTCAATTAGATAAGATTAGATGAAATTGTAAGGAATCCATTTACATTTTCATATAAATAAATGTGTTTTGCTACTCTCTGTGGCTGATTGATATACCACAATAGTGATTCAGCCCTATAGCCAGTTCATGCTTTTACAGGAAAATGTAGTGTAGAGGCTGCCAATCTTCACAAGCGATGGTTGTCTGATTTAGTCAGCCCATCACTCAGTAAACACACACACACACACACTAGATTCAGAAAGATTCATTTCAAAGTCAAAGGACAGCAATATTGAAGATGCAGACATTTCACATGGCTTGACATGTTCTTACCTGGCACGCACACACACACACACACACACACACACACACACAAGCAGAGTATTCATTAGAACCACTTCCAATGGAGCAGAAACCACTTAGACCTTGTCGCTTCAGTCATCCATCCATCCAAATTTAGAGAAGACTTGACCGACCACATCCCATGTTGCTTTACTGATTATGCATGAGAGTGTGTGTGACAGAGAGAGAGTGGCAGAGAGAGACAGAGAGAGAGTGGCAGAGAGGGAAAGAGAGTAAAGAGAGAGTGACAGAGTCAAAGAGTGTGTGACAGAGAGAGAGTGTGTGACAAAACCGACAGAGTGTGACAGCTTGTGTGTGGTTTCAACCAATGTGGGGGTTTTGAAGCAGACACCGATATTTTGAGATTTAAGCTGAATTTGAACATTTTCATGTCAAAAAATCCCCAAAAGTATGAAGTGTGAACTGAAAACAGTATTTAGACCAAGGGACACTAAAACTCTCCACTGAAACCCAAGATAATATTCATTATCAGTGAGATAAGATATAGGCAACCAGCGTAGTAGCCTATTCATCAATTCTACAAAAAACATGTAATCAATCAAACTGCATCATATCCATCATATCAGAGGTGGACCAGATCCCATTTTTAATAAAAGGACAATATTGGTACCAAATATTCGGAATCTCACAAATCGGTCTAGTCCCAGCACTACCAGGGTGACTTGAGTGCACACCCAGCGGCCCAGTAAGCCAATAGACCCTTTTAGCGCCTACGTCACGATTTCGTCATGGTGTTAGCTGGAGGCAAAACAAAGCAAAATTGGAGGCATCACCTCACCTCAGAGCAGCAGAGTAAGAGGCTATCGTTCACCCAAAATGTCATCTTGCTGTGTTGTTGGATGCCAGAATCGAAGGAGAGGCTCCAACTTGAAATTTGATCGTATACCAGCTGCCACTGCCAGTAAAAAAAAATCGAAGACAACTATGGTTAAACGCAATAAAACGAAAGGATTGGACTGAGGCGATCATCAAAAATGCTTGTGTTTGCAGCGCACACTTCATAGGTTAAATAAAGTATTGTCTGTTTTAGGTATGGATATGTGTCTAAAGATTTGTCATGCCCACCTAATCACAAATTGGGGAACTAGGAGGAATAACGTGAGGTGATTTATCTCGTAACTCTCTTAGCGCATTAGCTAAGTTTTTGTTGTAGCGTTGTGTGTGTCAGGTGTGTGTGTGTGTGTGTGTGTGTTCGGATCACACAACACAAAACTCATCTGGTAAATCTTTGTATTTTAAGTCTTGTACATGACTGTGGCAGATGGGAGGAGGGTGGGGTGAGGCTTAGCTTGGATCCAGGGGAGAGTTGAGTCGGTGGACTGACTGACGGAGTGGGAGAGCGGGCATCCAAAGCCGGCGGCGACTGGCCAAGCTCCGGAGGTTGCAGTCGGGAGCAGCCTGCAAGGGCTGACCAGTCGGGGTTTGGGCGGGATGCCCCTGGAAGCCTGGCGGACTGGGGCAGCCTTGGTGCTCCGCGGCTGACCTGCCGGGAGGAGGTGTGTGCGCCGAGGAGGACGGCGCTCTTCACTGCTGTCAACGCCGAATCGGTTTATTATTGTGGACGTGTTAATAAAACAGCCGTGGTGACCAGTTAACTCTCCTCCCGTGTTCGTCTCTGTCTGTCACGGACCCCGGTAATGTGGCACCTTGCCACAATGACGTTTCTCTTTACTATACACGCTTGGTTTCTCTATCAGGTAGGTGTAAATGTCTGGCCATTCCACAGTAGGTAGTCCTGTCAGATCGTCGGGTCGGCCAATCTGGTCCCGTTGGTTAATGTTAACTTGTTCAAGTAACACTCGCGGTCCTGGAGAGTGAGTGACCGTAAATATTCAGATATAGCGTAATTTTCTTCAGCCATGTTAAAAACAAGCCAACGAAACTTGCTAGCCAGCGTTGTTGGCTAACGTGTTCTGGCCGGCTTCTGCCTCCAGCTAAGCTCCGCCCACAAAAAAACATAATCATTCCATGGTCTATAGGGCTGTAACAATACAATACACCCCTCTCCCACGTACATCTTCATGATTAAAGGCCTAATTCAATCAGAATTAGATTTAAAAAAAAAAAAAAAAAAAGGTCTACTTCCTACTTCCTACACTACTTCTTTAAGTCTTTGTTAGACCTAAATGATATTATTTGCCAAACGCAAATATGGATAGGGGAAATGACCTGGCTATGGCTAAAAAATAAAACAGGAAGGACAAAGTAGACGAAGAAGAAGACGCTGCCTTACTAGAAACTATCCCAGAAATTAGCTACGTTTTCTTTTGTTAAAAAGCAACACAAAATGAAAAACAATTGGGATTTCCAGCACCCGTCCGAAACCTGTAGCTATATTATGTTGTCATCGGATCCCACCGTTCATTTCCCCCAAACGTTAAGCAGACATTATAACCTCAGGTCTTCGAACAATGTTCAACTTCAGAGGCGCAACAAACTAGGTTTGTGTGGCTGCTATCATCACAATAACAGTGGTCACAAGTTAATTTGGCAGTGGTGTTTTGAACCCGGAAGATAATAAACACATGTTTTAGGTTCGGAATAGACTACGTGTTTGACATCGCTAATTACCCTGGCAGTATAGTTCAGTGGTCTGGTACAGCGTAGTGTGATTGTTTTCCTTTAGATTGTATATTTGGTTTCGAAACCCCGGTGTGGAGTTTTTATTTTGACGAAAATACAACAAAATATGGTTAAGAATTTTTCTGATCCCAGTTCACTAAACTCCATAAAGCATCAATAATCTAAATGAAGACAAGATGAGCGATATATTATTATAATCATTCAGGCATTTGCAAGGTCAGCTACGTTTCCTCTCCGTGGTTGGAACAGCTGCCGAAGCACCCGACGTTTACAAACAAAGGTAACCAGTTAACGTGGAAACCAGTAGATCTGTAACACCGGCAGCCGTCATTATAATAGCCCATCGAAGCAGTTTGCGGGACCTGCCTCTTCTAATCTTCCGCCTTTTTATGGGCTCTCAAGCAGGAGCACTAACGTTGTATTGTATGTTCATCTCATTCAAGAGAGCAAAAGCCTCCTTGAGTGCTTCCATTTCAAACCGATAAAATGACAGTTGGCGATATGGTAGGCCATCTATTGTGCACAAAAGATCATCGCACCAGGAAGTAGTATACCCGCCAGAATTATTGTTCTAAAATCACTGACATGGCCGTTCCGGACGGGATTAAAATGGAATGGAGGACCGGAGACCGGGGGACGACGACTCAGCAGTTGCAAGAGACAATTTTAATGCAAGGAGTTTCAGACTCCTGTAACCGGTAGAAATAGCTCCCGTCTCTCCAAACTGAGCTACTCGGCCGCCGTAGTTCTGCTGTCCTGCAGCCACACCTCCCCGCACAGTTTTGGGCTGAGAGGCAGAAGTAACAAGCAATTCGCTTGTTTATGACAGAGTATATATACCCCAGGTAATACACGCTATATTCAAGCCTAAGTTCTGGTTTCCCTGTGCCGTGGCATTGTGTAGAGCCGATCGCTGCTGAGAGGTATGTCTACTATTGGGTGTTCTTTTATTGGGTATAATGTGGCTTGAGATTTGCAATCTTACCGTTTTATTATTGGAACAGGTGTCACAGGCTCTAAACTCCTTGGGTTGCTGTCTATTATAGCAGGTATTGTATGGGCAATATTTATCTATAAAGACCATCCCCTTATATCACATTAGGCGATCTGTGCACGGGCCAGATTTGCCAAATCACTGTTTTGATATAGGTTTGCTTCGGGGTGGTGACCGTACGCGTTAGGGCGTCTTCCAGGACCGGGTTCTCTTCCCTCACACTGCATGTCATTGTTTTAGTGTTAATCCAGTGCACTGACACCCTTTTTTTCACTCTTTTGCAGTGTGTATGTGCATTGTGTGTGTGTTTGGTGTGTGGGCGCATGTTGACACCCGGCCCCCTGGTCCAAGGTACGATCCCTACAGTCGGTCAGCCACCTTCCATTTATTATTATTATTATTATTATTATTATTATTATTTCTGGTGGCAGTCAGTAGTACTCCCTAGCTTTCCCTCCCCATTTTAATATTGTCTTTCTTGTAGGAGATTGTTTAATTAAAATAAAATTGTTGTTTTAATTCCGACCTTTATCCCCAGCTTTGTATTTGATCCATTCTGAAATAAATTGCCCATCGGACCTTGAATATCACGTCTCTGGCTCTACAGTCCCTACTTACTCTTCCAGTCATTGGTTGAAGTGATAAAATACAAATATTTCCTTGGGTGAAACTCCCAAGGTCTATCTCCTGAAAAGATGGAGTTCGCTCTATGATGTGCTAGACCTACACATTAAAAGTGATCAATACAATCTTAAATCCTAAAATAAACTGATGAGCCGGTGAAGAGCAGCTAAAACAGGAGTATTATTCTCTGTCTTTTTGGACCTTGTGAGGAGTCTGGCTGTGGCATTCAGGACAAATTGCAGATTCTGCTGACTTAAGCAAGTGCACAATGAATTGCAGTAGTCAAGGCGAGATGTGATAAAAGCAGTTTCCAGGTTCTTTGATCTGCTTTTCTGTAATTGTAAAAAAGGAAAGTATAATGGTCTACAAGCCCATCTCAAAACGCACCCCTGTGCGGTACATTTGTTGAATTTGGTCGGTGTAAACTGTGTTGGAAATAGTTGTAAGGCGGCAAGCTAGTTTTTAGATTTGTTGCAAGCACTATATGCATTTTGCTCTTCCTCCATTGATGGCCATATTTTGGGACAGTGCTGCAGGGATTCAAGTTGACTAGCAGTGTGTTGAAGAATAGGGACATAATGACTGCTGTGTGCATGCTGGAATTGCTGCAATCCTATGTAGAATCATAAGAGAGCAGTTTTTGGAGTTTGATACATCTGCCCAGGCTGTAACTGGAGCTATGAGATCCAACAGGCAAGGAAAAGAAAAATAGCCGACGATGAGTCCCCAGAAAACAAAGTAGTAGCTACTCACTGGGAGTCAGAAATTCAGTGTTGAGACATACAGTGTTATCACTGACAGCTTGGTCTCAGTCCTTATCTGATGATGATCTGCACTCTCCTCATATCCACATGACTTGGACAAGACCTTCACTGATGAGTTGCTCCGGTTTAAGGCTTTTTGTTGTGGGCTTACATTACCTGTATCAAGCAGTGAGGGAGAGAGGGCTTTTTCTCAAATGAAGTAGATAAAAAATTAACTATAGTCAAGTGTCCCTTTTTCCTACAAGTTTCCTTGTCCTCTGCGAGGGTCCAAGGTTAGTTGGTGTCGTGTGGTGTAATTTATTGTTTTCATAATGTGGGCATCGTGAAGCCCTTTGAGAATCGTGATTAAGGGCAATACAAATAAACTTGACTTGACTTCCTGTATCATGTTTTTTTTATTTTGAGAGTGATGTTTTTTTTGCTCTGGAGGTGGGCTGGTGATTTAATTTTTGTCCAACTGGCGTGTTATTATTGTATGACATGGCAGCTTGACTGGATGTTCAATCTAAATTAAGTATATGACGTGACTGGATGGATGGATTGTGTGTGTGTGTGCGTGCGTGCGATGGTGGGTAGTGTGGGAGAGGGGCCTTGAGCTTCAACACCCAGGGGCCATGGGGGTCTTAATCTAGCCTTGCCTAATGTGCCTGGTACCGACTTAAACAGCAGTGTGTGAGCAGCCTGCACTGACTTCATGTCACTTAAAAGTATTTGCTGTCAGAGTCACTACATGTCCTCACTGCATATCTGCTATTCCTTCCTGCCTGTCTGTCTGTTCCTGTCTATCTCTGTCTGCCTCTCTCTCTATGTGTCGCTGTATTCCTGAATGTTTTAGTTTTTTTTGGTTCCTCTTCTTCTGCCTCTCTGGTAAATGTTAATAATCACTACATTTGGAGAGCTTCCTAGATAAAGAGGCCATGCAACACAAGAGCAATGCAACACAAAGACCTCTGCCTAAACGAGTTACTACATTCAGGAGTGTTTTAGGCCTTGAATGATTCAGCTCTCCCTTGGGTGAGGCCTGGAGCAGTGAATGTCTCCAATCACCAGCCTAGTCTCATGAAATTTCAGGAAATGAGCACAATGTCTTAAAGTGAAAATAATGTGCTCTGTGCATGAAAAGTGAGCGAAATCCGTTTCAAAACCAGGAAAGGATTAGATAGAGGAGACACGACTAGAAATAGGAAATAGCCTGACTCAGGTAATGACACGGGTTCAATTCCCAACTCATGAGCCTGTCGGTGGCAAAATCAAGCACTTTTAGTGGACGTACTTTGACCGCTTTGATATGCCCGCTGGATTACATTGCAGCCATTGAGCCCCCGTTTTGCGACTGCCGGCTGAGCCGATCTACCGGAGCAACTCCGAAACTTTTGGATCTACTTAGCGGTATGATAGGCGATTTTGTGGATATAGAGGCCAGGTTGAAAAATCCCGGAATTACCCTGTAACATCTTTGGTCGTGTACGGTCATGCTGTACCATTTTGTTTCATTCAAATTTTTTGTATCACACTGTGGTTGGCCGTGCAGCTTTAAAAAGTAAAACAACAGTGCTATAACCTATGGTTTGATGCTGCCTTCTTCTATGCACCACCACTTTCAGAAAAGCAGGTGGGTCATTCTGTGTCAAATCACCCAAAATAACAGACATTTTAAACCTAACCATCTCAGAATTTGATGAAACTTGGTGTACTTGTTGGTTGGTAGTGTTGGAAAGGGAATTTGACAGAGATTCAAAATCTGTTCTTGTCATTATTTTCAGATTTGAGTATATTGGGGTACGTTGACCTCTTGACCTTTGCTATGACCTTGAAATTGACCTTGTGGATCACGTGACCTTGAGATTACCTTTCCTGAAATTTAATCTCCCACATGTTAACTAAAACATATAAAAGTTTCAGAGGTGTAATATTCTTTATTTAGCGTCAATAATTGGTAATTGGTTGTTTCAAATTCATTCATAGTCCTTTCAGTGGTAAAGGGTGTGTGAAAGTAAATTTTCACACAATACTAGAATTTATCATTTATCATTCATTAGTTATTATTTTGTGTCTGATACTGTGTTGTGTGCCATGAATATGTGTCTGTGTACTGCACAGTGAGCCAGTGAGGCCCTGCAAGGAAGTCATAAATCTCACCTTGACCAGACCACTACTAGGTGGAGATAGTCCATAGGATGAACCATGTTTTCCTAGTATGGTGAACCAATCATAGGAGACTTCTTTGTTCCTAAAGAAACTATAAAGATTATAGTTAGCTGATTTTCACTTACTGTAGGGCCTGGTTCAAGGTGTTTATCTCCAATATATCTGTATACAATATATTTTATACTTCAACCTATCAGTGTTTTGTGTATTATTTTGTTATAGTTCTGAGTGCTTCCAGACAATTTCCACGACAGGTGACAAAGTCAATATTTGCACACGTTCTTGGTAGGATTCTGACCGTTGAATTTCTCTTTTAGCTCCTCCAACACTTTCCTGAATAACTGAAGGTCCGATTTTTCTGATGAGTCAAGGTTACTTTCAGGAGAATTAAGTGGGACATCATAGACTTGTTCAAGCTGTCGTTTCAATGTTACTGTAGCTGATGCTAGTTTTTGTTGTCCTTTCATTTGTTTACTGGAAGATGCTAGTGAATGGAGTTTAACATGAGTTTCACCTAAACTTGATAGGGTAGAATTCAAATCGAAGTCCTTTGCTGGGGGAAACAACAACCGGAGGTGGGACTGGGATGTCATCATCAACCTCTCCCATACTCCCAGCCATACTACAGCTCTCCTCTGCAGGGGCTTTGACGTTTGATTTCTGAAGGCTAATCAGACAGTCACAGCACATTTCTTCTCCTGGCACTAGTGTCTTTGGAGGATTCACTAAGCCTTTGTAAGTATCCATGCTAACAATTCGTAAAGATCTAGTGCGTGCTTTCTTGGGATGACGGTTAAAGCGATCACAACACTTTTTCCGCAATGTTGAAAACTTTGTTAAAAGTTCTTGTTCATGATGTGAACAGATGTTCCTGATGTCTCATGTTTTGGCCCCACTTTGAAGAATAAGGAGTTCAACTTCTTCAGTTTTCCATACCCTTCACAAGGACTTCTTTCTGGTATGATGGTGTTGATGGCAAACATTTTCAGGAGAGTAAAAGCTGCACTTAGCCCTTGAAGAAAAAAACAATATTTTTAAGTATCAACCACCTAATTTAAAACCATTGGCAAGGCTATATGATATGATATAATGACCTAATATGTATTATGAGGAAAACATTGATACTTACATATCAACATTTGCCATTGTGTCCAACTTCAAAGCTTCAGATTTTCAAAGAAATGCAGATCAAGAAACTTCTTTGTCTTAAATTTTTAAATGCCATGTGCTCAATGGGGATGGGGATTCCCCAGTGTAACTGGCCGTCAGTACAGGATGTTTATGTTGGTTGCCATGACAACGGCAGACGTTCATATATTGATGTAAAGTTGTTAAAAGGTTTATATTTACATGGTTTATTGTAATGATTTTAAGAAGAGTCACATGATCACTTTACCTCCACTTCATGTATCTATCCTTGCTGTCTAGTCTTCCCGTTTATATTCTCAGTTCGGCTATCGGCCAATGGTAAAGAGAAGGGCGGGTCTAACTCCCCTGGTTTGTCCAATGTGAAGAGACACTCGTGGTGGGTTTTTGGTTACCTGTGCCTTTGTTATACCGGCGTTTTCTGCGGCGCATAATGTTGAGAGAACGGGCAGGCGTACAGAGAGAGAGAGAGAGAGATAAACGGAGCGCTCCCGTACTATTGAGAGGTATTCTACATCTGGTCGAAGGCGCAGCACGGTAAATACATATGTTTGTGTACATTGTGTGTTATTGAATTGTAGTTCTTGTGTCTGTTGATGTACTGAACGCTTATGTGGATGGAAAATGTGATTACTGTGGATGTGACAGAACGGTGCGGCTGAAGCAGTCTTTGTTTTCTGTGTGTTTTAGTTTTCACGTTGTTCATTATTCCATGACGAGGAGGAAAGGAGGAGGAATAAATGAGAAAAATTGAACATCAGTATGATGCGTGAACTTATTGACCAGACCTGTAGCTACACCCAGGGCTGCTTGAACTGAACACTGAAACGTGATTGGTCAGTTCTTTCACAATATAAGGCCCAATATGACATAGGAATAGGCCATCATAGACAGAGTTTGTCTATGATGTAACAATTGGTGCCCAATTTTCCTATGACGTGACAATCGGCACCCAGTATTTGTCTCTGACATGACAATCACCACATTCCCATGTACAACGTTATAAGATATGGCATCACTAAACATGCCTGTGTAAAAATATGTGATGCCATTTGGTTTCTTTTTTTTTCTTATTAATCTTTTATTTATACTGAAAGGATACAATAGGCAATATTTTACCTGTTTTCATTGTCTTGCAGTAGCTTGAAATAGTTCATATTACACTTAACATTGTTAGTATGTAACAGCGAACATATGTACAATACGTACAATATGTACAAATGAATATACAGAATATACAAAGATATATGGTCGGACTAAATTCACAATTTCCCAGGTAAACCATCGGTTCACAATTTCCCAGGTAAACTTTTCATATCCTTCAAGCATTCCTTGTCATGTCAGGTGGATTTTGACTCCCAAGATGGGTTTTGGTCAGAGGAATCTATGTAGAAAATTGATGATTGATGATTTTATCAATCATCTCTGTGGGAATGCATTTTTTGAATCTGTATTGCTGCTAAACAAAAAATATTACACCTCTGAAATTTCTGTATATTTTAGTTAACATGTGGGTGATGAAATTCCAGGAAAGGTAATCTCAAGGTCACATGATCCACAAAGTCAATTTCAAGGTCATAGCAAAGGTCAAGAGGTCAACGTACCCCAATATACTCAAATCTGAAAAATGAAAAGATTTTGAATCTCTGTAAAATTCCCTTTCCAACACTACCATTTTTATGAAGATTGGCCCATGGTATTCCCTTAGATATAGATCCTGAGGGTTCAAAGGATGGCGGCCATGCCCCTTTTTGCACAAAATCTCAAACTTTGGGTGTCCGTATCTCCCAAACCACTGGTCGGATTGGCCTGAAATTTGAGATTTGGCGTTGTGGGATCCAAATCAACAAGAATACCATCAAATACCATCAATACCATCAAAATCTTAGGTGGTCGGGTTTAACTCTTTGGGTGATTTGACCCGGAATAACACAGGTACCATCCCTGATAGTAGGTTTTTACATGCTGTTCCGTCTCTCCTACTATTGGCACTCACATACGTATTCTGGCGCCCCATTTGGGCGCAATTTATGTGCAGTGTCCTGACTCAATAAAGTTTTTTAGTTTGAATCTTTTGCTAAGCATTAGATGTGAGAGAACTCAGCTTGTTTACTCACTCATCCACCTCTTTCCACTTTGTTTACGCCCTTGTAAAAGCATAATCTGTGAGTATATTTGTTCAGACACACATTATACATTTTATCCTAGCTCTATTTAGAGAGGATGTCAACTTTGAGATGTTTATTTACAGTTGTTTGTCATGATGGTTATGTTACGTCTTTCAAGCTACCGTGTTAGCGGTTATGCTACAGTACACTTCAGTAAGCTATGACATGCTACTCCAATCACATTTTTAAGCCATGGTATTACACTTACTTTAAATACTTACCTGTTTAGATTTTCCTTGACTGATTATGAAGTAAACCATTTGTGTATCTGCCATTGTGTATCATACATTCAGTACCTGTTACAGTATTCTCTTACTTACTACCTGTTCATGTTTCCTTCTTTGGCCGAATCCCAATTCACCCCTTGGCCCTACCCCTTAGCCCTTCCCCTCCATTTTGCGCATTCATGTGAAGGGGTAGGGGTGTCCCAATTCTCTTGTGATCGAGGGGTAGGGCCAAGTACGAGGGCTACATGGCCCTCCAAACGGAGATTTTTCAGGGGCACACTA
Source organism: Hoplostethus mediterraneus (assembly GCA_034670385.1). Taxonomy (NCBI): domain Eukaryota; kingdom Metazoa; phylum Chordata; class Actinopteri; order Trachichthyiformes; family Trachichthyidae; genus Hoplostethus; species Hoplostethus mediterraneus. The sequence goes on from JAXDDW010000083.1 coordinate 611,960, forward strand.
CAAACCGAGGGCTATGAGAAATCTCCCAGAATGACCTGCGAATCAACTGGAAGATCATGGGGAACGCTACACTACCATCCAAACTGAACCACAAATGTAGTATTTTCTTCGTTAATAAAGATTTTAAAAATATTCTAACCGTGGTATTATCTTAGTTTAATGTCGTTTCAATGTATTATAGACCGTTTCTTTATAACAAGCATAACAAAAAATCGCTAATATGCCGATGTCTCTTCTTCGCTAGTTAGTTACGTTACAACATTGTTTTTAGGCTGATTTGTGCATGACAGTCCCGCATTTTGACATATTTCCATGTCGCATTTCCCCCCTTTGATGGCATATGACGAAATATAACTGAAGTCCAGCAATGAAGTTGCTGCACTTGTTACGGCTCCTCTAATACCAGTGCAGACTGGCAGGGTAACGTTAGGAGCACGGCTTGCTAGACTACAGAGCACCGCTAACGCTATTCTGTCAAGAAGTGGTCCGGTAATGAAGCAGTGGTCTTTTTTATTTGATGACTTGTTTGATCGATTGAGAGCGTGAAAAGTATAAATTGTGAACGAACCGTGAGCGTCCATGCTTTTCTATCTCCATCAGATGAATGAATGGCAAATGTCACTGTGATAATACCGTTATTGCCATAGTAATCTCCGATAACAAACTCGTCCCATCTGCTTATGTAAACGTCATCGATGACGTATCAGGGTCTTGAAGGGTTCTCACAATTCTTAGGGAGAGATTTCTACCACTACCCCTTGTGACTCTGTTCCGAGGGCCAAGCCGAAGGGCCAAGCCGAAGCCATAGGGGTGAAAATGAGAATTGGGATTCGGCCTTTGTGTGCTGATTTAAGCATATAGCTACAGCATAATTTAGTATCTCATAGCTCATTGGTTTGAGTATAGCATTGTGTCATGCTTTCGGGAGTAATTCATATTCTTCCATTCATATCTTTTATGTGTTTATTTCATCTTCATAGAGATCTATTGTTATTTTGTGGAACTTACTCATGTCTTTGTATTGTTTTTAGTTTCACACCGCTTCCATTAAAACACCTGAAGTCAGCTTCCGTCTTGGGTACTGTTTGGAACAACTCACTGCATAGTTACGTACGCAAACGCGTAACGAGGGCAGAAGACATGCTAACCCTACATACCCAAACGATTGCACTGAGTCCAAAATTCCTAACTCCTCTTAACCCCTAGATTTTCCAGGAAGATTTTGTTTTGCCAAAAATGTTTCTTTTATCAAAAGAGGAACTCTCAACAAGCTGCTCTCCAGCTGCATTGCTCATTGCATTTTCGCACAAACATCACATGCCTACATCACATGCCAGATTAATAGATTCATAGTCATAGGGACCAATGACCTTTAGAAAGCAACATGATGGAAACTGTCCTTGATCATGCATCTTAGTGCCTCTCTGCATTCAATCACTACACCAAGTGATTTCACTGATAACAAAATAGGAGGAACTAATCGGTGAATCACCTGCTGAAGTCTTGGTGTAGTCTTTGCCTGTACATATACTCTTGGCACTCTATGGCACATGCAGTCCTTAATTTGCCAAGAATCCGATTTTGCGCCCCGGCAAATGTCTTACTCAGAATCAGAGCCCCGGGCTCTAAAGTGCGACAACGCGTATATTAAACTGGTATTAAACAACGTTACATCCAGTGAACATTACAAGAGTAGGTGCGTGACTCCGCGAGCCAATCAGAGCCTAATATGTAAATAGATACATGCACGCACAGACAGACAGACAGACTGGAAGCTTAAAAAAATATGACAACATCAACGTTTAGTTAGCTACTGATAGCAAGCCGACAAAACAGATTCACGGTTAATGTTAATGCAGCACAAAGCTGGCTTCTGGGCCGGCGACACAGAGGTAGGAAAAGTTTACCCTTTTTCCTCCGCTGGGGGGGCGGCGACGCGAGTTGCATCTCTTATTTTACAAATTAAGCACTGGGCACATGGTTTGAGACCTCTGCTGTATATTATTTGGTGTGACTGCTCAGTACCATATCAGTTTTTTACAGTCGCTAACATCCGTTTGTCCAATCTGTAGTCACATTTTCAACACAATTAGCACAACATCCATCAGTTGTGGACCATACCATTAACACAATTCATGTTGTTTTCACACAATAAGCAGTCAGTTAACACGTTTCTAAAATGCTTAGATTTTCTTTACATACAAGCTTACCCAATACCAAAATGATGGATCTTTCTTGTCTTATTTACAAATGCTTGCACAGCATGCCAGAAATGAAAACCTTATGTTCAAAACCTTAAATATAGTATAAAGCCTCTACTTCTGCAACAGCAGCAGCTCAAAAGCTTTATTGAAACAGCTGATTTGCATTTTGCATTTTTGAATGAACAGATCACTGAAACATTGAGAAATAGCTGATTTAAGTTATGTAAAATGTTCTATAGTGAGTTTTACACTATGCTACTCAACATGTAAACATGGGTTACAGTACATACAGTAGGATATACTGAAAAGCATTTACACATACTGTGTTTACACATATTGTGCATGACAAGCGTTTCTATCCAAGGGGCATAGCGAGAGACGACATAGATGTGATTTGGACGAGAACGTGGCTAAATGCTGAAGATTGTATAGATTACAGTTTGGTCCTTTAAAGTGACTTTTAGATAGTATGTTGCCAAAAGTGCACACATTTGACACTTGTGTGTTTACAGTAAAAGGAAACTGAATTATAAAAAACAATGGATTTCATATTGTCTATTATATGCAGGTAGAACTGAAACATGAAAAGTATTGCAGTTTTTGTAATGCCATCAACTGTTAGTATTTTGAAAGTCGTTGTGCTGTGAGTGACTATATGTTCCTCTTGGATAGAAAATACCTGCTAGTGTTTTGAAAGAATAATTTGATATTGAGTCGGGTTTGCTGTTTTTTGATAGAGTTAGTGTATGTAGAGAAAGTTTTTTTTTTGAAATGTAGAGTTGGTGTTTAATTAACAAAATGTGGTTTTGAGCAGAAAATTAACTATTTGTCTAATTGTGTGATGTAGGTGTATTGCTGTGTTAGGAGTTTAGAAAAAGTATCTTAAGTATAGCTAAATGCTTGTTAGTGATCGTAAAATACTGTAAGCAGGCAGGCAGTAGGAGACAGTTTTCCCCTCAACATCCATGCAAACCCCATCACCAGGATGGAAAGGACATGTTCTCTGGATTAACATCTTGGCTGGAGTAACAGAAACCACCTGGACAAACCTGAAGATTTTGTGGAAATCTGTTCTCTGGACTAAAAATGAATTGTATGGTCACAATCACTGCCATGCTTGGCCCAAAACTGCTGTAGTGGCTATAGTAGACGTATTGATTGAAGGGGTTCACATATTTTTACACAGGGATATCTGAGGCTTTGTTAAATAAACAATGAAAGTATATTCTTTATGTGGGATATATTCATTAAGATTTGAGTTTAAGATTCAAATTTTATAAAGTTACTCCTCCTTAACCTATCAAATAATGGCCTCCCCCTGTAGGGTTCGCAACAAACTGGAGTAACATGGAGGGATGTCAGATGGAGTAGCAGGTGACCTGGAGTAATATTGTCACAGTCTCAGCCGTGCCCCCTGTGTTCCTCCTCCTTAACCTATCAAATAATGGCCTCCCCCTGTAGGGTTCGCAACAAACTGGAGTAACATGGAGGGATGTCAGATGGAGTAGCAGGTGACCTGGAGTAATATTGTCACAGTCTCAGCCGTGCCCCCTGTGTTCCCTATGTGTATCTGTCTGTCCCTGTCTGTGTGCGTACGTGTGGTGGGCGTAGTTTCCTAATCATCCTCCCGGTTCCTGGCTTCACATCTCATCCCCATCAACTCATCAGACATCCAGTATATCTTCCCCGGTTTTCCAGTCATTCATCGCCAGATCGTTGATTCAGCCAGTGTGGTACATCTCGTTCCCGGCCACTTGGATTTTGGATTCAAGCTTACCTGTTGATTACCTGTCTTGCTAATCCTGCTCTCCCTCTGCCCAGGATCCCTATCATCTCCAGCCATTCTACGCATTCCCCGTCTACCTGCCTGCCAACCCGACTACCTGTTCATCCACCACCTACCTGCCCTGCCTGCCGTGTCCTCTGCCTGTCTCCCTGCTTCGCCCCGCACCTACCCTAATCTCCGGTTCCCCCTCTAATAAACTCTCTTTGTTGATTTTACCTCTGAGTCCGAGTTTTGTGTTTGGGTCCGACCAGTAAACCGTTACAAATATGGTACATGGAGTAACATGGAGGGAAGTTAGAGTAGTTAGAGTAACATTAATTCAAATATTTAACAGCCACCCTGATCCAGCCTGTGTGCAAGTTCAATGTACAGCATGCTAGAAATGTCAGAACGACAGACAACGCCGAGGTTCTTGCCAGTAGAATTTTGAGAGAAGAGGTAGTGGCCCATAATGCTAAATTGTTTGGACATCGTTTTCATTACATTACATTACATTACAGTCATTTAGCAGACGCTTTCATCCAAAGCGACTTACAATAAGTGTATTCAACATAGGTAGGAAGAAAACTACTAGTCACCAGAAATTGTAAGTGCATTTCCTTCCTAAACAAGCAACTAAGAGCATAACTAGTGTTAAGGTAAGAGTGCAATAAGTTAGCAACCTACTTTATCTTAAACAAATGAGACAAATAAGAGAATCGAATAAACAAGAGCTAAGACAAATAAGTGAACCAAATAAGCAAGAGCTAAGACAAATAAGTGAACCAAATAAGCAAGAGCTAAGACAAATAAGTATCCAATAAACAAGAGCTCAGACACATAATTGACGATAAATAGGCAAGGCTAAGAGGAAGGGTCAGGGTAGTGTTTCCTGAAGAGGTGGGTTTTTAGCTCTTCAGGAAACACTACCCTTTTCATATTCATTAACAGGAATCGGGTGTCATTTGATAGGTCAGTGTGATAAATTATTAGACATAGGAACAGACAAGATATTATTTGGTCTATGTAATAAATTACTAGACCTAGGGACTGACAAGATATTATTATTTGGTCAGTGTGATAAATTATTACTTGCAGGTCACCAAACTATCAGCTTAGGGAACATTGTGATTTTTTAGATATGGCTTCCAAATAATTTTCGGGTGATTTATAGCTTGATCTTTGTCCATTATAATGATAGAAAATACAAGATCAAATTTTGACTCACCTATGCTAAGGTATGGCAAGGTATGGCACTGACACAGGTAGTGCAATTGGCAAGGTGTGACACGCATGTGTGAATTACCAAGTCAATGTAAATATAGGAGAAAAGCAAACCTGCTGCTCCTCCTGCAAGCTCAATCCTTGAGCAATGGCCTCCCAGGTATGATCTTGGGGAAAGTCTGCTGTTTGCAGGCTTCTGCTTTTCAGTGTAAAATCATCATCAACATAATGAACCGTTAGGCTCAGATATGGTTCCATAGTTCTACTCCACCACAAATCAGTTCTGGTTTTACACTGTGCAACTTGTTTCGGCTCCATTTAAATTTCTCTACAACATTTAGACTTGATTGCGGGAGGGGATCACGTATGTCATCCAGGATGTTGAAACCATGCTTTTAAAACCTTTGTTGCGCAGTGTTTATCGGAGCCATGTCTTGCTAAATATAATGCAATAGTTTCCATTATCTCTGTTTGCCTCCGAGAGACTGCGATCAAGTGAACCGTGTATAAAATTGTGTTGTGTGTCTACTGTGTACGGTATGGTAAAGACTCAGCATTGGCCCAAAACCGGTGGAGCGACGCCAGTAGAGCTGGTAGAGCAAGACTCAAACTCAGCTTGCTGGATACGGGGATGTGTTATAGAGTGAACCAATAACGGTTGTCTGTGTCTCGGGCCTAACGTTACTGGGACTTAGGCCCAGTTACTGTTGCTGTTTAGAGCAGTTTGAAAATAAGTTACAAAAACATATTTTTAATTTGAATACAGTGGGAGTATTAAATGGAATGCAGGACTTCACATGATTACCATATCGCCCTGACCATAATCATAATCTTGATTAATATACAATTAATTGTGCAGCCCTACTTAAACTGCATTCAAGTTAACCTTGCGTAGGATGGTTGTAAAACAAAATCTGTCGGTTGTTTTGGTTGTACATCAAGAAAGTGATTACTAGCACTAGCCATGAATCTGTGTACCATAATGTGAAGGTGGACATGTCTTGATTCACATATTCCTCACCTAAAGTACCATAAGGTGAAGGTAGACCGGCCTTGATTCATATATGTATCACCTAAAGTACCATAATGTGAAGGTAGACATGCCTTGATTCACATATTCATCACCTAAAGTATCATAATGTCAAGGTAGACAAGCCTTGATTCACATATTCATCAACTAAAGCATCACAATGTGAAGGTGGACATGCCTTGATTCACATATTCATCACCTAAAGTATCATAATGTGAAGGTAGACAAGCCTTGATTCACATATTCATCACCTAAAGTATCATAATGTGAAGGTAGACAAGCCTTGATTCACATATTCATCACCTAAAGGTCTCATCTGCAGGATGTGATGTATCCCTGTATGTAGCTGCAGGGTTGGATTCAGCACAGTGTGTGTGTGTGTGTGTGTGTGTGTGTGTGTGTGTACAGTATATGTGTAAAGCAAAATTGTGCATGTTTGACAAATTAAAAGGGAAGTTTAGTTGTATACGGACATGGACTAAGTGAATGCTCAATTCTTCCTTTGGACAGCATACTCAAATAGTGAATTCCTAAGAAATATCTAATTTCTATATTGCCTCTAAACTATCTAGGGAAATTCACCTAATAATTTAGGGGCCCACTTAAACTGGCTTGTTCCAGTTTAATAAATTAGATATATTTCAGTTGGAATTAACTGGGCTAGAATTAGGCTATTGCGTAACATCAACTTCATCTAAGAAAAACACTGCTGACATTATCAATGCATGTAGACTGCTAAATCAAGTCAACACAGACCATAGAATAGTGTTATAACTGATTTTATTTATTTTTTCTCACTATTATACAGTATTCTATGTTCAGTGATACTACTTCTACTACTTCTAGCTACCAATTTTTTGGATAGCCTTAGGCTACTATCAATATAATAATCTCTAATTTTATTAACATTTTTCGGAATTGTGATTGTGATTTTATTGTCATAAAATTCTTTGTCATAGTCATTATTTGCTATCATCACAGACCATTTTTACCATGACATCATCAAGAGACAAATCCTGAAGCTGCTCCACAGATGTATTAATATTTGTATTGCAATCCCTACTGTGTAAAGCTGCTCGAGATGCAAGGCAAGCAGGGCTGTGATCATGTGATAACAAAGGCAGCAGCTCCAATGTGCAAAAGTGGGTCTGAATAACTAAATGAAAAAGAGAAATTCCCTTGAGGCAGATATAACTAAATGCCATAAACTCATTCATTTATTCAGTAGCACTAGAACTAACATCACAACTATAGTAATTAAATTGAGTTGAGCATACTGCACGATACAAACGAGGGAGTAAATATGTCAGAGAAATTTTATATAATCCACAAATTCCTGAGATGTGAGGTTTAAGGGCAGAGAGCACGGAATCAACTGATGAGAAAAATGATTAAAAGCAAATTCAAATGTATCACTCCATATGTAAAATGGAAGAATCTTTTTAAAGATTCTATGAAAAATATCTCTAGTAATATTTTATGGCCATATTGTGAGGAGCAGGGCGGAGAGTGGAAAATAAATACCCTTCATCAACCTGCCTCTGGCTCAGAAACAGTGAGGAGATCACAGTCTGCTCTCTCACCTGGCTCTCTATTTCTTTGAGAGCAATGCTGCGGCATGTGGGACTATGGTTGCACCTCGAGTATTCTATTTGGAAAATTGCAACTGACTTGATTTGCATAAGTGATGTTAATAAATCAGGCGCCAAACTTGAGAAAGCTGCACGCATTACATTTTTGCGCGAAGAAGTATTTAGTGTGTCTCACTGAGTTGATTTTTCTTAAAGGTTTTTCTTAATTTCTAAAAAGTTGACTCTTGGAGAAACAAGGTTAACATACAGCTTTTCTATAAATTATGTTTGTGTGTGTTAATAGTTTTGTACTAATTTAGTATCATGTAGTGTCTCTATTACGTACCATAGTGGTTTCAGCAATAGAACCGAAGCTGTTGATGAAAATGTTACAGGAAACATTGACCGGAGGACCTGAGAGAGAGAGACAGAGAGACAGAGTGAGTAGGATGAAGCAAAAAGTGTCTCCAAACAATTCTATCTGGGAGGCTACCCACCCACCATGGGGGCAAAGCCTTGACCAGGTTTTGGCTCGTGGCATTCCTGTCTCTGATTTAGTAGTCTCTTCTTCTGCACCTGACATATCTGACTACTATTTATTAAATTCCAGATTGAATTGACCAAAACAAACCAAAAACATGCAAACTACACATTATTTTCAAGTTATATAACAATATTCCTTTCCTTGGCAGTTTCTGAACATAAAAAGAGTTCAAACTTGACTGTAATTAGACCACTAAGATCAAAGAGATGGTTTCAGTCAGTCAAGACGGTGGTGGTGATCAGGCATGTTTATTTTTGTGTACAGGTGAAACATGGGCTGGCCCTCTTAATCGGAAAGCAGTCAGGTAAATTTTCGCTTTGGTGAGTGCCTGAAGCATTGACATAATCACAGTAGGCAGAACAGCTGGGCGTTCATTAGTAAACAGAGCTGCATTTGTGTCTGATTCATGGCCTTGTCACTTTCATTTAACAAAATATGCCAGTCATATGTCATATAACTGGAATATGGCGTACGAAAGCCACAAAGACACAATGCGTCTGAGATTGTCATAAGATGCCCAAGCAAAAAAAAAGAACTACTGAAGAAGCAGTGTTACGGAGTGTGGGTTGTGGATGAAGGCTTCCTTAACAAAGTTGCTGAATAGTTCTGTGCAGGCGTCTTTATTTCCATGTGTGCTCAATATATACAGAATCCCAAGTGAAGAGTAGAAAGATATACCACTAGACTTCCCTAATCAATTAACAATAGCAATAATGTAAAATAAACAATTGCCACAACACAAAACAATAATAATGACTACTGTATTACATACTAAACATAATAAACCAAATAAACATAATAAACAGAGCTAACTATACATCATGAAACCAAAATGGTACAGTCTACACTACTGCACATGCGCAGGGCGGGGACAATCCACAATATAGTTGACGCGCTGAAGGAACTGAAACAGAGAATGTGTGAGTTGACAGAAACACAAACAAGATGATCGCAGTTGAAAGATGAGTAAAATAAAATATATAAACTGGTAATACTTTGTCGAGTGAATTATTGATGAATACAGAAATACAGAGGGTTATTGTAATGTGTGCACTCACTACGACAACGGGGCAGGGGGAAGTTATGTGTGGATGCGTGTATGTAGGTGTGTGTAAGGAGCGCCTTTACCGAGTGCTGCCTGCAGCCAGTGATGGCTTCTCCTTCACATTAAACACCCTCCTCTCCTGAGGCGCCGACGTCAGGCAACTGAGACAAGTAGTCTGCAGCCACATTCCTTTTATGTCAAGAGCCCACTTGATCGCCAAGCACTCTTTCTCAATGGTGGAGTGCCTGGTCTCCCTTGGTAAGAGTTCGCGACTCAGATAAGCACCGACCGTTCTTCACCAGGTTCCCCTTGCGCCAGCACCGCTCCAATGCCCACCCCTGAGGCATCCACCTCAACAAGGAACTGTTTGTCAAACTCTGGGCTCTGAAGCACAGGGGAAGAACACGTGAGCTTTAAGGGCCTGAAAAAGCACTTTCACATTCAACTGTCCATCTCACTGGGTTGCTTGCGAGCTTCCCAGTAAGGTTAGTCAATGGTGCAGCAAGAGTGGAAAACTGCAGAATGAACCTTCGGTACCACCCTACCAGGCCAAGGAACGACCTCACTTGCTTCTTGGTGTGGTGTGTGGACTGTTCTGGATGGCTTCTACTTTGTCCACCTGAGGGCGAATCTCCCTTTGTCCAAGCTGGTACCCCAAGTATTTTGTCTGCTGCTTTGTTCACTCACATTTCTGCAGGTTGAGAGTTAGGCCAGCAGCATGGATCTTACCAAGGACCCTGCGCAGATGTTCCAGATGGTCAGACCAGGTTGGGCTGTAGATGGCCACATTATCCAGGTAAGCCGCACTGCAGTCCTCACAGCCCTTGAGAACTCGGTCAATCAGCCGCTGGAACGTTGCAGGTGCACCGTGGAGACTGAAGGGCATGACTGTAAATTGAAACAGTCCCAGAGGTGTTCGGAAGGCAGTGAGGGCCTTTGACTGCTCATCCAGTGGGATCTCTGCGTTCCGCTGAACGCACTATTGGAACTACACTCCCCACCCTGCAGGACTTATTCACCAGGAGGTGCAGAACCAGAGCCTGCAGGATCATGAAGGATCCTCACCACCCTAACAATGGACTGTTTCAGCTGCTGCCGTCAGGTAAGCGCCTCCACAGTCACACTGCAAAAACAGAGAGACGGAGTTTGTTTCCTCAGGCCATCAGGACTGTGAACTCCGACCTCACCAGGGCCCCCACCAAGACCCACACACTGCCCATCTTATGCACACACACACACACACACACACACACACTAAGGTAACGACTACACATAATTTATATTATATTACATACATACAATTTCCCATATTACTATATTTTTATAGTGCTCTTACTGTAAATATTGTGGGGTTTTTTTTTATATATAGAGCTCTTACAGTAATACTGTAAATATTGTGTTGAGCATTGCCACTTTTTCATTTCACTGCACACCCCGTGTGTGTATGTGACAAATAAACTTCTTGAATCTTGAATCTGCCCTTACATAGATCCAGGGTGGTGATATAGTTGGCCCGTCCAATCCTCTCCAGCAGGTCGTCAATGTGGGGCATTGGATAGGCAGGACGTACTCGATGGCATCGCTGGTATACTGGACCTTGGTCATCCTTGAGTCATATTGAATGCTTCAGTACGCTCGTCAGCCCTGGTTTCTGTTGGAACAACTGAGGGATGCTGTCAAACACCCCCTGTAACTCCACGGGTTGGTTACCATCAAGGTGAGGTCTCCTTTCCAGGTCTCCATGACCCCTTCTGAATCATCCTCCTCTGCAATCTGCCGAATCTGGGATGAGTTCTCCAGCAGAACCCTTCTCTCTTTCCAGGCTTTCAGGAGGTTTCAGGTCTGCCGCTCTTTCCCTTTTTCTGGATGCAGGACCTCATATGAGGTTGGGGTCACTTTCCTCACCATGGTGAATGGGCCTTGCCACTTAGGCAGAGGCTTGCTTGGAGAGGAAGGCAGGAGAAGCAGGACCGTCAAACTCCCCGTACCAGGTTTTCTGGGCTACCTGGAGGTTGTGGCGGACCTCCTCCAGGCAGTCCCTCATCAGTAGAACATACTGGACAACTCCTTGCCCATCAGACACCTCAGAGGACCCCTCCCAGCTCCGCCCCACAATATCCATGGCTATACGCCTGAAGGGGTTTGTGATCACGGGCATGGACTGCAGAGGAACCCGATCAGACCGGTGGACAGCACTGGTTTTCTGGCAATCTGGACATGTGCTTGCACATCAGTATACATGGAAGGCCAATAGAATCTGGCACCTAACCTTAGATAGGTTTTGCATCGCGTGCAAGGTGGAGTACTAATGGTCTGCAACTGGCAGTCACCACTAACTTTCTGCTGTTTGCTTCTTCCCCCAGGGACAGTATCTGTTTGTGAATAGTGAAAACTGAACCCCCTGAGTATGCAGTGTGGGTTTCCCCAGCTAAGGCCTTGTCATACAGTGGTTTTACAGTGGGGTCTGACTGTTGGAGGGCAGCAATATTGTGCGGTATTTCCAATTTAACACTCAGTTCAGCATTAACAGGTGCAACCAGAGGCAGGAGAACCAGCATATTTCTCAAAATGCCTTTGTCGGCACATCCTTCTGGGCCCTTTGGTTCCTCCCTCGCACAGACTAGCATCAAAGTCAGGCAGAGGTTGTAAACCAGACATTGTTTTGGCACAGGTCATCACAAAACATGAAACAGCAGAATCGGATTCTGGCAAAAATTCATGTGACCGACTTTTCCCCTTCCTCAGCAACTCCCGGAGCACAGGCAAATCTCTCCCCAAAAGCATGTCCACTGGCAGGTTGTCCAACACTCCCACTTTCATGATACTTCTGATCATCTACCTCAATGACAAGTTCGACCCCAGTTCAGACTTACAATCACCGTGGACACATTGAACTGGTGTCTGGCAGCTGTAGTCAACACCAAAGGTGGGAGCATGGCTTTTCTTAATCAACGAACTGAACTACCTGAATCTAAGAGAGCTGTAACAGGTTTACCATTAACCTTAGCTGTTTTGTACAAAGTCTCATCTTCAGCCAGGTTGTCATTACAGTCATAGTCATTATTGTCAGTACAATTCCCCTCTCCGGGCACATAACACATCCCAGAAAGTTTAACCTTTTTGAGAGGACACATTGAGGCTTTGTGCCCTGGCTGCTGGCAATGGTAAAAAAAAGTCTTAGAAACTGCTGCCTGTTCTCTGCCCTCTCTCCTTCCAAAGTCAGCTTCCCCAGAGTTACCTTTCCAATCCCTAGAGATGTTTAAGTCTCTGTTACACTGGGGGGTTGACTCTGCAGAACGTGAGGGTGCCCCCTTGCGTGAGTGAGTCCATCCTTTGGCTCGTGCTCTCTGACCCATGTTCTGGTGTCTGGTGGAAGAACTCGCAGCAGTTGCTCCAAGATAATGGCCTCAGCAATCTCCTCTTTGGTCCTCTGCTCTGGTCTGATCCAGCATCGGTACAGACCCTTGAGGCGGTGATACATCTCCTTTGGTGACTTCCCTGGTGGCAAGGTGCTGGAACGGAAGTGCTGGCGGTAGTTCTCTGGCGAAATGTCAAATTTGACCAGCAACGCCTTCTTCAGGTCAGGGTAGCTGTTGGACTCGTTCTCATCCATGGCGGTGTACGCTTCGAGCGCCTTACCAGTCAACAGGGGAACTAGCCGGCAGGCCCATTCCACCATTGGCCACTGCCAAATTCTGGCCATACACTCAAATATTAGCAAATCATTTTCATTGTCCTCACTCTGCTGGTAAACTGGCATCTTTGGCTCCTTCCGCAGTACCTCTGGACGTTTGTAGGCATGAGACTGGTCAGCTGGGACAACAGGAGAAGCAGGGCCACAGCTGGAGGCTTTACCGAGTGCTGCCCGCAGCCAGGGAGCATAGATAGATAGATAGATAGATAGATAGATAGATAGATAGATACCTTTAAAGTTAGGTCTTATCCTGGCATCATATCCAGATGTCCTCCCCATCAGTTTGTCCAGGAAGTCAGAGGGAGACATTGGGGCCTGGTGGCTCCTAGTAGTATGGTCCACCTCTTTACATTGACCCACACTGGAATAGACACAAACCAACACAGAGAAGAGACAGCGCTTACTTTCTTTGACCCACTAGGACTTTCCTGGGGGAAAAAATCCTCTGGTGCACAGGAAATTATCTGTTTTAATGTTTTCAGTTTGTTTGGAATGAATAGAAGAACTGGGTGGTTAGCATGAGCACCAATAGCCACCATGGCTGAACAGACAAAGAAAAACTCCAAAGATGGAGACAAAATAAAAAAAACACCACAGCAATGCTAACTGCTTCAAAACAAATACAATAGCTCATGATCGACTCTTACTCATGTTAAATCCCTGCTGATTGTGATACTTATTCACACAAGCTGTTACAGCTCAAATATGGAAAGGACAGGAGTCATATTAGATAAAAATGACTTAATAGAAATGACTTAAATAACACTTATTTACGGAAGCCCAGAACAGCCATGCTTGCAAATTTTCTTTTAATGCCGTTATCTCGAGATCACAAGTTAATTATTTCGTTATCTCGAGATAACAAAGCTTGTTTTCTCATGATAACGGGTTAATTTATCTCGTTATCTTGAGATAACAAAAGGCTGATTTCCATCCATTGGACAAGTTCTGGTTTGGTAACAGCAGGCTTGTCCTTTCAACAGCTCAGCCTCCTTAAGGTTTTTTACAATTGCTTTGACTCATTTTGCACAGCAGAATTTCAATGTACAAAACTCAAAATGCAAAGTGCCAAAGTAACTTTCAAAATTCATACTCTAACACTACATCCTATGCTGACATACAAAGTGCAAAACTCTAAATCATACGCTCGATCCTCAGAGTACAGTCACCTAACATTACAATGTTGCAATGCTTATTACTACAAACACAGATCACTAAATCAATTCATCAGGTGTTTGTAGTCATGTCTCTGTATTTCCAGCAACCTTGCCCAGGTGAGTATACTCACCTGGCCAATGAGGTTGGCAATGAAGGATGGGATCATCGACGGGGACACAGTCGTGGCTGTGGCCAATGAGTCAGAAGGCATGCAGTTGTGTCAAATGAAATTAGAGCCACTTTGATCGACCATGTTGTAAACAGTGGTCTAAGAAAAAGATTTTAACAATGCTGCCTTGTGAATGAAGATATCAGATGCAACGTACATGAAATTATTTTTGTTACTGTAACTGTTGTTTTTGCTTTTACTGTTGTTTTTGTTTTTACTGTAAAATTCAGTTGAGTTTACTGCATACCCAATGTTCTGGTGCTATGATAAACTTTTGCATATAATATTCTCTCATTTGACACCGGAATTTTCATTTTGCATGCTATATTAGATTTTGAACCCAAAATGAGCAGTATAGCATTCTGCATTTAGGGTTTTGCACATTGAAACTCTGTTGTGCAAAATGAGTCAAAGCAATCTTAAAAAACTGTAAATGCCACAGCTGTCAGACTGCCGTTCACTCTCAGATGGGCAGCCTCATTTTTCTGGTAGTCCTCATATTTGTGTTGTATTGGTGTTAACTGAGAAACACTGACGCTATGGGGTTACTTTTGTGTCTTTATTATGCAATCAAACAGAATGGGTTTGAGAGCAAAACCTTCCACACTGCAATCAAAAAATAGATTTGAGAGCAAAACTATCGACACTGCAATCAAAAAATGTTTTATTGCAAGTAAAATAAATTTGTAATTAAAAATGTATTCATGCGAAAGTTTTGTTTGCAAATCCAAAAGTTTTGAAAAATGTATTGTTGGTTAGTACACATATTGTAGGTGAAAAATACTTTATTACTCACAATTTCAATGACTGATTAATAAAAAGTTTTAACCCTATTTACCAATATTTTTTCAGGGCCCTTGGAATCGTCCTAACTATCCCCTATCTAACTATATTCTATAAATCAGTAATTTTACTTTTACTTAACTTACTTATATTTTGGCTTAAGTGTTCACCATCAGCACATTTTAAATTGCATCCTTTATGGAATACAAATTAAGCATTGCATCATATTCTGATGCAATAATTAGTCCACAATATACTTAAGTAAAACTAAAATTCTGCTTAATAAAATATATTGCATTCCCAGAACTAACAAATCTAATCACTTCTTGGCAAAAGTAAACATCCAGACAGCATCTGTATTTGTGACATCTTACATTTTTTACATATCACAAATATAATGTGGAATTAATTACAATCCAAACATATTTGCACAGAATTCAGTCTTGCTACACCGCTCTTTCTTGTATTTCTTGTATTGCCTCTTACAGTTTTTTACAGTCGCTAACATCCATTTGTCCAATCTGTAGTCACATTTTCAAAACTCTAAACACAATTAGCGCAACATCCGTCAGTTGTGGACCATACCATTAACACAATTCATGTTGTTTTCACAGAATATGCAGTCAATGTTTCTAAAATGCTTAGATTTTCTTTACATACAAGCTTACCCAATACCAAAATGATGGATCTTTCTTGTCTTATTTACAAATGCTTGCACACAGCATGCCAGAAATGAAAACCTAATGTTCAAAACATTAAATATAGTATAAAGCCTCTACTTCTGCAACAACAGCAGCTCAAAAGCTTTATTGAAACAGCTGATAGGCATTTTGAATGAACAGATCACTGAAACATTGAGAACATTTGTCATTGTCTCTAAGGATTATTCAAAGATGCAACCAATAGCTGGGTTGCTCCCTTGCCATTTCGAGATCCTAGGCGCCTATTCCCAGATAAGAAAGAATACTTTACAAATGGCTCATGTCTCTTCAATGTACTCTTGACAAGAAACCAGACATGAGAACACATTTTGTGGATTTAATGCAGAACATATTTGATAACCACACAAAACTGGCACCACCAATTAGTAAGGAAGAAAGATGGTGTCTTCCCGCCTTTGGTGTGTACCACCCACAGAAGCCAGGCAGATTCGAGTTGTGTTTGATTCGAGCACACAGTTCGATGGCGTGTCTTTAATGAAATTCTGCTCCTAGTGGCCGACAGTAGAATACTGTGGTTGTACTGGTCAGCTCCCAATATGAATGTATGGAAATGCATAAAAGTCTTCCCCCAAATAGCTGCAATTTCATTCCAATCTTTACATGTCTCACAACAAACTAACTAACAAATGTGCAACATTATAGAACAATTCATTGGGAGAGAAAAAAGAAAACATGAGACAATAATTGGTCCAGATTGAGCCTTGGGGCATGGATTATGGAATATGGAGTTGTTGTATTTAAAAGAACTGAAACAGTTAGATTAGATAACCACTGTCTAATTCTATTAACTCACAGCATTATTAACAACACACACACACGCACACACACACACACACACACACACACACACACACACACACACACACACACTAGCATGCATGTATGCATGCATGCATGCAAGTAAGCACTCTTGTAAGTATACAAACGCACAGATATATGAAATAGGCCTAAACATTATTAACATTAATTCTCTGCCATTTAAATGCTACTGTTTAATTTCAATGATGGCATGCATGCAAGAAGGCATGCATGTGAACATACCACACAGACACACACACACACACACACACACACACACACACACACACACACACACACACACACACACACACACGACTCACCCCGAGGTGAGTGTATTAAATCAGAACTGAACAATAAAATACAAGAGTCAGTTTAACAGTTAATCTGCTTTCTTCAACTTTGTTACATAAATATCTGGTAGATAATTCATGTGTTAAAGCAGTTTGACTTTCAACCGAAGCTAAACTAATTCTGAATAGGAAATATAGGAACTTTTTGAAGGCTCTGATATCTCCCATCTGACAGTACAAATAACAAAAGTCCACAGTCCAACGTACAGTACCAGTCAAAAGTTTGGACACACTTACTCATAGAAAGGGTTTTTCTTTATTTTTACAATTTTCCACTACTTTAGAATAATAGTAAAGTCATCAAAACTTTGAAATAACACAAAAGGAATTATGCAGTGACCAAAAAAAAAAACAATGCGTCCAAACTATCTTAGATTCTTCAAAGTAGAAATCCTTTGGCATTAACAAGCAAAGAAATTCCACAAATTAACTTTTAAAGGCCACAATCACTATGTGAGTCTTTAAAATGATGATTTAATCATTGTGGTTCAACATTCTCCACCTCTAAAGTCTAAATGAAAACTACTTGTTGGGGGTGCATTTCAATTTAATTAAAATGTAAGTTTTGAAAATAAATTCATACACAGGCATGTGTCATGAGAAACAAAAACAGGTGTGTCCAAACTTTTGACTGGTACTGTAATAAAATGAATAATTACTAGTTATATTCAACTTCCCATATTTCCATTATCCCTGCTTTGTGACAAACAACAAGTCCAACAAAGAATTTAATATTCTAACAAATGTGTATGAAGAGTCAGAGTGAAGAGAGCAGTGTGAGCAATGCAGTAAACCTCTATAAAAGCATTTTATTTCCCAGTTTGCCAAACTAGCATTAATGAATAACACCTGCACATGCCACATTTATATTAAAGTCCATCCATCCATCCATCCAGTTATTAATTTATTAAAGTTTTTTTTTTAAATTAAGTTATTAAAGTTATTAATTTGTCGGTGTCCATTCTGTCTCAATTGTTTGTTTTTATGTTACCAAAATGAAAAGAGGCATTCCATAAGAAAATCAAGTCTCTAATCAGCATACTGAGAAGCAGCCAGGCAAATGTCCAGCTCTAGTGCAGTTTGCCACTGGTAGTGGTGGCAAGGCCATGAAGCTCCCTGTGGAGGACTTCATAGTTAGCATATTGCAACCCAGGGAATATGTAGAGTAGTGGTGCCCAACCCAGTCCTCAAGTGCCCCTTGTCCTGCATGTTTTAGGTATCATGAAAACATGAAGCCTCTAATTGGTTCAGGGTTGAACTCAGTGTGGTTGAGTTGTGCCATTGGCTGAGGTGGACAAACGCTGCACCCATGAGTATTGAAACAAACCTTTTGATTTTGAACGTGATGTTTATTGTGATGGTGAGAATTGGTGTTACTGGTTTGACCTTTCAAATATAACAACATAATTGCAAGTGTCTGGTCTCATTGTTTACCCTTACTGCTTATTGTTACTACTGATTGTTTTGGTGATTGAAATGTAATTAGCCTCAACACCATATGTGTGTGTGTGTGTGTGTGTGTGTGTGTGTGTGTGTGTGTGTGTGTGTGTAACTACCACTTTCACAAGAGGTAAATGGACAACTATGCTGATTATTGCTGCTGTAAGCACCATGAGACACATGACATAACTCCAATCTAGTTATGATTATTTTGCTTCCAGTGCAAAGAGATGTGAGTTATACTTCAATGCTGCCTTTCAGGTGAGTGATATAATGTGTTGGGATAATAGAGACATAACTTTGTACCATAAAACATCTAATATTGGCTGGGGCCTTTATTTACTTATACTTTTGTTTTATTTTAGAGAGCAGCAGCCCTTTGTCAATGCTATTATTACAGAAAGGTTATTCCTTTTGGACTATTCTGGAAAAAACTGTGCTACTTGTCTTTTTAGGCCTATAGCCTGGTATAGGCAAGATAACACTACTATTACTACTAATAATAATAATAGTAATAATGATAGTGAATATCTGGCTGAAATTCAGATAATCCAAAAATGTAATCTATTATTGGAAACATACTGGTAGGCTACCAGAACTATTAGCACCTTAGGGTGCTGGGTTCAGCCACTCAACTTGACATTGCTACAGAAACAGGTAGGTCTATGCTTTGTGAGTTTAGTGAAGACTTGCATTTTTTATATAAATAAGTATTAGTCAGCAACACAGCTCTTGCTGGTGTTTTCATTCTTAGTGGAAAACCTATTAGCCCATTTTACCGAGTGGGCTGACAGGCAGATATGGTGAGGGAAGAGCTGGTGGCTGGTATCATGTCACAGACAGCAAGGACGTACCATAAGAAGAGATAATTGACATGTTCTGGGGCCTTGTAGGCAAAGAAGATAAATTCAGCCAGTGGCCTCACTTATGAAGGCAATGTTCTGCATTTGTCACAATAATGCAAGTTCACTGAAAAATTATGGTGAAAAAGATTGTTAAAGAAAACAAAATGAGCATGGATAACACTACTCTTTGAGCACTTTCTTGGAAAATCAACTACAGCACTGGCCAAATGTATTTTCCCTCTCAGAAAGTGCTAAGAGCTGCCAAGTCTGCCACCTACTACCCCTTGCAACACTAGATGTGTGTATCTGTCTAATGTATAAATTGCAAACATATGAATCTAGTACCACCAACTCACAATGCTAGAATTGTTCCTTTTTATAAAACTGTAAAGTAATAAATTAATATTGCCTAAATTTGGAGCACTGTTTTGGCAATGTAATACATTTTTCTTTGAGCGTATATTGAATTGTTTTTAAAATCCTTTTTAATATTGCATATTTTCTTTCATGTTTATGGTGTAAAGGTAATGATGGGGGTTGCAGATTCACAGCTTTGCCACTGTACCACTGTTTTCACAGCCCAGTGTTGACGCTGATATATGGGTCTTTAAAGCCTGTTCTGTGACTGTCAGAGATCGTGTCTGTACGCCAGACGTTGAACTTTTATCAGTATCATTGCATCCTTTCTACCTGCCCCGCGAGTTCCCACAGCTTTTTATAACAATTGTGTACATCCATCCTAAAGCAAATGTCGACTCTGCCTCTAGCACTATCTTTGAAGTAGTGCAAAAGTTGCAGTCAATTTCACCCGAGGCACCGAACTTTGTAATGGGCGATTTTAATCATGTCTCCCTTAAAAAGACACTAAGGAACTTTTATCAATATGTCTCCTGTCCAACCAGGCGGGATAAGACATTAGATCTTTGTTATGGGTCAGTAAAGGATGCTTACAAATCATTCCCACTTCCTCAACTGGGATCGTCTGACCACAACTGCGTGCATCTACTGCCCACATATAAAACTGTTTTAAAAAGGGAGAAAGCACAAACAAAGGAGATAAAGGTCTGGACTGCTGAAGCTGTCCTCCGCCTGCAGGAATGTTATGAGTGCATTGACGAGGACTTGTTTAAGGAGTCATGTGATGACTTGGATGAATTTGTGGATGTAATATGCTCATATGTCGCCTTTTGTAGGGATATGACTATTCCCTGTAAACGAGTCAAGATTTACCCCGACAACAAACCAAATCTGTTAAGTCCAATTTAAAGAAAAAGAGACTTGCTTTCAAGCAGGGAGTAGCCGCTGACCTGCACATAGCCACTAAGGAACTGAAATTGGACATTTTAAGAGCGAAACAAAAAAATAAAAAAATAAATGTGCACTCTCGTCAGCCAAAACTGCACACCTCTCTAGGTTAATCAGTGCAAATAAAAACAACCCAAAGTTTCTATTCGACACTGTTACTAAACGAACACGGAATCCCTCCCCCTCTGATAGCGTTCTGTTTTCTCCAAATGATTTCATGTCCTTTTTTAGTCAGAAAATCACGCTGATTAGAGATGAGATCACCAGTACACTCTCTACTGGTGGTGCCGTCGCACCCCTGAGAAGTCCACTTGGTGTTTCCCAAACTGAATCTCTTTTCTCACAGTTTGAGTTAGTTTCCTTAGACTCTCTCACCAAGCTAACTCTGTCTTCTAAACCCACGACCTGCATGCTAGACCCTCTGCCTGCTAAACTGCTTAAAGAAGTTTTTCCTATCCTAGGACCCTCCATTCTTTATATGATCAATCAGTCGCTCTCCACTGGCACTGTGCCCTCTGCCTTTAAAGCGGCCGTGATCAAGCCACTACTGAAAAAACCGAACCTTGACCCCGAAGTACTCCAGAACTATAGACCAATCTCTAATCTGCCGTTCCTCTCCACACCCAAATTTACATACCAGTCAAACCAACCGATAACACCCAATTCCAAAAACTAGAGGCCTGCCTATCAGAGGTCAAATATTGGATGTCCCTAAACTTCCTACTTCTTAATGGCAGCAAAACTGAGATGCTGATTGTGGGACCAGCTAGACATAGACACTTATTTGAGAATACTACTCTCTATTTTGATAGTTGTGTAATCTCCCAGAGCCCACACGTTAAAAATCTTGGGGTAAAATTCGACCCTACCCTCTCATTCAAGTTGCACATTAAGGAGATCACTAAAACAGCGTTTTATCATCTTCGTAATATTGCCAAAATTCGACCCATGCTAACAGAGGCAGACGCAGAAATTTTAGTACATGCCTTCGTATCCAGAATCGATTATTGCAATGCCCTTTTTTCAGGCTTACCTACTGGGCGAACTAAAAAATTACAATTGGTTCAGAATGCTGCTGCCAGAATCCTGACCAAAACTAGGAAATTCGACCATATAACTCCCATTCTATCCTCATTACACTGGCTACCAATTCAAGCCAGATGTGACTTTAAGGTGCTTTTACTTGCATATAAATCATTACATGGGATGGCACCGTCCTATTTATCCGATTTGATTATACCATACAAACCGCCACGTGCCCTTAGATCTCAGGACGTTGGCTACCTGTCTATCCCAGCAGTCAAAAAGAAAACTGCAGGTAACAGAGCCTTTTCTTACCGGGCTCCCTATCTATGGAACAGTCTGCCTGCCTCAGTCAGAGAGGCAGGCTCTATCGACGTCTTTAAGTCAAGGCTAAAAACCCATTTATTCTCTCTGTCATTTGACCAGCCCTGAGGGAGTGGCCCAGTCTTGTCTCAGAGTAAGGCTAGCCTAGTAAGGCTAGTCTAGTAAGGCTAGGCTCAGTCTCTTCTCAGAGTAAGGCTAGACCAGTTAGCTTATCCTAGCTCAGGGTCCTGCCGATGGATATTAGCATCCTGCCTGCATGTCCTATTGTTCTGGTCTACTTGCTGCTGTCCACTGACGCTGGTCATGTTTGTCTGTGTGAGCGCGTGTGTGTGTATGGGTGTGTGTGGGTGAGTCTCCTATCTGTTCCAGGCTGCAGCCCAGCAGAGTTGGCGTCCGAGTGGTCCCGCCTCCTAGGACGATGCTGTCTGAGCAGGCGTTGCGTTCTCCTATCTGGGCAGAGTTGGCGTCTGCATGGTCCCCTAGTCCTATGATGACGTCGACTGAGTTGCCGTTGCTGTGATGCCCCATCAGATGTGGATGTCCCACCAAAATGAACTTTCATATATTGTGTATACTCTGCTTGCCCAAACACGGCATCTATTGCACGCCCAACCGTCCTGGTAGGGGGATCCCTCTCTGAGTAGCCCCTCCCAAGGTTTCTCCCACTTTTCCAATAAGGTTTTTGGGGGAGTTTTTCCTTGTCCTCTGTGAGGGTCTAAGGCTGGGGGATGTCGTGTACTAATCATTTATTATTTTCACATGTTGGGCACTGTGAAGCCCTTAGGGACTGTAACGGTGATTAAGGGCTATACAAATAAATGTGATTTGATTTGATTTGATTTGATTTAGTACATATCATATAAATTATTTGGCACAGTATTACTTATTTATACTTAATTATGTATAAACTATTGCGTATTAACTAGCTGGTTTTTTTATATCGGCTAAGCTACTTATCAAAAAATATGAGCTAGCTACTTACTAGCATAACATAATGAATCCAATCAACTTAGCACTTTAGCGCTTAGCGCTTTAGTCTATAATTCAGAGCTGGCTAAAACAGATGGAAAAATTAGCATTTGTGCATTGATTGTGCTGAACATATATAAACAGCTGAAAGATTAAATCCATCCTACAATTAGACAGTTAGGATAACATATGAGTGAAACAAGAGGGAGGCGCTGGAGCAGAAAGACAGGGAGCAGCTGCTGAACATCCCAGCAGCAGCCAGGCAGACCGCAGCGCTGCCCTTTAACACAGCACCTCCCCCAAAGCTAGTCACACAGGACTAAGAAACACCACAGCATCATCGCCACGCTAAAACCACTGTCCTCATTGACCCCACAGCCCTCATTCCTTGACCAGAGAACAGGGAGGACTAACAAAGGTGGTTTCCTTGTGACATGGTCAACAAAATGAACATGGAGATCGCCTAGAACATGCAACATCAAATATGAATACCACCCATCACCCCACACTGACTCAAGAGCAGCTGTATGATCATCTGAGGAGAAACCTAGTAGAAACCACACAGCCGACCAGAGCCCAGCCCACCAGGGATCAGCCTACTGAAGATCAACCTACTGAAGATCAGCCTACTGAAAATCAGCTTAATTATTATATAACTGATCATCACTACACTGGTTATCTATGGGAAGACTTTAACCTGAACTGTTTCTACTGTAATATTTTTTAATAATATTATTATTATAATAAAGAATTTCATTAATATGGTTTTAGTTAGTTTTAGTGGTCTCAATGTTGTCTCAGAGGCTTTTCCACCCTGACACCCTGAATAGAATTCTACAAACACTGACGTCTAGGTTCACTAACCACCAAGGCTGGCACCTTTGCATCCTAAAGCCAATTGGAGCATTCACTGATCTGATCTGAGATTCTTGGATGGAAAACCCTCACCCACAAACCACAAACTCTAGGAGCAAAGTCTTTTGCATGGCCTTGCCTACAAATGAATATTATGTTGGCAAAATAATGAGATTTACAAAAGGCATGCTTTTTTTGGACAGGTGCTATAAGGCAGCTTTCACAGCCTTCTGGTTTGATCATTTTGGTGATGTAGCACATCCTGTGCAAACCTTTAGTGAATCTGGGATGCAAAATATCGTCTTATCAGCCACTTCAATCCAAAAATATTGGTATCAGCTTTCAAAAACCCATATCTGTCAAAACCAACTAGCTCACAAATTATTTGACAGCATAAATAGTCTGCTTAGCATTACTGATGCCTTGAATGACCCCGAGTCAGACTGACCCCACACACGCCATGCACACACACACAAAGGCTAGGAGAGCACTGGCCCCACGCCCCAACACTGTTGCCATTAGTGCCATAGTTGCACTGTGTGTGTGTGTGTCTTGCTGTACCAGCAAAGCTAGTCACGCTTGATGACGTCTGTTTGAATGTGGTACAGTGCCTTAGAGTGTGTGTGTGTGTGTGTGTGTGTGTGTGTGTGTGTGTGTGTGTGTGTGTGTTTGTGTGTGTGTGGGCATCACACATCTTTATGTCATGTCATACAACATTAACAGTTGACACCCTGACCTCAGACAGACAAAAAGTGTATGTGAGTCTGTGTGTGTCAGTGGGGGCAAGATTTCCAAAAATAACTTGTCTAAGCGTATAAGGGTCACGCTTCACCTTGGCTTTTGGAAGATGTTACCATTCAGTCCAGCAGGAAATACCGGAAGGACAGCAGCAGAGCAGGAATCCCTTTGGAAACGCATTGGGAGTGCTTTGTACAAAAATACCTGAAATCTGTCAAAAAAGCCTAAAAATTCCTCTGTCTGTGTAACATATGTATAAAATATGTGATGTATTTCACCAGAAATCCCTGCTTATTTTAGTTTTGTTATTTTTCTAACTGTTTTCTAACATTTAAGTTATTCCTAAGTGGGTTGGAGTCATTTTTGGGAGTTTTGTTCATTTGTTTTGAGGATGTTGTGTTTTGCTCTTTTTGATGATCTCATCAGCATCGCGCGCGGGCTTCCTCCTCAGTTGCTGAGAGCATTCTGTGGAGGGGTAAGCGTTCGATAGAGCTCGTATCAAATCGCAATATAAAAGTTCATAAAAGTGTTTGTGAATATTGTAATTCATGAGTTAACTGTTTAATAGAGCTGGCGAAGTGCCGTTGTCATTTTCTTTTTCATGTAGATGGAGTGTTTTGTCGGATGCAGCGGGTCATATTTGTATGCTAGCTAGCTAAAATGGCAGTAACGTTACCGTGGCGCCAGTCTTGTTATCGCTCATGCGTCCTTTTTTTAGGTTGATGACCAGCCAGTAATAGCCAGAAGACTGCATCCTTCTTATTTTTATTTTATTCTTCCCAGGTATGTTTTTAAATCATTTGTTTTATGTTTTGGCTTTTTCTGCACGTGAAAAGTGATTGATGTATTGTGGAAATGTGTTTCCACAATAGTGTTTTTATTACTATTGGATTTTGATATCTGAGTTGCTGAGAGCATTCTGTGGAGAGGTTGATGACCAGCCAGTAATAGCCAGAAGACTGCATCCTTCTTATTTTTATTTTATTCTTCCCAGAATAAATTCACCAGGTTTTTGCTCTACTCGCATTCAAAGTAGCACATCTAGAGCTCCAACACTGTCTTCTAGCGACATTCCCATAAATGGTCTTGACATGAATAGCCCTGGTTTAGGAAATCTCATTACACAAATTGCCCAGCAGGTGGGGCAGAGTATCTCAGATCAGTTACGGAGGGAGGGTGAGAAGGAGGGTGGGGGCGCACATGCTCAGAGTATAGGTGCAGGCCAACCGTTCACTGACTCATCTTCGCTTAACTTGACTGGGGTAAAGCTAGTTATGCAGTCTGATGTGAGAGAGCCTCCCTGCTTTAGAGGAGATGGGTCTGACAAGCATTCAGTACAGGAATGGGAAGAACTCATGGATGTCTATCTGAGAAAGAAGGGTGTGCCACTAAAAGAACAGCACCAAGAGATAGCATTCAAACTGATGGGCAACGCCAGAGATATAGTCAAGATCACACTCCGCAATAACCCATCACTGAAACCAGATGAGAATCCAAAGGCGATCATAGGCATACTGAAACAACATTTCAGTGAGATGACGTATTCCTCCATGCCTCTCGCAGACTTTTATGGCACTTTACCAGTAGCAGGAGAGAATGTGGTAGAGTATTGGATCCGCCTCAATAAGGCAGTCGATATGGCTGACGAGTGTTTGAAGAGAGAAGGCCGCCGTGTTGAAGAGCCCAGTCGAGAGGTAACACGAATGTTCATTAAACACTGTCCTGATCCCTGTCTTGCTGCTGTCCTCAAGTTTAAGGGCCCTGATAAATGGACAGCAAGTGAAATACAGGAACGCATTGACTATCATCAATCTGAGATGAAAGCACAGTTGTTGACTAAACCAAGACGCCCTACTGCAGTGAAGCATGCGGCAGCATAAATTCAGACATCCACGCCTGAAGACGTAGTGACGGACAGCTGTCCCGTGGTGCCGCCTGTCAGAGCTGAAGTGATGTCCACGCCGTCTCCTCAGTTAGATGGTAACTGTATGCAGGTGTAACCCTTTTTAGCTTAAAGGTACAAATTATATTATTAGTTGTAGAGAGACTGAGTGATATATTCACCATGGGCTAGAAAATCAGAAGGATCCAGATTCGACTACGGAGCCCAAGTAAGCCAACAACACCAGAAATGACACAATTCAATGTCTGCTCTTGGAAGATGAAAGAAAACAATCTTCCTTTTAATTAAAGATTGTGAGAAAAATAGAAAAATAACAAAGCACAAATATACAACAATTTACCCGGGTAATTAGGAAACAGAATACAAAAATACCCACAATTCAAGCTGGCCATCAATTTCAAGATTCAAATAAGTTTCAATGTCAGTCAACTCAGTCTTAGTGTCCGACACTCCAGAGCTATCAGATAACTCTGCTTGTACCGCTGTGGAAGCAGCAATTGTCCTAGCGCAACATAAGATGCACTGAGGTGTGTAGGTGTGTGTAGTGACACAATACTTGAGGTCCAGGATTTCAATCTTCTGCATGCAATTAAGTCACTCGTTCGTCTCCATTGGGTTGTAGCTCGCCATCAAACTTCAACAACATCCAGGCTCAAACTCCAACAGTATCCCAAAAACCTGACCTATAATGAGTAAGGTCAGAGCTCGCATTCAAGAAATAAAATATATTCTAACTTTTACTTTGTCAGTCTCTCATTGTATTCTGTATTACTTAAATACTATTTACTATTAATCAACATTAGTAATTGTAAACTTACATTCACATAGCATGAAATGTCTACATCAACACCAAAAACATGTATTCTGTACACTGTGCTTTACTGTAACAGACTAGTTACATAAAATAACTATTATAGCAGACATGCTTTGTGCCCGCGCCCTGCAGTGGCGGCTTACAGTCACATGCACTAAACATTGTAATACTTAACAAAGATATAAATTAATGTGCTTCAAAGGCACAGGTTAGGCACTTTAAACAACTCAAATACACATTTAATGTGTGACAAAAGTGCTTAAAATACCACCAATAAACATTTACTGTGTGTCAAAAGTGCTTTAAAACTTACAAATGTCAGCTAAATCCGTTGCACAAACCAGATTTACGCTGTACTCGGCATTATTAGCAGCTAAGGCCCCCTGTTAACTTAGCAGTTAACAGCTAGCGTTTCGCTATTAGCATTAGCTTAGCGGTTAGCGGCTAACCGTTAGCGCTTCGGCTCACCAATGCGGGTGTCTCTCAACAGTCGGCGATGACAGGCCCCCTCGGTCGCTCTCACACGAGTTTATAGCAGCTGCACTAGCCAACTCCACTCACTCCTGCGGTGTTTTTGCAGACCTTATATTCAATTTAAAGATCGTTAGCTACTCTCTTGGTTGTGGCTCAAAAAAAGAAGTGACGCTCTCCCTACACAGGTGTTGTCAGGTCGTAATGCGTAAGCAGATACCTGATTGGTCGGCTGACTTAACCCCTTAAGGCCCACATGTAAAGTGTTGAAAACTAACTGAAAATGAACACTATTAAAATAAGATGATGAATTAATGAACTCTTTCAGATTCATTTGTCTCCTTATTCTTTCTCAGTGTTTTCTGTTCCTTTTTTTACCAGATTATTTAACCTGGGTTACACAGGCTTTAGTCAGTCTGTTTGATCGTGTGCTCTCACAGAACAATCAGCGTTCGTTCAACTCAGCAGAGAGGAAACCTTGCAAGGTATGCAAATCAACAGAACATTCTACCCTTGCACATTGCAGAAGGGACCATCTATGCTTGGCATGCTTTGAGCCAGGTCACTACAAGAGAGACTGTCAAAAACATAATGCTAGACAGCACCAACAAGTCTCACAGCCATCTCCGTTAAACTAGTAGGCCTGCATATAGAGAGGGGATGTGTGGGTAAAGATGGACAAACCCTCAAAGGTGATGAAGACTTAGAGCAACAGTATATGAATGCGTGCACCACGGTGCAAGAAGGTGTTACTGTAGTAATGCAGAATACACAGAGAATTGAACCGTTCAGTGAACTATTCTATGCCCCGGTCAATGTAAATGGTCAGTTCAAGTTAAAAGGGATGCTTGACTCAGGTTCCATGGCCTGCACTCTCAGTGAAGAAGCAGAACAGAATATGTTAAAAGAAAATATTCTTTCAGAATCAAGACAGTTGAAAGAGCAAGTTGTCTTAGTAGGCTGTGATGGAAAACAGACAAAGCCTAAGTGTATGTATGAAGTTGAGCTCGAAGTATATGGGGTGAAGTGTATTGTTCCTGTCCTTGTGGTGCCCGGTCAACGTGATGATCTCATCCTGGGCACAAACATGATAAAGCGAATCATGCATCAGATGAAGAGCAGTGATGAGTATTGGAGGCTCATATCTAATGGCAGTCCTCAGTCATCTCCAGAGTGTGAACAGTTCTTAGATGTCATGGCGAGCATGTCTCGTTGGAGGGGTGAAGAGACTCCTAGTAAGATAGGAACAGTTAAGCTCACGCAAGCAGTCACCTTGCTGGCCAGACAAGAACATCTAGTGTGGGGTCGTCTACCCAGCAGTGTGCCTATGTCTCCAGGAAGCACCATAGTGGTAGAGCCCACTTTATCTAAGTCCATGCCACGCAACATCATGGTTGGCAGAGTAGTTGCACCACTCTGGGGTGACAGATGGGTCCCAATGAAGATAACCAATCTATCAGACAAACCTATCACGTTGAAGAGAAACAGAAAGTTAGCTGACGTGTCTCCGTGTTTGGTTGTCGAAGACTTTGAGGTTTTCCAAGGCTCTAGTCAGGCCGAGAAGGTTATTCAGAAGGAGCAGCCCACAACAAACAGGCCTGCAGACTTGAAACAGACACTGCGAAATGTTGGACTAAGTGATGTCGACATGGAAGCCTGGTCTGCAAGCGACCCAACCAAAGTAGAACTAGTCCAGCTACTTGAAAATTACAATGACGTGTTCTCCAAACATGTCTTGGACTGTGGTGAAGTGAAAGGATTTGTGCATCGCATACGGCTCACAGACGACCGTCCCTTTCGCCTCCCATATCGGAGAGTCCCACCCACCTATTACCAGAAGCTACGGCAAGTCTTGACAGAGATGGAAGAACAGGAAATAATAAGAAAATCCACAAGCGAGTATGCCTCCCCCTTAGTAATGGTATGGAAGAAGGATGGTACTCCCAGGATATGTACGGACTTCAGATGGCTAAATGCACGAACAGTCAAAGACGCACACCCGCTTCCACATCAGTCAGACTGTTTAGCCGCTCTAGGAGGAAACACCTACTTCAGTACTATGGATTTGACGTCCGGTTTTTATAACATACCTATGGCTGAAGATGACAAGAAATATACGGCGTTCACAACCCCTTTGGGTTTACATGAGTATAACAGGATGCCGCAGGGGCTCTGCAATAGTCCTGCATCGTTTATGTGCATGATGCTAAGTATATTTGGAGATTTGAACTTCAGTAGCTTGTTATGCTACCTTGATGATCTGTTGGTGTTTGCTTCATCTGAGAGAGAGGCCTTGGGAAGACTGGAGATTGTATTTCAGCGACTAAGACACCACAATCTGAAACTAAGTCCAAAGAAATGTCATCTCATGAGAGAATCAGTGAAATTCCTTGGCCACATCATAGATCGCAATGGAGTGTCTGTTGATCCAACAAAGGTGGACGTAATATCGAACATGTCAAAGACTGATTTGATGGAAGATGATGGATGCACTCCCTCAGTGAAAAGGATCAAGTCGTTTTTGGGAATGATATTGTACTATCAACACTTCATACCCAACTGTTCCTCCATTGCCAAGCCACTTTTTGCTCTTACTGCAGGTCAGAAGAGAAGAGGAAAAGTCAAGGCAACGTCAAAAGCAGGGACTTTCAGGAAACTCAAACCAGCTGATTGGACACCAGAATGTGACATCGCTGTCTCTAGTCTGAAAGAGAAGTTGTTACATTGTGCAGTGCTCGCACATCCAGATTTTTCAAGGCCGTTGATTCTGTCAATAGACGTTTCATTGGATGGGCTTGGCGCTGTATTATCCCAAATACCAGCTGGAGAAGAGAAAGTGCGTCCTATTGCTTTTGCAAGCAAGACTCTGAGTGGCTCTCAGAAAAGATATCCCGCCCACAGATTAGAGTTTTTAGCGTTGAAATGGAGTGTTTGTGAGAAATATAGCCACTGGCTAAAGGGGCATTCATTTACCGTTTGGACAGATAATAATCCACTTACATACATAATGACAAAACCAAAACTCGATGCGTGTGAACAACGGTGGGTGTCAAAGTTAGCTCCCTACATGTTTGACTTGAAGCATATAGCAGGAACTAAGAACATCGTAGCTGACGCGTTGAGCCAGGACCCTTTTGCCAAGACAGTCAGTCATAGACTTATCACTGAGCCCTACGACAAATTACTCACTGCTGCTGATACAGTTGGGGAAGATGGAGTGCAAGACACCTTTCGGTTAAAGGTCCAGTACCACCGTGTGAAGAAACCAAATAATTCTGTCACAAGCCAGTCTGACCTTCTGACTCTTCTGCTCACCTGTGACACGAGCACTGCCAGAGCACTGCTTGATATTCATGACAGCTGGGATGTAGCTACAGAGTCCAGAGCAGTACAGTTAGTCCGATCTCTCCAGAATCTAGTGCCACCGGGACAAGATTCACTCCCTGTGTTCTCTCTGGAAGAGCTCCAGCGAAGCCAAGAGCTTGACCCCGTCATCTCTCAGATCATCCCGTTCGTAAATCGGAAGAGAAGGCCTTCAAGACGAGAGAGAACTGGATTTGATGCAAGGGCCTTAGGTTCGACAGCACTTCTTTTGGCCCAAGATGGAGAAGGACGTGAAGGAATATGTCAAGTGTTGCCAGAGGTGTATACTAGCCAAAACACCAGAACCATCCGCCAGAGCTCCGCTCGAAAACATCAGGACTTCCGCCCCTATGGAGTTAGTATGTCTAGATTTCTGGAGTGCTGAGGATAACAAACAACATTCGGTGGATGTGCTGGTTTTAACTGACCATTTCACAAAGTTGGCCCATGCCTTTCCATGCACAAACCAAACGGCAAAGCAAGTTGCTAAGAAGTTGTGGGATCACGTCTTTTGTGTATATGGATTCCCAAAGCGCATTCACACAGATCAAGGCACCAACTTTGAAAGTGAGCTCATCTCAGAACTACTCAAGCTATCAGGAGTCTCCAAGTCACACACTACTTCGTATCACCCCATGGGAAATGGAGGAACCGAAAGATTCAACCGGACACTTGGCAATATGATAAGAGCGTTGCCCTTGAGAACAAAGCAACAGTGGCCTCAACAAATACAGACTCTGACGTTTGCTTACAATGCAACAGTACATGAAACAACTGGCTTTGCTCCATTTCAGCTTATGTTTGGTCGTATTCCAAGACTCCCCGTTGATGTGATGTTCAAGCAGGTGCTGAGAGACCCAGTGGTTGTAGACCATAGCAACTACGTGAAGACTCTCATGTCTCATCTGAATGAAGCAGCAGAAATTGCTCAGAAACATACCGCCAAAGAACAACAAAAACAGGCCAATGGTTACAACAAGAAGGTCAAGGGTACTTGCCTTAACATCAGTGATAGAGTACTCATCGCCAACAAAGGAGAAAGAGGTAAAAAGAAACTTGCAGACAAGTGGGAAGGAACAGTGTATACCATCAAAGATAGAAACCCACAGACACACATATACAAACTGGAGGATGATAGTGGAAGAACCAAAGTAGTGCATAGAAACCTCATCCTGGATATCAGTTTCCTACCTGTCAAGTCACCTGAGGGTGGTGAAAATGACGAGACTTTGAGCAGTGTCAACTCCGAGAGTGAGTCTCAAACTGAAGATCTTGTTGACTCTTTGGTGTCAGGAAACCTAGGGGACAGGATCAGTGCATGGGTTCTGAGTGGGTCAGGAGAGTCTATGGATGAAAAATCTCAGTGTAGTCAAGAGTCAGACCAGTCAACTCGGAACACAGACGAGTTTAACTGCAGAGAAGAGTTTGATGGAGAAGAAACAGAGAGCCCTCTCAGACAACAGACCGACTCTGACAGTTTAGCTGTAAATGTTGATATGGTCACTGACGAACACACACCAGTAGACACGTCAGAGGCCGCTTACACGGGCAGAACACGTACTGGCAGAGTTCTCAAAAGAGTAAATCGGTTGATAGAGACCATGGCTCAGAGGCCATTCAGTATTCAGGGATTCCGAGACAGTATTACTTCGAAATCACATTCGTTACTATCCTTGTTTTAGAGGGGATACTCTTAGTTGAGGGTACATACACACATACAGACTTAGTTTCGCTTTATTTGGGTAAAGATTCAAGTGGCGTGACATGCAGGTCATGGGACTAGAGTAAGGCTGGGTGGTTGTATGGTCTACTTGGCATCATATTATTTGTTGAGAGTTTGAGGTTTGATCACCCTTAAAGGTCTCTGAACCTGTCCAGCAGGTAGCTTACTGAGCTAGAAAATAAAGTATGAGATACTTTATGTGAACCCGTGCCTGTTAAGACTAAAGTGTCAGTTGTCCCTGTGATTGTTGTGTTATCCTGTCAGACTATGGGTTAGGATTTTGGTGAAATTCAGGAGGGGTGAATGTAGCATATGTATAAAATATGTGATGTATTTCACCAGAAATCCCTGCTTATTTTAGTTTTGTTATTTTTCTAAGTATTTTCTAAGTTATTAAGTTATTAAGTTATTCCTAAGTGGGTTGGAGTCATTTTTGGGAGTTTTGTTCATTTGTTTTGAGGATGTTGTGTTTTGCTCTTTTTGATGATGTCATCAGCATCGCGCGCGGGCTTCCTCCTCAGTTGCTGAGAGCATTCTGTGGAGAGGTAAGCGTTCAATAGAGCTCGTATCAAATCGCAATATAAAAGTTAATAAAAGTGTTTGTGAATATTGTAATTCATGAGTTAACTGTTTAATAGAGCCGGCGAAGTGCCATTGTCATTTCTTTTCATGTAGATGGAGTATTTTGTCGGATGCAGAAGGTCATATTTGTATGCTAGCTAGCTAAAATGGCAGTAACGTTACCGTGGCGCCGGTCTTGTTATCGCTCATGCGTCCTTTTTTTAGGTTGATGACCAGCCAGTAATAGCCAGAAGACTGCATCCTTCTTATTTTTATTTTATTCTTCCCAGGTATGTTTTTAAATCATTTGTTTTATGTTTTGGCTTTTTCTGCACATGAAAAGTGAAAAGTGATTGATGTATTGTGGAAATGTGTTTTTATTACTATTGGATTTTGATATCTGAGTTGCTGAGAGCATTCTGTGGAGAGGTTGATGACCAGCCAGTAATAGCCAGAAGACTGCATCCTTCTTATTTTTATTTTATTCTTCCCAGAATAAATGCACAATTATCGAGCAAGCAGAGGTCCAGTCTCATCATTTCATACACAGCGCAGACATACGAACACAGGACCAGACCGGTCACATCTGCATAATGAAGATGTAATCCTATCACGGCTGGTCTACAAAGGGAGAAACCACATGGGATTTTCCCTGCTTAGACAACCATGAAGAGGTTAGGTTCTGTGTCACAAAGAATTATAATTCATCTCATTCAGTCCTACACACCTCCTTGAAGCTGCCATGAATGATAGCTGGTTGATAATGTCCTTTTCTTAAAAATGGGATCTGGTCTAGTCAGTGTGGTCCACCTCTGATATGATGGATATGATGCAGTTTGTTGATTACATATTTGTAGAACTGAAGTCAACACTTGCTCTACAAGATTGCCTCAAGGACCATAAAAGTCCACCTGGAAGTCTTTTCCAGGTAGCTACACTTCATTTTGAAAAACAGTAATGTCCTTTGATTTTTCATTTTTTGACCAATCTGCAGCTAGTCTAGTACATCTTCAGATGTCCGTACACAAACAAGCAGGAGATCAAAAATTGTACAACTGTGCAATTTTTCCTCAACCCTGAATTTGTTCTGTCGCTGTAATAATTACTTGATTATGATGTTATTTACTACTTTCATCTACATATCACATTACATATGGCTTGTTTCCTCTTGCAACATGTTTTTCCCACTAGCTAAACTCTTTCATTGAATGGTATATATTGGTGAATGCTTTATGTAAACCTTATGTAATCCTTGTACTTAGCCTACATTCCTAACTTTGCCTTTTCATTCTACAATTATCTACACAACCTCATGCCGTTGCAATATTTGCATTTCTCCATTTATCCGACAGCAATAGATCAGATCGTGTTCAAGGCTGCTTGCAGCTTTAATTATTATTATTAGTTTCAATGGAGAGATTAAGTGCCCCGTTCAGTCTCAAACCACAGACACCCCACACTGGATGTTTCGCTCCAGCTTTCCACCTCCGACATCCTCTCTCAATCTGATTCTCTTCTTTCACCCTCACTCTCACTCACCCCCCATCCATCTCTGCTCCCACTGTATTCTCCCCCTAGAGGTTCTTTTCTCTCTTCTCTCTCTGTCCACTACATGCTGTCAAAGAAATCAGAAATGACAGACCAACATTCTGCTGAACACCTGATCCTCCTGACCTTACATCTCCATCTATCTATCTATCTATCTATCCATCCATCCATCCATCCATCCATCCATCCATCCATCCATCCATCCATCTATCTATCTATCTATCTATCTATCTATCTATCTATCTATCTATCTATCGGGGGTGGACAAAATAACAGAAATGCAATGGGAATGGCTACAAGAGGCTGAACAAAAGGTAACATGTAAAAGGGCCAACATACACTTAAAAAGAGATCATCTTTTGTACAATATACACTCCTAAAACATGGGATATTAAGAATGTTGTTCTGAAGCACTGGCATGTTTTAAAGTATCTTATTTTAAAGGATGCTTTTAAAGAGAAACCAGTAGTTGCCTTCCAGAAAGCTCAGAATATAAGCAGCAGGCTTAGTTAAGGCTTGCCCTCCTCTACAGGCCAGACAAAAGTGCTTGATTGGTTCACCTTCAGCACTGAATTTTAAATGTTTAAATGTTAAATGTTGATCTCTAAGATTAACTAAGTTATTTCATTCTTTTGGTTCTTTTTTATTTGTGCACTTTGGAGGAGCAGCAAGGTTGTGGCAGATTTCTTGTCATTTGTAGTGGGATTGAGCCTTTCTTCAAGAAGCAAAGCCTCCAGTTCTTTAGGGGATGATCGAGTTGGAAATCTACTTAGCCATGAAGGTTAAAGGTTTGTTCATGAAACCAGCAGTTTGTATGGAGGCATAATCATCTTGAAATATGGCAACATCATGAGGGAACAATGACTGCACCCTAGCCAGGGGCTCCTGGTGTCATATTCCCCCAAAATATTCCTTGGCCATTATACGACCATACAGCAAACAACACCTAATTTCTTCCAGTCAATGGTGCTATAACATTACAGATTCACCACCATGTTTAACAGTTGTCAAAAGACATTATCTAACATTCAAACACATTTGAATGTTAGAAAAAGGCTGAAAGACAACTCATCAGACTCTTTTTCCGTTACTTAGGGATCCAGTTTTTGTGCTCCTTACACCAGGTTATGCATTATGAATGCATTATGATAGCTAAATGTAAATTGGTGGCTTTCAGAAGTTGCCCTGAGTTACTTTGGGAAGCAGCTAGCTTGATACAAGAGGCTAATTCATGAATTTTCAAGCCACATAGCACATAATGCTCAACTGATTCATCAGAAATGTCAAAAGAGGGGCGTCAGGGTGAGCAGTGTTAGCTCCTATCATGCAGCCTAATGTACTGTTGAAGTTTCTCCAGGCTTGCAAGTATGCCATCATCAATATCATTGCAATTGTGCCAGAGAAATATAGATAGATAGATGTACTTTATTAATCCCAAGCTGGGAAATTGCAGTAATCAGAGTAATGAGTAATGAGTAATCAGAAGACCAAAAGCTTTCATTATGTCCACTAATGCGAACATATCTCCCACTATATGATTCAAAATCTTAAACATTTGCACTTTGCAGTGCTATTTTGAAGTAGGCATGAACAAGCGATTCAAGCTCAACCACCAATCAAAAGTCAGAACTGATTAGAACCAGCCCATTGGCTTTGATTGATTAATAGATGAATAGATAAATAAATAAATACATATTACCTATGTAATTGTCTGATGTATGTATTGAATTATTTATTTAACTTTATATATATATTTATGATTTTAGTACATTTCATAATTCTTTTATTTATTTAAGAGTATTCCTCCATAATGTGTCTTTGTGTGTTGGCCGTGGAAGTGGTTTCTGCTTAAATACATTTCTGATAAATACCAGCTTTGTGAAGCTCGGTAGAGTTGTTGTTGAATCTGTCGTATTTATGGTGTTTAGCAGCTATCCTTTTAGGTGTCTGTCTATCCCTGTTGGTGATCTGTGTTTGGTATTTGTTGTCATGATTTTCCATATTTCTTGCTACATTGAATAATTTATTTTTGTGACCTCTGCTTCTATAGGTCATGCAACGATTATTTAGCCTCTGTGGAGCTCAATTAGTTTCCTCACAATGCTTTGAAAACTGAAATACGCAATCATGCATAAAATCTACACACACACACACACACACAGGGTTGTCAGCTCAGAGAGCATCTTAAATCAAGTCAGTCAAGTCTTAAACATTTCTCTCCTCCTCCTCTTCACACCAATCACCAATCCTCATCAATAATGGAAGACCTTTTAATCTGGAGCCACTGGCTCACGCACGCACGCACACACGCACGCACACACGCACGCATGTACACATGCACACACACACACAGGTCATTTGAAGGGGAGAACTAAACATACAACATACAAATACTGTATCTTCTTTTCTGTTTCTCTCTGCTACTACAACTACTAATAATAGCGGTATTCTATATCTACGACTACCACTGCTACTATAGTAGCATGACTACTACTATTACTACTACTACTACTACTGCTGCTGCTACTACTACCATGACTACTACTACTACTACTATTACTACTACTGCTGCTGCTACTACTACCATGACTACTACGACTAATACTACTAATAAAAATTACTTCTCAGAAGGACTGAGGTTTGTCCAGGTGGGTCTTGGTAAAGATCAGTTAAGTCGTCTTGTGTTTCTCTTTACCCCAGGCCTCTCCAGGTCAGCCTTGAGATCTTTGGATGCGAGGCATTTTTTCAAAAGTTACCCACAAACTTTAACAACATCTGAGATAAATTTTCCTCTTACCACCACGTCCTGGGAGATTCTTAAAGCCCCAGGAAACTTGGCTTGAAATAGTAAAAATGAATATATGATATCAAAGTTTAGTGTCTAATTAAGCATCCACAAAAATCTGAGTGAAAATAAACTTTCAGAAATATTACAAAACCTAGTTCAAATGAGTGGGGGGTTCAGAACAGTGGGGTTGAATTGGGCGTGGTATTTTCTGAGATTTATGACGCAGAGAATTCATTAATCCAATCATTAAAAAATGCACGTCAGTTGTTCCCCCAACAGGTGCAACAGCTTGACAGTTTGACATGGGCGGAGCTATCAATCGTGTCAGGATGTCAATCAAATCCTGATCTGATACGCCTACACAGTCCTGAGAAATGGTCTAAACAGTTAAATGAGCTGTTTTGGAACTAGGTTTTCTAATATTTCTGAAAGTTTATTTTCACTCAGATTTTTGTGAATGCTTAATTAGACACTAAACTTTGATATCATATATTCATTTTTACCATTTCAAGCCAAGTTTCCTGGGGCTTTAACAATTCCATGAGCAGCAAACTTCTTAATAGCATTGTGAACTGTGAAAACAGGACTACCAAGGTCTCTAGAGATGGTGTTATAGCCTTGTGAACGCTTATGTTTGGTGATAATAGTTTTTCTAACATCTGCAGACAGCAGATGTTAGATCTTTTACCTTTCTGCACTTTGAATCTGTGCACTTTTTATTTTGATGTGAAGCACATTGCATTGCATCTAAACGTATGAAATGTGCTACATCAATAGAAGTTGTTTGATTTTATTTGCTTTGCTCTGCGAGTGCTATAAAATCACACACCAACCTTGAGAGTTAGAAATAAGCCTTTTGTAGCTCAGTCAGGAGCCACAGTGCAAAGAAATTCTACAATTAATAAGGAAGATACACTGTGAGTGTAAATGAATACTTTCCATCTGTACTGCCTCAGGGTGGTACCCGTGTATCATGATGTATCTAATAAACAACAAGTTTACCCAAAGCTTATTGCAATTACCGTCTCACCCACAAACACCACAGGATTCAACACCAGCATTCATCTGGATATGAAAATGAAATGTTTAATGTACTATAAAACCCTAAAAGGTTTGAAGTGCTGACAGAATTATTTATAACTAGCTCTCTGATTATGCAACAAAACATTGTCATGAAGCTGACACAAAGAGACAGAGAAGAGGCCTTTTGCATCTGACCATACTGAGTGTTGAATATCGTGCCTAAAAGAGCTGGGTTCATCCCTACCATTAAGTGACAGACTCTATCTCCATCAGCATGGAAACATGTCTGCAATGTACGGTCAACAAAACTTTTAGGGGAAAGTAAACTTCAGAAGAGAGACTTATACTAGTGCGGGTGTGGATGAGCATGTCGGCTAACCGCAGTGAATGTTAAACTGGGAGGGCAGGACTTTTCAGAAATTTAAATAAGGTCATGAAGTTGTTGAAGTGGATTAAACCACTCCAACTCAGCTTACCTTTTTATTTTCGCAAATAAAAAGGGCTGACAGAAATCTTTATGACACAAATTCATAGTATACACCATAGGAAGTAGTATTAAACTGATCTATGTTATATGAAGATAGGAGATTTTAAAAGTATAAAAGTATTTTTTAATAATAGATTTTTGTTTTTACTCGTGATTGTTTGCCTCGCGGTGATCACTGTTAATGGTTTAGCTACGTTTTTTATTTACCACCACATCACTGGTTACCACATACTCTCAAACATAACTGTAGAACATGACATCTTTTTACACTTACTTTAATCTTTTAATCAATTAGGGGAGACAGGGGCACTTTGGGACAGACGTTTCCACTAGTGAAACATGCTGTGTGGTGCCATGAGATCTAAGCTAGAACCACCTCAGGTCTGTGAGTCATTTACAGCATATTTCACCAATGGAAACGTTTTATTTTTAGTCTGTCCCAAAGTGCCACTGTCCCACAGTGCCGTGGTCTCCCCTACTGTCTTTCAAAAACGACCCTAAAAGTTACGAAGAATGGTTTACTATGGTTAATTGCCAAGCCCCCTCTCAAGAACCAGATCCTTTCTACAAGTGTAATGATAATATCTGCCATGACAGCCAGAGTATCCAGGCATCTTGAAGCAACATGGGAAAATTGACCAACAATTCCACCCAGCAGTGTTTTGTCCAAGATACGTTGCACCCGAATTGATTAGATTTGGATACATTAACCGATCTTCATTCCTGCTGAAGACAATGCTGGTTTCTTCAGGTGAGGATATTTCTATCCAGGAATTTCAGACATTTTGTCTTGACCCCAGTTTGAGGTTATAACATTTCCTGCCTTCCCCTTTTTTGATTTCCCCTATGTTAATGTGTAACCTTTATAGTCTATTTGCAGCTGTAGCGTTGGTCAGAGTAATTAGCTGCTGGACTTACACACACATCGGAAACACTACATTTCCCAGCTGCCCCTTGGGGTGTGTTTGGCATTACAGCTGAAGACAGCCCGGCACTGCGACGGGGACAGGGTCGACTATTGCCTTCAGCCAAATGTTCACTTAGTACAATATAGTGTGCAGACAGTTCCCTCCCTCCACCACCACCACCACCACCTCCACACACACACAATGTTGCAGTGCAGCATTTAACTGTGCTCTTTAGCCACGTGTTTACTTCAAATGCTCTTTTGGTCAAATTTGTCATGCACCATTACAACGGGCAGTGACAGAAACACAC
Source organism: Hoplostethus mediterraneus (assembly GCA_034670385.1). Lineage (NCBI taxonomy): Eukaryota > Metazoa > Chordata > Actinopteri > Trachichthyiformes > Trachichthyidae > Hoplostethus > Hoplostethus mediterraneus. The sequence continues at coordinate 652,418 of JAXDDW010000083.1, forward strand.
ACATACACACACAAATGATCTAATCCTAAAAAATTGATCTGATCCATTCAACTATGATGGATATAATGCTTGATAACATTGGTTGATAACATAGTTATTGTAGAATTGATCAATACTACACTGGTTGTCAATGGGAAGCCCTTTACCTGAATCGATTCTAATTTTAAAGACATTTTAGTCAGATTTCACACAACTATTTAGGGTGGTAATTTAATTATTATCCTCGTTTTCAATTTTGTGTCTAACGGTCTAAATACTGTTTTCAGAGGCTTTTCCACCATTGCCAAGAATAAAATTCTGGGGGAAACGTTTGATTTGGGGAATTTTTTCACATGAAGATTACGCCGATATGTTTGTATATCGGCACAAAATACCAGCAATCAGCAGCTTCAATCAAAAAATATCAATAACAGCCCTCAAACATCTACATGAGTCAAACACTAATGATGACTGCTCCTAGGAAATTATTTTAACACCAACTTACCTCAGAATGTGAAAACATTTTGGATTGTCTGTTGGCATGTGAAAACCACACCATGACCACACCATGACCCTCTCTCTGTCTATTACTCTCTGTGTTCAATAGTAAAATTGCTAACAAAATCAATAATGATTTACTGAGGAGCATTCTTTTCTGCTGGTGTATGTGTGTGTGTGTGTGTGTGAAGGCAGGGCAGTATGTTGTGTTGTTGTTTACCTCAAAGATCAAGAAAAATAATCCTTCTGGAACATACACACACACATTATACAGAAAAGGACAATTTGATTTGTAAGCCTTTGTGCCACAAAACAGTATTTTCCCATGCAGCTTATAGAGCAGTTGTGGTCAAACTGGGGGTCACGACCCCTGAGAAGGTGGGGGGTTGTTGTGTCTTGGGATTGTGGACCAAAAATGTTGTGTGTGTGTGTGTGTGTGTGTGAGGGACAGATCGTCAGAAGACCCTGCTAATGGAAGACATTAAAGTCTGAGGCCAGAGGCTTGCATAGGCTTGTAATGGAGAGAGAGAGAAGACAGAGAAAACCATTATAGATACACAGCCTTTGTCAAATTGAACCTTTTTAAACTGTAATTGACAGCTGACATTGTGCAGAAAACTGCTAGAATTTTTTCTCAATTTCTGGAATGTGGACTTTCTGTAAGATATTGGTGTTATAATGAATGTAACACTGGTGCAAATGAAAAAGTGTAGTTTCTGTGTCAGTTCACTTTAAAGATAAAAATGAAATAATTCTAAATAAGACGAAGTTTAAAATTTTAAAGATGAAAGATTAATGTTCTAATGATTCTAATTGCACACAAACATTAAATAGAATATATTTTACCATCGCATATTTAACATAACATGGGTTATCTTAAATGCACCACGGATGCATACAGTTTTGGATTGGTGGACCAATAAGAAATGGAAACCCTGGTAGTGTTAATGCCTTGCTCTACCCAGAGAACAGTATATGATGGTTGTTGTAGTAATGTGTATCCCAGAGAGAACAGTAACAGCATTGTGAAATCAGCTACATAATTGACTAGGGCTAATAATTGACAGCATATCACTCACACACACATACACACACACACACACGGATTAAAGAATGTTGCATGCTTGATTAAAATATACATTGCTAAGTAGCACTGGGTGCTTTGGTATGATATGACCATGAACCAGAACACAGCCTACCACTGGGAAGAAAAAAAGAAAGTGTGAATGAAAGAGAGAAACAAAGAAGTTTCATCTTCATAAGGGGGTGACAAGCTGGAGGCAGATTCGGTCCAACTCTCGCTGAATGACAGATAGACTGTAAACCGGTTAAATTTTGTCTTCGTATCCATCCGTGACCTTCTAAGAAGATTTACTGCTGCTTTGATCTTTTACAGCTGCTTTTCATGCTAAAGCTTTCCAAAGTTTTAGGCTGCAACACTTGTTTAAGTTTTATAAAAGCCTAATATTAGAATACTAAAGCCTGTTCAAGATAAATGTAGCAGACGTGCCTACAGAATGTCACCCACTTACCAAAGACATTTAAGCTCATGGCAAAAAAAACATTGAAAACTTTAGTTGGAGGAAATCCTGATAGCCGAGATTAGGAGTAGGAATTTTCCAAGGTAACACTGCTGTTGATCACACACATATAATCTCTATCACACTCACACAAATATAAACCACATGCTGATACTACATTCACATCATATTTGAAAGCTGCAGCTTTCCTATTATTTGCCTTATCAGCAGTCCATGACAGCTCTTTGGCAGGTTCCTCCTCAGCCCATGACCCTGCCTGCCACACAGCACCCTCCTGCTGCTGATTACCAGAAACCTGCACTGTCGAAGCTAATAAATGACAGTGAGAGAGGGTTTACAGATCTCAAAATGGCTCTTGATCACCTCTTGAACCCTCATACAGAGCTTTCAGGGCAATATAAGCACAGAGTCCTCCTAGAACATCTAATTCTAGAGGAAGCTCATCTCATAGCCCAAGCTTCCAGACACAGCAGCTATGCAGGCTTTACAAAGGCAGTATGGTCAAACTCATCAGCTGGCACAGCTTGCTGCTTTCGTCCCGAAACTGCCTAAAGGGTTGAAATTGAAAATCCAAAAGTCAATTGCAACACCTGCAGTTATTTTGTGACTGTGCATGTGCAGGAATAAAAAGGGATTCGATATGGATAGCGAGCTAACCCACTAGACTTAAAGGATTTGAGCTTTTATTCTTGTTCGCTGGGACGACTTTGTCCATTACCAGAGAGGTTTGCTGCACTCTCCAGTGTGGTAGGTTAAACCTGACAAACTCATTATAAATTCAATTGTTAGCACTTCTTGGTGCTATTGGACTGATATTTTCACATTTCAGACTGTGGTTCGTACTCAGGCCGATTTGTTTTTTCTCATAGTACCTTACACGTGCTACACAATGTTTGTCCTTGAAAATAACACCACAGCATCATACTAATAAGCTACCAGAAATTACACAGAGTACACATTCCTCTAAAAAGGTCAGACTCCAGCCCGTAAATAAATCTATCATGAATCGGGGGGCAGAATAGGAAGTGAAACCAGCTAATCAGTTGTCCAAATACAAATCATCTTACCAAAAAGTAATTTAAGAGGGGTCACGTGACTATGGCTGGCTGAAGACGTGTTTTCGCTGAGCTCCCGCTCCCACACAACATTAACTATATTATCTGCAATTTAATGCGCTCCTCTCAGCTTGTTATACTAACTAAGCTAGTAGCAAGGAAAAAGTGATCTTTACTGGTGATTAGCAATGTCGAAACAGACGAAAATTCAGTCACGGAAATTGACAAATGCTTCAGCTGCTAACGTTAGCTTAGCTATCGACTCTTCATTGCAGAGTGACATGCCTCCACCTACTATGGACACCACGGCTCTGATCCGCGAGGTAACTCAAAGTTTTAGCGACGCCATGGAGGAAAAGCTCTCTAAAATTTCAGAGACTCTGGAAAAAATTTCCTCAACTTTAGAAAGCCAGTCCAAACGCATCACCGCGGCGGAGCAGCGAGTATCGGATGCGGAGGACATAGTGGCAGGTCTGGAGGTAAGACTCGCCGAAGCAGAGAAGAAAATTAAGGCAATGACCGACAGCATGGATGATATGGAGAACCGGAGCAGACGGGACAATATCCGTATCCTCAATCTGGAAGAGGGCACGGAGGTAAGACTCGCCGAAGCAGAGAAGAAAATTAAGGCAATGACCGACAGCATGGATGATATGGAGAACCGGAGCAGACGGGACAATATCCGTATCCTCAATCTGGAAGAGGGCACGGAGGGGAAACGTCCTATACAGTTCTTTGAATCTTGGCTACCGACCGTACTGGGCTTAGAGGCGAGCCCCGGCACTAAAAGCCGTATCAAGATCGACCGGGCACACCGCAGCCTGGGAGCGCGGGGAGCGCGTCCTCGACCAGTGATTATTAAACTCCACAACTCCAGAGACAAACCAAGGATAATGGCAGCGATGAGGGCGAAGCCTAACCTGGAATACGAAGGCAGGCGGATCTTTGTTCATCAGGACCTGTCTACTGCGGTTCGAGAGAGACGTCGCGCCTTCAACAGCGTGTGTCAGGCCCTGATTGACAAAGGTATCCGTTTCAACATGCGATTCCCGGCTACACTCACCGTGAACCACAACGGTATGGAGCACAAGTTTGAAACACGGAGAGGTGCAGAAAACTTTCTCAATACGCTGGAATAGAGCCAGAAGATGACTCCAAACTGTGACTTTCATCTATTGATCGATTATATGGCCACGATTCACTAAGGACTGAGTAAGTTTCATTATATCTATACTGAAGCTATTCTAAGACTACTACTACAGCAAGCTCAAACAGTTTGCATAAGACTTTAAATGGGCTCAGAGCTGAGTTGGCTCAATTGTGTTTTGTCTCTATTAAGATATGAGGGACTTGTTATTATTGATAATATTTTAGTTACGGGAGCTTTATGTTGATCTGGCTGATCAGAATAATAACATGCTTGTTAACTTTATGTTGTGGGGGTGGGAGTGGGATATGGAAATTGTTTTGTTTTGTTTTCCAGAAGCGTTTACTCCTTTCAGCGGCACGTGCTCCTACAACACTACCCATTGGGTAGCCTTTTGTTTTTGTTTTATTTGGTTTTCTCAGAGTTTTCATGCTCTGTTATTTTCAGTTTCGTATTGTATTTTGAGCATGAAAAGGTCCTTGTTGTTCCCCCATCTGTTGGAGATGGGCATGTTTACTCCAGCACAGTTTATCTGCCAAATAATTGTGAATTGCACGACGTTTTTTCTTTTTTCTTTCTTTCTATCGGGCTATCTTTGCTTGAAATGGATCATTTTCACTTGCTACCCGATAAGTAGTCTACATCATGAGTAATACAAAAATTATTACATTGAATGTTAAAGGTATCAATCACGTGGTGAAGAGGCGAAAAATACTCTCCATGCTCAAAAAAGATAAGGTGCAAGTGGCATTGTTACAAGAGACCCACCTCACTGATCTTGAACACTTAAAATTAAAGCGTGATTGGGTCGGCCAAATTTATTATTCTTCATTTAACTCAAAAAGTAGGGGGGTAGCAATACTTATCCATAAACATCTTACATTTACACTTGATAAAGTCATACAAGATACTGAGGGAAGGTATGTTGTTGTTACTGGGTGTCTGTATGGGGAACGTGTTCTCATAGGAAGTGCTTATGCCCCCAATACATTTGACAGCTCATTTTACTCTAAATTATTGGCTGATATCTCTTCAACTTGCCCTCCATATGTAATACTTGGAGGGGATTTTAATTGTGTTTTGGCCCCAGGAATGGATCACAGCCCACCTAAAACTCTACCTCCCACCAAAAAGGCCCAAGCCACAAAGGGGCTCTGTTCAGATCTAGATTTATTTGATGCATGGAGGGTAATCAATCCACGAGATAAGGACTTTACATTTTTCTCTCGCCCTCATCACTCTTTTTCTAGAATCGATTATATTTTTGTTTCAAGGTTGACTCTAGACAAGACTACAGCCTGTTCTATTAACCCATGTGCCCTCTCAGACCATTCATTGGTCTCTATTGAACTCTTACCACCTTACTATGACCCCCTATCTAGACACTGGCGTTTAAATCCTTCTCTTCTTAGTGATCCTACATTTTTAACATACTTAGAATCACAATGGGAACTTTTTATTTCTACAAATGATACGCCTGAGGTCTCTGCGTCTACTTTATGGGAAACAGGCAAGGCCTTCCTGAGGGGAGCTATAATTTCCTATACAGCTGCAAAGAGAAAAAGTACACTAGCAAAACAATTAGAACTTGAGCAACAAATTATAATTCTGGATAGAGACTTTAAGGCCACCTCCTCAATATCTGTGTTTACAAAATTAGAAGCAGCCCGATCTGCCCTAGACCAACTGTTAACACAAAAAGCAGAATCAGCAATATTTTTTGCTAAGCATAGATTATTCGAATCTGGTAACAAACCTGGTAGGCTCCTTGCCCGACTGGCCAAGGGCCGGACAGGGCCCCATGTAATACCATCGCTCAGGGATAATACAGGCATAGAACATTTTGAAACTAAAACTATATGCAAAATTTTGAAGGACTTTTATCAAGAACTATACTCATCAGAGTGCCAAAACACTTCAGAGCAGAGAAAAAGGTTTTTTGATGGAATACATCTTCCCACCTTATCTGAAGAATGTAGAAATGACTTATGTAGACCAATTACAGCACAGGAAGTTATAGAGACCATTAAATCACTACAGAGTGGGAAGGCTCCAGGTCCTGATGGGTTCGGGCCTGAATTTTATAAAAAGATGACGAAACTGGTGGTTGGACCTCTAACTAACATGTTTACTGAGTCTTTTGAAAGAGGCACCCTTCCACCAACTTTAAATCTGGCCCACATCTCTATGATTTTAAAAAAGGATAAGCCTTCTGATTGCTGTGCATCTTATAGACCAATAAGTTTGCTTGGTGTTGATTGCAAGATATTATCAAAACTCCTGGCTAGAAGACTGGAGGAGGTGCTGCCTGTCTTAGTTAGCCCAGACCAGACTGGATTTGTAAAAAACAGATATTCTGTCTCTAATGTTCGTAGGCTCCTAAACATAATACAATTTTCACATAGTACAAAAAAAAGGGTCCTTGCTGTTTCATTAGACGCTGAAAAAGCGTTTGATCGGGTAGAGTGGGAGTATCTTTTTGATGTTCTCGATAGGTTTGGGTTGGGCTCGGATTTTATTGAGTGGGTTAAACTTCTATACAGGTCTCCTGCTGCCAGAGTCCTGGCAAATGGTTCAATGTCTGATGTTTTTCCCTTGAGTAGAGGTACACGTCAAGGTTGCCCCCTCTCACCGCTTTTGTTTGCACTTGCTCTCGAACCACTGGCTGAGACTATTAGAAACCACAATGGGCTGTCTGGTGTTACATTAGGAGACGTTGAATACAGAATATCGCTTTATGCTGATGATATATTGCTGTTTATTACCAAACCAGAGAATTCCATACCAGTTTTGATATCAATTATCAGTCAATTTGGTCAAATTTCAGGGTACAAAATTAACTATGACAAGTCAGAGGCCTTGCCACTGGGTGACTTTGGGGACCGGGCAACCCTTGTCAATTTTCCATTTAGCTTCATATACCTGGGCATCAGAGTATCGGCGAATGTTAAAGAGTTGTATAAATTAAATTTTACGCCAACTTTGACAGCAGTTAAACGTGATCTTAACAGGTGGTCTGATCTCCCTTTGTCATGGATGGGCAGGATCAGCCTGATAAAGATGAACGTGCTCCCTAGAATATTATATCCAATGCAAATGCTACCAATTAGGATCAATAGAAGGGCTATTTTAGATATTGAAAGATCTCTCTCAAATTTCATATGGCATGGAAAGAGACCTAGATTAAAGATGAAGACTCTACAATTACCTGTTGACAGGGGGGGTCAAGCCCTTCCCAACTTTCTGTATTATAACTGGGCTTGTCATGCCCGGATAATATCAGGCTGGCTCAAACATTTTCTTCATCAAGGGGAAACCCCTGTGGATGCTTGGTGTTGTGCCCCTTTCTCCCCCATCAGCCTCATTTCAACTGACAAAGGTGAAATCCCGGCAGAGGTTAAAAATAATCCCATCATGCTTAGCACACTTAAGATTTGGCGTGATATTACTAAACATGTTGGCCGGAGAGGCTTTTCATTAGCATTACAACCTATAACTCAAAATAAAGCCTTTCCTCCTGGTGTGGGAAAAAGTATTTTCAATGACTGGTACTCAAAGGAACTAAGATTTGTAGCTGATTTATTCGAAAATGGTAATTTTATGTCATTTACACAACTTCAGACTAAATACCAAATATCACACAGCCACTTTTTTGGTTTTCTTCAGGTCAGACATTTTGTAAAATCCAATCTTATATTTCCAACAGACCAACCAATAAAGAGCCCAATTGATAGCTTCCTCCTTAACTTTAATCTAACTGCTTTTAATAACAGAAAATTTATTTCACTTTTTTATGAAAAACTCTATTCTTTTAATTGTGCTAGTGTCAACAGAAATAGGGAGTCATGGGAAAGGGATTTGGAGGTTGAACTTGATGCCGATATGTGGTCAGATGCATTTGAATCTGCTAAGAAAATGTTTACATGTAATAGACTCAGAGAGAGTCAGTACAGAATATTACACAGATTGCAGCGCACTCCTCATTTTCTGAACAAAATTAACCCCCAAATCTCTCCCCTCTGTGGGAAGTGTAAAAAAGAAGTAGGGACCTACTACCATTGTATTTGGCAATGTCCCTTAATATCCAGGTATTGGAAAAATATTTCTCAGGAGCTTAGTTCAATTTTTCACAAAACAGTAAAATCAGAACCAGTCTTGTTCCTTCTGAATTTACCTCTGGGGCAGCTCTCTTTATCTGCAAGGCAGCTGACGTTAATGGGTAAACTGTTACTTCTAGCAAGGCGATGTGTTCTGTTCCAGTGGATTGAGGAAAAACCTCCCTCGGTCACACAGTGGTACAGAGAAATATTCAAGGTTTTTCCTTTGGAACACCTCAGTGCCACATTAAAGGGCAATACTAATTTGTTTTATAATATCTGGCAACCTTTTTTTGACTACCTTCCTGTTGATCTTGCTGGCCTGCTGCAGAAAGGGCGACCACATTTCGTCTTCACTAATAAGTCATAAATACTTTTTATTTTATTTATTTATTTACTTTTTGGGCATAGTACTAATGTAAACAATATGTAGGCTACGTGATGTAACTCATATGTATGTGCAATTTGTGTGTGTGAATTAATTTACCCCTGTTTCATACGTCGGCAATATCTGTGCTTGTTGGTTTGTTGTTTGATTGTGTAAAATTAATAAAATATATTATAAAAAAAAAAAAAGTAATTTAAAAGGAGATGTCTGTTTTGTTATAGCAGTGACCACCATATTTCTCAGTGTGCAGAGATTGTGAAGCAGTCTGTGGAAGGGATTGAGAAGTGACTAACTTGTGCTTGTGCTTCACAGAGTTGCAAAGCCAGACCCACATCCACGTCATGTGCTGCAGGTTACCCGTGAAAGCTATATCTACCTGTTCTTGATGATGGTGTGCAGCGAAACATTGTACTCCCAGCAGCTGTCAGCTTGGTCTGAAGGGCACGAAAGAATCCCTCACCTTGACGACCATTCACCATGATATCACGCATCTCCATGGTTCTAGATTCAGTTTCTGTATCTCTCCCATGTCTACCCCAGGTGTAAGGTTGTTGTTGTTGAGCAATCTTATCCTATAGCAGCTTTACAGAGGCGCTACAATCACCTCCAGGGAATCTTCGACTTTGACAGAGCCCAACTGCTACTCCTCATCGGGTCTGATCATACAAGTTTGATCACAGCCAAGGATCCAGTGAAGTTAGGCCCAGCGGGTGCACCAGTGTCGTTGTGGCCTCCTTCCACATCAAATACAGACTCAGCAATGCCATTTTACTTCCTTTAGTCTGATGGCCGATGATGTGTCCCAGCAGGTGGAGCGACTCTGGCAACTTGACGCCTCCCACATGGCAGTGAGAAGCTGGTCACACGGTCTTGTCAAGACCATGTGGCTATCCAAATCATAGAATCCAGGTCCCAGATTGGTAGAGCGCTGCGATGTGCTAACCCCTTACTTCAATAGGTGCTCCCCTTCTGCAGGCTACCAAACAGGCTGTGATGGTGGTGGTCAGATATCTATAATGCTGAGATCCAGAAACTCTTTGACTCGGGATATGTGGTCAAGCTAGACCAGGATGCAGCTGACCAGACAGAGTCATGGTTTATCCTGCACCATCTATTGCACCACAATGACAAAAAACATTTGGCATTCAATTGCTCCTATGTTTATCAAGGAGTTTCTCTTGAACCAGCTGTTACCTGGGTCAACCCTCGGTCCACCTCTCCTGGGGCTCATTCTTCGTTTCCAGCAGCATGTCATCAGCAGTGACATTCAGGACATGTGCAGCTACTTTCAGAGAATCAGCCACTGCTCTGCTTCATCTGGAGGAACATGAGGTGGGATAAGCCCTTGGACATCTATCAGTGGCAAGTCTTGCCCTTTGGCACCACAGATGGCCCCTGTAGTGCAAGCTTTGCTCTTCAGAAACATGTGCGTGACCAGGGCAATGAAGACATCCCACTCTTCTTGGAGTAGTGTTTTTATATGGACAGCTTCTAGCATCTAAAGGCTTTGCGCAACCAGCCTACTGTTGTCTCTCAATAGCTCCTGCTGCCAGATCAGAAAGCACTGAACTGTGGCTCACCCAGCACTGTACTGACCATTTTGAACCAGCCACTGGCCTACGCTGACACTGCCCAACGGATCTCCGATGTTACAGACATCACACTTTGGAGTGCCAGCCAATCACCATGCGGAACATATAAGTTCTGGTGAATAAGTACGACCCTAGCTCATCCCATATACGCCCCATGCCTAGGCTCTTGTACAGCTATCAAGGACAAGAAAACGTGACTGGCATGACCCCAATCTTCCACCTGAACTAGAAGCCTGGTGCTCTTGAGAATAGGGTACTATCCAGACTTTTAGCTATTATTCTGCCTCAGAGCTTCTCCTGAAGGAAAAATAAAAGGTTATCAATGCCATGCCTTGTACTCCGTGATACACTCTGTGAGCACAACTGTCCTCTCTGCTACAGAAGAAGCTCCCCCTGATATCAGGCAGACCTTCCTCTGGACTGACTCTTCCACCGCCCTGACCTGGTTGCAGTCTGAATTCTGCAGGTACAACATTTTTGTGGGAACCAGAATCGTTGAAATTCCAGAACTGACCAATGTACAGGCATGAAAATATCTGGACTCAGCTAACAAACCATCTGACAATATCACTAGGGGGAAGACTCTAGTTGAACTGTCAACACCAAGCCGTTGGACTATGGCCCAGTCCTCTGTAGCCCACACCTGACTTTCAGGAGACACTGACTCCTGGACCAGACATATTGACTCATTGGCTTACTGGTTTTATATGGGTTGGTGGCCATCTCTGTCAGCTGGAACATCCTTGTCTCTTGATGTCCACCCTGTGATTCTTGAGCAGCATCATCCAGTGTCTCATCTTCTGATCAAAGAGTTTAACTCTCATCTCTTCCATCTATGTAGAGAATGAGGTCTTTGCCGGCCCTACTGGATCTTCCAAGGGAAACAGGCAATAAAGACCCATCAAAGATGTGTTGAATGTCAGAAAAGGAGGGCACAGCCAACAGTGCCAATAATGGCCAACCTCCCTCCTGCCCATCTCCTCTGCTGTTGACTGCTTGGGCCTCTCTTTGTGAAGATTGGCAGATGGCAAGAGAAGCGGTGGGGTGTCATCTTTAAATGCCTGACAACCAGTTGTGTACACTTAGACCTCCTTAACAGTAAATGTTGATGCCTTCCTTCTGTCACTGAGAAGACTTATCACCCATTGGGGAACCCCACATAAGCTACTGTCAGACCAGGCCACAGACTTTTAGCTCAAAGTCATTGTAGGTAATTCTAGTCATTACATATTGGCATATTAGCTCCCTTCAAATTATCCCTGACCATTATGCTGAGTGGAGAGAACAGCCTCATCCTGGTCAAGTCTTTGCGTCAATGAGCAAATAAGTTCTGTTGGCTCTTATATCAAGTTGGAAATGCTGGTACTTTGTGTTTCTGATGCCTAACACAGGCCTAATTCTGTTTATTTTATATAGTTATGGGCGCACCTCACCCTAGGCTGGCGTCCACTTCACGTGCAAATGCAACACTTAACTGTTTGATGTTAACTTCATTCTTTGAAATCACTTAAGAGCAAATTAAATGAAAAAATCAGATAAGAGTGTGGATTTATGTTTAATTTTATTCATATTTAATACATTTTTCAATTGTTAATAATTATTTGAATATGTATATGTATATATGCTACCATGTAAGGTGCCAACCTGCACATCAGGGGAATCTAACCATTCATACACATTCATACACCGAAGGCGCAGCTTCGGGGGCAATTTGGGGTTCAGTGTCTTGCCCAAGGACACTTTGACATGCGGACTGGAGGAGCCTAGGATCAAACCGTCGATCTTCCGATTAGCGGACGACCCGCTCTACCTCCTGAGCCTGAGCAGTCCAGATCAGAGCAGTTTTCTGAACAACCACAGCTACTACTAGAAAATACTGGTTACCTCAGCTTTCAGATGGATCAATAAATACTACTAGAAACAGAAAAAATGTCATCTCAATTTTCATCTAGTAAATACTACTAGAAAATACCAACACAAATACGTGGACACTACTTGCTGCTCGAAAGTACAATAAAGGATACAACTACTTGCTGTATTTTTGGTTTGTGGTTCACATTGTAATGTTTGGTTTGCTGTAAAACATGAGCTCAAATGTATCACTCACTAAGTTTATGTGTGTTAAGGGTAAAATAGTTGATTGGGAAGTCTACAGAAAACCTCAATAATTGCATCATGGTGGCTTCAAACATTTGAACACGTGAAAACCAAGTCATTGCATTGAACAATTATGCATTGCATTGAAAAATTATGTAAATGCAGCATGAGACAACTTTCTGCCACACACACTGACTTTGTAGTTACAAACAGACAAGTTCACAGACAGCTAAACAGACAGACAGTTTAACAGACAATCAAACCAGTTGACAGACAGGTAGATACATTGTCAGACAGGTTAACAGACAGTCAGACAGGTTAAAATACAGACAGACAATAATACAGACAGTCAGACAGGTAAACAGGCGGTCGGACATGTTAGCAGTCAGGGCAGACAGGGTAAACAACAGTCCGACATGTTAACAGTCAGGCATAAAGATTAATAGAGAATCAGACAGGCAGACAGGTTAACAGATAGTCAAACAGGTTAACAGTCAGACAGACAGTGAGACATGTTAACAGTCAGACTGTCAGACAGGTAGACAGGCAGTCAGACAGGTTAAAAGTCAGATAGGTAAACAGATAGACAGGTTTACACACAGTCTGACAGAAAGGTTAACAGACAGGCAGGCAAGGTAAGCCAGAGACAAATTAATAGACAGGTTAACAGACAGACAGGTTAACAGACAGGCAGGCAAGGTAAGCCACAGACAAATTAATAGACAGTTTAACAGACGGACCAGGAAACAGGTAGACAGACAGGCTGACAGTCAGATAGACACACTGGTAACCAAGAGTCAGTTGGTTAAGTTAACGTTAACAGACAGACAGACAGGTCTTACCTCAGTATCAGAACTAGTTTCCAGGCCAGTAAAAAGCCCGTCAAAGGAAGCTTCTTCCTCCTCATGTCTCACCAAAAAGAAACTCTCCCGCCTCTGCTCTCCTGGCAGATTGTGAGGCTTTCAGCACCGCGGACAGCGCTCGTGCTCCAGCTGTGTTTCTGCCACAGTCAAACAGCACGCGGCGGGCAACTCAGAGAATGAATTAAAAAAATTCAGGGTGTCCTGTTATTATCCATCACAAGGATAAAAACAACATGACAGCTGGGCATCACACAGCAGTAAATCAGTTATCTGAAAAACGGATGGAGCGCACAACAGCTGTTTCAGACTCTGAGGTCGCTCTAGGGACCCGCACCCGCCCCCCCCCCCCGAAACCGCTAGGAGTTGACATGACGTGCGGCTCAGCCAATCCTCTATGGCGCTTTTAATTTTTCCTGCCGAATCGCAGGCAGCTCAAAATAGACGCCCAGAGAGATGGAGCAGATTTAACATCCAGCCATGCATTATGCTCTCTCGCTCTCGCTCTCTCTCTCTCTCTCTCTCTCTCTGTATCTGCGTATCTCTCTATAGCTCTCTATTCTGCATGTTCATCTTTCCGTCCTTCTCTGTCTCTTTCTCCATCTGTCTCGTCCTCTCTGTGTGTTATTCTGCTCTGTTAGGCAGAGTAACAGAGAGCCATATGTGGTTGTGATTATTGGGTGTAAAGTATGTTGATGACAGTTTGCCATATGTATCCCATATAGACATGGCTAATTTTATATATATATATAAAATTAGCCATGTCTATGTATATATATATATTATATTATATTATATTATATTATATTATAGCATATTATAGCATATTTTTGGTATATTTTTAGTATGCACTCATTTGTTCTTTGTCTCAGTAATCTTGCTGCTGTTATTTCCCATACTTCTCATCCATGCATAAATAAATGAGAGGAGAAACATAACAAATACAGATGCTTCCATACAAGTGTACTGCCTGACACAATTAAGCAATTAACATCCTGTCATGCTCTATGGCAAAAAAAATGTTGAGATGGCCCAGTTGTCCTCGAGTTTAGATCAAGATGGCAAGAGGAAAAGATCTAAATGACTTTGAAAGAGGATTCATTAATGGGGCACGGAGGGCAAGAGCTTCAGACACAAAGACTGCTCAACTGTCTAGTGTTTCAATAGGCACAGTGACTAAAGTGACATCTGCATGTATATCTATAGGAAAGACATCAGTAAATGTATATCTATGGGAAAGACATCAATAAATAGGGTTGGAAATTGTGGTTGAAAGAGCACATTCGATGACCGTGATGCTCATGCATTAGTGCAATATGTAAGGAAAAACAGAAGAGCAACTTTTCCTCAGGTGACTGAGAATGTCAATGCAGGAGGTGATCAGACTGTATCAACAGGAACAGTCTATCGACAACTACATGGAGAAGGATATTAATAAAGTAGGGTTGCAGTGCATGAACCCCACATTACAAAGACCAATGCACATTTCAGTTCAGTGATGCAAAAACCATAGGCACTGGTCTACTAGATGTGGGAAAAAGTGATATGGTCAGATGAGTCATCCTTCACCATATTCTCGACAAGTGGGCGAGTGCATGTGTGGCCAAGAGAATGGTACACCCCTGAATGCTTGTACATGTGTCCTCACACTCTAGAAAAGGATGTGTCATTAACACATCTGTGTGTCTTGACACAACCCACATTGTGCCATAGAAGTGTTAAAATGACACATCCATTTAAACAGTGTTTATTTAACATTTAATTTGTGTTACTTCCATCCGTCATATCAGGAAACCACTGGTGACTTCCAAATGAATCATGATTGTCTTAACAAACTGGACAGTGAGTGAATGAGCTAGCAGTTCGGTTGGTGAATAAATTGTAGTCTACCTACCTTGCCAATGACTGGTTCCTGAACAGGGGTCCAGGGGACCCATGTGGTCCTTGAACAGGTTCCAGTAGACTTTGAGGAGATTCCAGGGGGTTCAAAGCAAAATAAGGGAAAGTTTAATTTTACTGCTATTTAATTGACTAGAAATTCCCCCTATTGGAGAATACATAGGATAATCATAGTAGGTTTCCCATTGTCCCAACCAGTTAGTTGAATAGTGCTAAACTATAGAGAAGTCCCAGTTCAAACACTGCTCTAGCACCACACTGAATTAAAAATATTATCTTTGGAAATGTGGGATTAATGTGCAGCTCACTGGACTGAAAGTACCACTCTTTCAGCGCAGTACGGCGCCAACATGGTAATGCATTTTGATGCATATCAAATGTAAACAAGCCGGTTTTGCCACCACCATGAGGATTTCTGAGGAGAGTAGGAACACTTTGCAAAGACCTGAAGTATGTATTAATGCTGTATGCCTACTTTTTACTTGTTGTAGAATTTAGGCCTATGATCATCAGTGTTCTTTCTGTAAAATTGCTCAAGGTTTAATTGACAGGGAAACTGTGTAGGCTGACTGACCCACAATCAATGTGAAAATATGCAGGCCCATACGAACCTGACCATAGGAGAGTACATCTGAAGTAAGTTCATTACATTTCTATCAATGTGTTTCAGTGTTTCATTCTAATGTAATTTGAAAAATGTTACCAAACACAACACAACCATGTCCTTTATGAAAAGATAGCTCAGGAGCTCCAAGCTCCAAGGTTCTGAATTCATGTTTGAGGTTGGGCAAACCAGAAAGAATTTTAAAATGATTTCAGAGTGCAAGTCTGCTAATATGACTATCAAAGCTGCCACTGGAATTTTAAGGATCCCAGATCAGAAGGTGTATGTGGAGTGCTTCACTTAGAGCTCACTTGGAATGGAGCTTGCTGAAGAACCTTCTGATTCTACGCCTTCTAAATTGAGCAGCAGTCCAAGGAAGATAGTGGAAGATGCAGACAAAAACTATGTGCCACCCCCAAAGAGAAGGAAGAAGGATTCAATCACTGACATAGTTGTGCTTGTTCAAATTGCTTTTAACAATGATCCAACCAATTTGGACGTAGCAGTTGAGTTCACGAAGGAGCAAAACCAGAAATCGAGGGAACATGAAAAGGAACAGTTTCAAACACTATTGGAACTTTAACCATCTACATCTGAGGCCAATAAGGACGATGAGACTAACCTGTATGCCATAGATATACATACAGAAGACTCCAGAGAAAGTCAATATTTATGTTTTAAGACAAAACAGGAAGATTACATGACCCCTTTCGGTTTACATTTCCTTTTACATGGGCTGAGAATTCTTTTTAGTTTACACAGCCTTCAGTCTGTTTTTTAAAAAGAAGCCCTGTCTCTGTTCTGGTTTGTGTGTGGATCTATTGACATATCCAGCTTGTGTATTATGGTATCTCCTCTCTCCACGCAAATGTTTAGCACTATGCATGCTAAAGCCTATTTCCTGAGCAATACTCTGCATCTCCTTTTCAGCTTGCCGAATGCATATTCTGTGACCTACTCAAACTAGTGTTATCTAGTGTCTAAGGTCAGAACTGAATTTGTGAAAGGCTTCAGTAACCATGGCCACAAAGGAAATCACCCAGAATCATTGGAGGAATCAGAATGCCCTGTACCTCATGATGCCCAAACAAATCTGTATTTAGCATCAAAGCCATCAAAATAACAGTAAAACAGTAAAAGTTTTTTTATTAAGTTATAATATTCCTTCTTTAACTTAATGCAGAATCACATTCATGTTTGGAAGTGACCTATATCCAACATGAGTATGAACAGACCTCTATCCTGAAATGACTCGCATGCTCAAATGAACAACAACAAATGTCATATTTACTAGCCATTCTATCATGGAACCCAGTGAAATTGCAGTCCGAGCATTAATTGCTGTAAAAACCACGTGAATTCCAATCTGTCCTGTCAGACTCAGGTATGATCTAGTACCACATGCATATATCACATGCATGTGATATAGAGAAGAAAACATTGAATATAGTCTCAAATATTGGCCAAAGTGTGTTGGTAAAGACAGCATCATATGAAAACTTATGTTTAATAGAAGGGTGGATAATTTATGTTTTATATTTATGTTTTCTGAAAGGTACATGAAGGGACTAAAGACATCGAGGAATAGGAATATTTACATGCATACTTTTTTTTTAAATTTATGGATAAATTATTTCAAGTGAGATTACTCAGAGTGCATGATATATACTGGTTTATGTATGTATGTATAGAAGGGTTTCACATGTGTATATATGTATGTATACATATGTCTAGGTATGTACATATAAGTGTATATGTTGTAGGTATTTGTCCTTTAGTGGCTGTCCAGGTGTCATTTTGTGTAATTTCTATATTTGTGTATCTCTATGATCTGCTTCATTTTTGTTTATTATTATTATTGTTATGGTCATTATTATAAACAAAAAATCATAAAATCTGAACTTTGGACTTATTGGTAGAAAGTAATCTCTTAACACCTTTCAGATTGGGCTTGTGAGTAATTTCATTGTTAATAACAATTGCCACATTTCCTACCATAACACATTGGGTACATGTGAAAATGACGTTGACAGCTTGTGGTTCAACTTATCCTTTGCCAACAGAAATTGCAGTTTAAAAGCAAACTGTTATTCACCTTCATGTATATTATCTGTCATGTTTATGAGTAGTCCATCGCTGAGTAGTCCATCAGCAATAGTAGTCCATTAGCAATCGACCACTCCAGCAATTCCCTCAGTTCTTTAATAATTCACAAGAACTCAGTGACAGGATGTAAATTAAATGTCTTTTTGATAATGAGATACAATATTGCTCCCTGGGAACTAGTCTTTCCTCTTGCCCCTGTCCACATGGAGGTCAGGGGTCAGGGTCAGTTACAGAGCAGCTTCCTCACTACACCACCCTGTTATCTGATAATGTAGCATGGGTGTGTTCCTGTTGTATCCAAAGGCAAAGCTGGAAGGAGTCAGTCAGATAACCTCGTGACCATTAGAGTTACTCATGAGGGGAAAACTTTGTAGAATGGTAATATTCATATAAAATCGTGCAACTGTACATGAATGAAACACAACATGTAATATGTATTGTTAAGAAGTATCACTAATATTTCATCACTATCTTCAAACACTTAACCCTAAAGAGGATATTTTTCAAAGAAAAGATTGACAAAATGTCATCTCTCTCTCTCTCTCTCTCTCTCTCTCTCTCTCTCTCTCTCTCTCTCTCTCTCTCTCACACACACACACTTAATCTGATGTCAAACAGTGTTGGACAGAACAGATTCCCCAGGGTCCACTGACAAGACATGGAATTATCTGGTCAGGAAAACAAACAGTCATATCCAGTATGGAATTGAACCATCAAACTGTTACAAATGTAATGAGAGAGAGTTGCGCCGGGCAAAAGCCGTAGATTGACCACTACAGCTTTGGTAGTCGACTACAACAGCTGTCTAAACAGATTAAAAAACATATTTTCTCTCCATGTTGTAATCTAGCCAGAGGTGCTAATTTAAATACTGTCTAAATACTATAATGCTGTAGTGATCATATACTGAAGGCTTTAAAATAGCAAGGTGCACTGCTACAAAATGTTGCCATCAGTCATAGAAAGTCCTGCAGTCACTCGTCACTTTATAGAGACTTTATGGTTGCATCATAAATCAGTCACTTCTGGCTCCATCATGGAGATCCATTGGAGAATTGGTTTTGCACAAACACTGTCTAAATATATGGACAGGAAAAAGAGAAGATACCCCATAAAGGTTGTTATGGTGGTCAACTCAGTAACGTAAAGTATAAAGTATGGGGTACATTTGTTTCCAAATGTAGCTTCCTATGACATACAGTGTTTTGGTGTAGAGATTATAGGGCTAAAGACAAGATAGTTTACTGAGTTGTAGATTGATTATTCTCTCCAGAAACATTGGACCCAAACAGGTTTACATACTTCAGAGCAGGTGATGTGATTACATACTGCTCACATACACAAACATACATCTCTCTCTCTCATTCTTTCTCTGTGTCTCTCTTTCTCTAACTCAGTCTAAATACAAATTCAAATATCGCCACAAAAAGAGATTTCTTACATTCCAAAGCATTGAGATATTAACATATCAATTTACAATAAATAAAACGGGTATAGAACAGCCAACAAAAACATTCAGTTGGGCCTGAGAAGTAAGATCATCATAAAATCATTTTATTTTATACAGGTGCTTCAGTCCACTTCAGTCCAACGTTATGGCAGTTAGTCACATATTTCACTGCCAAAATTGATATATCTGTTAATTCCCCTGATAGATATCTAAGTTTTTGAAGATTTATTTGTCAAATGTCAAATTTATTATGTTTAGAAATAATTTCGGGGAAGATACTTATATCAAAGTATCTGTCACATTTCAGAAGAAAGTGCAGCTCTGTTTCTACCTCCCCAGTAGTGATGTAGTGTACGCAAACGAGTCAGCTCTTTGAGCCGGCCCTTTTAAGTAAACGATGGGAGCCAACACACATCTGAGAGCGTTTTGTTTTTTTTGTAAATACAGAACAGGATGATAGGATAATCCTATAATTGAATGTAATAAAAAAAAACATCTTACTTGTTTGGTAATAGTACTTTAGAGCCAAATCCAAGCAAGAATAGTGAGATTTCTTACACCGGAATTTAGGAGCGAGCGCTTCTTCACAGGAAACTTCAAAATAAAAGCCCACAACTAACAAAACATACAAGTTACATTACAAATGCATTACAGACATTTAGCAGACGGTTTTATTCAAAGCGACATACAAAGGTACTTGACACTATGTCGGGATCAAACCCACAACTCTGAGACATGCTTTACCAACTGAGCTGTCTGGGCCAGACACTGCCGGACAATGCCCAACACATGGTGTATGCGATTTTGAATAGACTGAATTAATTGCAGTGAAGTCTTATTGTATGACATGTTATGTGTTCTCTTGTGACAATTGTATGCAAACAATGCTGATTTTCTGACGGATTAACAAATTAAATGATCTGACTCACTGAAAAGAGACAGAATTCCCATTACTACTCCCCAGGGCAACCAGGTCTGAGTGTGTCAACCCTTTTCTACTGAGAGGCTGTGCTCACTGAGTCTGTACATAGTCAATGTCTTGCTCAATTTGGGATTACTGATAATCTGTGACAGTGTAATCTCTATTTAGAGCCAAATGACATTCCAATTTGCTTTGTGTTTTGGTTGTGTTTTCCCAATAGGTTATCTACTGTTCTTTGTGTTTCTTCATAATTTGATTAGGTCTGATTGATTGAGGTTAGGGTTAGGGGATGTAGGAGAGTGAGTTAATAAATTTAGCCTCAGGACCAGATGGCTGAGGGGGCTCTTTTCTCTAGCCTCCTCTTGGCAACTAA
Source organism: Hoplostethus mediterraneus (assembly GCA_034670385.1). Taxonomy (NCBI): domain Eukaryota; kingdom Metazoa; phylum Chordata; class Actinopteri; order Trachichthyiformes; family Trachichthyidae; genus Hoplostethus; species Hoplostethus mediterraneus. The sequence goes on from JAXDDW010000083.1 coordinate 673,026, forward strand.
GGGCTTGGAAATGGAGTGAATGGGGGTTGCGTGTTTTCATATGTTTCTGAATTAATGGCTGTTTTTTTTAACGTTTATTATTAGGTGGAATAGGTCAAGTTATTCTCTACATGCATTATTTGGAGTTTTGAATGGTGAGAGAGCCCCATACTTCAGTACTGTAGAGGGCAATGGTTAATTAAAAACTCCCAGTAGAGCTGAATTTCAGACCCAGATATGTGTACTCGTGTGTTTGAGCCCCATAAGAACATACCCGCATACTGCATACTATATGCTATATCTGTTTCCCTGACATCTGGACCTATTTTAGAAAATCATTATTTTAGTCTTATTGGCCCAAGTCTGACAGAATTGATGAAGTTGATCCATGTACCTCTTTTGAGTTAGATAGCAGGATCAAATCATTGACATTTGATGTCTGTGTTACTAAGTATTAGATCGGTGCCACTCCTTTTTTTGCTAATTAAGTTATATAAATATTGAATTGGGTGGGACTAAGGTTGCAACCTTGCATGACTCTGCAATTCTGGAGGATGAGGTTTGTTTTTGACGCCCAACTTTTACTGCACATCTGTTGTTTTGTTTTCATAATATCAAACATTTCCCCTCCAATACCACTTTCCAACATTTTTAGCAAGATCTGGGGCCTCATTTATAAAGGATGCTACACACAAAAAAGTGACGTTAACGGGGGTGAAATGTCCGAATGCATATTTTACCGCAAAAGTCGGGATTTATTGAAAAATTCTATGCGGTAAAAGGTGCGCACTTCTACGCACCCATGCGTAGAGCTCACCGCAAAGTTTTTCAGACACGGGAATCAGCGACGCCCGATGGGGAGATCACAAAATAAAGCTCAGTCCTCTTAAAAACATAGTTTTATAAGTGTGCTTTCACAGGGATTGTGGTCTGTCGTATCTGTTAAGTCACTACTTAAAACCTATTTTTATACAAAGGCATTCTCAACTTATTTTATTGATTATTTTACTGGGCGGCGCCAGGATGAAGTGACTGAAGGGGCAATTTTTCATAAAATAAAATTCATTGATTTAACCATGCAACAGCCTCAGAAAGGCTAAATAACAACAACATAATGCTACTGTTCAAAATCAAAGAATACATTTATTAATCAGAGACTCACATAAGAACGGAGCACTGCAGAGAATTTATGAACGATAACAATTCTCTGTCAAAATCAGCAGGGGGAGGAGTAGAAACAACAGTTTGCAGCTTGTATCTCTCTCTCTCTCTCTCTCTCCCCAACGGGGGAAATGGAATTAGGGCTGAAAGTTGTATTTACCACCACGAAAAGCAAGCAGGCTGAGAAACTGAACCAAGTGACGTGTCTGTCTGTCTATCGATCTCCTCCGCTCCGTTTCAGTGGGCAACTATGGACGCCCCAGCATACACCTATGGAAATATTTTTCTATAGACACATAAAGCTTAAACTGAGGGGGCAAAAATACAACTAAGGGGCTAAGCATATTTTACTCTTTCATATGTAGCTCCTTATGCTCAATGTTGTATAACTTTTAAACTGTTTTTAAATTGTTTTCATCATTTTGTTCATCGTCAGTTTGTCTCCCATTTTTATTTTGTCTTCTTTGTAACTTTATTTTGAAAAGTGCTATATAACTAAACTTTATTTTGTATTATTATTAAGGTGTGCCGGATTATTAGAGCGGTTCTCCACAATGTGCCACAGATGCCTCTACTGAGCCCCCAAACAGTACACCTTTACGGCGCTCAACCTCACTGATGAGCGCCTTGATCTTGCACTCTTTCAGTTTTCTTGCAGTTGGCGTCTTTCCCTCATTGATAGTCCAACAAAGGATACTTAACGTCGGCATATTCATGACCTATTTATTATTGACCATTTATGGATGATTGTGGGACGACACTGGGAGGAGTACACAAACGCAAAATTCACCGCAGGTGGGTATTTATAAAGAGAAGACTGCGTACAGGTGTGCGCCGCATGGTTTTATAGATCTGAATATTTTCTTGCGTTAGTAGATTCTGAGGTTTGTGCGTACACAATGTTTTAGGATGGAATCTACACAAAGTTTTATAAATGAGGCCCCTGGTGACTGCGAAGGCCATAGCATATGATTCACATCATTGTCATACTATTCAATGACTCCTCATGCCCTGTGGATGGGGGCACTGTCATCCTGGAAGAGACCACTCCCATCAGGATAGAAATGTTTCATCATAGGATAAAGCGATCAGTCAGAATAACTCTGTATTGATTTGCAGTGACCCTTCCCTCTAAGGGGACAAGAAGACCCAAAGCATGCCAGGAAAATACCCCAAAGCATAACAGAGCCACCTCACTGTAGGGGTCAAGCATTCAGGCATGTACCGTTCTCTTGATGTACGCCACACATGCGCTCGCCCACTTGTCGAGAATATGGTGAAGGATGACTCATATGACCATATCGCTTTTTTCCACATCTCTGTAGGCCAGTGTGTATATGGTTTTTGTGCATGTTAATGCATGTTAATCCAAATGTGCATTGGTCTTTGTAATAAGAGTTTTACGTGCTGCAACCCTACTATAATATCACTCTCTATGTAGTTGTCACCTTAGATCACATCCTGCGTTGACATTCTCAGTCACCTGAGGAAAAGTTGCTGTTGAATAAACTTAGATCGAGACAGAAGTCCTTTTAAATCAATCATGAATGACATGAGCACATTTATTAGCACACAGAAGACAATACAATACAATACAATATAATACAATACTGAGCGCTCAGGAGAGACACGCATAAATGGGTAAAGCATACGGATCTCTGCCATAGGAGCTTCAGGGCAAAGTTTATATAGTTAAAGGAAACAATAAAGGGGATGAATATGCAAAAGTGCTATCTACTAGGGGAAGGGCTAAAAGCTGACGAAAAGCATTGACGCAACCAGTGAGGTCACAAGGTTACACGGAGCACCTACACTATATTGCCAAAAGTATTGGCTCACCTGCCTTGACTCGCATATGAACTTAAGTGACATCCCATTCTTAATCCATAGGGTTTAATATGACGTCGGTCCACCCTTTGCAGCTATAACAGCTTCAACTCTTCTGGGAAGGCTTAGGAGGTTTAGGAGTGTGTTTATGGGAATTTTTGACCATTCTTCCAGAAGCGCATTTGTGAGGTCACACACTGATGTTGGACGAGAAGGCCTGGCTCTCAGTCTCCGCTCTAATTCATCCCAAAGGTGTTCTATCGGGTTGAGGTCAGGACTCTGTGCAGGCCAGTCAAGTTCATCCACACCAAACTCTCCCATCCATGTCTTTATGGACCTTGCTTTGTCATGTTGGAACAGGAAGGGGCCATCCCCAAACTGTTCCCACAAAGCTGGGAGCATGGAATTGTCTAAAATCACTTGGCATGCTGAAGCATTCAGAGTTCCTTTCACTGGAACTAAGGGGCCAAGCACAGCTCCTGAAAAACAACCCCACACCATAATCCCCCCTCCACCAAACTTTACACTTGGCACAATGCAGTCAGACAAGTACCGTTCTCCTGGCAACCGCCAAACCCAGACTCGTCCATCAGATCGCCAGATGGTGAAGCGCGATTCGTCACTCCAGAGAACGCGTCTCCACTGCTCTAGAGTCCAGTGGCGGCGTGCTTTACACCACTGCATCCGACGCTTTGCATTGCACTTGGTGATGTATGGCTTGGATGCAGCTGCTCGGCCATGGAAACCCATTCCATGAAGCTCTCTACGCACTGTTCTTGAGCTAATCTGAAGGCCACATGAAGTTTGGAGGTCTGTAGCGATTGACTCTGCAGAAAGTTGGCGACCTCTGCGCACTATGCGCCTCAGCATCCACTGACCCCGCTCCGTCATTTTACATGGCCTACCACTTCGTGGCTGAGTTGCTGTCGTTCCCAATCGCTTCCACTTTGTTATAATACCACTGACAGTTGACTGTGGAATATTTAGGAGCGAGGAAATTTCACGACTGGACTTGTTGCACAGGTGGCATCCTATCACAGTACCACGCTGGAATTCACTGAGCTCCTGAGAGCGACCCATTCTTTCACAAATGTTTGTAGAAACAGTCTGCATGCCTTGGTGCTTGATTTTATACACCCGTGGCCATGGAAGTGATTGGAACACCTGATTTCAATTATTTGGATGGGTGAGTGAATACTTTTGGCAATATAGTGTATCTGGGTACACGTGGCTTAAGAAAGTAATGGGGAGGCTTTCTGGATGGTACCGGCTCTTGGGCGACTGTGTCATGATCTGACCTGACCTGTGGCCTGCATTGCCAGGCACCAGTCGTTCTCCCAACAGCTAGTTTAGGCACATCCTGTCCTCCCAGCATATGATATGCGACTATTGACAAGACATGCACCCAGACACCTCGGCACCTCACCCTCTGTGACTCAACATGTGCGTATGCTAAGGCCTAAGAAAGAGCAGCATCAAAGAAATATAGGGGATAACAGTAAACAAATCAAGATACCTAAGGTAACATACGTAAATTCTTCCACAGTTGCTCTTCTGTTTTTCCTTGCATGTCGCACTAATGCATGAGCATCACGGTCATCCAATGTGTGCTTTCAACCCTTCTCGTCCACTTCGATTTACTTCCCTATTTACTGATGTCTTTCCCATAGAGCTCAATGCAGATGTCACTTTAGTCACAGTTCCTATTTGTTGAATAAAACCATTAACTAAAGATTAAGTGTTCAGAGTCAAGTTGTGATTTACTTAATTATATTTATTTGGCAGTAGCTGAGCATTCAGGAGAGATATACACACAGTATGGGATATGCACATCTCTGAAGGATGAGTTTGCATAGCAAATACAAGGTCACTGCAAGACACAATAACACCATCATAGATAACATGACTAACAGTAGTTTCCCACTAGAAGTTTGTTCAGTAGTAATACAAAATGGTGGAGTACAATACAATGAGGTAGTGATAGAAAATGGTTGACATAAGAAATACTGAAATGGTGCATACATTATTATTTCTTCTACCACACTATTAAAACACTAGCCAGATGAGCAGTCTTAATGACTGAAGCTGTGTCACTGTCTATCACAGCACCAGGGTAGCGAGTCCGCTACAGGGGCATACATACCAGGGGTGTGGACTTGAGTCACTAGACTTGGACTTGAGTCAGACTCGAGTCACAAATTGTCTCGATTTGACAAAATCAAAGCACACAAGCAGCAGTGAGAATTTGGGGAAAGAGGCATCCCTGCTGCTGTGAAGATGAAACTTGAAAACAGTTCTGTCGTCAAGCTCTTGAAAAGTCTGGGCACAAAGAGTTGTTGTTCATAGTACGTGAGTGGAATCAGTTGGTGAAAGGAGTTGGTGATCAAGATCCAGTCTACCTCAAGATCCAGTCTACCTCAAAGCAGCCATGTTGAATCCAGCCTTTTCTTTGATGTGGGTGGAGCACCATGTGTTGGTCAATCCTGACCTCTCCCCTCAAAGATAGTACTAATACTTTAGTTTAACCCACTGCATCACCAACACTCTAATAGTAATACCAGCCCGTTTGTTTCTGTTATGCTTTTACATGTTTTACCAGAACTGATCCTGCAAGATGCTGCAGAGACTGAGCAAGTTGATGCTCAACTACTTGAGTAAGATTAAGAAAGTATCTAGTCATGTCATAATGACCACCTCTGCCCACAGCCACAACTTCCTGCAACATGTTTTCACAAGTCGGATGTTGAGTTCTTGTAGGCTGCAATGTCTGCATTTTTGAGCAGACAAAGAAGGCAGAGCATGATGTAACTACTGTTTTTGGTAGTCTGCATAGAAAACATGGTTTGCACCATAATCAGCACCTGCAATTCATTATGGATAAAGTCCATATGTTTTTGTGAAAGCTATGGTCTGCCCAAGAATGGAGCAAGAGAATGAAAACATTTTCAGATCTGTAAGAATGAGAGGAGGTAGAGGCAGTATGGGAGGTAGTGGACATGGAGGCCTGTGGCGATATAGACGCTGATCATGTCAGGGACACACAGACACACACAGACACACACAGACACACACACAGACACACACACACACGCTCTGGCCTGACAGAAATGAAAGGGTGGACGATGAGTAAAGTCATTGGTCACAACAGTAGACGTGTTTTTTTTTCTTTTGAAGAGATATCATGTTTAAATCAGTACCTCTACCTTCTTTCTGTATTGTAAATAGACATGATAGACATGACCAGAATTGAAAATGTGATACATTACATACTGCAGTATTTGCAAAATTGTGATGAACAGAGTTGTTTTGCATAAAGTAAAGCATTGTTCAACAAATTATGGTAAAAAACAAACAAACAAAAAAAACATTCTGATAAACACATTTTAGAATTAGTACTCCTGAGTGGATATAGTGAAATGGTTCCTAAGTGCAGTGGAATCAACTAAAGATCTGGAATGGGACCTCTGACAAAGTGCAGACCAAACAATTTTAGAAATAAGTCATCGATTTATTCAAAATATATTTTTTTTCCTTTGTTGTTTTCTTTAAAAGCCAGCAAGCAATACAACTGCCACAGTTATGCAGGTTAATCAGGGGATTAGTTAACACCACACACACAAAAGCACTACACACCAATTCTCCAAAAAGAGGTAAAGCAAAATAAAGATAGAATAGACAAAAAAAAATAAAAAATTCACAACAAAGCACATAATCAGCTATACATTATGCTGGGGAGGCAGGTCATTAGATTATAAACAAGGGTGCAACATTGTCATAATACTAAAACAATAAGAAAAACATACTCTATTGCCCCTTCTATATTGGGAGGGAGATGGCACTACATTATATTGATAATATGGACATCATGCACCCCTTACAATAGCTGAACATATCATCTAATCAATAGATGACACGTGTGTATAGACATTCAATCAAAAGAGGTGTTTTCAGCCTCAGAACAAAAGCTGCTCATGTGAAATCTGTTCAGGAGAACAGCACATTCGGCTTCGGAGTGAAGAAAGTGTATTTTCACTAAAGGTCTTTCTCATTTTCATGTCCTCACTGGCTACGACTGCGCATAATATCTTTGAGGGCATTCACAGTACCAATAGAGCTTGCTCACTGCTGATATCAAAGAAATATTTAGAAAAGCTCAATAAATCTTGCATTTCCCCTATAAGTGGGCAGACAGGACAAATCGGCCTAATGTGGTGCCACTAGCTCAGGCCATTAAGAATAAGTACCCTGATGCTTCTGAAGTTTGCCTTGCATAAAATGTGTCCAGCAAAGGTATTAACTACAGGAAAGGGATGACAGTTGCTCATGGATCAGGTGTTCTTCAAATGTTTATATTGCAGGAGAAGTTGTTTTTCATTGTGAGAGAACTGTGGATGGTACAGGGAACACTTTCGAGCCTTTGAGCTGAGTCCATCTCCTACAAGAAATGCTGTCCTTGTAGAGCTTTGTGAATTGGAAGATGAGTACCCATTGGATTACTTGGTTGGACCACTCCGCATGGTGACATTGAAGCAGCTAACTAAAAAGTAATTTTGTGTGTCTGTGACAGTAGGATATTTTCTCACTTTTCATATTTAAATTATTGGGAATTTAACAGGCACATTCCTCATGATACTAACACATGAAATATTTGTCTTGTTTGCTCTCCACAGAAAATGACTGTTCCAATTAGGCTCAAAATCATCCTGGGAGACAACTGCCAGAGTCATGCTGCAGTCTGGAATGCCAGAGTCTTTTAGAAGCAATGTGGACTCAAAGGAAACTCAAAGGAAACAATTAATGGATTCATGAACTTGACATCAATGGATGAACAACAGGACAAAAGGTACACTAAAAGTGATCCAATCCCTCCTTATTCTGTTGGTTCTTACCCATTATTAGTAGAAATAATTATTAGAAAAGCCTAATGATTTGTTTTAAACTAGATCACTAGGTGGTGTGCATCAAATTTAGTTGACAGTCAATTGGATGCCATAAGTGGGACTGAGCAAGCAAAAATGATAATGGATCTTAAATTGAATTCATAATTGTGTTGTGTGTATGTGTTTTGTTGTGTGTGTATCTCAATGAAGACCCAGACAGAATAGTGAGGGACTATATGGTAAGTGAATGTTTTTTGATTCACTAGAGCACACTCACTAATTGTATTTTATTAGCGTTATTTCACAAACATCCACATACAGCACCGGTTCTCTCAAACTGCATGTCAGAATTTAGCTGAAGGAATTGTTAATCCCCACAGGACATGGATGACGAGAGCACCAAGAGGGCTAATGAGGATATTGAGGATATTGAGTGATATTCGATCCCCATGACAGTCCATGCGTGTCACAGATGCGATGACAGTCCAACATGCCCTCGATCATAATCGAGTTCTCACTGACTTGGGGAGTGTGACTCTTGCATCTGTCTTGTTGCTCGGACTCCCATATGCACTGAACCTGAGCTAACCACCAGAGCTTATAAAGTACACATTTGAGGTGCTTCAGAAAGTGTTCATGGAGTTGGATGGACACAAACTCTCAAGCACAAGCTATCAAGACAAAGCTCTTTCAATGAGCAAAGACTGTGCATGGAAAGCAGACACCTTTAAATGTTGTTTGGATGCTCAAATGTTGGAAAACAGACATGTTTCAAATGTTGTTCCAACACTCAAATCTTGTTAGACATTTTAAAGTAAAATCAGTTTTAAGGGACAGTTCAAGACAACATTTGTATTTTATATTGCACTTTTATTTATAAAAAGTTATAACACTTAACATGACTATAACACTACTGTGACGGCCCTAACGATGGCCGAAACCATACTGCAGTGTGGGTGACTAATTTCAGCACATAACAAATCACAAACGAAACACAATTTGGTTAAGCATGTTTATTGGTGTTTTGGTTTAAATTATGACACTGTTTCCAATTTGAGTGCACGCATTTTGTTTAACATTTAGTGGTCATAGGTTTATTTTGGAATTTATTAATATATATTACCGGGGTTTTTGCTTTGTTTCTCCACATGCCGCTGAGCCACCCGCCCAAAAGAGGAGTTGAAGTTTCAGCCACTCCTTTAAGCTGAACGCAGGAAGTGGAAGGGACCAACTTCCTGGGCTGGGCGGGGGAACTCTAAACAAAGACTTTAGTTAAAAAATGGCAGCATGTGGATATTCCCTTTTGAGTTTGGTTGTATTAGAATTTACAGTTACTGTTTCCTTTATTGTATTTTGTCATTAGTTGTTTATTTTGGGACGCTTTTCTTTGTCTGGTGTCTGTGTGAGCTAGCCCACTAGTATATACCCACCTTTGCGGGTCATTTGTTAGGTCAGGTTTGTTTGGTGCAGTCTTCTTTTGGGCTATTCATTTGTTGACCTCAATTTAGTCTAGGACTCAACTTTAGTATTTCTTTTGATGCCCTTTTTCTTTGCTTATGTAGTTTAAATGCTTGCAGTTTACTTTGTTACTTTGCTTTTCTATTTTGACTGGGCAAAATAGAAAGTTGAGAGTTCAAGCCCACCGTCCACCTCTGCCCAGCATCCTTCTTGCTAACGTCCAGTCTCTGGAAAATAAGTTGGATGATGTTAGGGCGAGGATTAGATTCCAATGGGACATGAGGGATTGCAACATCAACGGAAAAAATGGCTGACCCCGCTGGTGCCGGATCGAGTCATATGCCCAACCAAGTCCTTCTCTGTTTTCCGTGTGGATAGAACGGAAGAGTCTGGCAAATCTAAGGGTGGAGGGGTTTGCTTCATGACCAACAACAAGTGGTGCAACCCCAAGGACATTAAGACTTTCTCATTCCTGCTCGTCAAACCTGGAGCATCTGACGATCTCATGCCGTCCAGTCTACCTTCCCCGGGAGTTCAGCTCGGTCATCACCACAGCCGTCTACATACCACCACAAGCGGACACCGACCTACAGGATGTGTTATGTCGGCATCAGAACAAGCATCCCGACGTGGCTATGGTGGTGGCTGGGGACTTTAATAGGGCGAACCTTAAAAAAGTCATGCCGAACTACCAGAGGGGAAAGAACGTTGGACCACTGCTATACACCATTCAAGAGAGGCTACAAGGCTGTCTCTCTCCCTCCGTTCAGCAAATCAGATGCCGCAATTTTCCTGCTACCGGAGTATAAACAAAGGATAGCACGGGAAGCGGTAGTGACGAGGGACGTAAAGTGGTGGTCTGACCAATCAGAGGCCGAGTTACAGGATGCTCTGTGTGACGTCGACTGGGACATGTTACAATCCAATACAGAAGTAGTCACAAGCTTCATAGCAACGCTAGCCAACACCATCGTCCCCACGGTAAAAGTTAGGTCCTTTCCTAACCAAAAACCGTGGGTTAATAGATCCATCTGCGATGCTTTGAACGCCCATACTGCTGCCTATAACTCTGGTCTTGTATCCGGCAACATGGAGCAGCGCGACACCAGACACCTATGGCAGGGGCTACGGACTATAACTGACTACCAGAGCAGACCCACCGCAATTGTGAGTGCCGACGCATCTCTAGCGGATGACCTGAGCTCATTTTATGCATAGTTTGAGGCTAGCAACAACAGCACTAGCTCGCCGGCTAACAACACTGTTAGCGAAGCTGAAATGAGTTCAACCGCTAGGGATGAACACACTCTCTGTGACTGAGCACAGTGTGAGGAGGGCTCTGACGAGGGTGAACACCAGGAAAGCTGCAGGTCCAAATGACATATCTGGGGAGTACTGAAGACGGGTGCTAATCAGCTAGCTCCAGTGTTCACCACAATATTCAACCTCTCCCTGGCTGCATCCGCGGTCCCCGCCTGCTTCAAGAGATTCACTATTGTCCCTGTGCCTAAAAATGCTTACCGACCGGTGGCCCTCACTTCGGTGGTCATGAAATGCTTCGAGAGGCTGATAAAGGCCTACATCTGCGCCTTCCTCCCTTGCTCCATGGAACCGCTGCAGTTCGCTTATCGTCCAAACAGATCCACGGATGATGCTGTCTCAGGTATTGCACACCACACTCTCTCATCTTGACAGCCAGAAGGCTATGTGAGACTGCTGTTCATTGATTATAGTTCAGCTTTCAACACCATAGTCCCACCAGACTGGCTGGCAAGTTGATTGAGCTGGGACTGAACATTCCCCTGTGTGCATGGATCCTGGATTTCCTGACCGCCAGGCCTGGACAGATTTGTTGGTATCCCTTAGAAAAGATTATAAATAATTGGATTATAGTGATATTTCAAACTAACTGTTTTCTTTAATTAGTATCACACCTGTCTTCAATCTTATAATCAGTCATGCAGCATATTTAAATGGAGAAAAGTAGTCACTCTTCTATTTGGTATCATTGTGCGCACCACACTGAACATGGAACATGGAAAGCAAAGGAGAGAGTTGCCTGAGGAGATCAGAAAGAAAATTATAGACAAGCATGCTAAAGGTAAAGGCTATAAGACCATTTCCAAGCAGCTTGATACATCAGTGTCTGATCGCACCATCCGTCGCTTTTTGAATGACAGTGGGCTCCATGGAAGAAGACCCAGGAGGACTCTACTTTTAAAAGAAAAACATAAAAAAGCCAGACTGGAATTTGCTGATGTGAAAGAAAAATGCAAAACAAGGAGCAAAGCTAGTGCTTTGGTTGCTAATCTGGACACTTTAGTGTTCATGGCCCATTTCTGGGACACTATCCTTGAAAGGTTCCAGGTACCAGCTTACCCCTTCAGAAAAGTGACATCAACATTTGTACAGCAGTGCACCTTCTAGAATCACTGTGTCCCAATCATACAAGCATGATTTGCAGCAATCAAGAAAATCCACTGATGTGAACAATTCCCTAGTACCTCCAACAACTTTGACAGTACAGTATAACATCACAGCAGATTTCTCACTGTGTATTAGGGGTTGACCGATTATCGGGGCCGATATTCCGCATTTTTCCGATTATCTGTATCGGCTTTTTCTTTATTCAATTGCCGATAAAACTTTGGCTCTGGTGCGGCCGCCTCTCTGGCTGCAGTCACCACTCTGTGTTCTCAAGCAATGTCCCGCCCACAGCACTATCTGATAGGCTATTACTCGTGAAGTGTCAATCAACACAGAAGGCTCCTGGGCCACAAGCAGGCAGGCACAGACGAGCAGTGTTGCCAATTTAGCGACTTTGTCGCTATATTTAGCGAGTATTCAGACCCCTCTAGCGACTCTTTTTCAAAAAAGCAACTAGCGACAAATCTAGCGACTTTTTCTGGTGTTATTGGAGACTTTTGGAGACTCTGATGTGAAAGCACGTATCGTTCTTACTCTTCTCAACGAGCAGCGGGTGCTGCCGTGGGCCCCTCCCCCGTCCCAAAGCACTCACAAGCGGCCCAGTCCTCGCGCAACAGTCAGAGCAGGAGATGTTCACCCCTCCGCGTCCAGACTGCAAATGAATCGCGCATGCGTGAAGCCGCCGCAGGCTGGCTTACAGTCAGGGCGGGATGTAAATGTAAAGAATCGACAGAAGAAAGTTCATTTGTAGTTCTAAACATATTTAGGGTGTTTTTTACTCACTTTGTCTCTCCCACGACGTTATTCCTCTTAACTTAAGGGAGATATTTTGTTTGTTTATTTATTTATTTAATTTTTCATTTAGCTTCATAAGAAATGCTGCTGGAAGCTCCCTGCATGTCTTGAGTTGTTGAAAAGTAAATTAAACATGCTTAAAGGCATTTAAACGAAGTTATGTGTTGGAGTTTGTGTTATTCTACATTTTGACACCAAGATTTTCATTTTACTGCAAATGTATATCGGTTTCAAATATCGGTTATCGGTCTCCTTGATTACTAATAATCGGTATCGGTATCGGCCCTGAAAAAAACCATATCGGTCGATCCCTACTGTGTATCCATTGGGATGAACTGGTATAGAATTGAGTTATTCTATGGAATCAGCCGTCGAACACTCTACAGACACTGACAATATCTGGGAGTCCAGACATTATAATACACAGCACTGTAAAATCAAGCCCTCAACAGAGTTGCGATATACTGATATATTGCAGAACACTCCAAATGCGGGTGAAGCATACATGCTTGGAAGCCTTCGATCATGCAGGATATGAATTCAACGTTGGTGTGTCAGATAGCCTACAGGACGGTGTCATGACATACATTGACGGGTTTATAATGTTCAACGCCTAATCAGTTATGGTAAGTTGGATACTTACATGACTATAGTAGGGTAAATCCTGATGTGTCTTACTTTGCTTACTTTGCAAATGACATTTCTCAAACAAGATTACATCATTTAAAAAATTTAAATAATTACAAATATTTTTCAATGGAAGTCCTTTTTCAAAGCTAAAGCTCTAGCAGTAGCACCAATAACCCATACAGTACTATATTAATTTAGTCAATATCTGGGATTAGTAGATTCCATCCTAAAAACTCAGAATCTACTAACACAAGAAAATATTCAGATCTATAAAACCGTGCGGCACACACCTGTATGCAGTCTTCTCTTTATAAATACCCACCTGTGGTGAATTGTGCACTCGTGTACTCCTCCCAGGGTCCTCACAGTATCCTCCCACAATCATCCATAAATAGTCAATGCTAAATAGCTCATGAATATGCCGACATTGTTAAGCAGCCTTTGTTGGACTATCAATGAGGGAAAGACTGAGACGCCAACTGCAAGAAAGCCGAAAGAGTGCGAGATCGAGGTGCTCATCACTGAGATTGAGCACCATAAAGGTGTACTGTTTGGGGGGTCAGTAGAGGCATCTGTGCCACATTGTGGAGAACCGCACAAGCCCTAATAATCCGGCACATGTTGGAGGAAGAAGCCCAGGTTTCGGGCCAGTGATGAAGACCGGACTTCCACGCCAACACATAATATTCTTCACGATTCTGTAGCTATTGGAGTCTCAAACAGGTTAAAAGAATTCACTGGAGATGATCAGAGTTCGATGCATAGATTTTTATTCTTCAACAGAGACAAAACCTGAGTTGGTTCCGGAACCAGACTGAAGTACAACTGTCTGTGCATGATCTTATATATCCCAAGAACTGGGTGGAGAATACTGACTTTTATGCCCCATTTCCCAAATTTAGCTTTGTTTTGCCAGAAATGATGGTGTCCTAACGCTCATACATGGTCCTTCTAGGTGGCCCTTACACACATGTCCAGGGGGTGTCCAACACACCATCTTTTCATGTCCTGGGTAGATTGGGTATTTTTCCATTACATCATCTACAGGTGGTCTTGGATACTTTCCCTGATCGCCTTCAATATTGCCCTCAATATCACCCTCTTCTGCAGGTGGTTTTTGCGGGCATGTAGGCGGTCGCGTAACCGCTTCATAAGAAAGTCTGGGGACTTGGGGACTGGCCAAAGCCCAATTATTTCAGATTCATAGCTGGATCTGTCTGGTGATCTTCAGCCTCGTTAGTTAAGATTTATGACTGGACATGTCGGAGGGATTCTCAGCCTTATTATTCTGTACTTCATGATCTTCAGGTTACATGCTTAATAACACACAATCTTTATATTTATGCAAACCTAATATATTGATATAAATGATATTACTTTCAAACTTAACATTCTGATATAAATGATATTACTTAATACAGAGCATATACCTCAATGAAAATTGCCACAACACACACCTTAATAATGATAATAATCTTTAGTTAGCACTTTCCAAAACAAAGTTACAAAGTGCTTTAGAAGACAAAATAAAAATGGTAGACAAACTGATTATGAACACAATGATAAAAACAATTTAAAAACAGTTTAAACATTTACAACATTGAGCATAAGGAGCTACATATGAGAGTAAAATATGCTTAGCCCCTCAGTTGTATTTTTGCCCCCTCTGTTTAATCTTTATGTATCTATAGAAAAATATTTCCATAGGTGTATGCTAGAGCGTCCATAGTAGCCTACTGAAACAGAGCGGAGGAGATCGATAGACAGACACGTCACTTAGTTTGGTCTGCTTGCTTTTCGTGGTGGTAAATACAACTTTCATTTCCCCCGTTGTAGAGGGAGAGAGAGAGAGAGATGCAAGCCGCAAACTGCTGTTTCTACGCGCCTCCCCCTGCTGATTTTGACAGAGAATCGTTATCGTTCATAAATTCTCTGCAGTGCTCCGGTCTTATGTGAGTCTCTGATTAATAAATGTATTCTTTGATTTTGAACAGTAGCGTTATGTTGTTATTTAGACTTTCTGAGGGTATTGCATGGTTAAATCAATGAGTTTTATTTCATGAAAAATTGCCCCCTCAGTCACTTCATCCCGGCGCCGGCCCGGTAAAATAATCAATAAAATAAGTTGAGAATGCCTTTGTATAAAAAATAGGTTTTAAGTAGTAACTTAACAGATAAAACAGACCACAAACCCTGTGAAAACACACTTATAAAACTATATTTTTAAGAGGACTGTCTGAAAAACTGCTTTGGGCTCTACGCATGGATGAAAGGATGCATAGAAGTACACACCTTTTACCGCATAGAATTTTTCTATAAATCCTGTACGCACATTTCAACCCCGTTAACGCCACTTTTTTGTGTGTAGCAACCTTTATAAATGAGGCCCCAGGGCATCTGCCAGTGAAAAACTGTTGGGAAGAGACTACATCCCCCAGCATGCCACAACCAGGCGGCCATCTTGCCCCAGTTGAACTGTGTCACAATCAGCCAGGTGGGAACTGATAGTATGACAGATATAAAAAGTGGACTCTGCAGCTTGCACAGGGGAGAGGAGAGCATATGGGCCAGAGAGCAGCCAGGGAGGCTGCTGAAGAGCACACTCATCAATTAACCGTTTGAGATACGTTTGAGTTGGTTGGTTGGTTTGTTTGTATGTATGTAACCTAGTTAAAGGATCTTTTTTGTTTGAACCCTGGCCTCCAGTGTGATCTGTGCCATGAGTGTGCCCTCAGATTGGGCTTGTGGCCCCTTGCTTTTCCCCCACGGTGCCACACCATGTACCTGCATGGCATTTCTTTTGTAACCTGTTTTTTTAGGACCCTAATGGTGTCGAGTTAAGAATTTTTCATGTTGCCAAGGTCAACTAATGGCCCATGGGGTTTGTTTGGCAGCCATCTTGAATTGATGTCCACGCGAGTGACAAAAAAACACAGATTTTCATAACTCCTGAACCAGACAACATGCAAAGACAAATTAACAAACCTTTTCATATAATTGTGACTCCAGGAATCAAATGGAAAGGTCATTGACATGGTAGAACCACTCTTTATTGGTGAAAAACAGGCAAATAACACATTTTAGGCCCATAACAATATAACTTTTGCCATTTTGTTTTGCAATAGTTTCCTGCAAAAGTCAAATGAAACTAGTTCATACTCATATCAGTTGCAAGGTTATTAAATGGTTGCCATGGTAACTACTTATTGTTTACTGGTAACTGCTACTTACACATTTCAAATATTTTACATCTGCTATGTATATATTATCTACCTTTTTTTTTACAACTGGAAATATTTCATGTAACTACATTGATAATATGGATATATAAATAATAAAATGAGGAGTATATTATCAAATTAGCTTACTTGCTAGATAGCTAGCTAACACTAGGTAACGTTAGCTAGCTAACTTAGCAAGTTAGTAAGCAGGCTACCAAAACAGCTGGCCAACAGTTTCATGAAACTAATTTCATGTTGATATTATTCTCTGTAGTGGTAGACTATAAATGCAACAAACCATGAGGAAAAGGGGAAAGAGTAAAAGTGATCAGACTTCTGACGTGTCTGAACCCCCTCAAAAGCCCTACTCCCACACCCTAATGGCGGGTTCAGACTACACGATATCAGGCCGATTATAGCCCGATTCGGCAGACGTAGGGTGTCAGGTTGAGTCGGAAACAACAGGATGCGACAATCGATCGTTTTATGTTGTGTAGTGTGACATAGTGGGTGACAACTGATGCCGCATCTGGGACGCCTCACGACGTCCCAACAAAAGACTAGCATGTTAGAATTTTTTTTTTGCCATCCACAACATGTTCCGTCTCGTCCACGACGTTTGCCAATAGGAGCACCGAGCGCTATAAACAAACAAAGAGAAATGAAGTTGTTGGTGCCGCTAGGTGAAACTATGAAACAGAGGAAAGGTTTGTGGCTAGCCTAGCCAGCTAGCTACATTTAGGTTTCACTGCAGGCTAAAACATCATTATTTTTCACCTCTTTGAAGGATTGACAACCCATACTGTTCTCATCATGCGACCCAAGAACGGGTCCACAGTCATTTTTTCTTTGTTTTTTGCCTTTTCGGAACACAAGGCAGCTAATATCATGCATACCGCTTTGGACGCCATTGTTTGTTTAAATTCTCGTTGCCTAGCACCTGGTGTCCGATGACATCACGCACGTCAGCAAGCGATTATTTGTTGGTGACCAACGTGTAGTCTGTCATGTCTGTTGGCCAAATGTATCACTCTATATTGCCTAATCTGACACAGTGACCATCGTAACAGACAAATATATTGTATAGTCTGATCCCGGCATAAGTGCATCTGATGACTGCTTTACTTGCTTCAAGTCTATAAAAGGTGATCCCAAAGTGCAATTGTCTCATTTACTGATATCTGTGACAGAAGACTAGCTGAGCCAGTTGATTCGCCTTATCGTATGAAGGCTGTTTGTGATCTGCTGCCGGAAACACTAGATGGTGTTGACTTGGAGACAACTGGGTACCATGGGAACTGCTACCTGAACTTCACATCAAAGCTGGATCGACTGAAAAGCTCAACAAGTGCTACTGCAAACCAGCCCTCTGCAACACAGAAGTATTGTGGGGATAATAAAATGTGGGTAACCTGTATAACCCTATGTATGCAATAACCTATACACCGCTGTGCACTTAAGTAGTAAGAATATATCAGCCAATAGTAGGATGTTAATAAAGGCCCGAAAGGCCCAAAATGTTGTGTGTAAATATTGAAAATCATGTGTGTGCGGCCTAGTGTGAGTAGAGAGCAGACAGAGAGTTAGAAATGAATACTGTGTGAAAAGAACAGGAGTAAGACCTTGGCCTTGGAGGAGGAACGTAGAAACTAGGTGGAATCAGGAAGTCTATAATAATCATGAACAACCAGGGATGGGGGCTTTTTCACGGACCTCTGTCAGGTAGCTAACTGGTAACGCCAGTTTAGGGTGGAAAGTGAAAGTGCCCTCTTCCATGGAATTGCATTAATTGTATCTGTCTATCAGTCGTCTTAATAAATCATTTTTATTCATTAAGAAGTATAGAACTAAATTATTTGTGGACGCCTCTTCAATTGGTTAAGGCACAGACTGATGTGCCCGCGAAGCAGCCGAGGCCTTCCAATCCTCGGTTGAATTTCACGCAAACCCCACAGTATTCTCTACCAGCGCTGGTAGACATCTGCACGAGCCCAGTACTTTGAGATGTTGCTGGAGATGTGTGGTCTTATGACGACCCTGAGTTCCCCAAGGCTGGGAAACATTGTGAGCTGGAGTGTGGAGGCAGTCCAGTGCACCATCGCTGCCATCAAGTTTCACCAACACTTTCCAAATGACGGACAAGGAGCGCCTCCGGTGCTCCTGTCTCCCTTGAGGTTGATGTTCTCTGTGCTGAGGCTGTTGGCAAGGCTGCCAAGGAGGCATTCATCCGAGACCGGCTTCAGGGTGGGAGACAAGTTTCTTCGACCCCATCAAGAAGCTAGAAGCTACTGACGATGGAGGCCTGCAACAAGACGGTCAAGCTTACATCCTCAGAGGGAAAGGTAAAGCAATTTATATGTTCTATGCTTTGATATATTCATTTGCACAATGTCCTACCAGAATCACCTGTTTAGCTTAATGCTCTGGTGCATTGGTTGTACTATATGCTTGTCCTTGTGTTGCAGCTCATCCAGTACCAGGAGCAGAGCAACCTGGCCTTACAGCTGCTCGTCAAGTCACAGTTCTGGGAGGAGCCGCTTGATCTTGATGAGCTGATGTGCTACTCCCTCTCACCTGTCCCTCACTCCCTGGGCACTCCTGATGGGTTCTTTGCCAAGACCAACAAAGCCACCATGCTGCACTTCCTCTTGGATGACAAGACAGATGAAGTACCCTACCCCAAGGATGCCATCTTTATCCAAGATGAGAATGCCCTCTTTCATGCCCTCACAAACCTGCCTCATATATTTGGAGCAATCTTCCTGCAGGTCCTGGACCAGATGGTGGCCAAGAAGCACTTCATCTTCTCCACTGACCAGCCTGACTCCATCAAGGCGCAGGAGAGGCTGAGGCGCGGCTTCTCTGAGAAGTTCATAGTGCAGGGTACGGCCACCAGGAAACCCCAGGACTTTAAGCTCTTTCTGGACAATGAGGAGAGCAAGCGGCAGCTCTGCCAGTTGATGCTCAAGGTCTGGGGGAGTGCGAGACAGCTGCTCATCATGGAGGGAACGGCTCATCAGCTAATGGCATCAGATGGAGGAAACTTCAATGAGGTCTTGTGTTATCAGATTGTTTGCCAAGAAAATAAAATGCCATGCCAGGTGTTTTGTGCCATTTCAGGTTCAGGTCACTGAGATCCACGCACAGCCGGGTTGTGCTCTACCTGCATCATGCCATCAAGCTGGGCTTCAAGTCGGCAGTAGTGAGGACCCCGGACACCGACATCTTCTTCATCCTCCTGCATCACGCTGACGCCATCGACCTTGTCATCTACCTTGACACTGGCACGGGCAGGCACAGTCAGCTGGTCAATGTCACAGAGCTGGCCACCTCTCTTGGGCAGCTGTACTGCAGCACCCTGCTCAGCTTCTATGTATTCAGTGGTGAGGACTGTACCAGCGCCTTCAAGGCGGCACCGCTCAAAGATATGAAGATAGAAGATAGAAATATATGGTGTGACAAATCTTAACAAATGGTGTGTGAACAAGATATTGTGATATATAATGTCACTATAATCATATATCTATCTACTATCTAATAGTACTGTCCTTTTTTTAAGTAAAAACAGACGCTATCCTTGTGTTTTCATCAGACCCATTTTAATATATAAAGTTGCATGTTTTATTGAAAATGAGCAGTATACTTGAGCAGCTATTTATGGACTACAAAAATATGACTAGATTGTTTATAAATAATTAAGTAGACTATAATGGAGAGGACAGTAGTGGGCGATTAAAGGTGTGTTATAGATGCTTTGTAGGCTCTCACATAATCACAAAGAATCAGAGTGTAACCTAGATTTGCAAACAACGCAAAGGTAGTATTGTTAATGATATAGATAACATTAAATCTATCAATTGCTCCATTAATTTGATGTGTTTTTCCTAACAGCCACTTTGACATCAATCACAAGTTTGTGAGGTGGAGGTCTTGGCTGTACTGATGGTTTTAGCCAGACTATAATATACCTAGCGTCTACCTAGCCTCGGAGTAGAGAACTTTGGTTTGCCCTCAAGAGTTAGGTGTGATCATGGGATGGAAAATATATATGGTTCCCATTTTATGTTGGAAGGGGGATTGAACAGACTTAGTGTTCCATGTTTACACATTTTGGTAAATGCAATTTGATGGCCTATCTCTAGGCTACACAAAGGTGTTGCGGTTGAACCTAGCCTAATGTTAATGCTAGCTACCGGTAGTTTTATAGGCTGGTACAGTGGTGGCTGGTGACATAGGCGCTGACTACGTGGGTGTCTGGACAAATTGTATTGCAGTTATACTTTGATGCGGGTGATTACTGCAGTCAAGTGAGCCGCGCTTTAAATTCTGTTGCGTGTGTACTGGTGTACGGTATTTTTCAATTACACTGTCGCGCCACTGTCTTTGGGCCAACGATGCGTCTTTACCATAATTACACAATGAGACGCGCAACAAAAAAGTTAAAGCGTGGCTCACTTGGCTGCAGTTGGTAATTTAACTTGATTGGATGATACACATGAAGTATGAGAAATACTAAAATAATGAAGCAGATAGGCAATGCCCACTGAAAAAGAAGTGGGTATACTCCTCTACACTACAGGGCTAACTTGGTCTTTACATGCAGTAAACACAACTAACCAGAGAAAAAACAAATCTTATTTAAAAGCAACGCTTTCTTGTATACTATTTTGCAGTTCCATGAGGGAGAACTTTGTTTTCATTTTACTGAGAGATCGAGGGGTCTCTGAGGAAGCAATTACGTTGATGGAACAGCAAAAGTTAAGGTGTTCTGATGAATATACGATGTGCTGTTGTTGTGCCCTTAAATAGGGGAAAATAGCGAGGGGAGATGGATGAAGAAGTCACACACACAGCTCTCGCCTTCACTCGTCTGTATTGAGTCTCAAATATACACATTACAAATCAAATTCAAACATTTCTTCTGTATGAATACACTTAATCTCAGGACCAGTTTCCACAACTAAATTCTTCTTCTGATGTAAATTATATTTTTAGCTAGTGTACAACATGAACTGTAACTTACATGAAATACATTTACCTTTTTAACATATTTACCTTTTTAACTTATGTAACTTTTTAACTTATGTATTTTAACAGACACCTAAACTGACTTCTTACAGTGATGAAATAATGTTTCTAAGCACCTTACAGAAAGTATCTCAGTAACTCACTTAAATGTAACCAAAGGCGGAACAACAGTCGGACGATATGGTGAAACAATAGCAGTTGGCCAGAAACTCTTCGACAAAATAAAAGTACAAAATTCACCTCTTTCTCTTACAATGAACAACAATGACAAAGTAACAATTATCAAGAACATGTGTCGCTAAGTTTATAGTGCTTTGTGTACGGTAATTACCTTAAATAGGGGGAAATAGCGAGGGGAGATGGATGAAGAAGTCACACACAGCTCTCGCCTTCACTCGTCTGTATTGCGTGAGGTAGAGAAGCGCGATTCCCCCTACTGGAGCCCTGAGGCATTACCAACAGATCAACGCACAATTAACCTAGACAAAACCCTGCATTACCTATTTGTACTACTTATACTCTGGCTGCATATTCTTCACTGTGATAACTTTAGCAACATAACCGAAATAACAATGAAATGATGTGTTATGAAAATAGAATATAAGGACTAGAAATGACATAACTCTGAAAGAAATGAAATGATGTTTTCTGGCAACTTAATTCTTATCTGCCACACTGTCATTATGCATGTTGAATGCGCTTTAGTCATAATGAGTACCCAACATTTACTTTAGCTGGCACTGGTTCTCCACTTTGATTGATCAGTAGTGTAGTGTTTCTGTTGTGTAGTTATGCACCAGACGAACTTACCGACTTACTGAACAGCAACATTAACCGAGGCACAGTTATCTCTGTCTCGCTGACTGACTGTATATCTGTTACTCTACCAGGGGGCGTAGTTCACCGTCAACACATAACATTCCTGTGAACATCACATTACTCCTTATGTAGGGCTTACTCCTACATATTAAACACATTTGAACAACTTTCTTACTGTATGAACATTCTGGTCATATAGAAATATGGTAAATCTGTCTTAACAGCACCTATAAGCACTTCGCCTTCACACTCTAGGCCTGAACACATAACCCATAAAATAAGATGCATGCTAAAGGTGTATGACATATTTTTCTGAAAGAAAATCACTCATATTCTCAAACTTGCTTAAATCAGTCCCTTTTGAGTTCACAACAGTTCAAGTTAGTGCCCATGTCTCTCAACACATGTACTGTATGTGGCTAAGAGATTGTCCACATATTTAACAGTCTATGTGCTACGTATAGTCCTGTAGTTAGATGGGGGGACGTCTGTTGTGCCTTGAAGGGTATCTTGGTGTTTTTGCGATCACAGAGGCATCACTGTACATTCCCACCAGGATCTTGCGGCATTTTTTTCTGATTTTTGCGGCCCAAAATGATTGAATTTGCAGTGGCTTTCATCAAAAATTGCAATGCAATTTGCGATATTTGTCGTGTTATCTTGTGGTAAAACAGCAGGGATTTATGAAAAATTCGAGCCCCTCCATCCTCCCCAAAACATTGTAAACTGCCCACTCTGTTTTTTAAGTTGTTTTTTTAAAGTAGTGTTGTAAATAATTACTTTGATGTATTTTGTATTAAGCAATTTTGATAATGAAAAATGTCAGGCCTGCATAGATATAAAGAGTGTGTTTTGATTAACTATATAACCTGAAGATCATAAGTATAAAGAGTGTTTTGATTAAGCATATAACCTATTAAAAAAAACCAAAAGTAATCATGAAGTTTTAAAGATACAGTTTGAGGCCCTCTCACAAAAGGGGTGACCATGGACAGGCTACACAGGCCTGATTTTGATAAGAAGTACCTAAAAATAGACTGGCGGGGCATGCGCAGGCAGGAGAAGTCCAGGTGGGCGGTACGTACTGTCGAAGGGACAACGTGACCGCCTACATGCCCACAGAGGGGGCCAAGCTTAATATTAAGACCCGCCCAGGGGGCCAAGCTTGATATTAAGACCCGCCCAGGGGGCCAAGTGGAATCGTTATCTTTGCTGACCAAGCTAAAAAAAAACAACTTGCTGAGACTGAGCTGGAGTTGACAAAACTGGGCGTAAAATCGGTATTCTCCACCCAGTTTTTAGGATATACAGTGGTGGCCAAAATTATTAGAACACCCGACAGATCTGAAAATATTGACCTTTTCTTGCCTCCAAAACATGATTTCATTTCATAATGTTCATGAAACATGCAGATGGTTGCTCTGATCACAACAAATATCAGATGAAGTGAGTCCTACTGTTTTTATCCACTTTTAACTTTAATATTTGGTATGTCCACCTTTTGCAGCAATTACAGCAGCACATCTCTCTGGCATAGTGTCAATATATTTCCTGAGAACTTGAACACTAATGTTATCCCATGCCTTCTGCAACTCAAGCCAAAGGCTTTCCTTTGAATGTACAATAGATCTGTCCAGTTTATTGTTCAACTCGCCCCAAATTGTTTTTTGTAAGGAAAATTACGTAAATCTCCTTATGATGGCTCTATTCTATGGTTTATAGAGCATAATGATGACTTTGTATATATTTAATTCGTTTTATGGGTATTTTAAATGGCCAATTGAACAAAAACAACTGAAACCTCTTAAATATGCCAAGTGTTCTAATAATTTTGGCCACCACTGTATAAGATCATGCGCAGACAGCTTTTGTCAGTCTGGTTCTGGAGCCGACTCGGGTTTTGTCTCTGTGAAGAATAAAACTCTATGCATCGAACTCTGATCATCTCCAGTAACTTCTTTGAACCTGTTTGAGACTCTAGTAACTGCTGAAATTTCGGAATCGTGAAGAAGATTAAGTGTTGGCGGGGAGGTCCGGTCTTTCAACACTGGCCTAATACTTGGACCTTTTTCTCCAACATCAGTAGTAGAGTAATCGTCACACATTAATACCTCATACCTATTACACATGAACTCTGTCTAGTGCCTTTCTTTGTCTTTCATTCCTTTTTAATCCTAGTTTTCTTTGCATTATTTTTATTTTTTCCCCTTTAGGCTGCAATGCAGCATATAGCACCTGTTGTAGCACCTGTTTTTTTTAATACCTGCCCAATCCCTTCAATGTTTTGTAATTAATTAATAATATACTGTGGCATGTAGTTATTTGGTCAGTTCTAGTTTTATTGCACCTGCCAGTAGGTGGCGGAGTGAGCGGTTTGTAGTTCATTATACTGGAAGACATCAAAGAAGGCGAGTAGGAGTGGTTGGTCTGTGCCGATAGTCAGGGAATGGTGTGTGTCCGGTGCTACCTTATAGCCAACTTGCATGCTTTACAAAATATTGCTGCAAAGTAATAAAATTAACGTTTTCTACACCGCTAATGCAGTCGCTGTGTAAATGGTGTAACACCATCACATCATTAGTTGACCTGTCGCATTCCCGTCTCGCTCTAATCTGTCCCGGCCTATCAGTGCTGCCAGTTTGACACAGAGAAAAGGAGAGAGAGGTCCGGAGCGGAGAACGACATCTAACTAGTTACCGGCCTGTTAGCAGCAAATCACCTTGAACAGTTTATAAAATAATTAGGCTACACCACGGCACGGCACGGCACGGCACGGCACGGCACGGCACGGCCCGGCCCGTCCAACCGGCCCAAAGACCCACCGGGATTCCTCCCGGTTGTCCCGATTGGCCACTCCGGCATTGTCCTCCTGTGTAACCATATCAAAGGCTCAGGATAACAAGAAAGCAAATGGTGCAAATTGCATATTTAAAATAAAAGAACAACCTCCCGAAACATGTAGGAGTGTTAATGTAACATGTAGGAGTGTTTATGTGGAAGCATTGTGCCAATTTGACCGTTTTATGCGGGAATATTGCGGGGGTTTTGTCAAAATTGCAAGCTCTTGCAAGTATTGCGACAGTTAGTTGAACTTGTGCTAATTCTTGCGATCGCAAGATCACAACATCCTGTAGGGACTGACTGTAATCACAATCATCATCAACAGGATCTGGTGGGATGTCCAATAGCTCTGGAGCCATCTTCTTGAAGAATGAATAATTCCTGACGATGAAGTGTACATTTCTGGCCGCTGTGACCATGGAGCCTTTGACTTTGGTCATAGTGTATGGCTTACTGTTATACAGTGTGGTGAGCTTGTTATGCTAGGGCTGACAATGAAGTACAGTGTCACCTGGAGTGAAAGTGTGTGGTGTAGCATGACGATGAGTCTGCATGAGATTTCATCTTGGCTTTAGCCTTACTGTCCCTTGCTCTCACTTCAGTCTGAACTGTTACTTGCAGTGTGAGTGAATGCAGGAATCTTTGTGTACACCTTGCATTGGAACAACAGTTCAGTAGGTGAGCTTTCTGTTGAGCTGTGAGGTGTGGATTGGTACTCACGTAGGAAGATGTTCAGTTGTTGCATGAATCTTTCAGCTGTAGCGTTGGCTTGAGGCCAAAGTGGTGTGATCCGGCGGTGATGGAATCCTAGATAGTCTGCAAACTGGGAGAACTGGTCACTGTTGAATGGGGGACCATTGTCAGTTTTTACAACTCTGGGGATCCCAAACATGGAGAAAACTTGACCGGAATGACTGTGCTCACTGAGGTTGACCTTACACTCGACAACTGGGTAGCGTGTATAATCATCTATGATGACGAGCAAGTACTCTCCAGTTGGAAGTGGTCCATAGAAGTCTGCACTAATGCTATGCCAGGGAGCTTCTAGCAGAACTGACATTTTTAGTGGCTCGGTATGTGCAACTGGTGTGTTGGCCTGACATGCGAGACAACTGTGTACTACTGCTTCTGCTTTGTGATCAGTATCTGGAAACTAAACTTTGGTTCTGAGTAGTGCTTTAGTTTTGACAATGCCCTGGTGTCCTTCATGGGCTAACTGTAACACTATCTTGTAGGGCAGTGGGAATTATTATTCTAGTGCCCCGCAGTATAATGTCTGATGCATGTGATGTTAGTTCACTGCGAACTTGTCTGAACTGCTTTAATATGTCAGCATGTCGTGACTTGTCAGTTTTGTGCCATGTGTTGTCTCTGATGTGAGCACTGACCTCTTGAAAGATTGGGTCTATAAGTGTCTCTGCTTTGATCTCAGTGAATGTCATGGCTTTAGGTGTTGCATGACTCGCGATGAAGTTCACATACTCTTCTGCTACTTTTGTTGCATGTGTGCTGTCACCTGCCTGAGACGGGATGAGACTGAGACTTGGATCCTTGGTTTATTAACCGAGGCTTATACACGCACTGTCTCGCTGACTGACTGTATATCTGTACCTCTACCAGGTGGCGTAGTTTTCACGGTCAACACATAACATTCCTGTGAACATCACAAGTAGTGTTGGAGGAAGAGAGTCCAGGTCTGGGCCAGTGCAAAAGACTGGACATCCTCGCCAACACTTAATCTTCTTCACAATTCAGTAGTTACTGGAGTCTCACAACAGGTTCAGTGAATTCACTGGAGATGATCAAAGTTCAATGCATAGAGTTATTCTCCAACAGAGACAAAACCCAAGTTGGTTCCGGAACCAGACTGAAGTACAACTGTCTGTGCATGCTCTTATATAGCCCAAGAACTGGGTGGAGAATACTGACTTCGCCGCCCTGTTTTCCCAAATTTAGCTTTTGCTAATGCCCGAATTTGGCCATGTGGGCGGTCTTTGCAGGCTCATTTTACACCATTACATAAGAAAGTCTGGGGTTTTAGGTACTTTCCCACACACCATTATTTAGGATTTATGGCTGGACATGTCCGGGGGATTTTCAGCCTCATTATTTAGGATTTATGGCTGGAGAATTTCCAGCCCATCCTTTTGTACTTTATGATCTTCAGGTTACATGCTTAATAAAACACAATCTTTATATTTATGTAGACTTAACATTTTGACATTGCTTAATACAGAGCATATACCTTAGCTATAATTATTTACAGTAGCATACAGTATAATGTTCTATCTATGGTAGATTATAGGTTGTAGACAACCTATGAATGAACCATTTATATACACTGGCCCCATTGACTATTATTGTGTTAATATGACTGCTAGCCTATGCTGTTTAAAAGGTCCAAAACCAATGGATTTATTCTTATTTTGTTTTTTACTCCATCCTCTCCCTGAGCAGACAAACATGTTTTATTATTTACAATGTATTAGTACAATTTATTCATTGTTAGCATTTAGAAGACAAATATATTTTAGAAAGAAAAAAAAAGAAAAAAAAAAGTTCAAAAAGTCCATAAAAGAAGATCATGGAAGATGCAGAACTGATCAATTACCTGATCAGACAGGATTGCCCTGTTCAATTTTTTCCACAAAGCAAAAGCTGGGTCTTTGAGAAATTGAGGGAGAAACTTAAGCTTAGAAAGGAAAGAAACAAAGTTGAAGAGCCACAAACATCAAAGAAAGCAAGGTGTAGAGCAAGCTCGTGAATTGGGAATCCTCTCCCCAAGGATCTCAAAATGATCTACAAAACTGTCGGCTGCCATTGTCGGTCCTGGCAGGGCAGCCGTGGACATCAAAGCTGCCAGTCTTGCAGGAGTCAAATCAGCTCAAACCCGACTGGCCAGCTAGTCCAGGTCTGCCCAGGATGCATCCTCCGGGACAGGTCGGCCGCCACTGTCGGTCCCACTCTCGCGAGTATTTTGCTGTCCATTCTTTGTGAATAAAAACATGACATTCAGAGTCCACTTTTCTCTTTTTTGGGATAGGGTTTACATCCTATAAAGTATGATTTAACTAAATCGTCCACTTCCATTTTAACAATGAAGCTGCTGCTTGCATTAGGCTACTCTACACTTTTCTCATCATATCACGACTTTATTCTCTTAATATGACATTATTCTCGAAAAATTAGGACTTTATTCTCCTAATATGGCTTTATTCTTGAACGGTTATGACTCTCGTAAAAGTCTGAGATTATTCACGAAATCTTAGATCATTTATTTTTAAACAGTGGCCATAAAATGCCGTCGCAATTAGCTACTCAAAACCAGTGGGAAATATTCAACTTGACAATAAATTATGAACATTTCCAAAACATTTCCAGTTTTGTTTTGAGTTGAACGAGACACTTATGTTCACCTTCAGCAAATGTATGCATTGTATTATCTACAATACAAAAGAGCAGAGGTGGCATAGCTACAGTTTTCTGCAAGTTACATTTATTTTAGCCTAGTTAATTTTCTCACTTCATCTAATTCTTCTCTTTTCAATTAAGTGCCTTGGGTAAGATGAAAGGTGCTCATAAATGATGATTATTCTTCACAATACAAAACTGGAAGAGCAGTTAGACAGTGAAATTTAGTATTTGGATAGTAACATGTTTCTCATTTTTGACTGTATAATTAATTCAGTGCAAAAATAGTCTAGTCCAGGGATGTGTAATCATGTGCCATGGAGGGCCAAGAGTCTGCAAGTTGTCATTCAAACTAAACATTCCAACAGCTAATTTCACCGATTATTCCCGATCTCTGGTTCAAAGTGTGTTAACAAGTGAAATCATATGGTGTAATGATTGGTTGGAATAAAAAAAAAAACAACTCTTGGCCCTCCATGGCACATAATTTGAGACCATCATTTATCGCCTAGCAAAGTAGTGAGCTGCTTTTGTCTGTAACCCCTTTGGGTTCCCAAAAAGGTTTCTTGGGCAGAGAAGTAGTGGGCAGTTTGTATGGAGGAGGAGGAAGGAGGAAATCAAGCGACAACTACACCGTGACCCAAAGATGGAATGTGACATTCCACTGAGCCCCAACACTGACAGGGAACCCAATTGGAAGGAGGTTCAGGAGAGCTGAACATTTTACATTTGCAAACCTCCAATACCATCAGTTGCAGAGAAGCCAGAGAACTGGGAGAACTGCAGAGCCTGGGCTAAGTGTTCACCTGCAGCCTCAAGGACAGTGTGCCTGAGTAGGGCTGGAGCTAAAACCTCCAGGACAGGGGTTCCTTGAGGACTGGATTAAGAACCACTGCTCTAGAGTCTTGGTTGGCATTTGTGGACAGGGCAGGTTTGCCTGGCAGGTTCAAAGCCTGGATTTACCAACAGCCATGCATCATGGGCCTAACAGGAAGCCTCAGCAGCATGACCTTGTATGGCCACGAGACCAAAATCAGTGTGAGGAGTTTGTGGTGACCCACACAAGAGAAGTGATGCAGCACAGGGACTCCAGAAACCCCAAAGTGTTGAGGTGAGGACAGGGAGGATGCAGGAGGCAGTGGAGCAGGCCGAATCATCATGACCACCCTCAGACTAGACAGTCTCCTGTCTGAATCAACCAAGGTGGTCATGACTGAACTCACTGTGCCCTGGGAAGACCGGCTGGAGGCGGCCAACAAAAAGAAACAAGCCAAATACCAGGACCTTGTGGAGCGAGCCAGCCAGCCAGCCAGCCAGCCAGCCAGCCACACACACACACACACACGAAAAACAGTAAAAAGCCCTATCACAACAGACAACCATATAAAAGCCAGCACTTAAATCAAATACAGAAGGAAAACAATAACCCAGGATAAAAAGTCAGGTAAAGAAGTGTACAGAAAATAAATAAAATAACCAACTAATAACGGTAACCAAAGGTAGAGAAACTATGCAAAATAACTACAGGACAAAAACAGCAGTAGCAACAGAGCTCCTCCAGCTGCCAGGATGCCAAAGGAACACTTAGACATGTACAGAGACAACAGCTACAATAAAAACCAGTAAACCACATACCTTCTCTCTTCCTAATCTCCTCCTCAAGACAGTGAGGTGAGCCTACCACTAGCTGCACATGGCTGCCTTTAAATGGGCCCAGCCTAGATAGGAAACACCACATCACCTGTTTGCCATCAGGGTGATTAGGAGGTGTGGCAAAACCTAAAGGAGACAGCTCAACCTGTTACATATGTAAAGTTGTGCTGGCTCTGAGACCAAGAATTTCATTACTGGTACTGATGTTTGCATTGATATCAAGTATACGAAAATAAACTTGAAACTTGAAACAGATGTTTGTTTCAACTTACAAACTATAAACTGGTGAACGTTTTTGCTCACAATTTCTTCTAAATCAGATTGACATCAATACTGTTTCACAATCTTCTGAATGCAATTTAATACATTTTGTAATCACTTTGATAACACATAGAGTTCTGAACATTCTATTCAGGATCAATGTTCAACTATTTATCCACTACTACTAGAGGCATCAGAATTGTTTTAAATTTTTTCCTTTGTTGATTTCACTTCACAAAAAAACAGAAAAACAATTTGAATTTGAATTCAACATTTTCAAGCTGATGCAAGTGCATATATTTTCTTCAGAAAATGCAGGTTTTCCCCACTTTCACTGAATGTGGTTCAATCATATGGGGGCCCAAAAGGGACACTCAATAATCAATTAGTCAATAGATAAATCAATTGATAAATCAATAATCAATCAATAAATAAATAAATAAATGTTCAAATACATGCATAAATAGATAAAACATGGCTGATTAATTTGTCTATTTATTTTTATTTTTATTGTCTATTGTCTATTTAATTTGATAATCAAAAGATAAATTGATAAATGAAAGTATAAATAGATGAACAAATTGAGAAAATAATATTTAATTCACCATTTGATAAATACATTGATTGATTGAAATTACATTTTCGATTGTTGTATTATCTATTAATGCTTTATCTATTGATGGACTGATTATCTATTGAATTACTGTGTCAGGAGGTGGGACCAAAATATTTCCCAGAAGTTACAGAAGCTGTCATTGGGAGAAGGGTCCAACTGCAGACATCACTCTTCAGGTCCCTATAGTTCTGTGAGCCAATGGGGGCTGAGCATGAGTAGTGGGGTTCCGTTGTCACCTCAGCAGTCCACCAAAATCTGTTTCTGAACAATTTTGAGGCGAGAAATAAGCAATCCAGTTGCTGAATCTTCACTCATATTAGATCTACGAGGCCTAATTTAAAAGGTTGTTCCGACTTTTGTAAGGCAACGCCACTACTGCACCGGCACTGCTTTCTTGGCCATGCTTTAAGCTAGTGGGGGACGCCGAAGCAAAGCAGCAAAGCCCCAAATGACTACACATGTAAGTAACGTAGTCTAATACTACTTCATGTCATCAAATATTACAATAACGCTGATAATGTGTTCATATTTGTAGTCAGAATAAACACTTTGTGGTTGAAAATGCATTTACGGATCCGACTGCTGGCCTATTAGCTTACTACTATAATTTCCCATAGAGGTTAGCGAGGTTAGCTAACATTAGCTTGCAGTTTACAATAGGGTTAGTAGTAGGATCCTGATGGAGTCATAGGGTGCCGCTTGCCTGCATTATGTTTGATTTCTATGATCAATGGCACAGCCTGTGACTTATGTTCATCTAAAAATACACTTCTGTAGTGACCCTCAGCTAATGTTAAGCATTGTAATAAGCTGTAGTATACATTTAGGAATTGTACAAGATTCAAGATTCAAGAAGATTCAAGATTCAAGAACTCGTATGAGTGTAATATACTATAAATTATGTGTAGTCATTACCTAAGTGTGTGTGTGTGTGTGTGTGTGTGTGTGTGTGTGTATAAGAGGGGCAGTGTGTGGGTCTTGGTGGGGGCCCTGGTGAGGTCAGAGTTCACAGTCCTGATGGCCTGAGGAAAGACACTCCGTCTTAGTCTCTCTGTTTTGGCAGCATGACTGCGGAGGCGCTTGCCTGACCGCAGCAGCTGAAACAGTTCGTTGTTGGGGTGGTGAGGATCCTTCATGATCCTGCAGGCTCTGGTTCTGCACCTCCTGGTGTACAAGTCCTGCAGGGTGGGGAGTGTAGTACCAATAGTGCGTTCAGCCGAACGCACTACTCTCTGCAGAGCCTTCCTGTCCTGAGCGGAGCTGTTGCCAAACCAGGCAGTGATGCTTCCTGTCAGGATGCTCTCTACAGCTCCAGAGTAGAAGGACTGAAGGATCCTCCGGAGACTTTAAATTTCCTCAGCTGCCTTCCTCACCAGAGTGTCTGTGTGTGTGGACCATGTGAGATCTTCAGTGATGTGGACTCCCAGGTATTTATACCTGCTCACCCTCTCCACAGCGTTCCTAGGTATAAATGCTCAGAAATCCTTTGTCTTTTGATTTAGAAACTTCAAACTTTGTGAAAATAAAGTTAACACATATTTAGGAAAAGTCATAGACTGGGGGGCTCATACTCTTTATTTTAACAGAGATATTTGCAACAGAAAACCCCAAACGGTCTGTGAGACGGCTGTGGCGCTTCTAGTGTTAATCCCCAATGGTGAGTACGTCCTCTGTTGTTGTGTCCTCCTAAAGTCCACAATCAGCTCCTTAGTTTTGGTGACATTCAAGAGGAGGCTGTTGTCCTGGCACCAGAGTGACAGATCAGCACCAGCACCTGGTTGATTATTTATTTATTTCTTGGATTAAGGCAAGTCTAAGATGACTATTCATGTTTTTCAAGGGAAGCAACAGCTTGACAATGCACCTGGAAGTGAAGAGAATGAGGAAAGATGGTCCAAATGTGTGCAAAAACATTGGTATGTTTCTCTTCACCAGTACTGTATTACTCTGTCTCTAGCACCTTCTATGAAAACTGTGCCTATGGCAACACAAATCAGGTTACAGCGTTTTTTCCATAGACAAAAGGTTGCATGAAAATGTTGTAGTCAAGAAAAAAAAACATGTTGGTGACAAATCTTTAGAGCTGTAGAACTGTTTCTATGGATCACTGTAAGAGGACTTTAAACTGTTTTTGTCTTGTAGACCATGGCAAGAGCACATCCTGGGAGAAACAACCTCCACCGGCTGAAAGGGAAAGTAGAGGTACCAAAGGAAGTCGAAGAAAAACTGCTTGAAGCATACGATGAAGAACGTCAGGAATTGATGGAGAATTTTTTTGTTTGAGTTTGAACGTCAAGATGACGTGATTTGCTCATGTCTGAAGTCAGAGACACTGTTGACATTCCTGTGTGCGAAGCTTTAGGAAACATGTAGAAATGAAGATGGGTGTTATGTAATGGTAGAATAAAACTCTTTGGAACCATTAGCCTACCTACTGTGTTGTGAATGTTTTCTCTTTTTGAAGGTGTGCTTGGACCCCTACAATCACCACCTGCACCTACACTGGAATCTGTAATGTTTTAATCTGATAGGTTAATCTGTGGAGCTTCAGAGCTCATACTTATCCCCTGTATTTTGGAATGATTGAAAAGTCACTCATACACACACACATGTATATATATGACCTGGTAATTGACTTCTGAAAGAAAATACAATACTTCCTCCAACAAGCAGGGGGAGAGAGGCCTGAGGAGGTCTGCAGTTGGACCCTTTTGGTCATTGGTCAAAGGTGGTTACAGGAAGGTTACACTTCACACACTGACATATGAACTTGCTCAGTGCTCTGCATGGTCAATGTTAAATTTGAGAGTTCTTCTTGATTTCTCTTGATAAAACGCCAATGGCTGACTTGTCTCGGTTGCTAAGGGAAGCAGCCAACCGTTGTCATGGTGTCAACAGGTGTTATGCTTAACTACAAGCCACCTCCTGACACCCCACCTCCTGACACAGTAGTTCAATAGATAATCAGTCCATCAATAGATAAAGCATCAATAGATAATACAACAATTGAAAATGTAATTATCAGTTTATTTATCAAATGGTGAATTAAATATTATTTTCTCGATTTGTTCATTTATCAATTTATTTTTTGATTATCAAATTGTTGATTCATTTGTCGATTGTTTTATCTATTTATGCATGTATTCGAACATTTATTTATGTATTAATTGATTGATTATTGATTTATCAATTGATTTATCTATTGACCAATTGATTATTGAGTGTCCCTTTTGGGCCCCCATACAATCACTCAATCATTCCAGCAATCACACAATGTTGCTTACTTTCTCTCTACAATTGGTTAGCTACCTAGTTAGCGAGCAGAATTGGGCGGGGGGTGGGGTGGGGGTGATTATTATTGACACTGGAAGGGGGTGGGGGCATATGTTCCTAAGCAGTGTCTCTAATTTGATGATTTTATTTGATTTTGAAGGAGGGATTGTGAAGGCCTAGATCTGAAGGCCTACGTCTCCCTATCCAGTTTGGATGAATGCCATCCCATTTAATATGATCTCTGCACTTCCTGAAAAGCAGAGATGCACCTATACAAATTTTTTAGAACCGATACTTACTTTGTTAAGTATTTTGTTTAGTGGATCTGCCGATCCCAGTACCAATAGCGAGTACTTCTCAATTTAATAGTGTGATCAAATTATGCACTGACCATTATATAACAATCCTCAAATGAAAAAATAATAAAATAGAAAATAGGACACATACTATATTACTAGAGGATACAGCTTCTCCATGTTTTATGTTGTGCAACGCCCATTACATTAAAGTATTTGTATCGGAACAGATTAATTTGCCCAGTCTGAGTACCTGGATCAGTGCCGATCCGATACTTACAGATACTATTGGTGCACCTGTAGTAAAATAATTATCATTGCTTTGCTGTATTCTACTTTATGCACTTTGATGTATTTTGTATTAAGCAATTTTATAATGGAAAAATGTCAGGCTGACAGATACAAAAAGAGTGTTTTGATTAACTATATAACCCTCGTAAGTATATAAAGTGTGTTTTGATTAACTATATAACCCTCATAAGTATATAAAGTGTGTTTTGATTGAAACGTGTAACCTACAAGAAAACCCCAAATAATCATAAAGGTTTGAAAGATGCAGGTTGAGGCCCTCTCATGAGAGGGGAGAATAGAGACAGGCTACACAGGCCTGATCAGGAAAAAAGTACCTACAAATAGACTGGCAGGGCATGCGCAGACAGGAGAAGTCCAGGGGGAGGTACTGCCCACAGAGCTCCGCCCAGGGGGCCAAGCTAATATCAAGACCCGCCCAGGGGGCCAAGCTTAATATTAAGACCTGCCCAGGAAAACCAAAACGTAGCATTAAGACCAAGAAAAACCAAAATTTGATATTACAAAGCTAGGTATAATGCCAAGGCGATAGCAAAGTGGTGCGCGATGGTTATCTTTGCTGATGCTCGCAGTTTGGGTTTGGGGGATATGCCCATATAAGGTTGGTGGACTCATTATTTCTGCTGATCAAGCAAAAAAATACTTGCTGACATTGAGCTAACGTTGCCAGAATGGGGCGTAAATCGGTATTCTCCACCCAGAATTTGTGATATATAAGATCATGCACATACAGCTTTTGTTCGGATTTGATTCCGGAACCAACCCGGGTTTTGTGTCTGTGAAGAATAAAACTCTATGCATCGAACTCTGATCATCTCCAGTGATTTATTTTTAACCTGTTTGAGACTTTAGTAACTGTTGAACTTTCGGAATCGTGAAGAAGATTAAGTGTTGGTGGGGAGGTCCGGTCTTTCGACACTGGCCTGATACTTGGACCTTTTTCTCCAACTACACACCTCTACAGAAAAGGTTGAAATTGTCAATACAATTTACCTCGTGAACAGCACAGGCTTATGCAAGCCATGTATTAACGCTGAGTAACCTGCTGAAATATCCAACTCTGTTGAATGTTGGAATTGAGTTTGAGATTAATTTCTGTATAGAAAGCTTTCCAAGTAGTTCCAACATGTAGGAGAAGTCCTTTTTTAATAGTTCAGACCCATGTTTATTCTTAGGGAGAATGTTGTATGATCCTGCATGAACAACAATCCTCTTTACATGGGGTTTGGCGGAAAGGATCTGTGATATCTGCTTTGTTACCCGTTTGACTGTTGCATTGGGGATGAAACCAATCTACCATCTTGCTCTTAATGTTTCTGCTTATTGAGTCTCCAATACGTATATTGTGAGTACCAGCAGGCTGTGTTGTCCTCACTAACGTGGCCTGTGTTAGAGGGCTGCCTATTAGTGTTAGCATTAGCTCTGTGGCTAACAACAGTAGGCTGGTTCATATGCCCAGAATTAGCTGTGGGGCTAACAGCAGTAGGCCAATTTGTCTGCATA
This sequence comes from Hoplostethus mediterraneus, assembly GCA_034670385.1. Taxonomy (NCBI): domain Eukaryota; kingdom Metazoa; phylum Chordata; class Actinopteri; order Trachichthyiformes; family Trachichthyidae; genus Hoplostethus; species Hoplostethus mediterraneus. The sequence goes on from JAXDDW010000083.1 coordinate 709,414, forward strand.
GCAGTGCTGGTGTTAGGGTTGGATTATGTTCACTCCGTATCTCAAACCTGTTACCAAGTCATAATTCTCTAGGTGGAGGGCACTGAGGTCCCTTCTTGATGTTTTTATGATGATGCCCCGGTTTACGGCATCTGTCCAGGACAAGTAAGTTAATACACACATTTTTATACATTTTTCGAACCTCAGTGTGTGCCAGTGGGTGATGTCCATATCCTGTTACAGTTAGGGCTGGCCGGTATTTGTTAATCTTGAATCCAAATTGGTTCATCCCTCATTATCTTATCTCATATTATAATTTCCTAATTACCATGTATAATCAGCCCCCCCAGTACATGACCGTTTTTTCCATGTACTCTACAAGTTATCATGACCAGGTTTTAGGACAAGGGGTTTCCCAGGGCTGCACACTGAGCCCCCCTCCCTGTTTCTGAATCCTGCTGCACAGTAATACAAGTGCCCCCACACACCAACTGTTTCTTTTCGGCACAGCTGCACAGATAAGGTATGTTATGTCCTCTCATAGTGGTGATCCCCAACTTTAGGTTACGTGAAACAGCATCGTTCAGCATATCCCAGCTTCTTCTCAGAACCAGTGTTCTACAACATTCTCCCAGAAACAGGGCTGTTTATCTTATCTCTTGTTGCTCATAACATCTTTAGCTAAATGCCTTGTTTATTGTTTCATCCTCTCCCAGTACTCTTTCACCTGCACTACTTCTCTGACCACCGATATATCTCTCCAACTTACAATGTCACACATGGGTAAAAGGTAACCTGATTAAACATATAAATCAATCCTTAAAGTGAATAAGAACATACCCTGATTACTGGGTTAATCATAGTATTTATTGAAAGTGTGATTAGGCATAATTAATAGTGGTGTTGATCCAGTGGTTACTACATCCCTGAACCTAAATGAAAATATAGTAAGTATAGGTTAGATCACAGTCTGACTGTTGTTCCATGTCAAAAAATCTCCAACATTAGCAGCTCTGCTAATCCAGTGTGCTGAATCATCAGTGGGTGCAGGTTGAAACCCCCCTTTCCTCCACATTTGGGTTGAGCCAAGTCAGGGTGTCGGCCAAATCAGTGGCGTTGGTCATAGTCACAGATGAATGGATAGGTTTGGTTGTTGTATCCGTCGGGGGAAGGTCATTAGCCACATTTGCGGTCATCACACTGACTAAATAAATCTAATAGCAAACTCTCTTGAAGTACATGGGCTCTTAAACATTCAGCCCCTGCTGCTGAGTGAGAAGATGAGGAGGATGCAGGTCAAAGTACCTTGGTTTCCTGGGTGACTGACTACCTGACTGGCAGACCATAATTTGTGCGGCTACAGAGCTGTGTCAGATCATTACATTACATTACATTACAGTCATTTAGCAGACGCTTTTATCCAAAGCGACTTACAATAAGTGCATTCAACAAAGGTAGGTAAGAAAACTACTAGTCACCAGAAATCATAAGTGCATTTCCTTCCTAAACAAGCAACTAAGAGCATAACTAGTGTTAATGTAAGAGTGCAATAAGTTAGCAACCTACTTATCTTAACAAATGAGACAAATAGAGAATTGAATAAAACAAGAGCTAAGACAAATAAGGTGAACCCAATAAACAAGAGCTAAGACAAATAAGTGTGTCCAAGAGCTAGTAAACAAGAGCTAAGACAAATAAGTGTATCCAAGTGCCAGTAAACAAGAGCTCAGGCACATAAGTGACGACAAGTAGTCCTGGCTAGGAGGAAGGGTCAGGGTAGTGTCTCCTGAAGAGGTGGGTTTTCAGCCTGCGGCGAAAGATGGGCAGCGACTCTGCTGTCCTGACATCAGTGGGGAGTTCATTCCACCACTGCGGGGCCAGGACAGAGAAAAGCCGTGACCGTGTAGATCGGCCGCAGGGCCCTCTGAGCGACGGGGCAACCAGTCGCCTCGAGGCAGCAGTGAACAAGACAGGGGCCCCACTGGGGACCTTCCTGTTCACCCTCTACACCTCTTACTTAAGATACAACTCTGAAACAATAGTAGGGGTGCATCAGGGGAGGATCAGTAGGAGGAGTACAGAGGCCTGGTGGAGGACTTTGTGGTGTGGTGCTAGCAGAACTACCAGCTCAACGTCTGTATGCTGTGATGGACCAGGCCCACAGCACCCACGACCCCAACAGCGCCACCTGGGAGTAGTGGTGGACCACACCTATTTCCACAGGGAGATCCTGGGAGACTGGGGAACACGCAGCTGTTCCCCATCAGCAATCAGGCCAGGGAGCAGGCCTTTAAAAACACACAGCACGCCTCCGGAGGCAGAGAGGAAGGTGGTTGCAGGACGGAGGCAAACCAAATCTCTACAAGACGGTAAGGAGTGGAAGAGAGGAGAGGAGACTGATTGACGGAAGAACTGGCTGATTGATCTGTGTGTGACCCCCCAGAACGGATAGACCATGACGGACCCCGAACCCTCCTCTAACTCCCACCCCCTCTCCTCTCCCTCTGCCCAAACAGGCTCCCCAGACCCCAGGCTCCCCGAACCGGCAAGAACAGCTACCCCAAGGCCGGATCACAACCCCCTTCACTCCCTCCCCCAACTGTCTCCAATAAAAATACGTGCTACTACAGAACAGTGTCGTCTCCTTTCCCTGCAGCCTGTCACAATGCCTATAAGAGGAGAGTAGTTGATGCCTTTAGATGATGCCTTTATCTAATGCATCATCTGGGGCTAAGGGGGGCCTATATAAACCAATTACAATAAGTGTGTTAATAAGTCCAGTTTTGAAAAAATGAATTCAAAGTATTTAGGCACCTAGATGGTATCTAATACTGTAACAGAGTAACAAGATGTAATATAGACAGCTACACCACCTCCCTTGCCCGCTCTGTCTGCCATTTATATATTAAACCCATTTATAGACACAGCCCAGTTCTCAACACTTTCTTTCAACCAGGTTTCAGTGAGATCAAAGATGTCAGGATCCCTTTGAGATGCAAGAATATTTACATGGTCAAGTGTCTGAGCAAGCTTCTAATATTTACATGTAAAACAAAAATCCTTTCTGGATTTAAATACATGTGGGTTATGATGATGCAAACAGATTGTTTATTATTATCGCCCACCCTCTGTACAACACTTGGGACAAAAGACACTTCCATTTAGCCAGTCTGGGGATGACAGATTGTGTCATTCCCTCCCAGTTCTATTTCTTCCAGCCCTCCAAACCCAGGTACACTCCAAGGACCCTAAACCCTACTTTACCCCACTGCAACCCTCCTGGCAGCTGAGGAACTAAAGCCCACCTCCATGCTACATGTAATATAGCCTCACTTTTCCCCTAGTTAACATTAGCTGAAGAAGCTCTCTCATAAGAATGCAGGCTAACCTCTAAGGTTTGTACAGTACTGATTTTTTATATTTAAAATGTCATCTAAATTTGGTTTTAGATGTTAATTTTTTTGTTTTCTGCATTAGTGTTTTACATTACTGCTCTTCATAGTATTCTTCTTGACATTCATAAACTTCATTTCATTATTTTTAAAGTATCTTTGCTTTACAGAATTGTGCAGACTTTTGCACAGTACTGTACATGTCCTCCTCGAGGACTAGTAGAAGTTTGATGGTCATTGTGTATAGCTGGCCTGAAAGCGGGCACCTCTGCCTAATGGCCTTGGTATGAATACTATGAGAGTCTGGTACAAAGTACAAGCACACTTAGACACAGTGTCAAATATATCATGCTTTACACCAATATGGAGAAACCGTAGATTTTCTCCAGGCAGAGGTGACCCTGGCTTTAAACTCTGGGCAGAGAGGGATTAGCAAAGTTATGGATATGTATAATGACAATGATCTACTTTATAGTTTTGAAGATTTGCAAAGAATTTACAATATCCCTTCCCAACACTTCTTCAAATACCTACAAATTAGGAGTTACATTTTAACAGCACTTAAACAGTCCCCTGGTAGACCCCCTCTGTCTAGCCTTGAAAGGGATACTAGATTATCATCAAGGTCATGGCCAGGTTTCCCTTTTGTATAAAATGATTGTAGAGGAGGGGAAGATGGCGGACCACGGTACGGAGTAGACGTGTTGTCGGGAGCTCCACCTTCACACAATTAATTCACCTCACCCGAAAGATTTTGACTTAATTTTCTGCAGTCTTAGAGTGAATCCCAATTCACCCCTTGGCCCTACCCCTCCGTTTTGCGCGTTCACGTGAAGGGGTAGGGCTGTCCCAATACTCTATTTTCCAAGGGGTAGGGCCAAGCCGAAGGGGTTTGTAGCCCTTCAAACGGAGATTTTTCAGAGGTACACTTCAAACCAAGGGCTACCCAGAATGCCCTGCGAATCTCTGGAAGTAACAGGAAGATCATGGGGACCGCTACGCTACCATCCGAAGTGAACCACAAATGTAGTATTTTCTTCGTTACTAAAGATTTAAAAAATATTCCAACCGTGGTATTATCTTAGTTTAATGTCGTTTCAATGTATTATGGACCGTTTCTTCATAACAAGCATAACAAAAAAAACGCTAATATGCCGATGTCTCTACTTCGTTAGTTAGTTACGTTACAACATTGTTTTAGGCTGATTTGTGCATGACAATCCCGCATTTTGACATATTTACATGTCGCATTTCCCCCCTTTCATGGTATATGATGAAATATAACTAAAGTCCAGCAGCGAAGTTGCTGCACTTGTTACGGCTCCTCTAATATCAGTGCAGACTGGCAGGGTAACGTTAGGAGCGGCTTGCTAGACTACAGAGCACCGCTAACGCTATTCTGTCAAGAAGTGGACTGGTAATGAAGCAGTGGTCTTTTTTATTTGATGACTTGTTTGATCGATTGGTAGCGTGAAACGTATAAGTTGTGAACGAATCGCGAGCGTCCATGCTTTTCTATCTCCATCAGATGAACGGCAAATGTCACTGTGATAATACCATTGTTGCCATAGTAATCTCTGACAACAATCTCGTCCCGTCTGCTTATCGATGACGTACCAGCGTCGAAGTGCGATCCCAATACTTAGGGAGATATTTTCTAGCCCTACCCCTTGGCCCTCGGTAGCGAGGGCCAAGGGGTAGGGCCAAGCCGAAGCCATAGGGGTACAAATAAGGATTGGGATAGGGCCTTAAGCTGAGCAGTAGCGATATAGACAAAATGTCAAGAAAAGGCAAGGGGCTCAGACTTGGAAAAAAACCTCTTCGGAGAAGATTATGTCGAAAATTATGCTGAGACGGAGACCATTGAAGAGGCAGATGCTATGGCAGCTAGCGCTGTTGCTGCTAGCGCTAGAGCCCCGACTACAAACGAAGATGTTTTAGCAGCAATACATAAAATGAAAAGCGCCGTGGATGAGAGGTTTGACGAGCTTAAAGTGTCCCTTTCCAGCCTTAATTCGGCTTTGTCAGTCGTCAGCGAGCATGTGTCTTCAACCGAGGCTGCCGTGGAATCGCACGAGAAACGACTGGACGAGCTGGAGAGGCGACACGAGAGCCTAGCATCCCAGTGTAAGATACAGGAGGCTAAGCTAGACGATCTGGAGGCTCGCTCTCGCAGACAAAATATTCGCATTATCGGGATAAAAGAGAAAGCTGAGAATGGCAGGCCAACCGAGTTTGTCACCAAGTTGTTACCACAGCTGCTGGGAGAGGAGCATTTTGATCGACCCGTGGATGTGGACCGAGCCCACAGAATCGCAGCGCCAGCTAAAGACGGGAAACCGAGAGCTATCATCGCCAGGCTGCACTGCTTCCAGGTAAAGGAGCTGGTATTGAGGCTTGCGAGGGAGAAGGCACAGCTGCGGTACGACGGGCGTCCTGTGTTCATCTTTCCTGACCTAACGTCTGCGACCATGAAGAAACGGATGGCCTTTCAGCACATCAGGGAGAAGTGCAGAGTCAGGAAAATACGGTGCGGTTTCAGGCATCCAGCTAGGTTCGTGGTCACGGCGAACGACAACACGGGCACGTTTGACACCCCGGCCGAAGCCGAAAGATTCCTGAGTCGAGAGGCGCAGGACTGGGGCACAGACATCAGGTCCGGCCGGGAAGTGGACTGACTTTTGACTGTTGAAACGCCATTGACAGTGTGAACTGGGTGAGGTTAAATGTGTTTTCATTACATTATTATTCACTCGTGAGGTGGAGTCCTCCCTTGAGTGGAGGGAGGTGAGTAGTTATATGCTAACGTGGGCCTTTATTTGGCGCCAACGTTTAGCCTTGACTTCGTGTTTGGGCTATGGAAGCGCCGCTCGTGGGGTGTGTTTTCCCTCGGTAGTGTGTTCGTGTGTTTGGTTTAATGTTCTCTTTTTCTCAGCACATGTATCTTTTTCGTTTATTGCATATTCCTTTTTGCCATGGTCATGTTACATTGTAAGTATAACGTAAGCCAAGTAAGCACGGTGATGTTACATTAGTCAGCTGGAATGTAAGGGGGATGAATACCCCACTCAAGAGAGGAAAAGTGTACGCGCATTTACGTACACTCAAAGCTGAAATCTGTTTCCTTCAAGAAACACATATTAAAAAAACAGCAGCAAAAATATTATGTCCTTCATGGGCATCACATGTCTTCCAATCAAATTTCAGTACAAAAACGAGAGGAGTTGCGATCCTTATTAAGAAAAAAATACCTTTTGTGCATACACAAACTATTTCTGATAACAGAGGCAGATACTTATTGGTTAGAGGGGAGCTAAACTCAGTACCAGTAACTTTGATAAATGTGTATGGGCCCAATTTTGATGATCCTGTTTTTTTTCTGAATCTTTTCAATAATGTGTCTAGTACGTCAAACACAAACATAATCTTAGGTGGAGATCTTAATTGTGTTTTGGATCCTGTTCTTGATAGGCAACATTCTCAAATGATTCCATCTAAGAGCAGTATAACCCTCAGTAATCTTATACAGTCTCATAATCTGGTGGATATTTGGAGGCTTCTTAACCCCACAGGGAGAGATTTCTCCTATTTTTCAGCAGTTCATAAGTCTTACTCGAGGATCAATTATGCAGATCATGCCCCAGTCTCTTCAAAGCTTAAATTGAATCATAAACGAGGAGAATTCAACTGGCGCCGAAATAACACTGTCATGGTCCCAGCCCTTACCTCTGAGTTTCCTCTTGTTTTTACCTCCCCTGTTTGTCTCTGTCTGTCTCTTGTGGTTGTGTGTGTGTGTGTGTGTCCTGGGCGTGGCTCGCTCGCCCAGCCCTACCTCTCCTCCACACCTGGCTTGCATCAACCCATCAAACCCTGCTGTATATAACCCCCGGCTTCCCACCCACTCATCGCCAGATTGTTCAGCTATCTCCAGTGGTAGAAACCCTCTTGGTCCTTTGTATCTACAGTATCCTGAATTCCTGTGAAGTTCATGTTTAACTGTTTTTGTCCTTGTCTACAGCGTTCCCCTGTGTGCCTCCTTCCCTGTGTCTCCTCGTCTGCCTGCTCCAGCCCAGCCTGCTCCCCGGCTCCCTGTCCTCCCTCCGGTCTCTCCCGTCCCTGCCTCACCTGCCTGCCTCCCCTCCAACCTGCCTCCTCCGCCCCGGCCTCACCACTACCCCGGTTTCCCCCAGCCTGACCACCATACCCCTCGTCTCACTAACCTGCTCTTCCTCTGTCCCCATTAAAACCTGTTTTCCCTACTCCTGTCTCAGCGGTCTGCATTTGGGTCCAGACACCCCCGGAACCCTAACATAACAATCTGGCCAACATGGACCCAGCGGACTGCGAGGCCTTGAAGAACGCCATCACCCACCAGGGCCAGTGCCTGGGCCAGCACGAGCAGGCCCTACAACGGATAATGGGGCAGCTCCAGGAGATCTCCTCCTTGCTGGTTTCTCTCCGCCCAGGTTCCGTTGGCGTTCCGGACCCTTCCCCACCTCATGCCGCAACCCCCCCGGACCCTCCTACCCTCTCGGAGCCGCACGTACCACACCCCGCCAAGTATTCTGGCAATCCGGACACCTGCCGTGAGTTTTTAACGCAGTGCCAACTGACTTTTAATGCCCAACCGTTCCGCTACCGTAGCGAAGCTGCCAAACTTGCCTTCATCGTTAATTTGTTGGAGGGCTCCCCTCTAAGTGTGTACAATGCTCTCTACGAGCAGGGTTCCTCCCTGGCCCACTCGTTCACTGCCTTTTCTTTTGAGTTAAAGCGCTTGAATGACTTTCCCATTAGGGGCCCGCAAACGGGACAACTTTTACTGAGATTACAACAGGAGAAACTCACCGTCAGAGAATACGTGGGGAAGTTCCGCAGCCTAGCCGTTGAATCCGGCTGGAACGATGCCGCTCTCCTCTCCGCGTTCCAGAGCGGACTCCACCGGGACGTGCGGCGTGAAGTGGCGCTCCGGGGGGACGCGGGAACCCTGGACGAGGCTGTCCTGCTCGCGATCCGGGTATCCGATCTGGAGGCGCAGTGGCGGGTCGAGCCCAGTCTTCCCCGGGGTTCGATGCGTCCGGGAGGTAACAGCGTTGCCAGTTCTGCTTCCACCGCGGCCCCCGAACCCATGCAGCTGGACCGAACTCGCCTCTCTCCAGCCGAGCGCCGCCGGAGAATGGACTCGGGAGCTTGCCTCTACTGCGGCCAGGAGGGCCACTTCCTCTCCGGTTGTCCTCTCCGGCCAAAAGGGGAGGCTCGTCGGTGACTGCGGGGTCCCTGATGAGCCAAACCACAGCCCGTTCCTCAGCCCCGCAGTCCGGCGTTCACCTCCACGCCTCCCTCCTCTGGTCTCATGAAGAGCTCCCGGTACGAGCGTTGGTTGACTCCGGAGCAGACGCCAGCTTCATAGATGCCGCGCTGGTTTCCCAGGCCGGGATCCCCACCAAGCCACTCCCTTCCCCGCTGGATGTGAACGCGCTGGACGGAAAACTCCTGGCCCGCGTCACCCATCGTTCGGCGCGGGATCCAGCTGCGCTCCTCCGGGCCGTAGCCCTCCCAGTCCACCAGGTACTGGAAGCCCCGACCTCGACGGCGAATGTCCATTATACTTTTCACGGTGTATGCTGGGTGGTTGTCGATGATCCGGGGGGGTGGAGGGGAGTCGGAAGGAGGGCACAAAGGGCTGGAGGACACAGGTTTGAGTAGAGACACGTGGAAAGTGGGATGTACCTTTAGTGATGGTGGCAGCTTGAGCCTTACCGCAGCGGGATTTATGATTTTCTCAATTACGTAGGGTCCCACGTACCGGGGGGCCAACTTCCGGGACTCCACCTGCAATGGTAGGTCCCGGGAGGAGAGCCATACTTCCTGCCCCGGTTGGTATGCGGGTGCAGGGGTCCGGCGGCGGTCGGCAAGACGCTGGTTCCGGGCGGTTGAGCGGGTCAGCGCCGCCCGTGCGGTCCTCCACACCCGGCGGCAGCGTCGGAGGTGGGCCTGAACCGACGGCACCGCCAGTTCCTCCTCCTGGGCGGGAAACAGAGGGGGTTGGTAGCCCAGGGAGGCTTGAAACGGAGACATACCTGTGGCCGTACTGGTTAGGGAGTTGTGGGCGTACTCCACCCAGGGTAGGTGAGAGCTCCAGGAGGAGGGGTGGCGAGCAGATTTATACATAAATACTAACGACACTGGCGAAGTTGACAATTCCACGCTTTGGGAGGCTAAAGGCTGTTCTTAGGGGCCACATTATTTCCTATGAAGCAGCAGAGAGAAGAAAATCTAAAGAAAAGTTAACTGAAATAGATAAACAACTGTCTGATCTAGAAGCACTATACAAGGAAAGTAATAAACCTGAGACATTAAGGAAGATCACTGCATTAAAGTATGATTATAATTCTATACTGTCCAAGAATGTTTCACGTTTGCTGGCCCAAGTAAGACAAAAGTATTTTGAGTTCGGTGATAAACCCCAGAGATTACTTGCCTGCCAGTTAAGGCAATCTCAGGCCTCCAGGGCCATACATTCTATCAGGACGAATGACGGGGCTCTTTTGAAAATTAATTTGAAATTATTATTTTTTTTTTTTTAAACTAGCAAAACACTTATTAATTAAAATTAATAAGTGTTTTGCTAGTTTTTATGAGTGTGTCTATCGGTCACAGGGTGAACCTGATCCTGGAGCAATGGAGGATTTTTTTGAGAATCTGGGATTGCCTAGATTATCGGGAGAATCTTCTTCCTCACTAGATGCAGATATTAATTTGAACGAGATAAAATAAGTGAGCTCCTCTCTCCCCAACAATAAGGCAGCAGGACCTGATGGCTTTAGTATTGAATTTTTCAAGGTATTCAGCTCTAAACTATCGCCTCTCATACTACGTATGTTAAATCACTCGATGCTGAGCTCTAGGTTACCTCCAACTCTATATAAGCCTAATATTTCACTTATTCCCAAACCTGGTCGTGACCCTAACTTGGTCTCCTCATATCGTCCTATTTCTTTGCTGCCTATTGAAACCAAAATCCTAGGGAAAATCTTAGCTAACAGATTAAAAGAGCACATTTGTTCTATTATCCATCCCGACCAAACTGGTTTTATGCCAGGCAGACATATGTATTTCAACTTACGCCGCTTATTCCATGTTTTGTTTACAGAACATACAAAGGAGGCTGTAGTGATCTCTTTAGATGCGCAGCGCGCATTTGACCAGGTGGAGTGGCCCTATATGCTGTTTACGTTGGAAAAATTTGGATTTGGACCTTCCTTTATGAAGTGGATTGAGCTCATCTATTCACATCCTACTGCCTCTGTTATTACCAACCAAAATATCTCATGCCCTTTTGCAATTAATCGTGGGACCCGTCAGGGGTGTCCCCTCTCTCCTTTTTTGTTCTCTATAATTATTGAACCACTAGCTACCAGTATCAGAAAAAGCCGTTTAATATCTCCTATTGACATGAATGGACAAGAACATCATATTTCGCTATATGCGGATGATATTCTTTTGTTCATTTCTCGTCCTCAAACATCAATACCTCATCTTTTAACATTAATTAGTAACTTTGGCAAACTCTCTGGATTTTCTGTGAACTGGGACAAAAGTGAAATTATGCCAATTTCTGAGGAAGTTGATATAACGTATATACAGTCCACTCCCTTTAAAAAGGCTTTTGAGGATTTTTCATATCTTGGTGTAACTGTGACAAAAAATCCCGAGGACCTCTTACGGAAGAATTGGCATAACAAGATTGAGCAATTTAAGCAGGGTATACATTTTTGGAAGACTCTTCCTATTTCTCTAGCAGGAAAGATAAATGCAATTAATATGATTGTATTGCCACGTTTCTTACATCTCTTTCAGTCTATTCCATGTTTTATCCCCCAGTCTTACTTTAAACAATTGGATTCAATTATTATACCTTTTATCTGGAACTACAAAGCCATTAGGATTTTCAAAAAACATCTATGTAAACCTAAAAATGCTGGAGGCTTTGCTCTACCGAATTTCAAAATGAATTACTGGGCGGCTCATCTGTCTATACTTGCTTGGTGGAGAAGAGGCCCCCCCTCTTCATCATATTGTTGCCCTGCGTGGCTACGTATAGAACGATCACTTTGTAAAAAGACCTCCTTGCTAGCACTGCTCAACAGCCCCACCAAAGTCAAGAAGCCATATTGCAGTAACAGCTTTGTAATTAATGGCACTATACGCATATGGGAACAGATAAAAATGCATATCAAGGCCCCAAATATATACATTGACACTCCAATTTGTGAAAATCATGCTTTTACACCTGGCCTGAACGATATAGTTTTCTCTGCTTGGAAACAGAGGGGCATTAGTAACGTGGGTGATTTGTATATTGAAGGGAATTTTGCCTCATTTACACACCTACAAACCATTTATAATATTTCTGCCTCAAGCTTTTTCAGATATTTACAGATAAGAGATTTTGTTAAGAAAAATATACCAAAATTTGAAGTTCTGAACAAACATGATATTCTCGAGGCAATGAATAAATTTGACCCGGCCACACGTGGGGCGGTTTCCCTTTTTAATCGAATCCTTCATAAGAGAGCTCTGCTGAGTACGGAGGTTTTTAAAAAGGCATGGGCAGACGAGTTGAATATGGAGTTGAGTGACGAGAATTGGGAGGAATGTCTACGTAATGTATATAAATGTTCAGTTAACGTGAGACACAACCTTATACAATTTAAAACATTACACAGACTCCACTATTCACAGGAGAAGCTACACAGATTTTACTCTACTGTTTCACCCATGTGTAATCGATGCAAATCCATGATAGGTAATCTTGCACATTCCTTCTGGTTATGCAGTAAAAAAGCGGTTCTGGGAGCTACAAATGTACTTTCTTCTACCAACAAATATGAGAAGAAGGCTATTCAATTTGGGATGGTGATTGCGAAAAAACTGATTTTACATATGTGGAAAATGGACTTTGTGCCGACATTTGACTTGTGGCTGGGAGAAATGTCCAACACACTACATCTTGAGAGACTGAGGCTTTGTAATGAAGATAGAGGAGAGGTATTTGATAAGACATGGGACCCTGTACTGAGATACCTTAAGGGGCAAGACCTACAAACTTAATGCTTCACTGTGCACAGATGTATATGAGTTTACGTATACTTCATTTTATTCATTTATTTATTCATAGATGTTTTCCTTTTGTCATTTGCCTTATTGTCTAACTATGACCATGGACTGATACCATAATTTCTAGATGTGCTATGTTCTGTATGTTGTATCTTTCTTTCCTATGTTCTTTTCTTTTTGTTTCTGTCTTTTGAAAAATAATAAACATATTTGAAAAAAAAAGAAAAAAAAAGATTGTAGATAAGTCTAAAGAATCCTCAAACAACAGATTGGCTTGGTCTAGCGACTTAGATGTAGAAATTTCTGAAGATGACTGGAAGAGAGTTTGCCAAGACGCACAAAGCCAGACTCAACACCAGATTTAAACTGATACAAGTTACATCGCTTTGATAATAATAACCCTGATTTATGTATTAAATGTGGCCAAGAAGTAGGCACATTATTCCACTGCCTGTGAAGCTGCCCAAAAATGTTACAAATCTGCGAAAAGGTCGTGATGTTATCTTTGTTAGGTTGCTTGTCAGCCCTCGGGTACTTGGACTACTTCCTCCTGAAATAAGACTGTCAGATGCAAATAAAAAGAGTAATTTTATGTTCACTTCAGGCTAAACACTGTATCGCAACTGCCTGGAAAAATACTGAGACACCCACAGTTGGACATTGGTTTAAAAGTCTTTCCAATTGTTTAGCCATGGAAAAACTGACTTACAATACAGAGCTTCTTTAAAATATGGGGACAATTTATTAAATATCTTGAAATTCATCTACCAAGATGTTCGCTGAGTACTTAAAAAAGATATGTCGTAATGTATAAATCTAATAATAATACATTATAATAATGTAATATTATTCAGCATGACTGCTACAGAATAATTGTTTTTTTTGGTGTTTTTCTTTTCTTCATCTCTTGTCCTGTTTATAACCAATATGTGTAGACCCCTTTATGTGTATTTGTTATATAATTTTCAAAAACCCTATCAAATGCTTTCTCTTGGTCAAGGGCTAGGAGTCCAAAATTTCCATCAGAGATTTCAGCCAAGTCCATAATGTCACAGAAGAAGAACCAATGTCCATCAATGAGCGAAGAATAGAGAAAATGAAATTATTTTAGTTTTAGAGTATTTGACAAATGTTAGTATAGAATATACACGAATACATCTTAGAATAATAAGGGAAATTACATTAAAGTCATAAACATATTGTGGGTAACAGCAGACTAAATAAGAGGAGAGAAGAAGAAGAGCTGTAAATCACATATGGAGATGAGATCTATGCCTGGTACATACAGATTGAAAGGCTTTTCTATTTTAATCAGATATTTGTCTGGCTATCCACTAATCTCTCTCTCTGCTTTTCTCCATTCTCTGTAGCTCACGCCACCCATCCTATCCCTCTCTCTCTCATTTTCTACATCCTCCCTCTGTAGCTTACTTCACCCATCCTTTCCCCCTCTCTCTCATTTTCTCCATCCTCCCTCTGTGGCTCACTCCACCCATTCTTTCCTCCTTTCTCTTTTTCGCTTTCTGTCCTCAGTCTCCCTCTGCTCTGTCTTGCTCTAACTTCCCACTTTCCTCTGGTGTCTGTCTTTCCCCTCCATTGTCCACATCTCTCTCATCATCCTTGCCCTATTTTCATTGTAGAAAAACACACAAACTCACACACACACGCCTTACCGCTTTCTGTATTGTCATGCGAGCGGTCAAGCTTGGATTATCCGGAAGACACAGCTCATCCTATGTATTATTACGTATGCATCATCTCCACTGTATGGCTGATCATTTGGCTGTTGAAACAAATTCTGGGAAGCATTACAGTATATCATAACTTCCACCATACTGTAAGACCAGTACGCGTGTATGTGTGTGTATGTGCGTTGTTAATATATCAAAATTATTAAATAGTAGGAAATTCTGATAATGGATACACAAATATGATTTCTCGTAGAATGCTGTAGCATGTTGTGCTTCGTTATGACCGATGAGACTATTTGGTCAATTCTGAAAATTGATAATTCTTGAAATTATTCTTCGTAATTAATATCTTATTAAATAACACTCGCGGGGCACCACCAGTTTACACTGGAATAGTCTCTTTATAATGATATCAGTCTAATAATCAGAAGTAATGAGCCCTCGATTTCAGTGATTTTCTACCTTCATGTCCAGGATATATCAATGACACACAAAAGCCAGTTCTTTCTAAATGCAAAGATTTTATTAACTATGTAAATAAAACACCAATATGAATAAATGTATACTAAACTAAAATAGATAATGGCAATAAAACTGGCAAACAAGATAGCAAGATAAACAGCGGCAGAGGATATATCAAATAAGGTAGAAAGTTAAACAGCGGCAGAGGATTTATCAAGTAAGAGTGGCAAATGATATTGGAATCAAAGATGGCAAGGAAGTTGTGTCACGGCCACCTTAGGGTCCAGAGGTCCCGCAAGCCGAGACCGCTATCTGGTAATAACGATAACGTGACAGTATGGAAAATAATGATAAATAAGTCTAGGAGATTTGGTGTCCTCTGTTTCACAGACCCCGGAGTGCCTTTGCACCTTTAGGAAAACACCCGGCTTGCCTGGGAAATACACTAGGGGGAATAAATGTCGCGTCCCTCCGCCTGGAACCAGCTCCGTCGGTGCGTCCTTGACGGCCAGCCCCGGCGTTATGTTGAAACCTCGTCAGTTCAGGAGTTCAGTTTTAATATGTCAAAAAGTGGCAAACATCAGAATACCATGCGTTGCTGTGGAGTTTGCTGTCTTTGCTTGGGGAAGAAAAGGTATGAAGGATTATCCATGGTTCTCTCTGGTCAGTCCTGGTGCGTGCGCGGCCTGAGAGTGACACAGTTCAGCAGGCGCCATCTTCATTTAACCCCTGACCTGACCCTGTGACCTCTCGCACTTCCGGGTCAGAGTTCCTTGAACCTCAATAAACATTTCCCCCCCCATGCATCCCAGGCAAGCCTTTATTATTGATGACATCACCACCAAAGAAAATGGGAACCCAAACTAAAACATACAGAAATATACTAACTGAGGATCAATTATGCAAATCTCCTCCAGGGGGGAATGGCATGTCCGTAACAGTTGGCACCGACAAAACGACCTGACCTGTAATATGTCTAATTGCGGCAATGTGGCAACAGCGAAAGATGGCTTGGAGGACAGCTGACAGTAAACAGGTAAACACACGCACATGTTGGTCTGGACCAGTTGACGGCAGGAGGGCCGTAGTGGAGTGCGGTCCGGGGCGATGTGTTGACTCACGTCGTTCAGGAAGCAGAGTAGAGTAGAGGCTGGCTTCTGACGTGGTTTCGTAGTCTTCTGGATCAAGTTGAGTGACCTCAATCGGCCGTCTTGGCAAGATTCACTCTAGAGCTGGGGCCATATGTATAAACCATGCGTACGCATGAAAAGTGTACTTACGTCACTTTCCACGCAGGTTCCGAATGTATAAAAATCCACGGGCGGCGAGAATGTGCGTACCGGTGTATGTCACAGAGGGAACACTGTGCTATTTGATTTAGTGGTTACAGTTGCTGTGTTTTCCTTTAGATTGATTTACTTGTGTGCAGTTATTTGTGATTTACGTGATTTGAGTGTTACATTTGTGTTTGATTTCAGTGTTACCTTTGCTTTGTGTGCAGTAGTTTATTTTATAATTAGTGAACATTGGATGCACCAGTGTAGCTCTCTGGCCACCTCCCTCTCCTAATTACACCTGCAAGGCTATTCGTTCCCGACTAGTCCTGCAGCCCTATAAAAGACTCGATGGGACATAACTTGACAGGACCTCTTGCCGTGCTGTGGAGACTGTTGATGGTAACAACCGTTTGATGCAGCTCGTAGTAGGACGTGGACAGAAGCGACCGGATCACAGACCCAGCTTGATGAGCAAACGAAACACTAAGTAAAGGGAAGTCATCAGCAGACACATGTGTGCCTGAGTCACTTTGTCCTGTGCCAGAGTCCTTTTTTTCATTGGGTACAAACCTGTGACATGTACCATACGCATTTTTTGTTGCAAGTTGGCAAAAAAGGATAAAAGTGTGAATTTGGGTGACATTTTATTTAGAGCTTTTTTTCTTTGTTAGGATGTAATCTATAGTTTAAAAAAACCTTCACTATGATTACATAGTGATGCGTGAGTGGTTAACAACTTTTCTTTTGACAAGCCTTCATTTTGTTCTATCTTGAGTAAATATGTTTGTCACTATGCATTATAATCTTTATATAAATAAACAAATAAATACATGATCTTTTATATAAATAAAAAATATTATTCTGTAGCCTATTATTGGGGTGTAAGAATAACCTACACTATATAAAGGCTGTAGCCGTGCGTAATGGCTGTGCCAAATGATACAATGGCTGTTTTGGCGTTGCTGGAAGATATTGCTATTGCGCGAGAACGAG
This sequence comes from Hoplostethus mediterraneus, assembly GCA_034670385.1. Taxonomy (NCBI): domain Eukaryota; kingdom Metazoa; phylum Chordata; class Actinopteri; order Trachichthyiformes; family Trachichthyidae; genus Hoplostethus; species Hoplostethus mediterraneus. Next base: position 726,325 of record JAXDDW010000083.1, read on the forward strand.
TCTTCAGAGACCGTACTGATTTTCTGGTCCATGATTTTGACTGGCTAATGCGCCGCTTTGGATTTCCAAGAGCTGTTCTCTTCGAATTGTGTACTGAACTGGGCCCTGGGCTGGAATGGCACTCTCAGAGAACCCTGCCATCCCCATCCATCTAAAGGTATTGACAACAATCCGGTTTTTAGCAACGGGGACGTTTCAGCTGAAGCTTGCAGACAGATCAGAGATATTCTGAGCTGCCCTGAGCCGGGTCATGCCCATGGCGTGGGGTGGCATCATTTCTTTGAGTAATAAATACATCAGGTTCCCTTACACAGCAGCTGAACAGGCCAACATCAAAATGCAATTTGCAGCGATGTCCGGTTTCCCAAATGTAATATATGTATATAATATTGTTTTGTATAATGAGCCACAACAGACGCTGTAATGTGATGACCAGCCGTGCGCTCTGTGGTAGAGCATTGCATTGGGCTTTTAAAAGGGAGATGGTTTCGGTTACTTTCTGCCATTCAACTTGTTTCATTTGGTTGGTAATACCAGAGCTTAGGCTTCTAAATAATCCGTGTTTTCTTCTGTCATTTTAATCAACCATTATTTCAAGTTCACAGTCGTAAAATTGCGCTTCTTTTCTTCTAATTCTTCTTAAATGCTTCCGCCGTTTGTCCTCAAAACTGAATTAAATGCTGGCCCTTTATATGCAAACCAGGCAGTTGGGGGGGTGTTGGAAGCCATATATAGTAAATTGTGGGCATGGTCAGAAGGCTCGTGCACGTGCACGCAATTTAAGGATGATTGAGAGTGAATCCCAATACACCCCTTGGCCCTGCCCCTTGGCGTGAAGGGGTAGGGCTGTCCCAATACTCTATTTTCCAAGGGGTAGGGCCAAGCCGAAGGGGTTTGTAGCCCTTCAAACAGAGATTTTTCAGAGGCACACTTCAAACCAAGGGCTACCCAGAATGCCCTGCGAATCTCTGGAAGTAACAGGAAGATCATGGGGACCGCTACGCTACCATCCGAAGTGAACCACAAATGTAGTATTTTCTTCGTTAATAAAGATTTTAAAAATATTCCAACCGTAGTATTATCTTAGTTTAATGTCATTTCAATGTATTATGGACCGTTTCTTTATAAAAAGCATAACAAAAAAATCGCTAATATGCCGATGTCTCTACTTCGTTAGTTAGTTACGTTACAACATTGTTTTAGGCTGATTTGTGCATGACAGTCCCGCATTTTGACATATTTACATGTCGCATTTCCCCCTTTGATGGTATATGATGAAATATAACTAAAGTCCAGCAGCGAAGTTGCTGCACTTGTTACGGCTCCTCTAATATCAGTGCAGACTGGCAGGGTAACGTTAGGAGCGGCTTGCTAGACTACAGAGCACCGCTAACGCTATTCTGTCATGAAGTGGACTGGTAATGAAGCAGTGGTCTTTTTTATTTGATGACTTGTTTGATCGATTGGTAGCGTGAAACGTATAAGTTGTGAATGAATCGTGAGCGTCCATGCTTTTCTATCTCCATCAGATGAACGGCAAATGTCACTGTGATAATACCATTGTTGCCATAGTAATCTCCGACAACAAACTCGTCCCGTCTGCTTATCGATGACGTATCAGCGTCGAAGTGCGATCCCAATACTTAGGGAGATATTTTCTGGCCCTACCCCTTGGCCCTCGGTAGCGAGGGCCAAGGGGTAGGGCCAAGCCGAAGCCATAGGGGTACAAATAAGGATTGGGATTTGGCCCGAGATGTATGAAGAAAAAACACGTGGGAACAGACGTACGTGGGGTTTTATACATCTGAGGTATGCATTTTTCCTGTTTTGTGCGTACACACGTTTCTACACCTAAATCTACACAGAGTTTTATACATTTGGCCCCATGTGTATCGTAAGCATAAAGACCATGTTTTACCACCGGTAACGATGATTGTAGGGATGATGATGATGATGACGTACCTAGTGAAGAACTTTATGGCATTAGGGTAGCCCAAGATGTAAAAAATTCTCCATCTATGGATGAACTGTTGCTCCATTTTGGAGAAAATTTTTTTAGTTTCATTTTGAAATGTAGAGAGAAAAACCACCTTCCACAGTCTGTTCAACAGGACATTGATGATTATTGATTATATATATATATCAATATATATATATATATATATATATATTATATATATATAATTTTATATCTAACCATTTGCAGAAAAGTGGTTTTGACATATCGGAATGCCCACAGCTGAAGCAGGTCAAACAGTCCCCTGATTTCTTTGAGGAAGCATCAAGAATTATTCGCTCTCCTTACATGTTAAACGAACACTGTAAATCCAAGCTTGATTTGATAGAACCTGTCCAATACATTTTATGGGATTCTTCTGGACACAAAATGGGTACCTATTCTTATGTGCCTATTACTAAGGTGCTAACTAATTATTGTTCTCATGAGGATGTGTGGGATAAAATTCAGATGAGTAGTTCATAACTGACTAATGTGATGGAATCTATTTTAAGGAGCACCCAATTTTTAAAGTACACCCAATAACTAATGAGGCTGAAGATCACCAGACAGGTCCATCTATAAATCTGAAATAATTGGGCTTTGGCCAGTCCCCAAAACCCCAGACTTTCTTATGAAGCGGTTACGCGACCGCCTATATGCACCTGCAAAAAACACCTGCAGAAGATGGCGATATTGAGGGCAATATTGAAGGCGATCAGGGAAAGTATCCAAGACCACCTGCAGATGATGTAATGGAAAAATACCCAATCTACCCAGGGCATGAAAAGATGGTGTGTTGGACATCCCCCTGGACATGTGTGTAAGGGCCACCTAGAACGACCATATATGGGCGTTAGGACACCATCATTTCTGGCAAAACAAAGCTAAATTTGGGAAATGGGGCGTAAAAGTCAGTATTCTCCACCCAGTTCTTGGGATATATAAGATCATGCACAGACAGTTGTACTTCAGTCTGGTTCCGGAACCAACTTGGGTTTTGTCTCGGTTGAAGAATAAAGCTCTATGCATCAAACTCTGATCATCTCCAATGAATTCTTTGAACCTGTTTGAGACTCCAGTAACTACAGAATCTACAGAATCGTAAAGAAGATTAAATGTTGGCGGGGGAGTCCGATCTTCTACACTGGCCCAGACATGGACTCTTCCTCCCCCGACAGGGTCTAAAAGAAACAAGCACAAGCTGTGTGCTTTTTACTACTCTGTAGGCAATCTGGACAAAAGATATCAGTCTCAAATAAAGCATATTCATTTAGCTTTGCTGGTACGTCATTCATATGTAAAACAGTGTGGATTAGATGTCATCTTGAAGCCTATGATAGATGATCTTAAAAAGCTTGCAACTGATGGGTTTACAGTAACTGTTAAGGAATTGGGGCACACAGTCCATGCTGCTCTGGCAACCCTATCTGGAAATAACCTCTCTGCTCACATAGCATGTCTTTTAACTCTGGTAGAGGGTGCCGTTATTGCATGGCAACTTATTGCGATATGAAAGACCTGTTCCAAGAGGACAATTTTGTTTTAAGAACTTCTGAGGTTCATCAGTACCACCTGGCTTGTATCCATCAAAATCCTGATGATAAAGCAATCTATGGTGTGCATAATCCATCACCATTTAATGAACTGTCCTATTTTGATGTGACAAAGGCGTTACCTCCTGACATAATGCATGATTTATTAGAGGGCGTAATTCCGGTAGTTATGAAACTAGTTGTGAGCCAAGCTCACAGAGAGAAGCACATAACAATTCAAGAGATAAATGAAGAACTACAAAGAGTGTCTATTGGTCAAAACAGACCAGGGGCCTCATTTATAAAGGTTGCTGCGCACAAAAAAGTGGCGTTAAGGGGCGTGAAATGTACGTACGCATATTTTACCGCAAACGTCCGGATTTATAGAAAAATTCTATGCGGTAAAATGTGCGCACAATTACGCATCCTTTCACCCATGCGTAGAGCTTACCGCAAAGTTTTTCAGACACGGGAATCAGCGACGCCCGATGGGAAGATCACAAAATAAAGCTCAGTCCACTTAAAAACATAGTTTTATAAGTGTGCTTTCACAGGGTTTGTGGTCTGTTGTATCTGTTAAGTCACTACTTAAAACCTATTTTTATAAAGGGCATTCTCTTAACTCTTATTTTATTCATTATTTTACCGGGCGGCGCCAGGATGAAGTGAAATAAAACTTATTGATCTAACCATGCAACAGCCTCAGAAAGGCTAAATAACAACAACATAATGCTACTGTTCAAAATCAAAGAATACATTTATTAATCAGAGACTCACATAAGAACGGAGCACTGAGAGAATTTATGAACGATAACGATTCTGTCAAAATCAGCAGGTGGAGGAGTAGAAACAGCAGTTTGCGGCTTGCCTCTCTCTCTCTCTCTCTCTCTCCCTCTAACCTCTCTCTCTCCCCAATGGGGGAAATGGAATTAGGGCTGTAAATTGTATTTACCACCATGAAAAGCAAGCAGGCTGAGAAACCGAACTAAGCGACGTGTCTGTCTGTCTATCGATCTCCTCCGCTCCGTTTCAGTGAGCTACTATGGACACCCCGACATACACCAATGGAAATATTTGTCTATAGATACATAAAGCTTAAACAGAGGGGGCAAAAATACAACTAAGGGGCTAAGCATATTTTACTCTTTCATCCTAATGCTCAATGTTGTGTAACTTTTAAACTGTTTTTAAATTGTTTTTATCATTTTGTTCATTATCAGTTTGTCTCCCATTTTTTATTTTGTCTTCTAAAGCACTTTGTAACTTTGTTTTGAAAAGTGCTATATAACAAAAGTTTATTTCTATTATTATTAAGGTGTGCCGGATTATTAGAGCTTGTGTGGTTCTCCACAATGTGGCACAGATACTCTACTGAGCCCTCAAAACAGTACACCTTTACGGCGCTCAACCTCACTGATGAGCGCCTCGATCTCGCACTCCGCAAATTTCGGCTTTCTTGCAGCTGGCGTCTCTCAGTCTTTCCCTCATTGATAGTCAACAAAGGCTCCTTAACAATGCCGGCATATTCATGACCTATTTAGCATTGCCCATTTATGGTTGATTGTGGGACGACACTATGAGGAGTAGTGGGCGGACACTGGGAGGAGTACACGGCCGCACAATTCACCGCAGGTGGGTATTTATAAAGAGAAAACTGCGTACAGGTGTGTACCGCACGGTTTTATAAATCTGAATTTTTTCTTGCGTTAGTGGATTCTGAGGTTTGGGCGGACGCAATGTTCTACGCAATGTTCTACGCAAAGTTTTATAAATGAGGCCCCAGTTCAGTTGTTTGAAAGAATTTTGCAAAGTTCTGGTATTGCAGGATCTGCCTCTCAGAAATGGTGTCTTTTCAGGCTGTTGCCTTTTTATAATGGCGCACCATGTTCCACCTTATTATAAATATTGGAATGTGTTTCTGTTATGTCGAGAAATTGTTGACATTATCATGGCTCCGAAAGTGAAAAGAGAGAGCCTTATGATGTTAGAGTTACTTGTATACGAGTTCCTGACACTAATGAAAGATGCATTTGGGAATGTTCTTACACCCAAGTGTAACAACACTTGGGTGCCTTTGCGTAGCCTATGGTGCATGAGACCTGAGGGCAAGCACCAATATTTTAAAGATGTTGCCAGAAATAGTAGGAACTTTATTAATATAGCCACAACTCTTAGTAATATGCACCAGATGAAACAATGCTGTTTTTTCTCCATGGAGCATTTTGGATGAATTTGAAAAGATCTCTGGGAAAAGTGTAACTACTCCATTTTCATCTTTGCCATTAGAACTGCAGCAAGCTTTAACTGTAAATAACATTGGAAATGTAGATTTTAACAGCGAGGCCATTCAGCGTGTCTCAGAAGTAAATATTGACAATGTCAGGTATGCTGTTAAAGATGTATTTATAGTGGATATATTGTAATCTGAGAAAATTCCGCTATTTTGGCAAATCAAGTACATTTTCAACATAAACACTATGTGGCTTCTTTGTGGTAAAATGTTGTGTCCTATCACTCTCACTTTCATGCATACAGTGTCAAAGTTGATGCAGAATGAAACTGTCACTTACAGGTACACATTTGCCACTATTAAGGTACAAAGGGCTTGTCACTGGGGCAGTACCCTTAAAAGGCCAAATTCGTTCCATTTTAAAAGGTATATTTTGTACCACACATTAAAGCTTATGTACCAGAGGTACATAATTGCCCCCCTAAAGGTACAAACTATAAGGGTCCAAATAAGTACCCATGTCAGGGGTACAACGGGTGTACCTTTAGAGGGTACTGCCCCAGTGACAAGCCATTGTACCCCTAGAGTATGGGTGTCAAACTCAAGGCCCGCGGGCCGAATCCGGCCCGCCACGTCGTTTTATGTGGCCCGCGAGAGCTTAATTGTATTAAAATAAAAATATAATCTGCTTTACAGCGTACATTGACAATAAACTACATCTCCCACAATGCATGTCGATTTTGTGACCCACGAAATGACGGCATCCTGCCGCTAGATTGCAGTGTTTCCATATCGGTATTTAGCTTGAAAAAGATCGCAAATAATCCCAAAATGTCCAAGAAGAGAAAAATTGATGCAGAGGGAAGGCAATTTAACGAAACATGGGAAAGTGAATACATGTTTGTGCTTCAAGGAGAAAAACCAGTATGTCTTCTGTGTTATGAGGCCGTTTCGGTGATGAAGGAATACAATTTACGTCGGCACTTTGACACGAAACACGGAGCTAATTATGCTAAATTAAGCCTCGAAGAAAAACGAAAAATTGTCCAAACATTAAAAGGCAAACTGCAAACGCAACAGAATATGTTTACTAAAGCTACAGCCAAAAATGATGCAGCAGTGAAAGCCAGCTTTATTGTAGCTGAAGAAATCGCCCGAACTTCCAAGTGTTTTTCAGAGGGTGAATTTGTGAAGCGGTGCATGACAAAGGTATGTGAGCAGGTATGCCCTGACCAGATAGAGACTTTTAGAAATGTCAGTTTGTCAAGAAACACAATCGCAGACCGAGTTAAGGAACTAGCAGGAAATCTGACAACACAGCTGGCCGAAGAGACACGCAGTTACCTGGCTTTTTCATTAGCTGTTGATGAAAGTACAGACAACACGGATACAGCGCATCTATCCATTTTCATAAGAGGCGTGAAGGCAGACTTCACTGTCAGTGAGGAGCTCTTAGATGTAGCTGCAATGCATGGGACCACGACAGGGAGGGACATTTTTGATGCGGTTGAGAAGTCTGTGAGTAAAACTAAATTACCCTGGGAAAAGTTGGCAGGGTTAACTACCGATGGCGCACCTGCAATGTGTGGGGGTAAAAGAGGCTTGGTTGGACTAGTGAAGGAGAAAATGCAAGAAAGTAACTGCCACACACCTCTGATAACTTATCATTGCATTATTCACCAAGAAGCTCTGTGTGGAAAGGTTCTGGAACTGAATGATATAATGACCACGGTCATGAAAACAGTGAACTTCATTCGGGCGCGCGGCCTGAATCACCGCCAGTTCCAGCTGTTTTTGAAGGAGGTGGGCTCGGAGCATGGAGATGTGCCGTACCATACAGAAGTAAGGTGGCTGAGTAGAAGCGCGGTCCTCAAACGATTTTTTGAGCTTCGGGAAGAAATTGCTCTTTTCATGCAAAGTAAAGGAAACCCCTTGCCTGAACTCTCAGATCCAAACTGGCTGTGTGATTTTGGTATGTTGTGTGACATAACGGAGCATCTCGCACAACTGAATCAGAGGCTGCAGGGACGCAGACAAGTCATCACGCAGATGTCTGACATGATCACAGCTTTCCAGCGTAAACTGCAGCTATGGAAGTCCCAACTGGAACAGGACAATCTTGCCCACTTTCCTGTCTGTCAGAGCATCTCAGCCTCCGTTTGTGGTGCTTTTTCATGCGCTCGGTTGGCTACCAAAGTGAACCGGTTAATGAATGAATTTGATCGGCGCTTCTCTGACTTTAGAACACAGCAATCAGGCTTTTCCATCTTTGCCAATCCTTTCACCGCCGACGTCGACAGTGCGCCCCATCTCCTTCAGATGGAGTTAATAGAGCTTCAAAGCAACAGCGGCCTGAGAGCAAAGTTCCAGGATGTTGCAATCGAGGAATTTTACGGTCTCCTCCCCTCCGCTTTGATGCCACAGCTCCGACTTCATGCTGCCCGTGTTCTGTCCATGTTTGGGAGCACCTACCTGTGCGAACAGATGTTTTCAATAATGAATCTAAACAAGACCAAGCACAGATCACGCATCACCGATGACAACCTCCACGCTGTTCTACGGATTGCTACGGCACAAGACCTGAAGCCAGACATTGACGGACTGACCGCAGGAAAACGGTGTCAGGCATCCGGCCAGAAAACAAATAGGTAAGCATTTTAAAAACCTTCATTAAAAATATAATAAAATGTATTTCAACCATGAATAAGCACAGTGTAATATGTGTGCAATTTAATGATTGTGCTTGCATTTTGTTTTGTGTTTGTTGTTATTTTCAGAACATGATCAGGATGAGGATGGTGTGTGATATGGTGTCCTAGGTGTGTTTAAGGCCAAGCAGCATCACCTCATCAACTTTACCCAGAACTTGACCAGTATAGTTGTGAACTGAGACAACCCTTATTGTTATTTTGAGTTAATTACATATACTACTTTGTATGTGTAGAAATGTATTCAGTGTGTTTACAAGCGTATGTGTTCATGCAGCCAAATGTTTACTGATTTATTACAGATTTATGTTATAACAACACAGAGCAATGTGCCTCAATATATTTGTACATTTATGTTAATGTATGTAAAATATTTGTACATCTCAATAAATAATAATCAAATGCAGTGACAGTTATTTAATATGTTATGGATTAGTTATATTTATACAGTTTTACAGTTACAACCGGCCCTTTTAGGTCAACCATAATGATGATGTGGCCCGGGGTGAAAATGAGTTTGACACCCCTGCCCTAGAGGGACAAATCAGGGGTATTTTTTCTGACAGTGTGGAGGGGACTATGGTGTTGAAAGCTGAACTGTATTCAATGAAAAGCAGTCTCACATAGCAGCCTTTCTGGCTGTCAAGATGAGAGAGTGTGGTGTGCAGTACCTGAGAGACAGCATCATCCATGGATCTGTTTGGCCGATATGCAAACTACAGCAGGTCCATGGTATGAGGGAGGAAGGCACAGATGTAATCCTTGATCAGCCTCTCAAAGCATTTCATGACCACCGAGGTGAGGGCCACCGGTCAGTAGTCATTCAAGTCATTCCAACAGACAGGAAGCAGGTAGGGACCACGGACTTAGCCACTTTAACACTTGGGCCAGCTGATTAGCACAGGTCTTCAGTACTCGCCTAGACATTCCATCTGGACCTGCAGCTTTCCTGGTGTTCACACTCGTCAGAGCCCTCCTCAGGTTGTGCTCAGTCACAGAGAGTGTGTGCTCATCCCCAGCGGTTGAACTCACTCCAGCTATGCTAACAAATTTATTATTAGCCGGCGAGCTAACGGTGATGTTACTAGCCTCGAACCGTGCATAGAATGAGTTCAGGTTGTCAGCTAGGGATGCATCGGCACTCATAGATGAGGGGGGATTGTTATAATGGTAGTCTGTTATAGTCCCTGCCATAGGCATCTGGTTTTGCACTGCTCCATCTGCGACTCCACTCTTTCCCTGTATTTCCTCCTCTAAAATGATTGTTGAATGAAACATACCTGACTCCTCTACTAGGTGGTCGCTGTCACAGTCCTATTGTTTAGAATTAATCTCCCATTAACATTGTGGGTTGTTTAGTAGTACAAGAAACAACTTATTCCAACAACAAAAACTACAATGGAAATAAGGGGGAAAACGCATGCCCTATAAAACCAACAACAATTTGGACTTGTGAATTTACTAATGTGAAAGGGAATTACCAAAAACATAAAAACATACTAGGCATACTAAACTATCTTGCATATGCTGCACACCTAAATTATTATTATATCATTAATATAAAATTATAATTAATGTTATAATGTTTAAATATCACTCATCAATCATCAATCCCAATTTAACAATGTCTCGTCTGGCTTTAGTTAAAAGTTAAAATAGAACAAAATAGAAAATAGAACTAATTTTTCTGTTGCTGCTACAATTCTCAGGCAGACATCCTTTGAAAAGTATAACCATATAAGAATAAAATTTGTAAAAGCTGAAAACTGGTGTTATTTTCTATTAAGACCACAAATAGACAGCCTCAGGGTCTGATTTTGCGGACTTGCCTGTTTTCTGAGTCCACCAAAACCTGCTGCTGACATGAGGAAGATCTGAGATGTCTTGGAGGCTGACAATGGCAAAAAATAAGCAAATCGCACAGACACCATATTAAACAAAAGAGTAAAGAACCTCTCTAGATTCATTCATTCATTCATTCATTCATTCATAGATTCATCAAATAATGTTTGCAGTATTTAATAGGAAAAATAAGTATACATATTACTGTATCTGATTTCGTGCACTAGCCTGTTCTTGAAGAGTCCATCACAATACGTTGCTGCCGTGAGGAAGATAGATGACATCTCTTATGGCAATACGATGTCTTCCAGCTGTAGATCTCCTTCTTTTGGCAGGGTTGGACACCCTGTTGCCAATAAATGTAGACGGTAATGCAATTCTCTGTAATGAAACACATTTTGTGAATAAGTATTACAAATACAGTCCTGTTTTAGATCAAAGGATATTGCATGAACATATTAATGATGGATTATCATCTTCTAGTATGTTACTTACTGTTCTGTTTAATTTTCATTTTGAGATTTATTCTGATGGCAGGGGGGACACCCATAAATGAATGCAGTGATAGATATTACACTTAATACCAAAATAAGGGTAGCCTAGACTGTTAATGTGCCTGATACTTTGTGAATCATATCTAACCCCCCATTAATTCCCTCTAACTTGAGTGATAAAGGACTCTTTGACAATAGCTACTTTGAAGTACAGTGTTAACTCAATGCATGTTACCACAATGCATGTTACCTCAATGCAAAACAGTATAGTGTAGGCCAAAGTCAGGGATAAATCAGGGAAAAAACAGCCTGGACCTCACTTCAAGTGGAGTGAATGGGATTTGCTAAAGAGATCTGCTTTGTTTTTTTACCTTTATGACTGAGTCCAGTGTCTCACATTCTGACTAATATTTTTTTCCCCTCAAAAACACTGATTTGACTTACAACAACATATGGGGCCAGATCCATAAAACTCAGCAGTAGCAGCATTGCTCCGGGCAATGCTGCAGCATTTTAGCTCATTCATAAAGTTACCCTGGCGGTGATTAGCACACCAGGATCCATTACCATTGCTTTATTCTCCGCCTTGTTCCAGAGGAAAGCCAATGAAAATCGACATGTTAATTAGGTGTTACATATTTAAAAGTCACTAACTGAAGGCCTGGGAAGCAAAATGGACATATACAATGAAAAGAGACAATGACAATGAAAATACTTGGTATCAGAGCTATGTATTTTAAGAGAAGTACTGAAACAGATTTGGGAAACATTTGTGGAACACATCTGCTATGTCCGGCGAGGCCAGGTGAGGCCTACAAGCATGAGGTTTACAAGCATGAAATTTATAGTGCAAACTTAAATACCCACATTTCGTGCTGTGGAAATCTTTTGACAGTAGGAACACTACACGAGAAATTAGTTAAGTTAGGTAAGAGGGGATGCATTTCTCAACAGGTACAACACAAGCCCTGGCGAATAACGCATCCCCTTTCAATTTCTCTTGGAGTATTTCTACTGTCAAAAGATTTTCACAGCACAGAAGTTGTATTTCTACGGAGCCCCCGAAGTGACATGGAGGGGGAAAAAAAAACCTGTATGTTGTGTGAACATTATCGTTCATATCAGCTGGGACGACAGTCAAAGCTTTTTGTCTATTTTTTTGCATATATTTTCTTTCTTCCTTTTTAAATTAACTTCCGGGTCAGTGCCTTAGCAGCTTCAGGTTGTGGCGGGTTTTCATTAGACGGCGGTTCTCATACGCATTGTTGGATTTGCGAGATCTTGCAAATGAAACTCGAGATCTCGCAAAAGAAACTCGAGATCTCGCAAAACTATAGTCAGTGTTTGTCCCAGTACATGTTTTTTTTTTTTTTTTCCTCCATGTCACTTCGGGGGCTCCGTATATTTCCTACATTTTAAAATAAAATTTTCATACCGGCCTATGTAACTCTATTACTTTTGTAGCCTTAATTCTGGAGCATTTTTATTCTAAGTCTCTTATTTCGTAGGAAATAATGTTTTATTTTGATGTATCCTGGAAGGAGTTTTTGCTCCTCAGCTCTGGTATAAAACTGCATCTCTGGTTCGAGATTAAATTTGTGTTTCATTGTATACTGCACTTGGATCCAAGCTAACAGAACAATTATATAACCTACACAATAAATAAGGGTTACACTTGATGAGAGAGTTTTAATGTTTAATGAGTTCCTCCATATCGGCAGCACCAAACACTGAATAGGTACACAATTTAGCCAGAATTAATCTATAACAACTTTGATTTAGCAACCAGCACATATGTAATAATGGTCAAAATTAAATGAAGTGGTTTAGGAATTGTTGAAAGGGTAACCCTTCCTTTTACAGTCCCCTAATTAGCAAGTATTTACCCGGTAAATATATGGTAATTACAGTATATTATGGGTAATTACCACGGGTAACAAGTAGGTAAATACAGAGAAACTACAGCTGAAATACTAAGAAAAACCTCCACTATTACCCATCAACTCAACTAAGTACCATGTAGTTGTGACCGGTTTAGGTTGGTAATAGTTCAGAAATAATCGCGTAGGCTACTTCCTAGGAAAGTAGGCAACCAATTCTTAGAAACACCTCCTCTATTACTCATCTATTCAAGTCACAGTTATAGTTATCCAAGGTTTATGTTGGCAACAGCTAAATTTAATTATGTACTATCTAGAAATTAAGATAGTACTTTCCAATAAATTACTTTTTCTTACATTATTCATGGCTACACCCATTTATAAAGGGTTTATTTAATTTACCTTATACTTACCTGGTAACTACCTCGCCCGCAGGAACTGTTTTCCTCTAGGGTCATGGTACATCTTCTTAAATACTGGGTACGTTCTTGCAGATGTTTTTACAATTTACACAGTAAGTAAGCTGAAACTGTACTGTAAAAGGAAGCAATCTTTAATCCCATGTTATTACAAAGAAATTAAATATAAAAAAATGTAAAAGCTTAAATTGTCATTACCATGGAAATATATACCTATCATAAACCGTTAATAACAACTGGGTTCAAAGACAAAGTGAGCCCTTCAGGAAGGTTGTTACACTTTGTAACATGTTCTTACATCTTTAAATAAGCGTCCAAGAATGCCCTCCCTGTGTTATTTCTCATCACGCTGGGCGCATACAAGTGCGAGGTTAAACTCACGAGACGTCATTGACTCGACACTCGGAGCGTCACGAACCGGACCACTCGGGAAGAAATACGGGTTAACCGTTACAGGTAGCTAACTTAAGCTATAATGAAGCACACGCTGACTTAAACTTGAACTCTCTCTACTTGAACTCTCCAGTGGCAAAAAACGCTAGTGATGTACATGGTCATCTCCTATAAAGGCAACGTGAGTCTTAAAGTGGGGGTATTGTACTCATTTGGGCTATTTAAACTGTTCCTGGGGGTCTTGAAAAGATGTTTGTGAAGTCTACATTAAAAAAAATCCTAAAACCAGTTTCTGTGGTGTGTGTTTCAGTCTCTCATTTTCTCCATTGTAAAGAACAGGCTGTTTTGAGGGGGTGGAGTATGGGCAGAAATACAGGTATGTGTCACTAGAATTTGAATTTGAATTATTTATATTTTAATTTGAATTGCTCAACTTGAATACTTGCATTACAATTTTGAATTTGAATCACATACTTTGAATTTGTATTGATTAGCTTGAATAATTGCATTGAAAAACTGAATCTGAATAGCATGTTTGAAACCGAATTCCAATAACCCTGAAACTGAATGTAATAATATAAACGTAAATTCAAACTATATTCAGTTCTCACATTTCAGATTCAAAATTGGTAATTCAAATTCAACGCTCAGACACACACTTCCGGTCCTTGAGGAAGAGCAATCGAGTGCCGATTCACAGAACTCATTTCAGCCAATCAGCGCATTCCTTCGCCTTCACTCCTGCAATAATTGAATGGGCTACAGCTCGCGCAGCGCGCTCAATCATGGCTGAGGCTAGGACTCCTAGTTGGAGGACTGGGCTTGCCAACACGGTAATATCAGTTTACCATATATTTTAATGTTATACATGCATGGTTTTAACACCGGACATTTTATCTCTGTGTAGCACTTCAAGTGCGTCTTCAGTGAATCTAGGCTGGTGGCGACTGCTAGCTAGCACCACATGCTAACTTTAGTCGGTGAGACATGCCTTGCCCTAGCGAGCTAGCTTAGTAATTTTGTTCAAAGTAGTCCGCTAAAACAAAGATAAAGTCTACCCATCAACAGAATAAAAGGTTTAAAAACGTAACCAGGCTGTGTTTACCGCCTCAGGTGAATTCACTTATCCCCAGACAGATCCATATTGAGTTTAGCTGGCTGGGGATAAGTGAATTCACTACCTGGCGGTAAACACTACCTGGTTATAGGCGTTTATATAGTAGGGTGACCAGACATCCCCGATTTCCGGGGACAGTCCCCGTTTTGAGTGACCTGTCTCCAGCTAAAGCTTTTTCATGGAAATGTCCCCGATTTTAACATGGATGTATTATAAGAACGAAGAAGAAGGACTTTAACGGTGAATTAAAAAACGGCAACGTGAAAGCCCAATTCCGTACCAGCTACCGTAATGACTGTTTGTCTAGTCTGCACGCAATGACAATCTAGACGCTGCAGCTGTGATTGTCCTTGCACGCAGACTAGAACAATGGTCATTACGGTAGCTGGTCACTCTCTTCTTCCCAGACTACTGTAGGACCACTGACTGGCTGTTCAGACAGGAGTGGACATAGGCTAACCACGGTGATGTCACCCATTTGTTGACTACTTTTTTTGAGTTTGGCAAGATAAACTTCAAAATACATTCAACTATAATTGTCCCCGTTTTTTACTTCATAGTGATAATATTTAATGATTTTTGACTGCCGAAGCGGAAATGTCCCCGGTTTTCATTTCAGAAATGTTCACCTTATTATATAGGCTACCTTTTATTCTGCTAGTTTAGCTAGCTAATGTTATATTGATCATACCCGTAAAACTTTCAATATTGCCCGGCGTGTGTGAGTTGCCCCAACCCCAACTGCTATGAATAATTCTTGGGTTATGGTATATGATGCATTGTGTAGCTATCCTAACCTACTGCTCCATTGTTATAATTTTGACAGGCAGACAACAGGGAGAGAATTCTAGAAGGACTCAATTCAACAAGAGAACTTCTAGATTTTCTTACAAATCTGTCCCCTTCCCCTGGCCATGTTGTGTCCAGTGCCCAACAGCAAACTGCACTAGAAACTCCCAGGTGTTGTGTCTAGTTTCACAACAAATAACACACACACAGATTAACATGTATAGCAGTTCAGTCATTTGGCCCTTGAGTTGTACCCTATAAATGTAGTCTAAATGTTGACTACTCAGCATAAAATGATGTCATGCATCTTCCTAACATGGTGTCATTCTAGCAGACAGGGAAGGAGTCAGGAGAGAGTGAGAGATAGTCAGGAGAGAGGAAGAGATGGCTGACCCAGAGTCCTCACAGGAAGAGATGGCCGTCCCAGTGTCCTCACAAAAATGACAAGGTCCTTTGCTGTATTTGGTTTCTTTGTCAGAGTGACTTGTTGTCACTTACATTCATGAATTTAAATTCTCACGAGCTATAGAAGTGAGATGTGTAAATGTCAAATTAAAACATTCTCATCATCACATGTTTTTTCCTGCCCTTTATGGACCCAAGGGAAAGCGACGTCGCCTTCAAGGGCCTTCCAAACACTTCACACCAGTCAAAGAGATACAACTCACATTTTATCTCTTACCCAAGCCTTTTGAGCGCACTCCCAAAGGCAATGAGGAGGTTTTCCATCTGCAAGCTGGTTTGGGATGCAGGACCCAAACCAGCTTGTCCTATACATTGTACAAGTTTGTCCTATACATTGCTCCAATACAGGAGGAACTGGACACAAAACCGCTGCCTCCTGACTCCATGTCCTTCTCCAATATGCCAAAGGCGATGTGCCACTCCTGTCACACTAGCTATCCATTACAAATGCTAGCGTTGCATGTAGAAACATGTGAGCCTTCAGATAATTGTGCACAGGAGGTATGTACAGACCCACTGTATGGATAATGTTGGGAGATGACAATATTGTACAAATAGCTATAACACAGAAACGACTGCCACACACTATTAAGCTTGCTTCTAGATGGACTAGTAGCCATCAGGATCCATCAGGATCTTCCCAATTCACAATAAACTCAAATCAGGTGAAGTAATTTGTACCATTTCAAGCATCAATGGTATTTTGGTTGGGTTAAAAAGTGTTTGGACAAAGTAGAAAGGACATATTACACAATTACACAATTACTGCCTGGACATATCTTGAGATCATAGACAAGTCTGTACTTTTCCTTTTTTTATTGCTCTTGACAGCCTACAGAGAAAGGTGTGGTTTTTGTGTCCTCAAAGAAAGAGGTATGTTGTAATATCTTGAGTGTATATTTTTGAGGTATTATTGTTTCCACCTGTCATGTTAAACATTTCAGTGGTTCCAATTGCAGACTGTGTGCCCAATCTGTGGCCAGACCTTTCATCCCATCGATCTGGAGGTACATGCAAGCATGTGTGGAGAGAGGTAACAGAATATTTTAGTACAATTTTGAAAATATGTCAAGATATTGTAGCCTATCATTTTAACCCGATGCACCAGATAATTTGTTACACATAACAATCTGGGAAGTCACCCTTGGAAAACCTTTGGAAAAGAGCAGGCACTTTCAAAAAATACCTGGCAGCTGATTGGATGAACCATCTGTCTACTATAGGCAGTCGTGACACCTAAACAACGCCTGTAGCTGGCTGTACTTCCTTATAGAATGCTGATTGTACAGAGCAAATTTTGATCAGAGCACAAACAGACAGACATCCGTGTAGAGAAACAGAATGTAGGCTCGCGAGATCAGGATGGTCTTACGAGGCTATCTTAGTGTGGGATCTCCCTCCAAGCATGCCATCCCACCAATCTTTTAATGTATTGATCAGTTGGATGTAAAGCTTTGAAATTGCCTAAGCTATTTGACTATAATAAAATTACTTTCTCTCAAAAAGTCCACCTTTTAAGCTTAAAGCTTTAAAGGTATTCTATATGTTGCTTCTGTGCACTATGTATTTTACACCTTTTTATGTTTGAGGTCACAGGATATGGCTTTCACTTCATACTTGCGTTTTGTCATTGCAGCAATGAAGACTTCATGGCTTCAACTTCAACTGCAAAACACAAGATGAGCATTTCTAGGTTTGTACGCTTCAATAGTCTCCACACTGAATTACAGCAGTGGTTTTCAAACATTTTGGGTGAAGTACCTCTTTATCATGTCAAAGAATCCAGGAACCAGCTATGACCTTACAGAAGCAACAAAAAAGTCTGACACAATTAATGTGCACACACTTAAACACGAGAGCATACATACTAACACAGTTTGAAAACCTTTGACCTAAAGGAATAAACACACTCAACATGTTTTCCAGAATTACACGGCCTAACAGGTATTTATTTCTCCCTCAGCCTTGATGACGTCCTGCAGGCCATTTTTGATGCTGTGAACCAAGAGGAAGAATTTCATATCACTGTGTCAAGATCCCATATGGTGGAGCGGGGCCTTACTCAATGGAAGCGACAAAAGAAGGCATCGCCTACCAATCAATTGAGGGTCGACTTCGTAGGGGAGGCAGGCATTGATACAGGGGCACTACGGAAGGAGTTCCTCACAGGTAGACGTATTTGAAATGGGTGTTTTTACTTCATAAAAAATTGCAATAGAAGTGATAATAGTTATATGACTGAAGTGATTCTTTGTGTTAAAAGACATGGTTGCAGGGATAGAGCTGAAGCTGTTTGAGGGTGACCAGACTGGAAAATGTCCAAAATATTCCATGTTGGATCTTGATCAAGCAAACTTCAGGTATGCCATGCTTGCAGAAAGTTGGGTCCATAAGTCTGAGTCTTCAAACAAGATTTTGTTATCATGGCAATGATTTTTTAACCCGACTCCGCCAGATGGTTTGTTTCACACAACCATACACAACAGTTGTTTCACACAACCATCTGGGTAAGCTCCACTGGAAACTAACCATCAGTCTATCACAGGCTATCGTCATAGGCTGTCATCACACCTAAACCACGCCCCTAGCTGCCAGGGATGCTGATTGGGTAGATCACTTTCCACACTAGCCCAAAATCTTGTCTATGGACATTATCCAAACTGATGTGTGGAGTGAAACAGGATGTGAGCTCGCGAGATTAGGATGGTCTTGCCAGGCTAATGATTTTTATGTTCAGTAGGATAAAAGCTTTCCTAAAGATACAGTGGCTCGTGATCTTGTATTGTCCTACTCTTCAGTACATGACTATGTTACTACTAATTTATTCTCTTTCAGGAGTGCTGGTGAAATTTGGGCTGCAAGTCTGGCTCAAGGTGGAACACCACCCTGCTGCCTCAAACTTTGGTGCTACAAGTACTTGTGCGATGGGGAGGTGCAGATAGAGCAGATTTCCGAAGAGGATGTCTGTGATGCTCAGTATAAATCACTTATCTCCCAGGTAAGCGGTCTTAAAGGTTTTACTGCTGTAAAATGTTTGGCATCACATCTTTGTAATACAGAATTTTAAATAATCCATATTGCCCAGCCCTAAATACAGTATTTTTAGAAATACAAATAAAATTGTATGTTCAGTTATTCTTATGCCTTTTGAATGGTAAATGGAATCCATTTCCATATTGCTTTTCTAGTCTACCGACCACTCAAAGCACTTTACAAAGTCTCACAGCCTCACATTCACACACGTGTGTGTGTTTTTAAGGTTGAGTCGGCCACTGAAGATGAACTGACTGAACTGATTGAGGGAATTTCCAACTGTGGCTATTGTGGACCTGTCAACATTGACAAGAGAGAAGAAATTGTTCGGTATTTTATTTTTACACTGATGTCTGTCACTAATCAGGTGTCAATTTTATTTACTTTTAACTTCATAGTCATTTTCAATCATTTTGTTTTCATCTATATTTTAGTGCCATTGTTCTCCATGCTGTACTTTGGCTACTGGGCTTTCTCTCCCAGCTGCGGGAAGGCCTGAAAATGTACGGTCTCGCCGATCTGATCAGCAAGTACCCCAACCTCTGCCAGTCACTGTTTGTCCCTGGGGTGGAGGTGAAGGTGAGTTTAAGTAGGCTTTATGTACTGATGTAGGGATGTACCGATACCACTTTTAATTGCTTATAGTGATTCCAAGTCCTAAACTTAAAATATCAGCTTTAAGTACCAATCATATCCTTTCTCTCACCAGGCTGATGCTGACTTTGTTTTTGCCGCATGCCATGCTGAGTTTAGTGAGAAGGGCACCAACCAAGAACGGGTTGAAGTGGGTGTTATGAACAACTTGCAGGACTTTCTTCAAGAGCTCGAAGAATGTAATTACTCCATGTACTTATCTTATACATCTCATGAAGTTTCCATGTAGACCATGTAAATACACTTAAGTCAGAGATTACTGTAGATTTCCAAATTCTACCCGTGCTAGTACAGGTATCCCATACAGCAAAATGTAACTGTGCCGGATCAGGGCCGGACATTGGACACGATTTGGTGCAGATCTACTAAACGTGTCCGCACCGGTGTCTTTATTCACAACGGCCCAATACCGGCACAGATTTGGATTACTGATCCGGAACAGATTTTGGCCGGTCACGGCCCAGTACAGTTAACAAAGCTATGACATGTGGTTTGGATCTGGCACAGATCCGTGATCCGTGCTATGATGTGTGGTTTGGATCTGGCACAGAGCCGTGATCCGTGCTATGATATGTGGTTTGGATCTGGCACAGATCCGTTATTCATATTTTACACCTGGGCTAAATATGAAATCCACACACAATTTCTTGTCTTCAAAATCATTTATTTATTTATAATCATTTATTTTATCAGCTGAGGTAATCGGTAATCCACAAGAATGTAAACAGAGCAACACTGCATTACCTTAAACAGGGTTCTTGCACCATTTTAAAAGTAAAATTTTATGCTTTTTAAGACCTTTTTAAGACCTCAACAAATATAATTTAAGACCCAAAAATGTCATAACAATTTCTTTGGTAGAAAATACTCAATTTATTGTCTCCTACATTGGAAATCAAAACAGAACAGAGCCAACATAACATACATAAGTTACATACATACATAACATACATAAGTAACATACATAAATTTAATACCTACGAGCAAATTACGGTAAATTTGAGACAATTTAAGACCTTAATTACCCGGATTTTAATTTAAGACATTTTTAGACTTTTTAAGGACCCGCGGGAACCCTGCTTAAAACACAACAAGTTTACTGTTAAAAAATAAAATACATTTCGGACCTTACACAAACAACACAGCCAGTTGCCAATACGCTAATACCGGTATGCAATATATTTTTGCCGACACTAGATATCAAACTAAAACCAGAGGTTAACGTTACATCAAATGGAGTTGCTGTGAGCTGTAAAGTCACCACTCAGATCACACAGATGGCTATAACATTATAACATAACACTAGCACATAGCTAGCCTCTGTACTTCAACTGTTAGCGCACCCTCCTAGCCTGTCTGACAATATCTAACGCCATCACACAAATGAGTCAAGAAAACTAAGTTAGCAAACTTTATGTTTAATCAAAATATCAAACAGAATAACAATATGATACCAATCATTTTAATACTGTTTTATGTACTTACCAAGAACTCCGCCACTGGTTGCTGGCTCTCTTCTCAGTGTCCACTCTGCTGGCTGCTCTTGGGAAATTGTCAGTTAAAAGAAAAAAATGTGACGGTTAAATTTTGAATTTCCGCGCGTCCGTGCCGAATCAGTTCCTCACATACCTTAACGATTGTTGATCAGCGTGCTCCACCCAAGTCCGGTGCAAAGCTGGTGCAAAGGCGCTTGGCAGGTGTGACTGCTAAGCGAATCTGGCGACTTGTGGGCGGATCCGGTACAGTGTGGACTGCTGTCTGGGATACAATGTCCAATATTTCATTTACATGACTGTTTGCTTTATCCATCTCTGAAAAGGTGAACAGCCAGAGGTGGGTGACCTCTCCACCAGTACCTTTCTCCAGTGGGTCACAGGACAGGGCCACATTCCCATCCTCCCGGAAGACAAGAGAAACTTTAAAGTAACAGTGGAGTTCAATCACAGCTGTAACACCCAATACGGTGTTCACACAGTTTGCTACCCAACAGTTTCCGCATGTACTAGTACCATCCGGCTTCCTGTTCAGCATATGCAAACGTTAAGCGAGTTCAAAACCGTAATGACAGAGGCTTACCAGTTGGGGCAGGCATTTCATCTGGTTTAATTGGAATAGTTTAGGTTAGTTTTATTTTAAATTCAGTTTTGTCATCTTAACCATGGAGTTAGAGAGGGGGGTGGTTCAACTGCAACAAGGTGCTAATTTCGTGGAGTTTTTCACAGACAGAATTGGGCAGACAATCTCCACTGCATTTATGAAGGTCCTCTCTTGGGTCACTATGTATTCTGAATAATCAATGTCAGGAGGGTTGTTGTTGAGGGCATACTGCATTCTCTCCCTTAGTCTTGATATGCACTCCTGGATGAAAAATGTTCTGGGACAGTTGTTTGAATCCCTAGTTAAGAATGTCACTGTTACCTATACAGTGGCTAGTTTAATAAGCTAAAATTAAGCTACTTTTTTTTTTTTAATTTCTAGCTGTGGTTATTTTTCTCGAACTGTAGTTATCTTGGACCCGTCAACATGGTTTTGACTTTTGTATTTAAGAGACTGCATTTATAAAATTGATATTAATGTACAATGAGCATTTAGTATCTTATTTATATTTTTCATCTCTGGGGGAGCATACCGGACCACCCTAACGGATCTTTGCTTTTCTCTGCTCATGCATCCTTTTCACCTTTTTCACTCCTAACCAGTTTGCATGCCTGGAACTCACTGGAATGGAACTCACTTCTCTGGTTCAGGAGGGTGACAAAATCAGTATTTCAAACCAGTTGTACATTACTTTTCACTTTCAATCAATACAGGATTTTCATTTCAACCATTCATCACCTCTTTAGACTTCAGAGCACTTCCAGTGTCCATCCACTTTTCAAAATGTTTTCTACTAAGTTGGTAGAGTAAACTACAGCATATTGTACACAAAGCACGTTTTAGTTTCCATAACTTTATTGTGACTGGAACGAGGGTGTGGCGGACTGGAGGGAGGGTGGGGGGAGGCTTAATTGGATCCAGGAGAGAGGTGAGTTAGTGGACTGCTTCTTCCCTGGATCCGGTACCAGCTGCAGCCAGTTGGGACTGATTGCAGCTGGGGCCTTTTTAAGCTGGGTGTGAATGTGTGTGAGGGTGAGAGCGCCAGGGTGAGAGTCTGGTCGTGACGTTATGTGTGAAGCCGACGTGGACGGAGGATCCGGTCGGCTGGGTGGAGCGGAGAGACGGGGCCAGCACCAGCGGGAGAGACGGAGCGGGAGCGGGCCGTCTCCTGCCGCGGCGTCCAGCGGAGGTCCGCGGAGGACGCAGCCGGGAGCCGCCTGCAAGGGCTGACCAGTCGGGGTTGGGGCGGGATGCCCCTGGAAGCCTGGCAGGCTGGGGCAGCCTTGGGGCTTCGCGGCTGGCCCACCGGGACCGGGGTGGACGACCGGCGGAGGAGACGGCGCCGACGGACTGCTGCCGTCAACCCAGGCCGGGTTTATTACTGCTGAGGTTGTTGCAGTGAATAAAACGGCCTGCTGGCCATTTAACTCTCCCCTGCCTGTGTCTCTGCCTGTCACAGACCCCGGTTGTGTGGCACCTTGCCACAGAGGGGTTCCAAGATGGGACCCTAGACTGGACTTGTGCAAGAGAACACAACATCAGCGATTAAAAGCTCTCATCATTTCTGTCCTCTGATTGGCAAAGCATGAGTGTCAATGATGGTGAAGTAGGTACAAAGCATGTGACAATGTGGTCAAGTAAATGTCTCTTCCAAAACTATCTGAATGATAAAGGGGATCAATGGCCAGGCGTAGCGTTTCAATGTCCTCGGCATTCAATGGACATTCCATTTCTGGCACGGTAACACCTTGGGTGGCAGAGTTACCATGGGATAGCTCTGAGCTCTCCCAATCTATATCCTTAATTTGGATTCCCTGAAACCAAGAGAAGATGGTTTTAGTATTAGTATTATCGGTATGTAGATTGAGAAAATCATATGTAGAAGCAGGACAACCACATCATTGCCATTATTAATTACTCAACTGCCACATTTTCTTCAGATGGCTCTGGTTCTCTGGTGGGGTGCTGCAGCATCCCGAGCTCCCACAGCTGGTTCGGGGAAAGGTAACACTCTGTCCTGATGGAATGATCATTCCAGCCAGCAGAAAACCTGTCCAAATCAGCCTTGAGTCTAGGGAGGAAGGTGTACTGAGCACAGAAGAGATGAAGATTGTCTGAGATGTCGAGGGATCCATCTTCCTCAAGGCTGTGTAAAACGTCATAGTAAACGTGTGTGACGCCTGTCCAGGCGTCCCTCCATAGGCGTTCGATTCTACAATTCATAAATACAAAGGTTCCCCATGGGTTAACAATGTAAAAGAATAGTCATGTACCTACTGTACTTCGATCTTGAGGTAATTTAATAATTATTCCAAAAGGAATACTTCACCTCTGGTTGTGCACGCTTTTCCCACTTATAAAGCTTCCACGTCCTGTGCCTCTCACAGAGAACATCATCTGGGCAATGTCGATATTTTCAACTCCCTGGTCACCTTTTACCCTGTCACACATCAGAAGTTAGTATCCATACAACAGAATGCACTAAATACTGGATAATTTCCTCATGCAACAGGTTCATGAAAACTAAATGGAGCATTGAATAGACAATTTCATGTCTGATAAATGGCTGACTAAACGCTGTTTAAGGGATACTAAGAGTGAATTCGAAATAGATTTACTGCAGCATTACTCACTTGTAAGGCCATCCAAATCTCCTGACTCCATCCAGAAAAAACTCAACTGCAGTACTGGCTCGGTTGTTGCATGCAGCATTAAGGTACATGATCTAGAGGGGGGACAAGACTTAATATTAATCTCTGATGAATTCTAATTGACCTTTCGAATAAGTCCCGCCCGAAATAGTCTTTACGCAATTCTAATTTAGAAACAGGTCACTAGGGGGAGAACGTCCATGCATTCTATTATGAAGCATGCAAGTTGCCATTAAACACTCATGAGTAAGTACTTTGTTACAGTAGGAAACTTACCTTCCTAGAGAAACCATCAATGCCACCAAATATCACAATGTTATATCTGGTGAAAAAATGATTTAATTAAAAAGAGGACGGTAGGGTTGATACCCACACCAATCACTTTGGATAGAGCTGAATCTAGCCAGGCTATCCCAAGAGCTGGCTAGATTCAGCTCTATCCAAAGTTCGTTTCAACAGTAAACCCACTGGGCCATGCATTAAGAAACAAAAAAAACACACCTGATGAGTTTATGATTGGTGTCTATGTGCTGCAGAAAATGTGGACCTCGAACTGAGTATTTTCGCCGGACAACACAGCCCATTCTTGTCATTCTCGATAAGATGCCTTCTGTATCAACTCTATGCATAGAGGCCTTGACTCTGGTCCATTGAACATGGTGGCCCTCTGATTGAAGACACCCCTTAACAATCTGGTATCCAGCATGAGGTAGTCTAGATTTGATGGCTCTCACTTCCAGATCCAGAGCATCATCGGTCATGGTGGAGTACAGGCTCCTAACTGACATATTGTACTCTTGCATCCTCCTGTGGATGGTACTTCTTGAGATTCCAAGAATGTCTGCTACACATGTGGCAGGTAGACCTAGCTGAAGAAGATGTTGGAGGTGGTCCTCTGAGACATGGAGCCTGTAACGTCCATGGGGACCCATGATCTTAACCATGGAGTTAGAGGGGGGTGGTTCATTCTGCAACAAGGTGCTAATTTCGTCGAGTTTTTCACAGACAAAATTAGGCAGACCTACATTCTCCACTGCATTTATGAAGGTCCTCTCTTGGGTCACTATGTATTCTAAATAATCAATGTCAGGAGGGTTGTTGTTGAGGGCATACTGCAGTCTCTCCCTTAGTCTTGATATGCACTCCTGGATGAAAACGTTCTGCAAAAGAAATGTAATTAATTGTTAGCATACCACCAGGCAATTTAATCAGTTGGTGCTATATTCTTTGACACACCAATATGGATGTCTGGGGATAAATTAGTTAGCACTCCAGGCTGTTAACATTTTAAAATCTTTTATTCTGTTGATGGGTAGACTTAATCTTTGTTTTAGCGGACTACTTTGAACAAAATTACTAAGCTAGCTCGCTAGGGCAAGGCATGTCTCACTGACTAAAGTTAGCATGTGGTGCTAGCTAGCAGTCGCCACCAGCCTAGATTCACTGAAGACGCACTTGAAGTGCTACACAGAGATAAAATGCCCGGTGTTAAAACCATGCATGTATAACATTAAAATATATGGTAAACTGATATTACCGTGTTTGCAAGCCCAGTCCTCCAACTAGGAGTCCTAGCCTCATCCATGATTGAGCGAGCTGAGCGAGCTGTAGCCCATTCAATGATTGCGGGAGTGAAGGCGAAGGAATGCGCTGATTGGCTGAAATGAGTTCTGTGAATCGGCACTCGATTGCTCTTCCTCAAGGACCGGAAGTGTGTGTCTGAGCGTTGAATTTGAATTACCAATTTTGAATCTGAAATGTGAGAACTGAATATAGTTTGAATTTACGTTCATATTATTACATTCAGTTTCAGGGTTATTGGAATTCGGTTTCAAACATGCTATTCAGATTCAGTTTTTCAATGCAATTATTCAAGCTAATCAATACAAATTCAAAGTATGTGATTCAAATTCAAAATTGTAATGCAAGTATTCAAGTTGAGCAATTCAAATTCAAATATAAATAATTCAAATTCAAATTCTAGTGACACATATTTCTGCCCATAGTGGAGTAGTATTTAAATGAGCATGTAAATCACTCTGATTGGCCGCCTCACGACCAATCAGAGCACGAAGTGAGGCGACCATTCGCTTATTGAATACAACTTGCAGACAAGCTAGGGTTGACAATTTTGTTGAGCTAATTAGCCAATATATTATTGGATGCAACCTATTTGCATCCAAACACCGCAAATAATCAATCGTTGCATATTATAGAGGCCCTGTACTTCTCAGTCCACATCTTCCCAGTACTTAGATACACCATTATAGTGTATGCCCTACGTTGTTTGGTATACTGTAGTCATATTGAGTCTAAATTTTCTGCACTAATTCTCAACAGGTGTACTTGTGGAAATTGTGCCACAATGCAAGTGAAAGAGAAAACGTGTGCTGCAGGGAGATCCAAATGGTGACTTGTGATAAAAGACATTGTATCTTCCGTGTAATCAATGAAGTGTTTTTGAAGTTTGGAAAATCAGGGTTTATTTATTTCACGTCAGCAGAAATTACATTGTAAAGCGATCAATACCAAACAAAACATGTGTTGTGATTTACTGAAGTACTTCTCTAATTTTAGCTGTACTGTTTTAGCTGCATGTAGCCCATCATCAAAATTGAATATATTAAGTATTATAACTATCTAGTGTTCATGTGCTCACACATGTTCATAATGTCTTTGATAAGTTCAGGGTAAAGACATCTGTCTTTAATAATTGGTTCCATTTTTTACATTGTCTATAGGAGCATGACAATTTGTCCTCTTTGATATTTTGAAATAATTATTAGAAAAAAAACTTCCAACAGAAACAATACTCTAATCAGAATTTTTTTTTTTTTAATTCACACATGTACCCTCTGCTCAGTCGTTACAGGTTCATAGCATACAGATGTTTCGTTTGGTGGTGCTGGGGCTACCTAGGCCGCAGGCTCAGGGTTGTTTTACCGGCCTGTGTGGTGCAGCGGATACGCCATGAATTCCCTGTCACCAGGGGCGAGTACACAGGGTTCAGACCGGCCCTTTGACTGAAGCAGGACACAAAGGCATCTGTATAACCTGTAAAGTTAAAAAAAAAATGTCACTACCTCAATTTTTCATTTGTTGTGTTTCAATTGTACTTGGAATTAAGAATAACAAATGGAAAGTTGTGTCTGTGTTCACTGGCTTGGATGTGCACTCTCCGTTTCTGCCTTGGGAAAATCACCAGCAGATGTTGTGGCTTGGGGATGGTCAGCATCTTCAACCCAACCCATACAAAGCTGGGGTGCATAAAAGAAGACAAATACATGTTATTTCTCACCACTCAAGGAAAAGTGTTAGCACTTGTGTGGCGCTGCGTATATGCTGCAAATTACCTGATGCCGAAGGCATGTACATGGGGTTCAGACCGCCTCTTTATTGAAGCGGGACACTACGGCTGCAATGACATCCTCCTTTGCTGGTCTCTCGTACTGGGCACATAGGTCATCTGGGACAGGGTCCTTCAACAATTCATTAGAATATGGTTGAGGGTCCTGTAACACGTACTCAAACAGGAGGTCCATCAGCTCATCTGTATAACCTGTATAGTAAAGTTATGAAAATGCCACTACCTCAATTTTCCATATGTTGTTGCCTTTCAATTGTTCTACTTAGCAGTTGTGTATTTAGAATAATAAATAGGTGTGCGTTAAACATACGGAAAGTTGCGTCCGTCTTCACTGGCTTTGCCGTGCACTCCCTTCTTGAACTTGGGAAACTGCACTTTGAGGAGTGGGTCACCAGCACGTGTTGTGGCTTGGGGACGGCTAGCATTTTCATTGAAATGAATTTCATTTTTAGACAGGTAAAGTCTAAAAAAATAATTTAAAAAAGTAATAATTACAGTACTTGCATAGAGCACATATATAAAGATGTGTTGAGACAGTGTAATATCTTGTTTACCTGCACAGCATTCCCAGAAATGGAAAGACAACATTTTTTGGAGCAAAGCGCAGGATGACACTAGGTCTGATGGTGAGGGCTCAGCTTCTCCACATCCTTTAGGACTCTGTTTGTTAGTGCCTTCTCAAGCTTATGCAAAGCTGGGGTGCCTAAATGAAGAAAAGTACATCTTATTTCTTGCTACTTATGGAAAAGTGTTAGCAATTCTGTAAAAATTGAAAAGGTTTTCAAAATAAATCAACTATTATGTCATAAATGTAAAACTCCTAATCAAAGAATAACATAGGGTGTAATAAGGTAACCTGAACAAGCCCCGAACAAAAACTGATTTAAAAAAAAAAGACAAATTCCAGTGTAGCTGCAGGCAGTGATTGAAGGGGTCCAAGCACACCTTGAAAAAGAGAAAACATTCACAACACAGTAGGTGGGCTAATTATTTTATTCAACTATTTCACAAGGTTTCTTGAAACTTTCAAGAGTGTCTCTGACTTCCGACATGAACCAAATGTACAAAAGTTCTCCATCAATTCCTCGTGGTCTTCATTGTGTGCCTGAAGAGGTTTTTCCTCGACTTCCTTTTGGCGTGTCAATCCCAACATGAGATAGGGAGGTTCTTTTACATTTCCCTTCAGCCGGTGGAGGTGTTTTTTTACCCACTCAGCTCCCAGGAGTGCACTCATGCCATGGTCTACAAGACAAAAACATTTAAAAATTGGTAAGATAGGCTGGTTAAAATACAATAGCAAAAATATTTTTAAGATGTGGCTCAATGGCCAGAGGTTTAAAACCACTTTAACCAAATAACACACATTCTGTTGACCACAACACAGGAATTCATTAGCAGGATACAAACAAACTACAACCATGGTGTGGCGGACTGGGGAGGGAGGGGGATAGGCTTCGGCTGGTCTCAGTGGCTGCAGCCGGGCCGTTTTAACCTGTGCGTGTGGATGTGTGTGAGAGGAGTGCCCCAGTCTGGCAGCAGACTGGGGCAGCCTTGGCGCCGGGGAAGACGGTGCTCTACACCGCTGTGAGCGTGGGGGAAGACGGCGCTCTACACCGCCGTCAGCGGCGGGAAAGACGGCACCAACTGCCGTCAACACCGGGCCGGGTTTATATTGCTGGGATGCAAATAAAACGGCCCCACTGGCCAGTTAACTCTGACTCCTGCCTGGTCTCTGTCTGTCACGAACCCCGGTACGGTGGCAAGTTGCCACACATGGTATCTGGTTATTTTAGACGAGACTATTGTCCTCTTCTCTCCTTTCCCCACCATCTAGAGACCTACATCAACTACTACTACTACAGTGCCATTAGTGAAGAGAAACGGCGCATATCAATGAACTAGTTAGTTAACGTTAGTAGGCTAGTAGCACACTCTAGTTAAGACTTTTATCTCGTAACGTTGAGCACAAATCAACCGAATACATATATGAAAGCATTATCAGCGTTAGTGTACCATTATATAAAAATTGACATAATAGTATTAGACTACGTTACTTACGACTTGTAGTCGTTTGGGCCTTTGCTGCTATGCTTCGGTGTCCCCCACTAGCTTGAAGCACAGCCAAGAAAGCGGTGGCAACCGGCAGTGCAGTAGTGCCGTTGACTTATGAAAGCTGGAACAAACTTTTAAATTAGGCCTTGTAGATTTAATATGAGTGAAGATTCAGCAACTGGATAGCTTATTTTGGTGGACTGCTGAGGTGAAATAAATGAAAGTTTACGTACTTCATACAACGGAACCCCACTAATGCTCAACCAACCCCACTACTCATGCTCAACCCCCATTGGCTCAGCATTGGCTCACAGGTACTTTGAGTGGAGGTCTCAAACCCCCATTGGCTCACAGAACTAGGGTGAAGAGAGTGGAGGTAGGGTGATGTGAGTGGAGGTATTGGGTAAGCTTGTGTAGATGTGTAGATGTGGTTTTTGATACTGCGCTGCCACTTCTTCAACTGCGCACAGTCCTTGTCTTTGGAAATCTTTTCCAGTCGCTTAGACAGGCCTAATAATGTAGAAAGTAAAATTTAGTGCAACTCCTTACCTATTTTAATAAGATGTTGAAGACTTACATGGTGGACAATGCAAAATTAGAAATCGTACCAAGTTCAACTATCAACTACAACCACATGGCAAAGACCATACCTTACAATACCTTTCTCCATATGCCAGATGTCGTAAAACTGTGTGATCTTCAGCTCCCTTAGGAATTTCTGGATCTGCGGGTGACGATCGGTGACAATGCAGTCCAGGGTCACACCACCTGCCTCCAAGAGTGCAAGGCTTCTTTTCAGGCCCTCCTTCTCCATGTGGTAACTTCCACCCACCTCATTGCTCTGTTTGGAAGACAAGGATTTAAAAAAGAAAAATGTAGCATTATGAAGATATCATAATCTACTGTAACCGATAATGACATTGTAACATGTTGTACTACTGACATTTGTTTTTAAACCAAGTTTCACTGGTTGAATTGGCAAGTGTTCATATGTACTCACTAACCTGCACAAGCTGGATATCAATGATGGTGTTACTCTTCAGGTCCATCATGGAGTAGCTGCCAAACTTGGCAGAGTGGCCTGTGTATGGAGAAGGTTAGACGACAAAACACATCATTCATAGTTTGTATGTTTTTCAAGCTGGTACCAGCCCCCCGCATACAAAAACTAATAAATAATACTGTATGATAAAACAATGTGAATAGGTTGAGACAGGAAACTACCTGGTGAGTCAGCCCTCATGTCACCACCAACAATGACCTTCTCCTCCTGGCTGAGCCACTGCAACATGGCCTCCTGTCCCTTCTTCCACTTATACACAATAGCCGGCTCAAGGTACGTCCTGGCATGCCTTCGGAATGTGTCGTATTGGAATACATTTACATGCATTGCCCTGAAAACCTGGAGGACAGTAAGATAGATATTTAGAACAGTTGCCCACAAAATATGTCCGATACAAATATTTACGAGTACAGAGTAACTTGCTTTCAACATACAATACCTTCTTGAGTTTGCTATAAGAAGCACCACTGAAATATATGGCTGCGGAAAGTTGTAGGTTCCCAGCAGGTATGCTGCCAACAATGGGCTGGCTCTTCCAATGTCTGGTAAACTGACAATGGGGGCACAGCTGATCAACTGCCAAGAATGTACCAAGCCTTCTTGAGCGGACCTGACACGCCCTCTGGCACACAGGGCACATGTCAAACAGCTCCATGAGGCAGGTCTCATACACAATGTATTTCGGGATGTTTTCGATGGGAGTTGAGTCTGGCCTGCTTTTCAAAAATATGGAAGAACAGAAAATGATAAGCAACAACACACAATCTACTTTATCTAATGTGCAGGGCTAATGGAAAATTACTCACAACAGATTTGATGACTCCGTAAAGGTAGTAATAGAATCAGCAGGGTTATATGTAGAGTCATGTGGCTCAGGAACCTCCATAGAGATGTCCTCATCCTCCTCGCTAAGGTCTAGACGAGGTCTCTTGGCTGGTCTCGTGAGATTAATAGGTGTTGAGGTAATGAAAGGTTGTGCAGTGAAGGGGTCGGTGGTGTTGCCAACTCTGAAGTCTCGGCAGGAAACTGTTGCCTGGGAACCTTTTATGCAGACAAATAAAATGTGATAATCCTGTGAGTGACATTACATTGTGATATATGAATTGATGTAAAACAAAGTGAGTTTTCATGTCTGTCAGCTGCAATGAAGCATTGCTATTCAGAAATATTGTTGGGATATTTGGTAGCCACTTTTATATACAATATATAACAAAATTAATTCATGATCCAAATTGTCTGTCACACTACAAACCTGTACTTCGATAGTGATGCAGCATAGTTTTCGTGGACAACTGCGTGCCAACCGATCTCATCTCCAGGGGGTCAGTCTGGCAGCCCACATGCCTTACAGAAGACTGTTGAGATGTGGTAGCCTAAAGGCAGGGAATAGAAAAGGTTTGTTGTATCTATCATCTACAATATTTTTTATATTGTCAAATCAGTAGTGATGGAAAACTGAGTACAAGAATGAAGTTACCAGATAGAGTACAGATATAGACCTAGAACTTTCATCTCAACCAAATGTCTTTCATTTCTACAAGCCATTCTACAAAGCCATTTCTGTGTTTGCTGAGTTTGCATGTTCTCCCCGTGCTCACGTGGGTCTCCTCCTGTAAAGAACCCCATCTAAAAACATGCAACATCCAGTCCTGTCCCTGACGAAGATAGTGACAATACATCTGGAATTGGTCCCCGGGTGCTGGTGTTGGCGGCTGCCCTCTGCTCCCTGGCTGTCCTTGGAGGAAGGTCAGCGGGGATGGGATAAAAGCAGTATATCATTCATCTCAGACACTCTACCTTGCATGTGTGTGTGTGTTGTGTTCAACGGCCACTTCCCCCCCTGCATGTGTTGTGTGTGTTGATGTTGCACTTAAAAAGTAATCTTAATCTTACAATAATGAAAACTGTAGGCTTTTGTTTAGCCACCCCTCGCCCCCTTTGTTAGAAGGCTTTACAGTTTACTTCCACCCCCTCCCCCCGCCCGCAGGGTACAGTTGCGTGACTACAACAGTCAAGTCGCCCCCACCCCCAAGCACGATTGTACTAATGGTGGCTAAACTTTACCAAGCCGACATGACAGACTTATAAAACAGACACTGGTCCCAACAAATAACTTTAAGATGAGTCCTGACTCCAACCAATAACTTTAAAAGATGTGTCCTGACTCCCGCTTTAGTTTTCTTACTTCTTCTTACACACCCAACAAGCCCGTAGCTAACGTTAGCCCCGCTAGCTCATTAGCTAACCAGCAGTCAAATATACTAACCAGACTACTTTACCAAGCGGACACGTTCGACAGACTTACAAAACAGACACTGGTCCCAACAAATAACTAACTCCAGCTTTAGTTTTCTTACTTCTTCCGTAAAGGCAAATTCGGCCGGTCAAAGTACGTCCACTAAATTTGCCCTTACGGATTACGTTACCGCCATTGAGCCGCAGTTACGCGACTGCCGGTTGAGCCGATGGACCGGAGCAGCTCCCAAACTTCGGGGATCTATTATGCGGTAAACTAGGCGATTTTGTGGACATAGAGACCGGGTTGAAAAATCCCAGAATTACCCTTTAAGGGCTGATTGAATAACAAGTGAGGCCAATGCGGAAGAACACCTAGAGTAGCGATGATAAATAAATGATGGATAGATACGCTAGGTAGTCTTCCTGATTGAACTTATGCTAAGCTTCATTTAGCGCAACATCCGTCAGTTGTGGACCATACCATTAACACAATTCATGTTGTTTTCACACAATAAGCAGTCAATTAACACGTTTCTAAAATGCTTAGATTTTCTTTACATACAAGCTTACCCAATACCAAATGTATGGATATTTGTCTTATTTACAAATGCTTGCGCACAGCATGCCAGAAATGAAAACCTAATGTTCAAAACCTTAAATATAGTATAAAGCCTCTACTTCTGCAACAACAGCAGCTCAAAAGCTTTATTGAAACAGCTGATAAGCATTTTGGAATGAATAGATCACTGAAACATTGAGAAATTGCTGATTTAAGTTGTGTAAAATAGACCAAACACAGAATTCGAATGAAACAGTTGTACACAGTTCCTTTTGAAAGGAACAGTGAGCGGGTCACCAGCACCGGCACCAATACATCCAGGTCTATATGGATGTAATGTGTCTAATATGTCTTGTTCTATAGTGAGTTTTACACGATGCTACTCTACATGTAAACATGGGTTACAGTACATACAGTAGGACATACTGAAAAGCAATTACACATACTGTGCATGCCAAGCATTTCTATCCAAGGTGCATAGCAAGAGATGACATAAGATGTGATGTGGACAAGAACATGTGGCCAAATGCTGAAGATCGTATAGATTAGAATAGGACTGTGCATTTTGGTGTTTTTTCCCTTCTGTGCCTTTTTTTTTTTTTTTTGTACTGTATTTGTGTATTTTATTTTTACACATTTGGAACCAAAGGCCATGTATGTTGGATTTTTTGTTCATCACTGGCAGCAATTTCATGTTGCTAATAAAGCTTTGACTGCAGCAATTCTGTCACTTACTATTTTTTTCTACTGTACATTCTATAAAGTAAAGATGACTCATTCACTTTTAGATAGTATGTTGCCAAAAATGCACACATTCAACACTCAACCAAAACAGTGGTAAAGTACAGTAAAAGTAAACTGGATCACAAAAAACAATGGATTTCATATTGTCTATTGTATGCAGGTAGTGAACTGAAGCATGATTGACTATATGTTCCTCTTGGATAGAAAACATGCTCGTGTTTTGAAAGAATGATTTGATATTGAGTCGGGTTTGCCGTGTTTTGATAGAGTTAGTGTATGTAGAGAAAGTTTTTTTGCATTTTGAAATGTAGAGTTGGTGTTTAATTAACAAAAATGTGATTTTGAGCAGAAAATTAACTATTTGGCTAATTGTATGATGTAGGTGTGTTGCTGTGTTAAGAGTTTAGAAAAAGTATCTTAAGTATAGGTACACGCTTGTTAGTGATCGTAAAATAACTGTAAAAGCATGCATACAGATAGTGAAATCTTGTATTAAAGAGAGTAATATCATGGATCAGACTCACTGAACATTGTACTTTTTCTATAACATTGTACTTTTTCTAACATTGTACTTTTTCTTATTATATTTCTTGTGTTTTTTAAATTATGTCTGTCTTAGCATTAGCGTTAGGTGTTGTAGAGACACAAGAATTTCATTACACACTTTTGCTTCTGTGAACGTTGTGTACATGACAATAAAAAACCTTGAACCTTGAACCTTGAACCTTGAGCGTCAAAAACTGAAGGCCTTGCAGGAATTTAAAGCAAGCTCCATGTTGGTGGCTAAAAAGTGTGGGGTGCAGGCCATTGTATTTAAAAATTTCAGTCCAGTTCAGAAAAGTAGTAAAATTGTCCACAAATGGTATACTTCGAGAGCCATAGTAGCCTCTAAGCCAGATGTGTAGTTGGCATAGTTAGTTGAACTTCAGATCACCAAAGCAAGGGGAGGGCACTGGGCTGGAGATAATATACCTTGATAATGTAACCAGATAACCAGAGCCTAGAAGAGTGTCAATAAGATTAATAAAGTCATCCTTGAGTTTCTCCAATTGCAGTGATTTGATGTCAATGGCACACACATGAAGAACAATGGAAGAAATGAATAGGCTTTTCACACTTGAATATGTTAGCCCAGGGTTAACTTTAACCCTGGGTTATAATAGCCCTGGGTTAACTTATCTCACGTTTCACACTAGTTTTCTTTAACCCTGGGCTAACAATTGACCCCGGGTATTCAGTGTTCAGGATTTCACACTGTAAGCTTGTAGACCCCGGGTTAACGTTTAATGCTAACGCTTAACTTGTTGTTTCACACTATTGTTCTTCAGGGATAGCACTGCAAAATCGGTGCTAACCCTGCTTCGTAACAGGGTTTGTTAACCCAAGGTTAAAAGCTGTGTTAACCCTCTTTCAAAAATGCAAGTGTGAAATGCTGCTTAGCCCGGGGTTAAATGTGTCCTTAACCTAGGGTTAAGAAAGACGTTAGCCCAGGGTTAAGTGTAGTGTGAAAAGCATATTAGTGGTCTTGCTGCAGGAGCATGTTGAGCAGATGAATAGCCGCACCTGCTGCGATGGTTGCCGCACCCCAGTAACCCATTTCTCAACAAGTAGGAGGTGCGTGAGAAGGCAAGGGGAACCACCTGTGGGTTGAAGAAGGGTGGCTCGGTGTCAGGAATGTGTTATCAAGCCGGAGCCATGAATCATCTGAGGGAGGGGGACAGGAGGAGCGTCTTCCACCCTGGTTTCTACCCCAAACTACAGTCCAGTTTGGTGATCAGGGTGATGGGGTAATGTTAACACCCTGATCCCTGATACAGGCTGGCATAGTGGACACCTTACCCATGCTGGTACTGCTAGGTAGGGACTGTCAAGGTGTCTTTTTTTATTTGTTTTTGATAAATTATGAATTATGACAACAAACAGTTCTCAGTAGTAGACTCCGACTTTTGGACCCCACTGTATATACTATATTGCTATATAACTATTATACTTGGTGTGCTTCTCTCTGTGGAAGATTAGCCAGAAGAGACACATACACATACACACATACACACACACACACACACACACACACACACACACACACACACACACACACACATAAAACAGCAGGCACTTAATGCCCTGTGTGTGTGTTGAGGTGACCTTGCTCTAAGGAAAGGCTGACCCTCATTTAGGCCATTCTATGGTTGACAGTGAAATGTTGAACAAATCCTAGGTAATGCCTCTCTCTCTCTCTCTCTCTCTCTCACACACACACACACACACACACTGTCTGGTCTCTCTGCCGCCCCCACAGTTGGCCTCTGAGAAGTGCTTGTAGAGCTCCACTGGGCATTGCTGTGCTAATATACCAATGCTCCTGTATATCAGCGGTTAGATCACTTCAGGTCAGAGGATGAATTAGATGAGTAACACCCGCAGAGAAATACACAGACATATATGGAGGCTGACAGAAAAGCAGACAAATAGGCAACTCCATTCCACACTGTATTAGATACTGTGAGTCTTTAACAATAAGCTTGCAGAGACTTCTATGATGAAAGAAGCTTTCATTATTTTTTCAGTTTTCTATTCTGAACCTGTTTTAAAGTAGTAATCACCAATGTTTTCAAATAAATCAATGTCTGTTTTGCTACTCTCTAGATTACATACTGTAGACCTCCACAACCCTGTACTTGTCTTTTAGGGCTCTATTTTTGTGATGGTGATGCAGCATTTCCGTTGGCCGCCCACTGATTTTATTTTCGCTTGCGACTGTTGGGTATTTTGGTGACTCGCTGTGAACTTGTCTGCCCTAAGTGGGAGAAGTGGCTCAGGAGGGGGTGTATCAGTAATGATCAAGCAGTGTAGACTGTTCTTTTGGCTTTTTTTGGGGTTCGCACCTGTGTGACTAGATGTTATGATGCATCAAGAATCTGTACAGGAATCTTAATCAAATCAAAATCTTGATTTACATAGCCAGCTAACCATTACGCTGGCATTTGGTACAGGGTGCTATCATAATCATAATTGTCCGATGTTGTGAATTATCAGACCTTGTTCACATAAGATCCCTGAGATATATGTCGTTCTTTTGAGTGTTGAACACAGAGATTGGACAGATAAATGAATCAATAGTTCGGTGCTCAGTCCAGAAAAGTCTCCATCCACCTCTAGGTTTTACTGTTGCTGTAATCTAAAACATGAGGTAGCAAGCCATTGTTGTTGCTTTAGCATAGATGCTGTCAACCATGGTGCCTCAGTCTGCCTGTGGCCCTGACCCCTGGAATAGTCTGACCTTCACCATGTGTGAGTGAGTGTTGGGGTCTGGTCAATTTTGGAGAGATGAAAGGAGAGAGAGGAGAAGAGAGGCAAAGAGAGAGGGATGACAGAGTAAAGGATGCTTGAAAGGAGGGAAATAATAAAGGTGTAATGGGGGATACTATTGGTGGTAGAGGAGAAGACAAAAGGGCTGTAGAGGAGAAGATGGGAGGAGGTTGAGGAGAAAGGGAGAGCAACAGTAAACATGTCCTCCACCATGGATGATCAAACCCTGTAGGGCAATTCTCTTTTTTGACATAAGTCGACAACACAGAATTATAGTTCAAATCCACTCTACATGCACTAGTGATGTAAAACACCTTACTATAACGACATTATAATACAAGGGGTCTCTGAGACTAACAAAACATGTCACCTTGTTTTTTCTTGTGATTGTAGCACCCCCTTTAGGCCAATTAATGTATTCTAAGCAAGGTTATAGCCTGACAAGCTTCTCCTCACAGCAGATTTTGTGAGATTGACCTGGGCATTGATGTGCAAGCCTCCCTGTGTAAAGTGTGGGTGACAAATTGTCTTTAGTGACCGTTACAGAAACTGACTGAAAGATCAAGTAGTGTGATGTATTGCCATCTGTATTGACAGTGAAGCTTCCAGAATAATATTTTCAAATACAAGTGAATGTTGCTGCTTCATTTTATAGTGTCCTGGGCCTTGAATGTATTTTAGAAAATTGTATATTTCATTGGATACATGCTTATGCTTCCTCCTCGGGGATAGAATGACATAGAATGACACCCTGCTGTTTTAGTTTACTGCTATCTGCAGATAGCAGGTCATTTTAACTATATATTAATCATTCTATTATGCTTCAGTAGCAGTTTACCTGAAATGACAGAGCAAACAAAGGTTGAGTTGTGCTGCAGGTTATTGAAAAGACCCAGGTATATGCACTGTCCTGCAAGCCAGTACCACTTCTGTGCACCAAAAAATCTTGAAGAGGTTCAACACACAGGGCTGGTAAACAGATATGGGCTCTTGCCAGCCCATACTCTGAGCCACTGAAACAAATAATTTAAACCTTTGCGTGTCTTTAAGCATGTGCTCATACAGATTTGTGCGATATAGTCAGTGAAATGATTTTAACACTAGTATGGAACCAGAAAATAGCAGTTTGTAAAGCCTCAGTACACTACAATTTGAACTTAACCAGTATTTGCAAACCTTCTGTTCACAAAGGCAATTAGACATGAAATCATGAAATCTGGAATAAAACAAAGCATGTCCATTTGATCAACCCCCACTGGGTAACAGGCAGGTAAACAAAGGCTACGTGAAAATGGTTTGAGACCCGCCTAGTACTTCACTACATATTCAGAGGAAACTGCTTTTACCTTCAAAATACTTTCCCCTCTCCCTCCAAGCAATTGAATGTCCCTCTCAAAATTTCTTTGGCATAAAATGCAAAGATCATAACCCCCAAAACCTAACTTACACTAACCCTTTAAGGTTTCCCGCTGGTGTGTTCTCATCATGTTTTGGGTTATTTATACTGCTTATTATTTATTTATACTGCTTTATACAGCTCTGAGCCACTACTTGCAGCGTTCACTGTCATTTGGACATCAATGAATACTCATTCCTTCCCTAGGCTTCCTGTCAGAATCACATCCATCTACACTCTAACTTAAAGCAAAATTCCACTCTCAGATCAGGCCCCCATTGCATCTGGACTGTCAACTGTCTGATCTGTTCAAACAATACCTCTGTGGAGTTGGAGTGGCGCATGAAGTCCCTCATCTCTTCCATGAAACTGGCATCAGAATGTTCTGCTCTTGGTGTACTCACTATAACCACTCTAGGTTGATCCACCAGTTCCTCCCTCTCATGGACCGTTTCAGTTTCTCCAGGAAAACACATGACGGGTGGGTCTTGAAAGGCAGCTGCTGCCCTTTCAAGCAGAGCCTCAAACTCCATAGTCCCCTCAGCCTTCTCCACCTTGTCACTTCCTGGGTTGACCTCTGGAACTCCCGCTACTCCTCCCAATGTCCTCCCACTACTCCTCCCAGTGTCGTCCCACAATCATCGATAAATGGTCAATGCTAAATAGCTCATGAATATGCTGACGTTGTTCAGTAGCCTTTGTTGGACTATCAATGAGGGAAAGATGGAGACACCAACTGCAAGAAAGGAGTGTGAGATCAAGGTGCTCATCACTGAGGTTGAGCACCGTAAAGGTGTACTGTTTGGGGGGTTCAGAAGAGGCATCTCAAAAGGAACAAAAGGAAACAATTTGAATGGAAACATGTGACGGAAGCACTGAACAGTGTTGGCTCTGTTGTAAATAATTAAAGTTAAGGTATAATATGCCTTGGTTAAGGTATAATATGCCTTGTATTAAGCAATATTATCAATATCAAAATGTTAAGTCTGCATAAATATAAAGATTGTGTTTGATTAAGCATGTAACCTGAAGATCATAAAGTAATCATAAAGTTAAAAAAAAACAGTCTAAAGCTTCCCCAAAGTAATCACAAAGTTTTAAAAAATACAGTCTGAAGCTTTTTCACAATAAGGGTGTCCAAGGACAAGCTACACAGGCCCCGTGATGATAAGCACCTGCAATGGCATAAGGGAAAGTACCTAGAAAACAGGCTGGGTATGCGCAGACAGGAGAGGCCCAGGTGGCCATTACATAATGGTGAATGGGAAAGTCCCTAAAACCCCGGGTTTTCTTATGTAACGGTTACGTAATGGAGTAAAACGAGACCGCCTACATGACCAAATTCGAGCGTTAGGACACCATCATTTCCGGGCAAAACAAAGCTAAATTTGTGGAAAACGGGGCGTAGAAGTCAGTATTCTCCACCCAGTTCTGGGGCTATATAAGATCATGCACAGACAGTTGTACTTCACTCTGGTTCTGGAACCAACTCGGGTTTTGTCTCTGTTGAAGAATCAACAAACTCTGATCATCTCCAGTGAATTCTTTGAACCTGTTTTGAGACTCCAGTAACGACTGAATTGTGAAGAAGATTAAGTGTTGGCGAGGAGGTCCAGTCCTTTTCACTGGCCCTGACCTGGACTCTTCCTCCCCTGACAGCTCCACACTGTGAACTGTTGCCGTCGTGAAAAAAAAAAGGTCAGATATGAAAGTTGGGGCTAAAAAACGAATTGCTGCTTATCGGCAGAGTGTGGGTTCCACTGGTAGCGGTCAGGAACCTTCAAAGCTCCACCACAAAATTGCAGACATCATCAGGGAAACCCTTTTGTCTGGAATTAGGGGAGAGGGGACACTGATGCAGCCACAGATGCCACAGAAATCGGTCAGCTGTAATACCAAAGCTAAACTATCTACATTATAGGAAAAATCACACGGCATTTAAATACTGGTTTTTTTACGATCACTTACAAGTGTTTACCTATACTTAAGATACTTTTTCTAAACTCCTAACACACCTACATCACACAATTAGCCAAATAGTTAGTTTTCTGCTCAAAACCACATTTTGTTAATTAAAGGGCCCATATTATGGAAAACCGTTTATTCCTGGCGCTTATACATGTTCCACGGGAAATTTCTTCCCTAAGCAGCTGTGAAAATTTGATATTTGGAAGTCAACCCGTTTTTCTGTATTTTCCTTTTTCACAACACGTTGCCAAAGATAGGAGAGAAACGCCACTTTTTCAGAAAATTCGTCCGTTACGTCATTGACGACAAGTCCAGCCCCTCTCAGAGCATGTTGAACAACCCCCCCAATTAACGCCGCACCCCCAATTAACGCCGTCAATAAATGCAGCTCTAGGCAGCACCGCTGTTTTTGGAGCTACAACAGTAACATGTCTCCTGCAAAAGCCCAACACAAGACTTGTGCTGTTTTAGGATGCAGCCAGCAACATGAATCCCTGCACAGAATCCCAACATGCAAAAATGCCAGGACAGAGTGGCTTAATTTCATTTTTAACGGCGACATCCCGGCTACAGTCAGCCCAGTTTTGTTTGTGTGTGATAACCACTTCACGCCGGACTGCTTCAGCAACTATGGCCAGTTCACAGCAGGACTATCAACTCTACTGAGGCTTAAACAAGGAGCAGTTCCCACTCGACGTGACCCATCTGCAAACTTGGAACCTGTAAGTGTCACCATGCTTTGATGTCATTTGCAAGTTAGTCTGGTTAGTATATTCGACTGCTGGTTAGCTCACGAGCTAGCGGGGCTAACGTTAGCTACAGGCTTGTTGGGTGTGTAAGAAGAAGTATGAAAACTAAAGCTGGAGTCACTACACATCTTTTAAAGTTATTGTTTGGAGTCAGGGCTCATGTGAAAGTTATTTGTTGGGACTGGTGTCTGTTTTATAAGTCTGTCGAACGTGCCCGCTTGGTAGAGTAGTCTGGTTAGTATATTCGACTGCTGGTTAGCTCACAAGCTAAACAAAAGCCTACAGTTTTCATTATAGTATGGTTTGTAGAAATGAAAAACTTTGGTTGAGATGAAAGTTCTAGGTCTATATCTGTGCTCTATCTGGTAACTTCATTCTTGTACTCAGTTTTCCATCACTACTGATTTGACAATATAAAAAGTATTGTAGATGATAGATACAAACTTTTTATTCCCTGCCTTTATTCTACCACATCTCAACAGTCTTCTGTAAGGCATGTGGGCTGCCAGACTGACCCCCTGGAGATGAGATCGGCACGCAGTTGTCCACGAAAACTATGCTGCATCACTATCGAAGTACAGGTTTGTAGTGTGACAGACAATTTGGATCATGAATTAATTTTGTTATATATTGTATATAAAAGTGGCTACCAAATATCCCAACAATATTTCTGAATAGTAATGCTTCATTGCAGCTGACAGACATGAAAGCTCACTTTGTTTTACATCAATTCATATATCACAATGTAATGTTGTCTTTCCATTTCTGGGAATGCTGTGCAGGTAAACAAGATATTATGCTGTCTCAACACATCTTTATATATGTGCTCTATGCAAGTACTGTAATTACTACTTTTTAAAATTATTTTTTTAGGCTTTACCTGTCTGCCATGCATTTCAATGAAAATGCTAACCGTCCCCAAGCCAGAAGACATGCTGGTGACCCACTCTTCAAAGTGCAGTTTCCCAAGTTCCCAAGAAGGGAGAGTGCGCGGCAAAGCCAGTGAAGACAGATGCAACTTTCCGTATGTTTAACGCACACCTATTTATTATTCTAAATACACAACTGCTAAGTAGAACAATTGAAAGGCTACAACATATGGAAAATTGAGGTAGTGGCATTTTTTTTTTTACTTTACAGGTTATACAGATGCCTTTGTGTCCTGCTTCAGTCAAAGGGCCGGTCTGAACCCTGTGTACTCGTCCCTGGTGCCCCACGGCGTATCCGCTGCACCACACAGGCCGGTAAAACAACCCTGACCCTGCGGCCTAGGTAGCCCCAGCACCACCAGACGAAGCATCTGTATGCTATGAACCTGTAACGACTGAGCAGAGGGTACATGTGTGACTAAAAAATAAAAACATTCTGATTAGAGTATTGTTTCTGTTGGAAGTTTTTTCCCCACCTTTGTGAGTGTGGTCTGGTTGGGAGTTAGGTGGGTTATAGGAATCTAATAATTATTTCAAAATATCAAGAGGACAAATTGTCATGCTCCTGTAGACAATGTAATAATCAATGGAACCAATTATTAAAGACAGATGTCTTGACCCTGAACTTATCAAAGACATTATGAACATGTGTGAGCACATGAACACTAGAGTTATAATACTTCATATATTAAATATTGATGATGGGCTACATGCAGCTAAAACAGTACAGCTAAAATTAGAGAAGTACTTCAGGAAATCACAACACATGTTTTGTTTGGTATTGATCGGTTTACAATGTAATTTCTGCTGATGTGAAATAAATAAACCCTGAATGCAAACACTTGTCTCATTTTTATTGTCATGCACAGTATTATTCATTGGTTATGATTATTAGAGAAATTGTGTCATGCAGGTGGTTCTGGGATTTCATTCATTCGCCAAAAAACCTATTGAGTGAGAAACGGTAAATCTACTGGGATTTTCCAAACTTCATTAACACTACATTGATTACATAGAAGATACAATGTCTTTTATCACAAGTCACCGTTTGGATCTCCCTGCAGCACACGTTTTCTCTTCAAGTACACCTGTTGAGAAGTAGTGCAGAAAATTTAGACTCAATATGACTACAGTATACCAAACAACGTAGGGCATACACTGTAATGGTGTATCTAAGTACTGGCAAGATGTGGACTGAGAAGTACAGGTCCTCTATAATAACTAGCTCAACAAAATTGTCAATCCTAGCTTGTCTGCAAGTTGTATTCAATAAGCTTATGTACATTAGCCATAAACAGACAGTGTCGCTCACACACCCACATACACACAAACGCAAAACACACGCACACGAAAGTACAATATTACAGGAAATTCTTACCACTGAGAAACGTTCTGCTGGGTTCTTGTAAGTGGAACCGCCTCAGCTGCCTCTTCCAATTCTGGGTCAGACTCTGGCTCAAACATGTCCGGTCTGAGATGTTTGAGCCAGAGTCTGCAACACTGAGCGTTCGTTCTGGAGCGGCTGCCATGGTTACTGTCAAGCTTGTTTACCTTTACCTTTGTTTACCTTAGCAGCATGGGCGCTCCGCTCCCGCCCCCACTAGATGATTGGCCGCCTCACTCCATGCTCTGATTGGTCGTGAGGCAGCCAATCAGAGCAGTGTTCATTACATACAACCTCCACGCCCTCAAAACAGCCTGTTCTTCACAGTGGAAAAAATTAGAAACTGAAACACACACCACAGAAGCTGTTTTTAGGATTTTTTTTTATATAGACTTCACAAACGTCTTGTAAAGACCCCCAGGAACAGTTTTAAATAGCCCAAAATTAGTGCAATACCCCCCCTTTAAACACCAATTCTACATTTCAAAATGCAAAAAAACTTTCTCTATATACACTAACTCTATAAAAACACGGCAAACCCGACTCAATATCAAATCATTCTTTCAAAACACTAGCATGTGTTTTCTATCCAAGAGGAACATATAGTCAATCATAGCACAACGACTTTCAAAATACTAACAGTTGATGGCATTACAAAAACTGCATTACTTTTCATGTTTCAGTTCTACCTGCATACAATAGACAATATGAAATTGTTTTTTATAATTCAGTTTCTTTTTACTGTAAACCAGTTTTGGTTGAGTGTTGAATGTGTGCATTTTTGGCAACATACTATCTAAAAGTGAATGAGTCATCTTT
The DNA here is from genome assembly GCA_034670385.1 of Hoplostethus mediterraneus. Classification (NCBI taxonomy): domain Eukaryota; kingdom Metazoa; phylum Chordata; class Actinopteri; order Trachichthyiformes; family Trachichthyidae; genus Hoplostethus; species Hoplostethus mediterraneus. The sequence continues at coordinate 771,205 of JAXDDW010000083.1, forward strand.
ACTTGTACAGATAGAATGTACAGTAGAAAAAGAAATAGTAAGTGACAGAATTGCTGCAGTAAAAGCTTTATTGGCAACATGAAATGAACAAAAAATTAACAAAATTAACAAAAAATCCAACATACATGGCCTTTGGTTCCAAATGTGTAAAAATAAAATACACAAATACAGTAAAAAAGGCACAGAAGGGAAAAAACACCAAAATGCACACTCCTGTTTTTTACAGTTGCTAACATCCTTTTGTCCAATCTGTAGTCACATTTTCAAAACTCTAAACACAATTAGCACAACATCCGTCATCCAACATGTTGTGGACCAAACTGTAATCTATACGATCTTCAGCATTTGGCCACATGTTCTTGTCCACATCTATGTCGTCTCTCGCTATGCACCTTGGATAGAAACTCTTGGCATGCACAATATGTGTAAACACAGTATGTGTAAATGCTTTTCAGTATGTCCTACGGTATGTCCTGTAACCCATGTTTACATGTAAAGTAGCATAGTGTAAAACTCACTATAGAACAAGAGATATTGGATAAACACCACACATGGACGTGTTGGTGCTGGTGCTGGTGACCTGCTCACTGTTCCATTCAAAAGGAACTGTGTACAACTGTTTGATTCGAACTCTGTGTTTGGTCAATTTTACACAACTTAAATCAGCTATTTCTCAATGTTTCAGTGATCTGTTCATTCAGAAATGCTGATCAGCTGTTTCAATATAGCTTTTTTAAGGTTTTAAACATTAGGTTTTCATTTCTGGCATGCTGTGTGCAAGCATTTGTAAATAAAACAAGAAAGATCCATAACTTTGATATTGGGTAAGCTTGTATGTAAAGAAAATCTAAGCATTTTTGAAACATGTTAATTGACTGCTTATTGTGTGAAAACAACATGAATTGTGTTAATGGTATGGTCCACAACTGATGGATGTTGTGTTTAGAGTTTTGAAAATGTGACTACAGATTGGACAAACGGGTGTTAACGGGTGTTAAAATTGAGCCAAATGCCAAAGTATTTTGTTCCATTTTATTTAGACACAATCTCAAGTGCGGCAGTGGCTAGTCGAGGTGAGGGGGGCACCACAGAGTGTGCGCCAGGCCCCAGCGGCGTCTCCAGAGTGCACAGTTCAGCCACGGTGTCCAGTCAGCCAGTCCCCAGCCGTGCAAGTGGTCGCGTCCTCACTGATGCTGTGCTGCAATCACAGCGGGACATTATTACTGAATGTAGAAAATTCAACAAGAGAAGTTCACGACATAAAAAATGTACTTACTTGTGTACTGTATTAAAAGACCATTTGTCTGGTCTGTTCATAGACGGTGCATCACTTGTTCACATAATGCAATCGCTGGAGGAGCTTGTCCATCATTTATAGGGTGATCCTGGGCCATGTCATCTGGCACAATGTCAGCGGGTGCAGGAACACCATTGCGCTGTGCCACATTATGGAGAACCGCACAATGATAAAAAACAATTTAAAAACATTTTAAAAGTTATACAACATTGAGCATAAGGAGCTACATATGAGTAAAATAAATAAAATAAATTAAAAATAAATAAATAAATAAATAAAATGATTAAAATAATCAATAAAATAAGAGTTAAAAGAATGCCTTTGTATAAAAATAGGTTTTAAGTAGTGACTTCAGACTTCAAAAGTGAATTCAGACCACAAACCCTGTAAAAGCACACTTATAAAAATATGTTTTTAAGAGAGATTTAAAAAAGGATAAGGAGCTCGCTCACCTTCTCAGGCCTATATAACAGAATGCCACCAGATTTGTCTAGGCATCTCCAACGAGATTTCAGGAGCCCGATGGTACACTCAAAGACTGAACGGGCTCGACCATGCGCTTCGTTGTACCTTCCAAAACTGGGCCCAATTTAGCACAGATTTCCAAGAGAATGGCTCTTGGTAATCTGAATCGGTTTATTAGCCATTCATCATCATGGGCTAGGAAGTCCTCATGGTCCCTGAACACATGTCCACGTCTCAGTCTATTTGCCATGTCTTCCAGCAATACCAAAGCAGCCATAATTTTGCATTACACAAGTCACCATGAGCACTATTTATAGCCCTTGTGAAACGCAAAACATTTCCCAAACATTCAAGGATAAGATTACAGAGATTGAAATTCTATAAGTGAGAGGAATGTGCACCTTCCTCTCAGCATACATTCTTATGTACCTAGATGTTGGAAATGGAGATGGTACGCTCCATGACACACAGCAACATAAAATAGGCTGTTCTACATACAAGGAGGGACACACACACACACATAAATACATAACATATCTACTTAAAGCACACAGATTTTATGCTCATGTTCATGTCACACAAGTAGGCATATGCATGCACACATAACCTTGTCATTAGTCAGTAAAACACAGCAAGGCTGACAGCTCTTTATTCAGCCTCAACGTGAGAGAGACACAGAGAAAGAGAAACGGAAACAGACAGACAGACAGATATAGAGAGACAGAGATAGAGAGAAAGAGATAGAAACAGAGCAGGAAGAGGCTTCTGCAAAAAGGTCCACAAACAAAACGCACTAATGAATGATGACAGGCTATGAATCACCAAGACCACAGGCTGCCCTATTGCCCATACCAACCCACACACACACTCTCTCTCTCTCGCTTTCTCTTACACGCTCACACGCACGCACACATACACACACACACACACACCTCTGCAGCATCTGTTTTGGCTAAAAAAAAAACATGTTTTAAGAAGAGTGGGTAGTCCACCTCCATTGGTTTTATTGAGACAAACACACACATGCATACTCGAGGTATTCTAATAATCACACACACAATGACCTGCAGACACACAGACAGATACATACATAGATAGTTAGGATGCAGAGAGCTTTAGAGTAAGATATAGTATGTTGGCTGAGAGCACTTAAATATTGCATTACTACATCAGAGCAAAGTGTGTGTGTCTATTTAAACAAAAAATGTGTGTGTGTGTGTGTATTTGAGTGTACATGTGCATGTCTGTCTGTGTATGTCGCTCCAAGTTGTTTCCCTATTGTCTGCAAAGATTGAAACTAAGTGCAGTCAGCCTGGTCACCATGTTTCACCATGCTCTAATGCTGTCATCGCCTCCCCTTGGGAGGTAATGATGCAACAGCACACAGTTCCTCCTCTCAGTGCTTTTAAGGCATTATTTTTCCACTGCAGTGTGAGCCATACAGCACTTTGTCTGCTGTAGTAGCCGCTGGAGATCTCTCAGTTTCAGAAACAACTCAAAGAGTGGCAGTGCGGTCACAATCTAACATGACCATGCCTTTGGCCATGCACCAGTCAGTACTGTATATCAGAATTAAATACAAATGGCTCACTCTGGGTGCAGTAGAAGCCATTTAAAGGGGAAAGAAGTAACACCTTTATTTTCCAAAAAATGACCATAATATATGTAGTGTGTTGCTTCGTTAGGAACTATGAGACTATTTGGTCAATTCTGGAAAATTGAAAATGATTATATTATTCTAGGTCATTTTTAAAATTTAAGTTTAAAAAGAAAAACTGTCAAATAGGATGGCAAGCAACATTTGGCAAATGGTATGATAAATAATAGTGGCAGAGGATATGGCAAGTAGCAGTGGCAAATGATATTGCAATCAACAATGGCAAGGAAGTTGGCACGAACAATACAACCTGAGCTGTAACGCATCTAATTGCAGTAATGTGGCAATTGAGAAAGATGGCTTGGAGGACAGTTGACAGTTTCCGGAAGACTTGGGACAGAAGGGAAAGGACAGAGAATAATGGAGAGAGAGATAAATCAATGATTAAATGATTATTTCACCAGCTGCTGAGATTTCTGGCTTTCAAAATGTTCTGCATCCATTGGGGTTTCATTTCTGGCTGTGCCAGAGACTTGTTGTAGGAGCAGACAACTTCTGCCAATGTTGTTGGTATTCATACTGATCGTCAATAGAGGTCATAGATTACTTAAGCCCCTTTTAGTGTTGTGTGTTGTGATGGCCCTCTCACTTTGTTAGTCCCAGAAAAACCCTATAGAAAAAACCTAAGGACGCTGGATATGCAACAGATGACAGGACAACATATAGTACAGGCCATGTAGTTCTGTGTATATAGTTCAATCGAATAGTTATAGAATATATATCGAATATATTCTTGTTCAGCTAGAGCCCCTGTAGTTCGCCGTATGTAGTGTTAGGCCATATATGTCAGTGTCTTCAGTCGAACAGGGACCAAATATACTGATGTACTATAGATCCCTATAGAGTTTCCTGATCCCTGCCTCCAACCACTGCTCCTCTCCTCCTCAGTCGGCTGATATTCAATATTTAAAAAAAAAAAAGTAATCCCAAAACATTACAAATTAAACACTACAGTGTTTCGCCCAGAATTGTATTCTTGTCAGGTTGGAAAAGCCTCTCAAACAGCATTTAGACCACAGGACACTAAAACGCCATAACATGCAGGATAATACTACTACTACTACTACTACTACCAATAATAATAATAATAATAATAAATAATAATATATTAATGCATACTTTGGTCAATATCTATTCTGATCAAAATGTTGCATTACAATCAATTCAGGTTAAGGATTTACCATACACCAGTGCAGTATTGATCAACTGTACAATAAATATGTAATCAGTCAAAATGCATCATATCCATCATATCAGAAGTGGCCAGCACTGACTGGACCAGATCCAATTTTATATATGATATATTGGTCTAACTCTATTGCAAAGCACTGGTGGAATTTTTGAGGCCAGACTGTAGAAGCCTCCCCTCAGTAAAAGGATTGTACAGACTCAGAAAAAAAACATTTCAAATGGCTTAATGGACAGCAGCCTGAAAGCTAGAGTTCCTGCCTTTGGCTTTCATGAGTATTTCCCTTTGAAAACACTTAATGAGGACAGGGGAAAAAGAGGAGAGGTAAAAGGAGGAGAGAGGAGAAGAATGGTAGAGGAGAGAGGGAGAACAGGAGGGGAGAAGTGAAGAGGAGAAAGGGGGAAAAGAGTAGAGATGAGAGGAGCATAAAAGAAGAGAACACATGTTTGTATTACACACACACACACACACACACACACACACACACACACACACACACTACATTGCCAAAAGTATTGGCTCACCTGCCTTGACTCGCATATGAACTTAAGTGACATCCCATTCTTAATCCATAGGGTTTAATATGACGTCAGTCCACCCTTTGCAGCTAAAACAGCTTCAACTCTTCTGGGAAGGCTTTCCACAAGGTTTAGGAGTGTGTTTATGGGAATTTTTGACCATTCTTCCAGAAGCGCATTTGTGAGGTCACACACTGATGTTGGACGAGAAGGCCTGGCTCTCAGTCTCCGCTCTAATTCATCCCAAAGGTGTTCTATCGGGTTGAGGTCAGGACTCTGTGCAGGCCAGTCAAGTTCATCCACACCAAACTCTCCCATCCATGTCTTTATGGACCTTGCTTTGTGCACTGGTGCACAGTCATGTTGGAACAGGAAGGGGCCATCCCCAAACTGTTCCCACAAAGTTGGGAGCATGGAATTGTCTAAAATCACTTGGTATGCTGAAGCATTCAGAGTTCCTTTCACTGGAACTAAGGGGCCAAGCACAGCTCCTGAAAAACAACCCCACACCATAATCCCCCCTCCACCAAACTTTACACTTGGCACAATGCAGTCAGACAAGTACCGTTCTCCTGGCAACCGCCAAACCCAGACTCGTCCATCAGATTGCCAGATGGTAAAGTGCGATTCGTCACTCCAGAGAACTCCACTCCACTGCTCTAGAGTCCAGTGGCGGCGTGCTTTACACCACTGCATCCGACGCTTTGCATTGCACTTGGTGATGTATGGCTTGGATGCAGCTGCTCGGCCATGGAAACCCATTCCATGAAGCTCTCTACGCACTGTTCTTGAGCTAATCTGAAGGCCACATGAAGTTTGGAGGTCTGTAGCGATTGACTCTGCAGAAAGTTGGTGACCTCTGCGCACTATGCGCCTCAGCATCCGCTGACCCCGTTCCGTCATTTTACGTGGCCTACCACTTCGTGGCTGAGTTGCTGTCATTCCCAATCGCTTCCACTTTGTTATAATACCACTGACAGTTGACTGTGGAATATTTAGGAGCAAGGAAATTTCACGATTGGACTTGCACAGGTGGCATCCTATCACAGTACCACGCTGGAATTCACTGAGCTCCTGAGAGCGACCCATTCTTTCACAAATGTTTGTAGAAACAGTCTGCATGCCTTGGTGCTTGATTTTATACACCCGTGGCCATGGAAGTGATTGGAACACCTGATTTCAATTATTTGGATGGGTGAGTGAATACTTTTGGCAATATAGTGTATATGTATTACTACAGTTGTGAGGACCATCCAATGACAACATGACTTACAACTTATTGAGTACACTGTCGGTACATAGAGCCATTACAACATTTCAAAGGATGCTTCTGACACAACCAATCAAATGCTGCTATGCAAATAAGTGGAAATGAGTATCATACTCGCTTTTTTGTCTATACCTAACCCTAACCTTGCTTGCTGAACCTGATAGAGGCCTTTCTGGGTTTTTCACAGTACTCTCTGATGCAAATTTTCTTTAACAATCACTTCCACAAATACATTGCTTGACAGTCTTACAAAAATAAAAGGATTGGTTTCAGATATGCCAACATTGCCCCAATGTTGAATCAAGAGCGGATTTCATCAAGACATCATCAAAGGGGCTGTATTACACTGCATATACTGTATGTTTGTAACTGTAACCGGGACGCCTTTTACTCAGAGCCTTTCACTTAGCCTCTTGTGAGCAATCAGACATGCATCAGCTTTTCATTTCCGCTTTGCTTCATCCTTCACTTTCTTCAGATGTTTCTGGAGAACCATTACATCCTCTGTTAAAGAAATGGTATCGTCTTTATTCCACCTCTTTTGTTCAATTGACCTCAGGGCATTCCCTGACACATATTCCAACATCAGATCCAAGTTTTCTGCTTCTTTTTTGCCCTCATGGTCACCTCTCATAGCACACTAGCCTTTTGATTACCCCTGCTGCATCAGAAGAAAATGAAGCCCATCTTTTTTACCGTGCACAATATGCATGAATAGAATAGATAGATAGAATAGATGGCTCTTTATTGTCCCTGAGGGGAAATTGCAGTTATGCAGCAGCAGATGTACAAAGTAACATGAAAGAAAGCACACAGCAATATACAATATGCAAACTACAAATATCAAATATATATAGTGGCAATAAAAAAAAGCAAATGTGCAATTCCAAGTAATGTCATTCTAAGTAGTCCATTTGTGCAAAGAGCAATCCTGACAATCCTACAGCCTGTTTTCGCCGCCCGGTGTTTTGCAAACAGTCTAGCTCCGCTAAACTTGGCTCCATCTAAAACTTTAGATCGCCGAATCCCACTAGACCACTACACATTTGCTTTATTCGTTTTCTTTCATCCGACCCTGTCAATTTTCACCAGTGTATTTTTGATCTCAGCAGCCGGCTTCCCCGTACAACCCAATCTAATCTCCCAAACGATACCAGCAAGGGTAAGCATGGCTTCTTGTTCACCTTGTTCCACTTGTGTGCTCGTTTTAGAGAAGTTGTCTCTATTAGAGAGATGTGTCCGTCATTTAGAAGCAGATAGGCCGATTACCTTAGACAAGATGGGCACCACAGTCTAGATATGTGGCCAGCTAGCCGGCTCACGAGTGTTAGCAGTAGCCTGATTGTTAGCCAAGATAGCATAGCGCCATCGGCAGTGGGTGACGAGTTTGTCCCAGTCTCTGGGTGTCGGAGATCTCGCCAGTTCCAGCCGCCTGTTGTGCAGCTCAATTCGCTACCAGTGCTCCTGGTGGCTAATGCTGTTCTTGTATACACGTTGATGACATATTGTATTCCCCCTCTCGAGAGGCAAAACGTTCCTTTGCCCCACGTTGATGATGTATTGAAAGTGGGATTTTGACTTCTTATTTCGCTGATCAGATCATAACCTCATTGGCTCATATATCTTAATAAACCACCACCGTCTACATCAATTATTTTGCAAACAATGAGCAGATTCATCCAGCTAAAGAAGCTTATTAATGAGGAAACATCTAAAAAAAAACGCCCTGAAGCTGATAAAGTGGCTTCAGAAGAGGAAACTGCTAAAAACAAAATACAAATGCAGAATATGCCACTGGGACATGAAACCGGAGAAAAGGACGAACAGTGGAGATCAATATGCTTGGTATGAAATATATCATTAAATAACTAAATGTAAACTAATTTGCAACGTTGGCTATGTGTGGATGTGTGTTTGGTAGTGGTGGTGAGCGTTGGGGCATATAGAACTGCATGAAGTCCCTTTCTAAAAAACAATATGTTACTGTTCTTTTTAAATAGGATCTGTTGACAAGTAGCACGTGGGAAGGGCAAAACAAATCTCTGTCAGGCACAAGTCAATCTTCAGTCGTTCAAAGGTCTCCTTCAGTAACTGGATGCAATTCATGCATAGGTATAGGCAAGTAATAACAATAATAACATAAACACATATATCATAGGCTCACTAGATTGTCATTCTCTTTGTAATTTGCATAAAAATATGCAAAATAATGTATAGAATGTTTTGTCATTCGTGTTATTATCCAAATGTCTGACAACATTATGGAAAGGGTCGCTACAGAAACAGCCCAAGGACAGTGAAAAGGATACAAAGATAGTATAGGGTTGAGAGGGTTGAGTTGTTGCAGGAAGAGGACGGTTGATACGTGAGTCGGAGAGACGAGTTTTGAGTTTACGTAGAGGAACTGCTAGAACTTGCAGCTGGTTCACCCTCTCGCTTTCATAAACTATCTTTGTATCCTTTTCACCAGTCCTCGTTTTCCGAGCTGTTTCTGTAGCGACCCTTTCCATAATGTTGTCAGACATTTGGATAATAACACGTATAACAATCTGAGCCCGTCCGTGACAAAAACAAGCACCTTTAGTGGACATACTTTGACCGGCCGTGTGGACATAGAGGCCAGGTTGAAAAATCCCGGAATTACCCTTTAAGGGAAAATCTTGTAGAGAGAAGATCTCGAAGACATCTAGTCCCCTTGATTGCCCATCATGTGAGGCTTGGATCATCAATTATCAGTGACAAGTGGCGTGCCTATCGCATACTCCCTGCACTCGGGTACAACCATCACACTGTCAACCAGAGCAGGTGGTATGTAGATCCCCACACTGGTGCCCATACCCAGCATATTGAGAGGGCCTGGAGATCATATAAGGAGCAGATCTGTAGGCTTAGGGGAAATCGCACTGAGAGTTTGCTTTCTGTCCACCTTGCAGTGATTGAGTGGAATGAATTTCAAGAAAGTACAAGTAGTCATATTCAGTCACTGTAACCAGTTACTGAGATGGCAAGACTTTGTGTCTTTCTATGGGAGATGGCTGAGACATAAACTCCAAAGAATTAGTGTACTTTGTTTTTGTAGTGTCATAAAATGTATATTTCCTGTATATTCCTGTATTCCTGTACTTCGTGTTGAGTATATTTTTGAGTATGCTTTGTAAGGCATAGATAGTCATCACTTTAGATGAAGTCACACAAAATACTAAACTAACAACTAGTAAATGCTTTGTAACTACCTGAATTAATCATGAATTGCAGTATTCATAACATCCATTAACACACTAACCATTAGTGCATGTCTAAATCATTATATGGATAAATGCATTTATAAATGTACATCTAAATAGTTTGTCAATCATTAACAAACTCTTTCTAAATGACCTCATGAACCATTAACAATTCCTAAATAACTGGTTTGTAATTGATATAATACTTAATTTAGAAATGTGAATCCATCATTTATAATGTATGAAAATACAATCATTAAACACATTATAGATTAGCTTATTAATCAAGAATAAAACATTTATAACTGTTTATGAATGACTTACTAATGTGTATTAATGTAGGAGTAATGCTTTATGTATGATTAAGTATTTACTAATACTTTAATAATGCTTCATAGATTGCAGTTATAAAGTATTACCACACAGAATCCCTCCCCCTCTGATGGCGCTGTTTTTTCCCAATGATTTCATGTCCTTTTTTACTCTGAAAATCATGCTGATCAGAAATGAGATCATCAGTATACTCTTCATTGGTGGCGCTGTCTCACCCCTGAAAGGTTCACTTGGTGTTTCCTGGGCTGAATGTCTTTTCTCAGTTTGCTTCATTTTCATTAGACACCATCACAAAGTTAATTCTGTTGTCTAAACCCACAACCTGCATGCTAGACCCTCTGCCTGCTAAACTGCTTAAAGAACTTTTCCCTATCCTAGGACCCTCCATTCTCTATATGATCAATCGGTCGCTCTCCACTGGCAATTTTACAAAAATCTATTTGATCCCTTTCAATCTGGCTTTAGATCTTTCCACTCCACCAAAACTGCACTCACAAGAGTGGTCAATGATCTTCTGTTAGCTATTGACGATACTCTTGAACTGTCTTGAAAATGATATTGGTATCTGGGATCAGCACTTTCTTGGTTTAGGTCTTATCTACTCGCTAGATCACACTGCGTCTTTTATAACATAACCTCAGTGTTGCAATATGGACTTTGGTGTGCCACAAGGCTCTGTCCCAGGACCACTACTATTCTCTGTTACCACTCGGTGAAATAATTTGCAAATTTGGCATTAACTTCCACTGTTATGCCGATGACACCCACATTTACATACCCGTCAAACCAACCGATAACACCCAATTTCAAAAACTACAGTAGAGGCCTGCTATCGGAGGTCAAACGTTGGATATCACTAAATTTTCTACTTAATGGCAACAAAACTGAGATGCTGATTGTAAGACCAGCTAGACATAGACATTTATTAGAAAAGTACTCTCTACAGAGACAGGCCCTTTAGAAAAAATGTGTTTGTGAATGTAACTACGTAAGGGAACTCTCAAAAATCCACACACAAATGAAATGAGGTTCACACGTATCTGGAGGTTTATGAATGTAGTTGACAGTCTGTAAATAAATGTAACAACATTGAAATATGTTTTAGATGAACAATGCAGCGGTTTTTAAGTATATTTGTGGATTTGTGTTACATTTGTATAAAACAAGACTTATTTGTGTGTGCATCAGAAAGACATTTGTGAACACTAATTTATTTGTGGATGTGGTGACCCCTGCTGTTGAGGCAGCAGCCTCCTGATTAGACCTTGGTTTGTGGGCTGGGTTTAGTGATCAGGGGCACCTGGGCCCGGTGCCCGGTGCCCTAAGACTACAAAGGCCCACGATTCATTCATTCTCTCTCTCCAGCAGAAGTCCCGTGAGGTGATGTGGCGGCCGCAGTGACTTTTGTTTCAGTTCATGCACTTGGCAACACGCACCCACACACACATGCACATCCCTCACCACTGATAATACTGATGTCCATATCTCATTTTTGTAATATATGTTTCTGTTTTTGTTGCCTTATGTTAAATTAAAAGTGCGTTAAATCCTTTGAAATCCGTGCCGACTCCGGTCTTGTCATGGCCCAAAGAGCCAGGTTGTGACAAATGGGGGCTCGTCCGTTCGTGGTCTGTGATTGGTTGGATCATTGGGTGTGTTTACGCGTTAATCAGTTGATGAGAGCCTGGTGCGTGTTTGGTTCGGTGGTGATCGCCGTTTGTCTCCGTGTTGCCGGAGGTTTTGGGAGTTTGCGCTGGGATTTTGAAGGTTTCGTGGCTGTGGAAGCATTTTGGAATTGTTTTTGGAGTTGTTTTTTTCTTTGCTTTTCGTAGTCCAAAGAGAAAGTAAGTGTTGCCGCCCCGATGCGCTGTGTTTGGAGTTTCCCTGGTAGGCTGTAGTGGCATTTCCCCTGTGGGTCAAGTCAGGTTTTTTTGTTTTTGTAGTGTTGTGGTGACGTGGTTGGTGTCAGCCGTCTATGGACGGTTGTCTCGGGAGCACGTCCGTGGGATCTTGTGGGGTGGCCTGCTTGCAGGTGACTTCTCGACCCGCTTGTTTCAGTGCATAATTACCCGCCGCAAGCTGCATGAAGACTAGGGGTGAGTTTAGTTACCATTTGGGCTAGGCAGTTAGGGGGAATACTCCTCGGGGTAAGTTGCCTCGTTTGTGTGCGTTTGGGGGTAGGTTAATACTGTGCGTTCTGTTTGGTCTGCTGTTATGGCTTCATTGTCAGAGTTTTTTGATGCGCCCTCGGAGGTGTTTGTAAATAGCTGTACGAAAGAACAGTTGATACAAATAGCCGCGCATTATAAGATCAATGTGCCAGATACAAAACGCAAGGCTGAAGTTAAAACTATTTTGTTTGCTTTAGAGGAGAGTGGCATTTTGAGGATGGGAGAGGTTTTGTCTGACCTGGCAGCGGTGCCAACGCCCGTGTCAGTGTCTGCACCCGGGTCGGGGCTGACTTTTGCGCAGCAGAAGGAACTGCTGATGTTGCAGTTTGAACAGGAGCAAATACGGTTGAGGGGGTGAAATTGAAATGGAAAAGGTTCGGCAGCAAACAGAGAAAATGAAACTAGACTTGCAGCAGTATAAACTCAGTTTGATTCGTGATGGTAAGCTTTCACAGTGTGTCCGAGGAAAGTTTCTCTGAATCGGGGCAGGTTATGTTTGATGTTGGGGCTAATTTGCGTTTAATGCCCAGGTTTAATGAGAGGGATCCTGATACTTTTTTTTACATTGTTTGAGCGGATTGCAGATGTGAAAAACTGGCCTGATGCGGACAGGACTCTGATGCTTCAGTGCGTCCTTACGGGCCCAGGAAGCATATTTGGCGCTGAGTGCGAGTGAGTGTACGAGTTATGTTAAAAAGTAAAATCTGCTGTCTTGAAGACATACGAGTTGGTCCCCTGAAGCTTACCGCCAAAAGTTTAGAAACTGGGAGAAAAGTGACAAACAGACTAACGTGGAATTTGCTCGCGATTTGCTCGGCCATTTCAACCGCTGGTGTTCTGCTACAAGTGTCGACAGTTTTGATGGGCTTTGCGAGTTGATAGTGCTGGAACAATTTAAAAATTAAATTCCTCAACGCATTGCGACTTACATAAGTGAACAGAAAGCGACCACTGTATTTAGAGCGGCTGAGCTGGCGGACGATTTTGTGTTGACGCACAAGAGTGGTTTTGGCGGGATGTGCTCGGACAGTGAGGGGAGACGTAGAGGACAGTAGCTCTCGTTACGGTGCCCAGTCCTCAGTAGTGGGTCCCGTGCATGCATTTAAAGCCTCACGTGGGAGAGATGATAGTGGCAGAGGTGGCATATGTCATTATTGTCAGGGCGCGGGCCACTGGCAAGATCAGTGTCCTGTGCTGTGTATTTGTGTTTTTTTTATAACACTTATATAAAACTGTGTGGTAGGATTTTAAATATAGAATCTTCATGCAAATTAGTTTTGACATTGTTCAAGATTACCCCGTACGGCTCCTCACTCACACCGACGCCCACTTGCTCACACATTACATTACATTACATTACAGTCATTTAGCAGACGCTTTTATCCAAAGCGACTTACAATAAGTGCATTCAACAAAGGTAGGTAAGGAAACTACTAGTCACCAGAAATCATAAGTGCATTTCCTTCCTAAACAAGCAACTAAGAGCATAACTAGTGTTAATGTAAGAGTGCAATAAGTTAGCAACCTACTTATCTTAACAAATGAGACAAATAGAGAATCGAATAAAACAAGAGTTAAGACAAATAAGTGTATCCAAGAGCCAGTAAACAAGAGCTAAGACAAATAAGTGTATCCAAGAGCCAGTAAACAAGAGCTCAGGCACATAAGTGACGTCAAGTAGTCAAGGCTAGGAGGAAGGGTCAGGGTAGTGTCTCCTGAAGAGGTGGGTTTTCAGCCTGCGGCGAAAGATGGGCAGCGACTCTGCTGTCCTGACATCAGTGGGGAGTTCATTCCACCACTGCGGGGCCAGGACAGAGAAAAGCCGTGACCGTGTAGATCGGCCGCAGGGCCCTCTGAGCGACGGGGCAACCAGTCGCCTCGAGGCAGCAGAACGAAGTGGTCGGGCGGGGGTGTAGGGCTTGACCATAGCCTGGAGGTAAGACGGAGCAGTTCCTTTCACTGCCCTGTAGGCTAGCACCAGGGTCTTGAACTGGATGCGAGCTGCTACAGGGAGCCAGTGTAGAGAACGGAGAAGGGTTGTTGTATGGGAGAACTTGGGGCGGTTGAACACAAGTCGAGCCGCAGCTTTCTGGACAAGCTCCAGAGGTCTGATGGCCGACGCCGGGGCACCAGCAAGGAGGGAGTTGCAGTAGTCCAGGCGGGAGATAACAAGAGCCTGGATGAGCACCTGCGCTGCCTTGTCAGTGAGGAAGGAGCGAATCCTCCTGATGTTGTAGAGGAGGAATCTGCAGGAGCGTGTCACTGATGCGATGTTTGCCGAGAACGACAGTTGGTCGTCCAGGGTCACACCCAGATTCCTCGCAGTCCGAGTTGGCGTCACCACAACATCATCAATGGTGATGGCCAGGTCTCGGTGCGGACAGCCCTTCCCCGGGAGGAACACCAGCTCAGTCTTGTCCAGGTTGAGCTTCAGGTGGTGCATCGACATCCACTCCGAGATGTCTGCCAGACATGCAGCAATGCGTGCCTGCACTCGGGTGTCCGAAGGGGGAAATGACAGGATCAGCTGGGTGTCATCTGCGTAGCAATGGTAGGAAAAGTCGTGGGAGTGGATAACAGAACCGAGAGATGTTGTGTAGAGGGAAAAGAGGAGAGGACCTAGAACCGAGCCTTGCGGAACCCCAGTAGTGAGCCTACGTGGTTCTGACACAGACCCTCTCAGCGTCACCTGGTAGGAGCGGTCCGTCAGGTAGGATGCAAACATGGAGAGTGCAGAGCCTGAGACACCCATCCCCTCGAGGGTGGAGAGGAGGATCTGGTGGTTCACCGTGTCAAACGCTGCAGACAGGTCCAGGAGTATCAAGACAGAGGAGAGAGAGTTCACTCTAGCGGCATGGAGCGACTCAGTCACTGCCAGGAGGGCAGTCTCGGTCGAGTGACCCACTTTGAACCCAGACTGGTGGGGATCCAAGAGGTTGTTCTGGTGGAGGTACAGGGACAGTTGATTGAAGACAGCACGTTCAAGGGTTTTCGATAGGAAGGGTAGAAGGGAAACCGGTCTGTAGTTCTTCACCTCAGAGGGGTCAAGTGTTGGTCACACATCCACACGCAGGTTAAAAAGGCCCATCAGCCCAGCTTAAGCCTTATCCCCCCAGTCTGCCACATACCCCGACCACCAAACTGAGGCTGGGATGATGATGATGATAACAATGATGATGTTCTCCCCCAGAGAACCACAGTCATGTCCCTGTCTGTCAGGTTCCCGGTCAGGGTGCCACTGTAGCAATTGCTACCATACCGGGGTCCGTGACAGACAGTGACAAGGCAGAGTTAACAGGCCAGCAGGGCAGTTTTATTTGCACCATAAACACGGCCAGCAGGCTGCCCCAGTCCGCCAGGATTCCAGGGGCCGGCCAACCCCGACTGGATTTAATAAAAGTTCTTTCATGCAAGAAACACAGATGTGGCACTTCTTGAAGGGCAGCCAGATCACCTCGTGCCATGCACCAAGTCCTGCTGGACAGTGACCTTTTCCAGATTGCAGGCAGAATGATGGAGCACTCTTTCCTGCATGGTGGTCCTGCTCTGGCAGGACTAAGTAAAGTGGTTGTGGTGGATGTGCTGTTTGGGGCCTCTCCAGAGACAACCACCATCATTCTAGAGGATTGTTCAGATGTTCAACGGGCGACAAACTATTGAGCTAGTATGTTCCAGCATATCAGTCTTATATTTATCTCTTCAAATATTCTGGAGATTAGGTAGAAGAACAGAAGACTTGTAGATCAAATGTATTTAATTATACACAGTATATCTCTTCCCTAATCCATTGTCCACAGGGGTGAAATTTGTGATATCTGTCATCATGGTTAGTTACTGAAATATTGTGTTTTTTTTGTTGTAATTTTCTTATAAAGCTAGAAGGTGAGGAAGATCTCAGTGAAGAAGAAAAAGATGTAGTCTGGGCTTGTCATATGGGATAGGGGTAACTCATACAACTGCAAGTGGCTCTTCACCCATCTCCTTCAACACGCAGTAATATTTTATGGTTTTACAGATGAGCTTTAATACTCATGACAATTTTGCACCTTTTGACATAAGCTGGACTCAGCACAGCTGCGGCCAATTAGGGCTGATTGCAGCTGGGCCTTTTTAACCTGTGTGTGGATGTGTGAGCAAGTGGGCGTTGGTGTGAGTGAGGAGCCGACAGGGATGGAGAGGATCTGGTCGGCTGGGTATGGGGTGAGAGCAAGCGGAGCCAGCAGCAGCTGTGCCCGTGGCCAGTTAACTCTGCCTCCTGCCTTGTCTCTGTCTGTCACTGACCCCGGTACGGTCGCAATTGCTATACCCATCTTTTGACATGCAGCAGGAGAGTGCAGGGCTATCTCCCCAATGCGTCCACATATTTCTTGTCCCTTTGCCTACCAGGGAACTTATATGAACTTTAATGACTTAAGGCATGTATAGCAACATGTGACACAGGCTTTGGCCTTGTCTAATGAAATCTATCACTGCCCTGTGTTTGTTTGGCTAGTTTTAGGCTATAATTGGTGTGGAAGCCAATATTACCTTGAGTATTAAAAAGTGCTGGTACAACTTAAATATCTAAAGTCTTGTTTTAGGCTGTTTTATTTTCTGTCACCAAGTTGATTTTTGCTCGCAAAAATAAGGGCCAACTTTTACCCCAGCAGGCTTGACACTCTTAACTTAGTTTTAACTTTCTTAGTAATGCCGATGGTGGTGGGTTGAGCGATATGCTTTTATTGAAACATTTTTACAGCGCCTTATTTACCATATCTGCCACGTTCAAAGGATACTGCTTGTGTTTCAAATAAACATTAAAATAAATAATAATAAATAAATAAATACTTTAATACTATGGTTAATCATACTTTAAAAGAGACAATATATTTTGTTATATTTTGGAGTACTGAAGCAATTACTTACTCAAATTACCTACTAGAATTTACATCAAAGAAAAGGTCACCAAGCTACACCTGGAATTCACTTCAATATGGTCAGGCTATAGCACAAACTGTGGCAAATAGCCACTTCTCTTTTATCTGTACTTGGAGTGAACTAGTGTAGAAACAAGTACATCTACTGTTTTGAGTCCATAACACCTTCTACATACTGTAGTACTCCCCTGTATATGTCTGCCCCAAAGCACACTGAAGGATCAGTAGGATCAAACAGTTCTGTCAGCATATCCACTTCTGCGCCAGTTCAGGAATCTGTATTCCAGTTTGTTCCATCTCAGTGCACTCCATGTGTGAGTAGTGGAACTCCTGAAATTAGATCAGTGTTAATTAGGGCTGTCGCGGTTTGAAATTGTCCCACTGTGGCTCATCGCCGCGGGATGCGGTGGTACCGCCCCTTTTTATTTTTATTTTTTTTAATACATGCGAGTTTACCCGCGATCGGTTCAGTGTAAGACACTAGCGGGTCCTAAGAACAGGAAAAAAATGTCTAACATCGTAGGAGTCCCAAACTATTTCAAACATGTTTGATAATCTATCCATTTGTCCCTCAACATTGTGAAATGTGATAAAAGTAGGGATGTGAACGTGTACACAAAGTTTGAATCATAAATGTTTCGAAAAAAGTTCTATCCAAAAAACATATTAGTATTTGTGGCAGCTGGGAGGAGGGTGGGGTGAGACTTAGCGTGGATCAGGGGGGAGTTGAGTCGGTGGACTGACTCTACTCTGGATCCGGTACCGGCTGTGGCCAATTAAGGCTGATTGCAGCCGAGCCTTTTTAACCTGCGTGTGGATGTGTGACTGCATTAGAGAGCGCCAGTGTGAGAGGTGTCGGAGAAAAAGGTCCAAGTATCAGGCCAGTGTTGAAAGACCGGACCTCGCGCCAACACTTAATCTTCTTCACGATTCTGAAATTTCAGCAGTTACTAGAGTCTCAAACAGGTTCAAAAATCACTGGAGATGATCAGAGTTCGATGCATAGAGTTTTATTCTTCAACAGAGACAAAACCCAAGTCGGCTCCGGAACCAGACTGACAAAAGCTGTCTGTGCATGATCTTATATATCCTAAAAACTGGGTGGAGAATACTGATTTTACGCCCAGTTTTATCAATTCCAGCTTTGTCAGCAAGAATTCTAGTTGTTGCAGCAAGTTTTTTTTAGCTTGGTCAGCAAAGATAACGATCTTTTACCACTATCATCTGGCCTTATGGGCGGGTCTTAACATCAAGCTTGGTCCCCTGGGCGGGTCTTAACATCAAGCTTGGTCCCCTGGGCGGGTCTTAACATCAAGCTTGGTCCCATGGGCGGGTCTCTGTGGGCATGTAGGCGGTCACGTTGTCCCTTCGTCATTACGTACTGGCCACCTGGACTTCTCCTGTCTGCGCATGCCCCGCCTGTCTATTTTTAGGTACTTCTTATCAAAATCGGGCCTGTGTAGTCTGTCCTTGGTCACCCCTTTTGTGAGAGGGCCTCAGACTGTATCTTTAAAGCTTTATGATTATTTTTATGGCTTTTTAGGTTATATGCTTAATCAAAACACACTCTTTATATCTATGCAGGCCTAACATTTTTCATTATCAAAATTGCTTAATACAAAGTACATCAAAGTAATAATAATTATTTAAAACAGAGGCTGGCAGCGTGACTGAAAGTCGGCAGGAAATGGAGGAGTCAAGTCGGACTGTGAGCGGAGGGAATGAGCCAGCAGCTGCATCCGAGCAGGGTCCGCGGCTGGGTTGCCAGGACGGAGGCGAGGGCACGAGCAGCGAGAAAGGCGGAGTGGGAGAGCGGCCTTCAAAGCCTGGCGGACTGGGGCAGCCTTGGTGCTCTACGGCTGACCTGCCAGGAGGGAGGAGGTGCACGCGCCAGGGAAGACGGCGCTCTGCACGGCTGTCAGTGCCGGGGCCGGGTTTATATCGCTGGTGTGCAAATAAAATGGCCTGCTGGCCAGTTAACTCTCCTCCTGCCTATGTCTCTGTCTGTCACGGAACCCGATACTGTGGTGAGTCCGCCACAGTATTATTATTATTATTATTATTGATAATTATTTATTTTTTTTACACAAAAAAAACATTCACAAACTGTAGCCTAACTTACAATCGTTGTCATAAATGGGGAAATAAACTAGTTACCTACTAAATACCAAGGTCTTTCAAATCAATCATGTTAGTTAATTATGTTAACCAGCCAATGCGCACACTTGTAAATTCACTCCGACTCACTAAACACGGCAAATGTCAAAAAGCTCTTTGTGGCAGTTTTTCTACAAAATTGAGGGAGATTACCAAAGAGAGAAAAGTGTCTGTTATGTGAAAAAACCAATTATACTAGCCCTAAAGTGTTGTTTTCATTTTGAGATTAGTCATACTTTACACCAAATACACATGAATATGATTAATTTAATCATGAAATGGAAAACAAATAATAATAAACTTCCAAAATACAGGACTTTTTATTTTGTAACAACCGCGATTGTCGCGGTGGTTTGTCTTCCATCCATGGGTGTCTTGACACAACCGCGGTGGTGTGGTGATACGGTTACCGCGACAGCCCTAGTGTTAATTGCGTGTTTTAAACTTGTGTTAAAAAAAAAATGTGAATCAAATGGTTAAACTCTAAGATTCAGCAACTTGGAGGGTGAAAAAAAATTACCTCAACATTGTTGTCAGGAGGATCAACATGACTCTGGATCTGCCCAATTTCCCACATTTGGCTAGGTGTTAGATTGTGTTCTGTTCGCAGCGACTGGTTATTTCAGCCATCTTGGAATGTGTCCAGATCTGTCTGTATGCGGGGTAGAAAGACATACTGGGCACAGAAGAGGTGTGCACAGTTTGACGAGTATAGCACACCTTACTCTTCAAGAGTGTGGAGCACATCATAGATGTTTTCAGTGGTGTGCACAGACATTTTGGGGGGCAGGTGCTCAAGTAAAAAACAAGGGCACCCCTCTCTTATTCATTGAAAATAACGTTACAGTGGCACATCTTGGACTTACTTACATATTTATTTCAATACCCATACACTCATGCAGATGTTTAATACTCAACAGGTTTCTACAAAATTACTGTATCAATTCACACAGAGACGATGGCCTTTGGCATTCACTATTTCTGTATCACAAGGACAAGCATTGGCAACAACAAAGAAAACAATGCCACTGTGCAAACTTTAGTGGTCTATAAAATAAATAAAATTTTTTTTTTACACAATTTTGGTTTGTGGCCCTGGGCAATGTAAAATATCAAAAATACACAGTTGTGTAAGGTAAACCTACAAGCACAACAACAGCAACATGTGGCACGGTGGTGCTTGCACTGCTGCCTCACAGCAAGAAGGTCCTGGGTTCGATTCCCACCTGGGGCGCTGTTGAGTCTGGGGTGCCCAGGTGGGTTATCTCCCGGGCCTTTCTGTGTGGAGTTTGCATGTTCTCCCCGTGCTCACGTGGGTCTCCTCCTGTAAAAAGAACCCCATCTAAAAACATGCAACATCCTGTCCTGTCCCTGACCAAGATGGTGACGTACACCCAGGCGCTGGTATTGGCAGCTGCCCACTGCTCCCTGACTGTCGGTGGGGATTGGAAAAAAGCAGAAAAATGTATTCAACTCGGACACTCTACCCTGTGTGTGTGTGTGTTGTGTTCGGCGGCCACTTCCCCCCCTGCATGTGTTGGTGCATGTTTGTGCATGCACCACTGAAATTGCAAATAAAGTCTAATCTTAACATCCCATCTTAAAAAAAGCTATGCCTGTGAAAAACAACAAGAAAAACATAAAGAAACCATTAGGAAATGTGTATGTAACAACTACAGACAGCACAAAGCCAATAAGTGCAGAGATTATCTGAAACGGTATACTCTGGGGATGGTTGTTTTATGAGGCTATCACTCTCATTCTCCTTTTGTAATCAATGTAAGTTACTCCTCTTGATTTTGATATTGTTGGTCTGCAACCTCTCTTTCATTAACAGCTGGTTCTTGCTCAGTAATATATAAAAACGCCCTAGAGGATTACACTAAGAGAATGTCTATTCCTGAACAGCTGTTAAATACTCAGTCACAGTCCATTGGTCAATTCCGCTCTGGGACTTGTTTCCTGTTCCGTCATCCTCCAACCCAAGGCAGAAGCCGTTTGTGTGTCAATAGCCCAGCAGTAATTGTTGCGCCGCTCTCTCATCTCTCTCTCTCCTGTCTCCCCTGGTCGGGACTCGGGACGCCACACAAGAAACTTGCAACACATCAGTGTATCCTCAGCTACTGCAAACACCTCTAGATTGGTTACCACTCGCACACCAATGTGGGATGGTTGTTTTATTTCCCTTAACACGGGTAAGGATGTGCCCGTAAACAAGTTTTTGTTCTGCAGTCCGAGGAGTCGACCCGTCACAGCCCAGTCCGGACACAAGACACAAGATTCAAGATTCAAGAACTTTATTTGTCACATACACACACGGGGTGTGTAGTGAAATGAAAAAGTGGCAATGCTCAATGGGAATGTGCAAAAGGGCAATAGTACACAGTAAAATAAAACAACACAATATTTACAGTATTACGGTGATTACAGTAAGAGCTCTTATATAAAAAAACAACACAATATAGGGGCGGCTGTGGCTCAGGAGGTAGAGCGGGTCGTCCGCTAATCAGAAGATCAGCAGTTCGATCCCCGGCTCCTCCAGTCCGCATGTCGAAGTGTCCTTGGGCAAGACACTGAACCCCAAGTTGCCCCCGAAGCTGCACCTTCGGTGTATGAATGTGTATGAATGGTTAGATTCCCCTGATGTGCAGGTTGGCACCTTACATGGTAGCGCCTTGCCATCAGTGTATGAATGTGTGTGAATGTGGATGTAGTGTAAAGCGCTTTGAGTGGTCGGAAATGACTAGAAAAGCACTATATAAGTGCAGACCATTTACCATTTACCATTTATACAGTAAGAGCACTTTGGAAATTAAAATAAATAAGAGGTAGGTAGGGGAAATCGTATGAATGTAATACTGTATATACCGTATACTATAAATTATGTGGTGTGTGTGTGTGTGTGTGTGTGTATAAGAGGGGCAGTGTGGGGGCTCTGGTGAGGTCAGAGTTCACAGTCCTGATGGCCTGAGGAAAGAAACTCCATCTCAGTCTCTCTGTTTTGGCAGCGTGACTACGGAGGCCCTCATCAGAGCCCTCCTCACACTGTGCTCGGTCACAGAGTGCGTTCATCCCCAGCGGTAGAACTCACTTCGGCTACACTAACAGTGTTGTTGTTAGCCGGCGAGCTAGCACTGTTGTTGCTAGCTTCAAACCGTGCGTAAAATGCGTTCAGGTCGTCTGCTAGGGATGCGTCGGCACTCACAATTGTGGGGGGTCTGCCCTGGTAGTCTGTTATAGTCCGTAGCCCCTGCCGTAGGCGTCTGGTGTCGCGCCGCTCCATCTGCGACTCCACTCTGTCTCTGTACCTCCTCTTGGCCTCCTTCACCGCCCTTCTCAGTCCATAGGATGCTGCATTGTGCTCGTCCATGTTGCCGGATACAAGACCCGAGTTGTAGGCAGCAGTGCGGGCGTTCAAAGCGTCGCGGATGGATCTATCAACCCACGGTTTTTGGTTAGGAAAGGACCTAACTTTTACCGTGGGGACGGTGGTCTCCGCTAGCGTTGCTATGAAGCTCGTTACTACTTCCGTAAACTCGCTGACGTCCCTAGAACTGGATTGGAACATGTCCCAGTCGACGTCACACAGAGCATCCTGTAGCTCAGCCTCTGATTGGTCAGACCACCGCTTTACGTCCCTCGTCACTACCGCTTCCCGTGCTATCCTTTGTTTATACTCCGGTAGCAGGAAAATGGCGGCATGGTCTGATTTGCCGAACGGAGGGAGAGAGACAGCCTTGTAGCCTCTCTTGAACGGCGTATAGCAGTGGTCCAACGTTCTTTCCCCTCTGGTAGCACACGTAATGTGCTGGTGAAAGTTCGGCATGACTTTCTTTAGGTTCGCCCTATTAAAGTCCCCAGCCACCACCATAGCCACGTCGGGATGCTTGTTCTGATGCCGACATAACACATCCTGTAGGTCAGTGTCCGCTTGTGGTGGTATGTAGACGGCTGTGGTGATGACCGAGCTGAACTCCCGGGGAAGATAGAATGGACGGCATGAGATCGTTAGATGTTCCAGGTTCAACGAGCAGGAACGAGAAAGAGTCTTAATGTCCTTGGGGTTGCACCACTTGTTGTTGGTCATGAAGCAAACCCCTCCACCCTTAGATTTGCCAGACTCTTCCATTCTATCCGCACGGAAAACAGAGAAGGACTCGGTTGGGAATATGGCTCGATCCGGCACCAGCGGGGTCAGCCATGTTTCCGTCAGACAAAAGATGTTACAATCTCTCATGTCCCATTGGAATCTAATCCTCGCCCTAACATCATCCAATTTATTTTCCAGAGACTGGACGTTAGCAAGAAGGATGCTGGGCAGAGGTGGACGGTGGGCTTGAACTCTCAGTCTGTTCCGAATTCCGCTCTGTTTTCCTCTGTGTTTTCTCCTTCGTCTCCCCATAGATGCGTCTCCACTGCATGTCAGGGGATCTTCACGTCTGGGATGAAAAGAAAAACACTCTCCCGGTAGATTCCACCTGGATTATATATTAGGCACAGCTGGTCACGGACCAATAACTTGGGATCAATTAGGTAGAAAAGGGAGGTGTTCAGGGAGGCAGTGTGCCCAGCAACATTCACAATCACAAATGTTCCACATCCAAATGAAAGCCATGCAAAGTTCAAAACCACTTCTATAAGAAAATCACAACAAATATAAAAAGAAAGTAAAAGAAAATAATGCAACACATCTAGAAAATAATAATCACAATGAAAATAATGATCCACAACAAAATAAAAAACAATATCAACTAAGTGAAATGTGAACAATCATAACCCTGACACTCTGTGACACATTCCCCCACCTTTTTTTTGGTTGCCGTCCCGACAGCTCTGTGCTATGACTACTCTCTATACCTTAAGAGTACTTTCCCTCGCGTTGCCCTAGTAGAACACCTCAAGGGGGGTCCTTGCTCACCTGGCTCCAAGTCCAGCGGCTGATCTACTTCTGGGGCTGGGACCACAGCTGGTTCTGCCGCTGGTGCTACCGTGCTTGGGAGTGTTGCAGGTCTGAAAGGGCACATATGTTGTTACAATGGATCGTCTTCTCTGGTCCTTCCGTTACCTCGAGACGGACCTTGTAGACTAGCTAGTGTGGTCTCAATTGGCAGATCACAACATAAGGGGTGGGTTGCCAATGTGGGACAAGCTTTCCTTGGTTGTGCCTGTGAAAATTCCGCAAGAGGACCCTTTCTCCTGGGAGCAAGGGGACATGCTTTGTCATACCTGATCTTGTCTCGCTGTTGACGCTGCAATATCTGGGAGGCCACATGCTGATAAGCCCGCAACAATGTCTCGTGGTGTGACGTCACCCAGCCATCCAGGTCATACCTGGTCCTTGTGGAGGGAGCTCCAGTGGCCAGTTCTACAGGAAGCCTAGCATGTCGGCCATGTAAGACAAAGTCCTTAGTCCTGTACAGCTGTGTTCAGTATAATTATTGGCTTGCGGCAAATCGTGGATGGCCGTCCTCCTCCAAGGATTTCAGCAGGGATAGGAGCGTTTGGTTAAACCGCTCCCACGCGCTGTTACCTTGGGGGTGATATGGTGTTGTGTGCACTTTGTTGCAGCCATAGAACCCACACAGTTCAGCCATAACTGTAGACTCGAAGGCAGCTCCTCTGTCGGACAATATTTTCTCAGGGCAGCCCCAGGCCTGGATCAGATTGCACCACAGGGCCTTGGCTGTGGTTACTGCTGTCTGGTCCCTGGTGGGCACTTTCCAACTGTACCAGGAAAATAAATCTGTCATTACGAGAATGCAAGGGTAATAGTCCCCTGTCCTACCTAACGACAAAAAATCTATGGCAACAGTCTCTAGTGGGTAGGAACTCACAATGGGCAAGAGTGGGGCCCTCAGCACTGGTCTGTTTTTGCTTTGAATGCACTGGTCTGATGACCAGTCTCTGATGTCCTGTCCCAGCCTTGGCCAAAAGAACCCTCGTCTTAGAGCAGCCTCAGTACTTGCAGCACTCATGTGACCTATGGCTTTGTGGTACTGTCCCCAGACAGTACAAGTCCATGCTGATGGGACAATATTCTGCATTAGGCGATCTCCAGTATGATGCTCTCTTACCTCTCGCTGCAAGATTCCTGCTTCCAGCCTGGAGACGACCCCAGTGCCTCTGGAGTCTTTTTGATACAGGTAGTGCTTTTCCCCTCTCCTCAGCTGTTGATAGCTTACCCCTCTGGAGCCACTCACCTACTTGCTGCAAGGCAGGATCCGCCCGCTGATGGCCACTCGTCAGCATCACTCCTTGAAGCCTGCGTTGGCTGTTGGTTCTCAGTAGCAACTTGGCTAACTGTTACTTCCTTCTCCTGTGGGAACCTAGATAGCACATCTGCATTTTTGTTAGTAGTACCAGGTCTGTATTTGATGTCAAACTGAAAATTTGCCAACTGAGCTACCCACCTTTGTTCCACAGCACCAAGAGTGGCAGTGTTCAGGTGGACCAAAGGATTATTGTCTGTGAAGGCGGTAAAGATAATCCTTGAATTTTTCAGTCACTGCCCATTTAAGGGCGAGGAATTCAAGTTTAAAGGAGTTGTAGTTTTGGTCATTCTTTTCTGGGGGTAGCAGGCTCCTGCTAGCGTATGCAATAACCCGCTCCCGCCCCTCTTGCACCTGTGACAGAACTGCCCCTAGGCCCTCCAAACTAGCATCTGTGTACAAGTGGAAGTGTTTAGAAAAGTCAGCAAATGCAAGGACAGGGGCACTGACAAGGGCTTGTTTCAGCTTGCAAAAAGCAGCCTGGCATTTTGGCGTCCATTTCACTGTCCTTCCTCAGGGAGGCTGAGCCTATTAGCAGTGCGTTCAGGGGGGCTGCCACATGGGAAAAAGCAGGGATAAAGCGTCTATAATAACCTGCAAAGCCTAGGAATGACCTCACCTCTCAGTGGGGTTTCCACTGCTGCACGGCTGTCTTCTCAGGATCAGTGGCGACCCCTTCCTTACTCACCATATGGCCAAGGTAGTTCACTTCCGACTGGAAAAGCTTGCATTTATGAGGCTGCAGTTTAAGGCCGTGCTTCCACACCCCCTCCAGGTGTTGCAGGTGACCAATAACATCATCAAGATAAATCAGTAGGGTCTCGTTTACCAAGCGCCCCAGACATCGCTGCATCAACATCTGGAAAGTTGCTGGGGCATTGCACAACCCAAAAGGCATTCGCTGGAACTCATACAAGCCGATGGGGTTGGCAAAAGCGGTCTTCTCCCGATCCGTCTTTACCGTCATTTTTCGCCATGATGAATCGATCAGATCTATGATCAACCTCTCAGGCTGCTTAAATAAACTGTGTATAAATGTGCACACGCAATTATCTGGATTGCTTGAGCCTGGCTCGGTTTAGCCAGATCACAGTAGCTTGACTTGGGCTTCGTGGAACCGCTTTAGCCCGAATTGATTTGTTACGTTAATTCAAACCAGGCTGGCCTGTGAGGTTAATCACTGCTTTTCTAAGCCTGCTTTGTGGAACAGCCCCCAGGTGAGGTTCACAAGCATGGAGTTTATAGTGTGAACTCTTATGTACGCACATAAGGCTGGCTTGCAGTAAAACAACTGCTTTGCGCATTCCTGCTATGTGAACGCAGTTGTTGGCAGGGATGCAAAACTCGACATAACACAAGTCAAGTCAAGTCAAATTTTATTATCCCACTAGGGGACATTTGGTTGCAGCCAGGTATTAAAAACACTTTCAATCCATCATAAAAACACCATAAAGGCAACATACCAGAGAGAACACAGAGACAACAATACAATACAGTACAGTGCAAGATCACTTCATGTAAAGACAAAAGACGATCAAATAGCTGAATGCAGACAGTGCCCAGTGCAGTCATTTGTGCAAATTCAGCCTCCTAATTGCAGTGCAAACAAAGGAATCTTTAAATTTTTTAGTCCTCTGAGTTGGGACCAGAAGATATACTACCTGAAGGTAGAAGCTCAAACTCCCTCTGCAAGGGGTGGTCAGTACAGTCCAATATGGCATGGGCCTTCCTTACGACCTGCCGATCGTAAAGAGAGAGCTGTGCCTGGTACACCCCAATAACTTTACTGACCACTCTGACAAGTCGACCAAGCCTATTCTTATTGGCCAGATATAGGTTCCCAAACCACGTCACAATACAAAAAGACAGCACCGACTCAAAATAAGTTCTGTAGAATAGAGTCGACATTTTGGTGCACACATTAAAGGAATTCAATTTTCTGAAGAAGTAAAGACATTGTTGTACCTTCTTAGAAATGGCGTCAGCATTAGCCTGAAAGCACATCCTATTATCAAACACAGTACCCAAATATTTATAGTTCTCCACCAGATCAATCTCAGTTCCCTCAATAACTGTGAATGGGTTGCTGACTTCCTAAAATCAATAATCATGGCTTTGGTTTTAGACACATTCAGTTCAAGGAAAGACACCTTACACCATGACACAAAGCCATTAACAGTGATCTAGCCCCCCCCGATTCAACAGGCTAACTATGACCGAGTCATCTGCAAACATGAGTGGAGCTTGTCGGAGATGACACCATTAACTCTCACACACTGTGATTTGTCAGAAAGTCTAAAATCCATCCTGTCAGGATGAGGTTTGATCTGGACCCAAACGCAGACCACAACAGGATGTACGAAAATATGATTTATTAAAGAGAAGCAAGTGATGGGAAGGTGGGGGGTGTAGTGGCTAGGCTGGATGGAACCGAGGTAGCAGACGAGGCAGGAGCGGGGGAAGCAGACTGGAGCTGGAGCAGGCAGGTGAGGAGACAAGATGAAGGAGGGACACAGGGGAACACTAGAGACAAGAACAAAACAGTTAGACAAACCCGAAGGCATACACGAGATAATACTCAGAGTTTCTATTAAGCGAGGCCGAGAAAGTGACTACCACTGTAGCTGGAGAACAATCTGGCGAAGAGTGGTTTAAGAGCCGGGGTTTAAATACTGCAGGGCTGATGGGTTGATAGGAGGCAGGTGTGGAGGAGAGGTAGGGCCGGGAGAGGAAGCCACACCCATGACATACACACACACACACAACCACACGGAGACAGACATATAGACCGACAGGAGAGGTAAAAACACGGGGGAACTCCGGGGGCGGGGCTGGAGCCATGACACATCCAATGATATTAATATCAAGATTAAAATCAGAGAGAAGTTTCTCTACAAGCAAATGTGGCTGAATGGTGTTAAAAGCAGAAGGCTGGCAGCACAGAGCCCCGAAAAGAGACTATAGTAAGCCAAGATACCTGAGTTGTGTTGTTTTGTTTAATAAACTGGTGAGACTGCATCCCCCTTGCATCCTGTCTCTGTCTGTCGTGACCCCGGAGTAACAAGCACATTACAGTATAACGTTCAACGCTCGTTACTACGGAAACAACGTTACACTGTAACATGCTCGTTAATACGACTGTGATTCGGAATTTTGATCCACAATGTTTCAATTCCCAGAAATAGAATGAACTAGAACGGAAGTTGGCTAAGTTAACTAAGTTAGCTACTCAACTGGGGTTTATCACAGTTGGGAGCAGCTGTTCAAACCGGTGCCTCTCAGGGGCCAGGCCCACAAGCACTGGCAGATGATCGGGAACTGGC
This sequence comes from Hoplostethus mediterraneus, assembly GCA_034670385.1. Lineage (NCBI taxonomy): Eukaryota > Metazoa > Chordata > Actinopteri > Trachichthyiformes > Trachichthyidae > Hoplostethus > Hoplostethus mediterraneus. Next base: position 799,994 of record JAXDDW010000083.1, read on the forward strand.
TGATGGTCCTGTCTGCTTGAGAGAGAGCAGAGGATTGGCCACAGTGGCGCACTTAGAAGCTGCGACATCTCCAGGAACCATGTTGTGCTGAGGCGCTGTGGTGCTATCAGAATTACCAACAGCTTATCTGCTGTCAGCCGAGATAATAAGCGGGGGACTCTATATAAAATACTAGACAGACAGGGTTGCTCAGTGGGCTTGGTTTCAAGCCTCTATTCTGTTATACTCACTGAATCTTACCAAGTGCTACATGCTGAATGTTTCTGGGATGGAGTTCCATTTAACTCAGATGAGGAGATTTGTTGGGACACAGTTTGGGGTAATATAACATGTGCATCAAAAAACCCTAACCATCAGTTGATATAATATAGTTTTATAGCATGACTTAACTATTGCAGTATTATAATGTTGAGAAGCCAGTGGTAGTGATTTTTTTCACTCTATGTCAAGCCTATGTCAGCCTATGTAATTTGTGTCTTTCTGTCACTTTCTCTCTTTCTCTCATGTCTATACTTTCTTAGAGTTATTCAAGGCCTGCTTGACACATTGGCGTCCTCTGCCAGTCAATCCATCTGTCAAATCCTGCTGTGCTTTCCTCCTATTTCGGCAATTTAACAGAAATCCACTTTTAATTTGCCTTTCCCAGTGAGAAAATAGACGAATGAGACAGCAAATTACATCTGCTCATTCAGACAAATGCAATGGTGCCAAGCACAACAACGACAACTAAAATAACCGGTTGAAACAGGCCCACGAACATTGAGGCCTTATACCCAGTTGTGGCCTTTTTGGATGGAGTTCTAGGACAAAGGAGACATCAAATGACATCTACTCATCAAGACAAACTCAGTGGGTGATGGGGTATGAACAGTGGTCTACTACCCTGCAACAGGCGTCGTTGAACTTTTTACGCAAGCTATTGGGGGCGCTTACCAAGAAAAAATCTTTTGCTCCGAGTAGCTCTTCATCTCTTAAGAAGATCTCAATTTTGTATCATTTTGTGATCATCTGAAAGTTTCTCCTAAAACCCCCTTTGGAGCAAACAGGAGATAACAGAGAGAGACTTAAGACTTTATGAGATAAATTTGAAATGCTGACATGTGACATATGTCATAGTAATAAGCTCCAACTATAATGCTGCTGACCCCATGACCTCAAAAGGAAAATGCAGCAGTATGTGAAAACTGCATGTTTAAGAAGAAGCATCCAAATCATTGGTAGTCATAACAGAGTTTGTTTTTTTTTTAGATCTTTCTCTAATCTCATGGTCACATACATGGAGACATATTCGGGAGGGTTTAATGACACCATTTAGACCTCTTGTTTTGATTAGAGTGAGATAAACATGAACATATATGTAGTTAAATTTGAATTGAATTTGAGAAATAGGAGAAAATGCCTATACGTCTCATCTTAAAAATGTTAAAAAGAGCTCAGTTGTGTCTATGAGAAATTAAATGTATCAATATCTCTTGGATTTTGCTTTCCTATGGATTAGTGGGGGGCAGGTGCACTGCTTGGAATCTTTGGCCCCCTGACAAAAGGTCACCTTGCCCGCTCTTCCCCACAATACACAATCAAAATCTACAGTCCCCTGGCATGTTACAGGGCCCCTGCAGTGTCTCAATAAAAATAAAATTTATAACAGATTAAACTGACAGTGTTGAAATGGAATTTATTGTATGGGTGATTTTTTACCTTAATTTTACATGTGGATAGGCAACCATGGCAGCCAACCCTGTTTTAAAAAAAAAAAAAATCTGGTTGATGATCTGAATTGGTTTTTGATGGGTGTTAGGGCCGAGCTGGTAGGGCAGAAAAACGCAAGTTTTTCAAAAAAATACAGTGGTGGCCAAAATTGTTAGAACACCTGACAGATCTGAAAATATTGACCTTTTCTTGCCTCCAAAACATGATTTAATTTTGTAATGTTCATGAAACATGCAGATGGCTGCTCTGAGCACAACAAATATCAGATGAAGTGAGTCCTACTGTTTTTATCCACTTTTAACTTTAATATTTGGTATGTCCACCTTTTGCAGCAATTCAAAAGAATCACACAGCTGTGTCCTAAGACTCTTGCATCACCATCAATTTAACCACGATCACACCTGACAATGATTACACAAGTAATTTGGCTTCTTCTGTGAAGGAACATGATTGTGTGACATTGACAGTGAAATAGGCCTAGCTTGTTTTTTGTAAGGAAAATGAGGTAAATCTCCTTATGATGGCTCTATTCTATGGTTTATAGAGCATAATGATGACTTTGTATATATTTCATTCGTTTTATGGGTATTTTAATGGCCAATTGAACAAAAACAACTGAAACCTCTTAAATGTATGCCAAGTGTTCTAATAATTTTGGCCACCACTGTATATATATATTATTTTATTTACAAAAAACAGAAAATAAACAAAATACTTCCAATAATAGTTCTGGGCCCATAAAAGCAGTCAACATAACAGCACTAACTGACGCAACCTAAATAGCACAAAACCAACCTGCCAACTGAGGCACGGGGGAAACATATATAGTGGCTGATCAGGCCATTCAGACACACGGGGGGGGGGATTGACAAAGACATAACCGTTTCAATAAACTGCACCAACCAAAACCCATGTCCATATAGCGTGGCCTAATATTAATTAATGAAAAAATAAGCAAACAATATCTAAACAGTTATCAAACAAAGGTAATTACAAAAGCAATCTAGAAAACCACTGCCCCTCTCCCTGATGCAGGAGGAACATGGTCCAGTCCAATTAACCAGAAACACCATTTAAGCCAGGCCGATGTATAGTGATGGCGAGATGAAGCTTCTCGAAGCATTCCAGCCAAATGGGTTGAAAATGGGTTCATTTCTCGAGGCTTCAAGTGCACACTAGGGCCACCTGCTGGTTTAAAGAAATTAGAGCAGGCAAGACTGGCAGCACAGCGATGTGTGCAAAGCATGGGCCACTAAAGGTGAATAAATTAAACCGCTGATGTTAAAAGTTTAAAAAAAAATAATTATTGCATAATGTATATATTCATATGCTATGAAACCATAAATGACCAAAATTCATCGGTTCAATAATGCCGTAGAAATGTCTTAACGCGCTGTGTAAATTAATTTACTTTGGTGGGAAAGCGTGTAGCTGTACCACTCATAGTGCACTTCAGTAGACATGGCAGTCATGGGTTCAAATCTGGCATGTGAATAAAATGTTACTTATTTATGATGCAGCATATCAATATATGGCTTGTTATTATAATGCAATGATTAGTAAAGGGACAAATGTACCAGTTGTATAGTCCATTGGTGTACTTATCAATACGATTAGATTTAAATATAGCTACAGAAGGACAAGGCAACCCACGAATTATGGGGGCACTTTCTTTCCTTATATCTGTGATTCAAAACTGCCCACCAAACCCGAATCCATTCCTGAAGCATGTACGTGAATGAGGCTTCAAACGTCATCGATGACATAATGACGTTAAAATGATACACGCCTCGATACGTAGGTTCACGAGAAACTGCCCTACGTTCTCGACACGCACTTTGAACCCTCTTATCAAGCGTGACATCACTACCGATGCAGCTGCAACTCCTTTAGTTGGCCAGCCAGATGACTCCAGCAGCAACCCCCCAGGAACTGGCAAGTCAAAGAAAAACAAATTAACTTCATAAAGATTAACTTAAGCTAATGAAACTAATTTAGCAAACTTAACAAAGAAAGGTAATAAAACTGCATATGTTATATGAAACCAAAATCTATGTGTCCAGTTATTTACATGTGTAAATGTATGTTGAGTGATGTGCTAAAAGGAACCTAAAGTTAGTAAATGACACAGAAATGAAGAGTTACCACCCTTTCCTTGCCTCAGTGTGTGGCCACTGGTGTGATCATCACAATGGGTAACAGCCTTTTGGTGGCCCTGGCTGTGTAGAGATGGTAAATTTAGTAAATAAGAACATTGATGTTGGTAGACCTGGGGCCTGTTCCAAGAAGCAGGTTCAGCAAACTCTGAGTCTAACCCTGCACTCTGAGTTGATTCATTCCGAGATGGCCAAGTCTGAGTTTTCGGTTCCAGAACGGCTGATTTGAGTTAGTTCAATCAACTTTGAGTATGTTCACCTTGAGTTAAGCGCGTGCGCGACGACAATAAAAAGTCATCATCAATGGAGGTCCGATACTACGATTCACCATGGCAACCAGCAAGCAGAAGGGTCGTAAAGGAGATGGAATTGGCGTGGGAGAGAATCGCTGCCCGAGTCAATGCGTACGTTTGAATGCAGTAGTGTATTCATTTAACATTTAACCACACTTTCTTATAATGTGATACATGTGAGAAAGTGGTGGAATAGTAGGCCAATTGGAAAAAAAATAAAAATCATTTAGGTGCAATCCCACGGGCGCAAAGCGCACTTGGCAGCAGCTGAAAATGAAATATGAAAACATTACAATAGAGTCATTTAGCAGACGCTTTTATCCAAAGCGACTAACAAAGGTGATAGTTAACACTATGTGGGGATCCCCCAACCCTGAGACTGAGAGTCTAATGCTTTACCAACTGAGCTGTCTGGGCCAGAGATACTTCAAATGGTGTACTTGGGGTGACAAATTAGAAAGGCAGATCTAGATATTTAATTACTCAAACATAAGTTAGAGGTGGGTGCATGGTCACAGGTGAAATGTGTTGTTGGAACAATATAAAATACTAACTGTTGCTTTTGTATTTGTAGGACCAAATGAAAGGTGCCTTTATTTGACTGCTTGGGGTGGTGGTAGCGTAATACGTGAAGTGTAAATGGCATATTATATCTTGGACAGCTCTTCCATCCTGGACATAGAACATCTAATCGGGGTCTCAAAATCCTCTCCCGACGTAAGGATATACGAATTACTTCCTCTTGAATATCGATCGGGTTACCGAGGAAAGGACACGTCATGTCTGAGAGCTGCTTCAGGTTCAGCAGAGGGAGGAGACAGGGAGAAAGTCGGGGTTTGTTCAAGAAAACCTGCCAGCGAGCAGGTTAGGTTCACAGAGTCAGTTATCATGGGACTCAGTTATCATACCTCTTTTTCTGGAACAGAAAACCCAGAGTTTCCCTCATCTCAGGGTTAACAAACTCAGTTTTCACTAAACCCGCTTCTTGGAACAGGCCCCAGGTTGACAGTTATATTCAGAGCTGGGGCCTGGGCCCGAAGTAATTCGTATAGCCTTATGTCGGGAGAGGATTTTGAGAGCCCGATTAGATGTTCTGGGTTATTCCGGGTAAAATCACCCAAAGAGTTAAACCCGACCACCTCAGAATTTGATGAAACTTGTTGGTTGGGATCCCACAACACCAAATCTCAAATTTCAGGTCAGTCGGACCAGTGGTTTGGGAGATATGGACCCTCAAAGTTTGAGATTTTGTGCAAAAAGGGGCATGGTCGCCAACCTTTGAACCCTCATATCTCAGGAACTACTGGGCCAATCTTCAAAATCAGAGTGTTGGAAAGGGAACAGACAGATTCGGAAGATTCTGTTCTTATTTTCCAGATTCGAGTATATTGGGGTACATTGACCTCTTGACCTTTGCTATGACCTTGAAATTGACCTTGTGGATCACGTGACCTTGAGATCACCTTTCATGGAATTTAATCACCCACATGTTAACTAAAATATACAGAAGTTTCAGAGGTGTAATATTTTCTGTTTAGCAGCAATACAGATTCAAAAAATGCATACCCACAGAGATGATTGATAAAATGCATTATAATGTATATTTTCTACATGCATAGATTCCTCTCATGACCAAAACCCATCTTGGCATCTTCTTGGAACAGGCCCCTGTTCTTAACCTTGCCTCTAGCTGTACATTACCTGTTTCTTGGAGTAGCCTGGGCAGGAAGGCCCGCCCACCCTGGTGGTCAAGTGGTAGGATGCGGCGGGCGGCCCGGGTTCGATTCCCGGTCAGGGACCTACATCTTGTGGCACAGTGGTGCAGTGCTTACACTGCTGCCTCACAGCAAGAAGGTCCTGGGTTCGATTCCCACCTGGGGCGCTGGTGAGTCTGGGATGCCCAGGTGGGTTAACTCCCAGGCCTTTCTGTGTGGAGTTTGCATGTTCTCCCCGTGTTCACTTAGGTCTCCTCCTGGAAAGAACCCCGTCTAAAAACATGCAATATCTAGTTGACTGTCCCTGACGAGGATGGCAACAAACACCTGGAATTGGTCCCTGGGCGCGGCTATCGTCTGCGCCCTCTGCTCAGAGGTGGGATGGGATAAGAGCAGAATTTCATTCAACTTGGACACTCTAAATGCATGTGTGTTGTGCGGCCACTTCCCCCCTGCATGTGTTCAATGTTGCAAATAAAGTCCTCCTTCTCTTCTCCAAAGCCAGTTGATTGACAGCTTGGCCCTTAAAGGGTGATTCCAGGATTTTTCAACCTGGCCTCTATGTCCACAAAATCGCTTTTCATACCTTTAAGTAGATCCCAAAAGTTTCTGAGTTTCTCCGGTCCATCGGCTCAACCGGCAGTCGCGTAACGGCGGCTCAATGGCGGCAACGTAATCCGTAAAGGCATACACGGCCGATCAAAGTACGTCCACTAAAAGTGCTTGTTTTTGTCACGGACGGGCTCAGATTGTTATTCGTGTTATTATCCAAAAGTCTGACAACATTATGGAAAGGGTCGCTACAGAAACAGCTCGGAAAACGAGGACGGGTGAAATGGATACAAAGATAGTTTATGAAAGCGAGAGGATGAACCAGCTGCAAGTTCTAGCAGTTCCTCTACGTAAACTCAAAACTCGTCTCTCCGACTCACGTATCAACCGTCCTCTTCCTGCAACAACTCAACCCTCTCAACCCTATTCTATCTTTGTATCCTTTTCACCGTCCTCGGGCTGTTTCTGTAGCGACCCTTTCCATAATGTTGTCAGACATTTGGATAATAACACAAATAACAATCTGAGCCCGTCCGTGACAAAAACAAGCACAACAACAAGCCGCCGTTATGCGACTGCCGGTTGAGCCGATGGACCGGAGCAACTCCGAAACTTTTGGGTACTACTTAAAGGTATGAAAAGCGATTTTGTGGACATAGAGGCCAGGTTGAAAAATCCCGGAATTACCCTTTAAAGGAATAGCAAAAGCAACAGGGCAAAGCAAAAACTCCTTACCTGACAACACGGTTCACAGCCCTTGTCAGGCACAAGATTAAAACAAAACAAAGTATATCCGTCGTCAAAATCAGCACAATTAATGGCTAGACCCCGGTCTTTCAGCTGACGCCCTGTTGACTGAATTAATTGAAAATACGCCAGGATATACAGTCTGTTTCTGAAAACTGGTTGGAAAGGTTTTACCGGATATTTATGCCTGTCAGTATAAATACCAAGGAACTCTATCATAATGTTAGCCTATATGTTTATCAACAGTGATACAGAGATTGATAGACATGGGTATATTTAATTATTTAGTAAAAAACAATTCACTTAAGAGAGTCACGTTTCCCAGGACAAGACACCTCTTTATGATCATAAAACCAAAAAATGGCCGACTTCCACCATATGATTGTTGCCTCCCGTTCAGAAATACACTTATAGGATCATAAAACAATAAAGTCACATGTCTGACATAGATCTGACACACCTACTGACTGATACATTGACAGGTTTTTTTTTATGATCGCTAACAAGCCTATTGGATGGACACCATACCTGGACGTATTGGTGCAGATGCTGGTGACCCTCTCACTGTTCCATTCAAAAGGAACTATGTACTGTTTCATTCAAACTGTGTTTGGTCTATTTTACACAACTTCAAAATCAACTATTTCTCAATGTTTCAGTGATTTGTTCATTCAAAAATGCTCATCTGCTGTTTCAATAAAGCTTTTGAGCTGCTGTTGTTGCAGGCGTAGAGGCTTTATTCTATATTTAAGGTTTTGAACATTAGGTTTTCATTAGGTTGGCATGCTGTGTACAAGCATTTGTATATAAGACAAGAATGATCCATCATTTTGGTATTGGGTAACCTTGTATGTAAAGAAAATCTAAGCATTTTAGAAACGTGTTAATTGACTGCAGTCTGTGAAAACAACATGAATTGTGTTAATGGTATGGTCCACAACTGACAGATGTTGTGCTAATTGTGTTTAGAGTTTTGAAAATGTGATTGGATGTTAGCGATTGTAAAAAAAAACCTGTAAAAGAGTCAAATCTGTCACATATTGACAGGTCATGAATCAAAGGGGGTCATAAATCAACTTTGACAGAAGGTGGGTATAATAAAGTACTGTTATGCCTTTCAGTTGCACATGATTATCACAGCTCTCTGTTCCTTAAAAATCATACCCAAAGTTCACATTGCTTGTTGTATCATCTTCAGCCGTTATTTGTTGTTCATTGCTATGGCGGATGCCACTTGTTATCTTCGTCCTGTCTCTTACACTGTGCACTTTTCTTTGTTTTCATATTTGAAGCCCCCTTACTAAAATCATGTCACAAAAACGTTTGGGGTAACCAAATCAAGTTTAAATGGGCTATATTAGACCAAATGACATACTGCTATTGTGTTGATTGTTACTGCATAGAATTTCTTTCAACCGTCATAGGCAATGCACTATCAGAGCATTACATTTCCCTTGATTTTCTGAACTAAAATGCCTTGAAAATTGACAAAAAATGTGCGTAAACAGAAAACCACCTAAAATAAGTCAGTGGAATTCTTTACAGGTTACAGTTTGAACTGAAAAAGTAGATAACAGCCATGACCACTTACAATCATTATAATAGTAAACTTTTATTTGTATAGCACTCTTGAAAATGGTGACAAAGTGAAAAACACCACATTTGTAAGGGACGATAAACAATAAAAATGCTTTGTCCTTCATTCCATTATAAGTTAATTTCATTAAAGTTCAATGATAAAAAGAAAAACAATGATAGCAAATGGCAAAAATTAGTTTAAAGTTTAAATAAAAATTTTTACAGGAACAATGTAATTACTGGGTATCTCACTATAGTGATGTTATATAGAGCCATGTTTCCTATTTGTAGCCAACACTTCTTAGCTCTTGAACAAACCACAACAATTGATTTCACACCTATTCTTCTGTGTCTGAATGACGAAGTTGACAGTTCTGCATCTTTATCATTAACAGTTTATTTCAAGTCAGCGAAAGAAGAAACCCCATGTTTAAGTCCTACTCTGTAAACAGTTACTAACACAATACTGTATATGCTTACGTGTGTGTGTGTGTGTGTGTGTGTGTGTTAAGCCTAGTTCAGAATACTGGCTGGTCTTGAGAAAATCCTTTGGGAAGCTGTGTGCAGTAAGCAATGGGACAAAGATGACAAGAGATCACACACTACCTGGTTTCATCATTTCGCCATTTGTCCAGGACAGTTCACTGTAAATACAATTACAAAAAAGTTGTTCTATCGTTTCTTGCTTCTGAAAGGCCAAACTATCCTGTAGTGTGAATGGGCTCAAGACTCCTGATGACATCGAGATGGTCCAGTCGGGCTTAGAATCAGTGTAAAAATCATCTATTGTGACCTAGCATTTACATAACAAAATTCCTAGATCATGCCATAGAGCAGGAATAATTTTAATTCCTAAAGAGAAGGAATCGTTTGATATTAGTAAGTTTAGGCCTATATTCCTTAATGTAGAAGGGAACATTGTCATTAGCGTAGTAGCACAGGCATTTTGAGAGGAACAATTTAGTTGATACATCAGAGGAAAAATCAGGAATATGTTTTTCTTTGTGCTTGGAACACAGTGAAGCTTCACTATGGCAATGGAAGTAATCATTAGGGAGCCAACAGCCATTCTGGATCCTGACCCATGGTTTAAGTCTTATTAGTGATTAGTGCAGTCAGGATCACAAAATCTTTTACTTTGATACCAATGCCAGCCAGGGTATCACAGACTCACAGACAGTAATAAGGGACAAGGAAACTTACAGTCACTGATATGTTCTGAAGATTGAGAACTGAAAGTGTTTTCACATTTTGCTGATGTTCAACCTTGCTGGCTCTCCCATGCTAGCAGCAAACTAGAATGGTCATACAAATGGAACACATTAGCATGGAGTATCTTAAGTCATTTGGAGCATGATTTCAGGTAAAATGTAAGGAAAACGTAATCTGTCCGTAAATAAACAAGTTTGTACAATGATTTACATTCATGAGTGTAAATTTAATGTAAACTGACAATAGTAGCTATATGTAACATCACACACTTGAGCACAGATTCTAGAAAAAACTCTAGTATCGTACTACTTCTCAAATCTGGTACCACGGTACTTCTTCAGCACCAGTACTCCATGCAATACTAATAGAGACTGCAAAAAACATTAAGAGAAGGAAATGTAGTAACCTCCTGGTGGCCTACTGTCTACCAAGCATAAATGTCAAACAAATGATTTTCTGTAATATTGTGAAGGCATTGTCATAACAGCAGTTGTATGTCTGGTCTGTGTACCCTGCATCAGTCAGGGGTAGGTTCACTTTCAATTCAGTCATTACTGACAGGGTTGTCATATTCAATCTATGGAGGAATCAATACGAATGAGTGCCCTGTCTTTCGAAAAATGGATTGCTTTCAGTATTTACATTTTGAAATGGCTGAATTGAAGGGGAACTGTCCCTAGTACTGCTGTGTCGCTTTAAAGGAATACACAAAGTTTTTGGTAGATTGTCCCACTGGTCATCTTCCTTGTTAAGTGATGAGAACATACACTTCAAAGTCATCTACATGTCCCCAGTAGATCATTGGCTCCAGTGCTCCTAAACCACTTGAGTGATAGTGGACCACTACCATTAATTGTGTATTTATTTAATATTCATACATTTTAATAAATATAAAAACATAAATTATCATTAACTCAGTAAAGGTAATATAGCCATGTTTATCTTTGGAACTGTTTCAGGTGAGCAAACTAAAATATTTTTAATTGTAAGTCTCCAATTGCCCACCACCTGGGAAATTAGTCCCCGCTAGGTTAAAACAGTGTGCTATTTTCAATCATATTTCCTGAAACTTTAACCAATCTCCTACACAAAACTGCCAGAAGACTACTTTCACTCAGTAAAGCATGCTTAAGTGTTAGCATGGAGCACCAGAGCCAATAATCCACCAGGGAAACGCTGATGATTTTGGTGTCTGTGTTGTCATCACTGAATGGCTAAGCTGATCAACGGGACAATCTAACAAAAAATGTGTGTATTCATTTAAGACTGAATCATCCTCACTGAATCATAATCACTGAAATTGTATTATATTGTTTATTTGTTGATGTCAGCACATTTGTCAAATAAATAAATTATAAAATACAGCTAGTTGACCAGTTATTTGAACCACAAAAATATCATTTGAAGCCCATTTTTTTCTTGTTTTCTTTCATTCCTTCATTCTTTGGCTTTTGCTCTCTCTTCCCCTCCATCCTCTATAACAGACTGATTGGTGTGTCCATCCTATAGAGAGGCCTCTGTGTGTGTATGTTTGTGCTTGTGTATGTGTGTGTTAGAAGGGGTTGATGCGGACTCCTGTCCCCAGTGGGGAGAAGGGGTTGACTTTAGCCCACATTAGAGCATCGTTGAGGGAGATAGCTGATTTACCATCCTCCAGCAAAAACACTGGACCCTGCACATAAAAACATGAGAAAACCTGAAAAAGTTGTCAGCTGTGAAGACTTTATAGATTTATAGAACATTTTTTTCTTATGATTAGATACACCAGCTAGTAAAAACATAGAAAAAAATACCTGTATTCTGTGTCCAGTGAAACAGGAAAGCTGAACATCTGAATGGCTGGGTAGATTAGAGCCTGTCACATAGTCCGGACCATACAGGACTAATGCTGCTAGAGGAGGGAGGAAATCTTTTTAAAATGGTTTCACTTCAAAAACACATTTGTATTATTGGAGAGATCAGATTCTTTATGTATATTTGTTAAACAAGTCAACTATGGAAAAATCATAAGTGCATATCACCCAATTTTAAAGATGGTACATTATATTATTTACCAGACTCTGTTGGCTGGATTCTCTTCTCTAGGCAGTTGAACTCTTCGCTCTGACAGTCTGATGGAGGACTATTGGGAACATCATATATACACCTGAAAGACAGACAGTTTAATAAAATGTTTGTATGACTCCCTCAGGACGCTACTCAGCTTGCCGGTATAATGAAGACATAGCAACAGGCAGTCTCTTGCAGTAGGAAAATAGCTGCACGGAGACAATACAGTTCATCACAATGTGACTTCCCATAAGATCTAACTAAACAGGGAGAAATCACTCATTTTATACAGAGTAACAAACAACTTCTTACACACTTACACCCTGATAACCCAGCCTTGAAGGCAGTGGCGCACCTGGACACAAACACAATGGACATGTACATATAGCAGTAAAATGAAACAACACTGAACAAAATGTTTAAGATACATAATCATGACTAAGCATATTTTCTCCAACACAGACCAACATCCCTGATTATGGAACAATAAAGAAAATCATTTAAATATGATGCCGACGTGTATGGGGAGCAGAGATGCTGTGTGTGTGTGTGTGTGTATGTTACATTGGTGACATGTACACATCAAATAATCTATGTGGAGTTGTTATGGGCAACTGGCATCACAACACCCCATATAGTAGAGGTATATCTATCTATCTATCTAACTATCTATCTATTTAATTGTTGTTCTTACACCAGCCAACAATCCTGGGGGGGCCACGGTGCTCAGTGTGATGGAATGGGAGGTGTTGCTACTAACGTGGGCTGTCTGTGGTCTTTCTGTCAGGAAGTCAAAGATCCAGTTGCAGAGAGAGGTGTTGAGACCGAGCAAAAACGTCTCTCTATCAGCTTCAGTGGGATGATTGTATTGAAGGCTGAACTGAAGTCAATGAGCAGCATTCTGGCTTAAGTGTTCTTTTTGTCCAAATGGGACAAGACTGTGTGAAGGGCGGAGGATGTGGCATTGTCTTTGGGTTGATATGCGAACTGGAACGGGTCCAGTGAGATGGGAAGGCTAGCTTTGATGTGGACCTTGACTAACAGTTCAAAGCACTTCCTCATGACAGGGGTCAGTGCCACCAGACGGTTGTCATTGAGGCAGGACACGGTTAACTAGACTTGGTACTGGGATGATGGTGGTAGACTTGAAGCATGCAGAGACAATAGTCTGGGTCTGGGCACATCAGCTGTGGCCAGCTGTGAGTACCTGCTCTTCAGGGGGAGGGTGACTCTTTCTCCCAGGCATGTCATTTAGTGCTTCAAAGCATGCATAGAAGACATTCAGCCTATTGGGAAGGCACATGATCTTATAGTCTGCTATGGCCTGGATACCCTGCCACATTCAGCCTACTCCTCGATATTTGTGTGCAAGTCATAGGTGGCAGCCTCCCTGAACATATTCCAGTCTGTGTATTCATCCTATCATGCACGAGGAGCTGAGGAGCTTGTTAGGGCCCAAAAGTCCATATCGTGGCCAGGGCTGACCAGACAGATTAAGATGAAAGTGAAAAACTGTGAGAGATATGCAAAGGAAGCTCCCCATGCACGAATGCATGCATGAATTCAGAAGCTGAATTTACTGAATTCTTGAGAGATTATGACTTCACACATGTGACCAGCAGTCCCCAATATCCACAGAGCAATGGAGAGGCAGAAAGGGCAGGGTAAAATCCCTGCTGAAGAAAGGGGAAAACCCACACAAGGCTCTTGTGGCTTACAGGGCTACACCCGTGCCACAAGGAACATCCCCATAATGGCTGCTGATGGGTCGAAGGATCAGAACACCCTTACCTGTCAGTCAGGAACAGCTAGAGCCTGACTTCAAAGCTTTTGAAAGGAGTGATTGGGAGATGAAGGAAAACAATCCTGGTTCAACAACAGACACAAAACAAAGACCAGACAAGACCTCAGACCTGGACAGAAAGTCTGGGTAAAGAACACACCACATGCTGGAACCATCAGAGGCCTAGCCTCTGGTGACGTTGACCTACCCTCAGGGAGTCTCAGGAGAAACAGACTTCACATTAGGGTTATACCAGAAACCCCCAGAATGACAAGATGAGGACAGACCAGAAAAGCCCCAACCAGAATGGACTTATAACTGCCATTAAAAAAGAACGACATCTGTGCCTTTACAGGGCCATCACAGCTTTGAGTCTCAGGTACTCCACCCTGACCTCTAGAGAGAAAAGATATTCAAGATATTCATGTTTTTTGTTAAAGGAATGTCTCATACCACACTCATACATTAAATTAAATGTTTATGACTGTTGATACGTTGTTACTGAAAGAAATGTGATCCAGGTACAGTTGTAAATGGAGATTATACATTAGAGAAAGAACATAATATACTGAGCAAAAATTTAAACACAACACTTTTGTTTTAAGTAAACAATCGCAGCTTTTTTCTATGTGGTCTACAAACTTAATTCTCTCAGATTTTGCACACAAATTGTATACATGTGTGTTTGTGAGTATTCCATCCATTGCCAACATAATCCACCTATCTGACAGGTGTGACATATCAACATGCTGATTAAACAGCTTGATCATCACACAGGTGTCGTTCACGATGGTCTCCCCATCATAACGAACACCTGTGTGATGATGATGATAAAAGGACACTCTAAAATGTGCAGTTTTGGCTGCATGACATCATGCTACACATTTTCAGAGATTGTGCAATTGGCATGCTGATTGCAGGAATGTCCACTAGAGCTGTTGCCATTGAATGTCCATTTCTGTACCATAAACTGCCTCCAAACTCCAGAGATTATGGCAGTATGGCCAACCGGCCTCACAAATGTAGGCCACTTGTGACCACACCAGTCCAGGATCGCTACATCCAGCTTCTGCACCTCTGGGATCGTCTGAGACCAGAGGGGTGTTCCACGAAGCGAGCTTACCATTTATCCAGGCTTATTTCGCTTAGTCTGGCTCATTTTCAGGTTTATTCGGTTCCACAAAGCAAGCTCAGCATAGTTAGTTGCTGTGGCAACTTATGCTTCCAAACTAGCCTGCCTTGGGGGAGGCTAGATATCAGGCTAAAACACAGTTGAAGCTTAATTGGTAAACCGTAACACTGATCCGACTGAAACGCAATGATTTTCAAACAAGGTTCCGCCATCCTAATGTTCAACACTATTACCCTAGACTATCAGACATAAAATGTAACATTAATAGAAAATAAAAAATATAAAATGATGTAGACTGTATCGGGGATACAGTCACGGTTCAGTTGCTAGGAGACGCATTCACTGTTTCTGTATGGGATTTACAGTCACTGTAGAACACGCTTTCAACTGATCAATTTCCAGGATGGAAACAACTGATTTCATAACAATATAATAAAAGTAAGAACCAGCCCGAACAGCTCAGACAGTAGAGCATGAGTCTCTCAGTCTTAAGGTTGTGAGTTCGATCCCCATATAGGGTCCAGTAGCCTACTGTACGATGATTGTAATGTAGTAAGATGAAACGTTACTTACAGTCTTGAGGTTTCATATATGGCATGGTTTCATTTCAGTTCTTTAATATTGTTGGAACACATGATATTTAATAAGGTCTATACAATTTGTTCGTTTTTAATTCTCCAATTACTTACGCATTCAATCTAGCAGCAATTCGTTGCCAATCTTTCTCTCTCCCTTTATTTATGGCAATTGTATTTCCCTTTTCATTGTAATATGGCTGAATTCTCCATAGACCTCCACTAAAAGTCGCTGTTCAGTGGCCGTGAACTTTGCGGCTCTGTCTTTACCGTCATTTTTCGCCATGATGAATCTATCAGATCCATGATCGACCTCTCGGGCTGCTTAAATAAACTGTGTATAAATGTGCATGCGCAATTATCTGGATTGCTTGAGCCTGGCTCGGTTTAGCCCGATCACGGTAGCTTGACTTGGGCTTCGTGGAACCGCTTTAGCCCCAATTGATTTGTTAGGTTAAATCAAACCAGGCTTGCGAGGTTAATCGCCGCTTTTCCAAGCCTGCTTTGTGGAACAGTCCCCAGGTGCTACACATACATTTTGTTGACGGCAATATGACACAGCGATACTGGGACGAGATCCTGAGGCCCATTGTCGTGCAATTCATCCGCCACCATCACCTCATGTTTCAGCATGATAATGCCTGACCACATGTTGCAAGGATCTGTACCCAATCGGACAGTGACAGTGTTTTTCGACCAGCTAACCTCGATACTCAGGGAATGCAATCTTGATAAAGAAGTTATCTTAATGGGGGACTTCAACATAAATTGGGAAGACAAATGTGGTACAAAAGCTTTAAAACAAATGACAAAATTTGATTTTATACAGCTAATTAAAGGGCCAACTAGGCTAACATCTTCCTCCAAGACCCAAATTGACCTGGTGTTTATTAATAAACCAGAGAGAGTTACTAAATCATTTAAAGGTCCCATATTATGGAAAACGGTTTATTCCTGGCGTTTATACGTGTTCCACAGGAAATTACTTCCCTAAGCAGCTGAGAAAATTTGAAATCTGGAAGTCAACCCATTTTTCTGTATTTTCCTTTTTCCAAAAACGGTGCCAAAGATAGGAGAAAAACAGCCCGTTTCAGAAAGTGGTTCCTTTGGACGGCAAATCCAGCCCCTCTCAGAGCATGCCCACGCCCAGGTGAACAACCAATCCCATTTACTTCGTCACAAAATGCAGCTCACAGCAGTGCCGCAAGCCGTTGCTTATGGTGCATTCCATTGTACTCGGAAATCGATAATTCCAAGTCGGTATTCCTAACTTCCAATCTAAATGTGTTCCAGTGCATCTGCTCGGCAAAACATAATCGCCTGCAGCAAACTCATGTTTGTATGGCAAGTCTCAGAATGTTACAAGCATCTAAACTCAACATCAACTACTACAGCGCCATTAGTGAATAGAATCGCCGCATATCACATTCGGACGCCGTTTTTTCCAAGTACACCGGAATGCACCATTACTTTGCGACGAGTGAAGCTAAAACAACATATCTACGGCGATCAACTCTCCATTTATTATTT
The DNA here is from genome assembly GCA_034670385.1 of Hoplostethus mediterraneus. Classification (NCBI taxonomy): domain Eukaryota; kingdom Metazoa; phylum Chordata; class Actinopteri; order Trachichthyiformes; family Trachichthyidae; genus Hoplostethus; species Hoplostethus mediterraneus. The sequence continues at coordinate 817,026 of JAXDDW010000083.1, forward strand.
TGTAGGATGCAGGCAGCAACATACATGCCTGCACAGTCTCCCAACACGCGAAAATGCCAGGACAGAGTGGATTACTTTTATTTTTAACGGCAACAGCTACAGTTTTTTCTGTGTGTGATGATCAGTCCTCAGACTGCTTGAATAACGGCAGGATTAGCATCCAAATTGAAGCTTAACGATGGAGCAATTCATAAGGTACGTGACCCATCTGCAAAATTGGAATCTGTAAGTGTCAACATGTTTTGATTTAATTTACCAAATTAGTCTGGTTAGTATATTCGACTGCTGGTTAGCTAACAAGCTAGCGGGGCTAGCCACGGGCTTGTTGGGCGTGGAAGAAGTCATTAAAGGCTCAGCTGCCTCTTCCCATTCTGGGTCAGACTCCGGCTGAAACATGTATGGTCTCAGTGTTGGTTCTGGAGCGGCCGCCGTGGTTATGGTAGATTTCTGCATCAAGGTTATTTGTTTACCTTGAGCAGCATGAGCGCTCTGGGGCCTGTTCCAAGAAGCGGGTTTAGTGAAAACTCTGAATTTGGTAACCCTGAGATGAGGGAAACTCTGAGGTAACTCAAACTCTGAGTCAATTACCATGGTAACTGACTCTGTGAACCTAACCTGCTCGCTTGCAGGTTTTCTTGAACAAACCCTGACTTTCTCCCTGTCTCCTCCCTCTGCTGAACCTGAAGCAGCTGTCGGACATGGCGTGTCCTTTCCTCGGTAACCTGATCGATATTCAAGCCGAAGTAATTTGCATAGCCTTACGTCGGGAGAGGATTTTGAGACCCCGATTAGATGTTCTATGTCCAGGATGGAAGAGCTGTCCGAGATATAATATGCCGTTTACAGTCACGGATTACGCTTCCACCACCCCGAGCAGTCAAATAAAGACACATTTCATTTGGTCTTCTTTATTTCCTACAAATACAAAATAGTCAGGTTCACTATATACTTTTGTTGGATTTTCTTGGGGATTTGCAATACTATACATTTTTGGAAAGGATATTGTACAAGGATTCCGAAAATCCATGTTTCCATTTGCCCAGGTGCCTATATGGCGGCCATATTGGAATTTCCAAAATGGCCGCCGTAAAATGTAGGTTTTATAATATCTCAGCTTCTAAATAAGCTAGAACATTGATTTGAACAGCTAAAACCACATTTTCAGGGTCAAGGAATCCAATAGTGCCAACAAAAATGAGGTAGAACTCACTAAAGTGCATGTTAACATAACTTTTATTGAGGACTTAACAGATAATTGACATTATGTATGTATGTGTATGTGTATATATGTATGAATATGCGTGTGTGTATGCATATATATATATGTAAGTGTATCTGTGCATATGTGTGTGTGTATGTGTGTGTATATATGTATATATGTATGCGTATCTGTGTATATGTATATATGTGTATATGTATGTATGTATATATATATATATATAACTTCATTTAGACAAAGGGGTGAGAGTTAATAAGCTATGCTTCTCACTCCTTTTCGAATATGCCATTTATTTTCTTCCCTATTGTTTTATTGTTTTGCTTCCTCAAATTTTCATTTCCTTATTATGTTGTACAACGACTTTGTTTTAGTAGCAATTGGGAAGCCTTGTATTAGTTTCATATTCGAAATAAACACTGCAAAAAACCAAAAAAAAATAACTGATTGGCAACTGACATCAACTTCAGTATCATGAACACAGAAAAGAAGCAACCTTCTTCATTAAACATGTGAATGTATATACATCTAAACATCTTCATCATCACTTTCATCCATCACAGCATGGGAATCATCGTCATTCTGGCACTGGCTACTGCATTGACACATGTCAGTACAGGCTAAGTCCTTAGCCCTGCAGGAACATCTTCCAGAAGAACAGTCAGATTTACATCTGCATTGGACCATCTCAATGATGGCCTTCGGGGCTGGGAGGACCTCTGGGGTTTTTGGTTTCATGCCATCTGAGTCTTTGAAGTACCCATTGTGCAGAGGGTCCAGCTGTGGATCTTGCAGAGCAATGGCTGCCTGTGCCCATACCCTGGTTTGTACATGGACCCTCAAGATATGCTGCTTCAGAGCTCCAAGTGTTGGAGGGAGCTTGTCATTCTCTGCCCTGTGTTTACAGAAAAGATGCCATCGCAGTTCAGGGATTGTCTTGATCTTTATACCCTTGGGTGAGTAGGCTGCACATACAAAGGAAGCCAGTGTGGATAGCATTCCTTCTGTCACTTCTGCTTCATCCAAAAGCATCTGCAGACCATTGATAATATTTTCATCTGCTTCGATATAGATCTGCAGCCAGGTTGCCTTACCTATCTGGGAGAACCTGCCTGTGTTGTCGGCCCCAGTGAATGCATGGAAAGCTGGCAAAGCCGTTGCTCTTTCTTTACCTAGAGCTCGCCACAGTGGTTCAATCTTCACAACACCAGAGGCCATCGAAATCGATGTGTTCTTCAGCAAGAGATCATAGTTTGCTGTCACTAGCACTAGAATGTCTGTATCTGGTGAGAAGAACATCAACTGTGCATCAGCTGGGTTTCGGTGTGTTGCCAGCACAGCCTGGTGGATCAGCAGTGTGTCTGCCTCTTCGTGGTTATTTTCTTCAAAGAGCAGGTCTTTGTTGCTCCTAGTGTGCCCAGAAGCTGACGTGATGATCAGCTTGGAGGATCCCCTGTTGTATTCTAGCATTTTGGCTGCAAGATAGTCAGTCAGATCGGCCTTCGTTTGGTCATGAGAGAGGAACCTGCTCAGTGGGATGTGTTTGATGTTGGTGTCATCTCTGACTTGGTATTGGATAGCTTTTCCTTGTCTTCGTTTATCTCTGGTTGCACTCTTCAGAGAATCTGTCCTGTATGTGTCGAACACAAGGATGATTTCATCATAATCTCGTGTTAGTGACATCAGTCTGTTATTGAAGCAGCGACTCAGATCCTTGACTGTCACTACAGTGGCTGGTTTTTTGCTCAGCCTCTGCACAAGCACCATGCCGTCCACCAGTGCTATCTTTCGACTTGGCTGATCAGTAGATGTGGGGTCTGTGAATCCTGTATCCATTGCATCTTGGTGGTTAGTACTTCCAGCTTGGGCCAGATGATGGTCTTCATGGGGCATATCTTCTCTTGTCAGTTTCTCAAGGAGATGGATTAACTTGGACTTGTCATAGCATGGCAGGATTGTTCCATCAGGAGCGAACAGTGCCCTTGGTGTCAGAGTGAATTCATAGTTTCCTATGGCCTCTTTCTGGTTGATGTCTCGGTTTGACCTGGCAAGTACCATGAGCCTTGCAAACAGGTCCTTGGTCTCCTTCAGATCCACAGTATTGTCTCTGAGTTTCACTGTAATCTTCTTGTTCCCAGACAGGAACATCTTATTGTTCTCTTTTTTCACAGGGGCCCAGAGGCTGACATCTCCATTGATCCGCTCTGACACGTAGTCTTCATACAACTTCTGGCCAGTGTCATCAGCATTCAAGATCTGTGGTACATACTCATCTGGGATGTAGGCATGCGTGATTACATTGTGCAGCTTGTCACCTTCAGTGGTAAAGGGGTTTCCATGGGTTTCCAAGCTTATTTAGTTAACTAACTAGTATTAGCAAACTACTGTATTTTAATTTGATGATACATGATGATAACATCATGACATGATGAATGACACAATAGTAATGTTAGCTAGCTTAAATGTGATGTTATAGACATAAAACAGTTGAAATGTTCTGAGGTAAAAAATAACATAATACTTACTGTACATGTATCAAATGCTGTGTAAAATAATGTTGAGGGATGACATTTCACATATAGTAGGCTATGTGTGGTCCACAACAAACATTAGGAGAATATCAGAAGTCTGAAGAACAGGGCTGTTGCTAGGAGACAAAAAGTGTCGTCGCACAGGGCCTCACACCTTTGAGGGCCCCGCATCAGTTTTTTTTTTTTTTGGCCTTTTGCTGAATTTATAGATATTTTATATTTATCTATGTAAGATAATGGTCTATTATATACTATTTGATGAAAGATAATAAAATCAATTTGTTTTTGTATACTTAAAAAAACTTTGCACAGGCCCTCGTATTTCTCCCAGGCAGGAGTCATTTTCGACCCACTCATGCATCGAAAGGTTAATGTAGAATGTAGGAGCTTTGTAACTACCACCACTGGATTCCTTGACCCTGAAAATGTAGGTTTAGAAGTTCAAATCAATATTTTAGCTCATTTAGAAGCCAAGATATTACAAAACCTACATTTTACGGCGGCCATTTTGGAAAATCCAATATGGCCGCCATATAGATATCTGGGCAAATGGAAACATGGATTTTCTGATTCCTTATACAATGCCCTTTCCAAAAATGTATAGTTTTGCAAATCCCCAAAAAAATCCAACGAAAGTTTAAATCAATTTATAATGAACCTGACTAAAAGCAACAGTTAGTATTTTATATTGTTCCAACAACACATTTCACCTGTGACCATGCACCCACCTCTAACTTATGTTTGAGTAATTAAATATCTAGATCTGCCTTTCTAATTTGCCACCCCAAGTACAGCATTTGAAATACACTATATTGCCAAAAGTATTGGCTCACCTGCCTTGACTCGCATATGAACTTAAGTGACATCCCATTCTTGATCCATAGGGTTTAATATGACGTCGGTCCACCCTTTGCAGCTATAACAGCTTCAAGGCTTTCCACAAGGTTTAGGAGTGTGTTTATGGGAATTTTTGACCATTCTTCCAGAAGCGCATTTGTGAGGTCACACACTGATGTTGGACGAGAAGGCCTGGCTCTCAGTCTCCGCTCTAATTCATCCCAAAGGTGTTCTATCGGGTTGAGGTCAGGACTCTGTGCAGGCCAGTCAAGTTCATCCACACCAAACTCTCTCATCCATGTCTTTATGGACCTTGCTTTGTGCACTGGTGCACAGTCATGTTGGAACAGGAAGGGGCCATCCCCAAACTGTTCCCACAAAGTTGGGAGCATGGAATTGTCTAAAATCACTTGGTATGCTGAAGCATTCAGAGTTCCTTTCAATGGAACTAAGGGGCCAAGCCCAGCTCCTGAAAAACAACCCCACACCATAATCCCCCCTCCACCAAACTTTACACTTGGCACAATGCAGTCAGACAAGTACCGTTCTCCTGGCAACCGCCAAACCCAGACTCGTCCATCAGATCGCCAGATGGTGAAGCGCGATTCGTCACTCCAGAGAACGCGTCTCCACTGCTCTAGAGTCCAGTGGCGGCGTGCTTTACACCACTGCATCCGACGCTTGCATTGCATTGCACTCTGTGCACTATGCGCCTCAGCATCCGCTGACCCCGCTCCGTCATTTTACGTGGCCTACCACTTCGTGGCTGAGTTGCTGTCGTTCCCAATCGCTTCCACTTTGTTATACCACTGACAGTTGACTGTGGAATATTTCACGACTGGACTTGTTGCACAGGTGGCATCCTATCACAGTACCACGCTGGAATTCACTGAGCTCCTGAGAGCGACCCATTCTTTCACAAATGTTTGTAGAAACAGTCTGCATGCCTGGGTGCTTGATTTTATACACTCGTGGCCATGGAAGTGATTGGAACACCTGATTTCAATTATTTGGATGGGTGAGTGAATACTTTTGGCAATATAGTGTATGTCCAGTCCAGACAGCTCAGTTGGTAGAGCATTAGACGCTCAGTCTCAGGGTTGGGGGTTCGATCCCCACATAGTGTTAACTATTACCTTTGTAAGTTGCTTTGGATAAAAGCGTCTGCTAAATGACTATTGTAATATTTTTATATTTCATTTTCAGCTGCTGCCAAGAGCGCTATGCGCCCGTGGGATTGCACCTAAATGAAATTTTTTTTTTTTCCAATACTATTCCACCACTTTCTCATATGTAGGTAATATTATAAGAAAGTGTGGTTAAATGTTAAATGAATACACTACTGCATTCAAACGTACGCATTGACTTGGGCAGCGATTCTCTCCCACGCCAATTCCCTCTCCTTTACGACCCTTCTGCTTGCTGGTTGCCATGGTGAATCGTAGTATCGGACCTCCATTGATGATGGCTTTTTATTGTCGTCGCGCACGCACTTAACTCAAGGTGAACATAATCAAAGTTGATTGAACAAACTCAAATTAGCCGTTCTGGAACCGAAAACTCAGACTTGGCCATCTCGGAATGAATCAACTCAGAGTGCAGGGTTAGACTCAGAGTTTGCTGAACCTGCTTCTTGGAACAGGCCCCTGCTCTCAGCCTCCGCCAGGTGATTGCGTGTAGGTTGTATGTGATGAGCACTGTTCTAATTGGCCGCCTCACGCCGTGAGTGAGGCAGCCAATTAGAGCAGTGCTCAATACATACAACCTCCACGCCCTCAAAACAGCCTGTTCTTTACAATGGAGAAAATGAGAGACTGAAACACACACCACAGAAGCTGGTTTTAGGATTTTTTTTAATATAGACTTCACGAACAGTTTAAATATCCCAAAATGAGTACAATACCCCCCCCTTTGACATGGTCACTGGCTTGTCTGCTCATAATCTCATACTTATTTCCAGAAAACTCTCAAAGAAACAACTTAACCTGTCCACCACTAGAAAGCACAGTTATTTGAAAACTCCTAAGGGTGACCTAGATAATTTTAATGCTGCAATAAATGGAATAAACTGGAGTGATCTACTATCAGGAACAAATGTGGAGATATAGTCATATGCTTCTCTCCACAATCAAGTCCATAATAAATAGCTTCCTAAAAGAAACAAAGCCCAACCGTTGTCAAAAGAGCACTCTCCATTGGATAAATGGTGAGATACGATAAAAAACAAAATAGAACATGATAAGCGTAGGTTTACAACCCTGAGAAATCGAGTGATTAAAGAACTTAGACAGGCCAAGGCATCCCTCTTTATCAATATAATAAGTGAAGCAAAAGGAAATTGTAAATTGATCTGAGAATAGAACTAAATATAAATGGTTGTTTAACACAAAACCCAGTACAAATAGCAAGAACATTTAACACATACTTTGTAGACTTAGTTAAGGCACTAACACATAGCCCGCCCACCGACTCACTACATGCAGTACCAGTAAATGAAACACAACCCGTGTTCTCTATAAAAGAGGTCACTGAATCAAAAGTGAATAGAATACTAAGCTCATTAAAAAACTCTAGATCTAAAGATGTGTTTGGTTTGGACTCCATGTTTTTAAAAGAGTCACTCTCTGCTCCAATCACCATAATGATTAATGCTTCTATTAGACAATCTTTGTCTCCACAGGTCTGGAAATCAGCTATAATTACACCCGTCTTTAAGTCAGGAAATGTAACTGAGGTTGGCAACTATAGGCCTATTAGCATTCTTCCTGTAGTGTCAAAGATTGCTGAGAAGTGTGTAGCTGAACAGCTAATCGCCCATCTCAACAACACCTCATACACATTACATCCTATGCAGTTTGGCTTCAGAGCCAACCACTCCACCGAAACTGCAAACTGCTTTTTTCTTGAGACTGTCAAGTTAAAAATAGACAAAGGGGGCATTGTTGGAGCTGTGTTTCTAGACCTGAGGAAGGCATTTGACACTATTGACCATGAGGTACTTATCACAAAGCTATCTATGTTAAATTTTTCCCCTGTTTGCTTTACAATGGATAAGATTGTATCTTGAAGGCAGAACACAAAGTGTCAGAGTGAATGGTGACTTGTCACCATTTCTCAACTACAATGTGGGTGTGCCCCAGGGATTGATCATGGGCCCTGTTCGGTCCTGTTCGGTCTGTACATTAATGATTTGCCCTCTGTCTGTGCTGGGTCTGCAGTCCAGATGTATGCAGACGATACAGTAATATACAGCTCTGGAAAAAATTAAAAATTTCTCTGGTTTTACTATTTATACAGTAGGTATGTGTTTGAGTAAAATGAACATTTTTGTTTTATTCTATAAACTACTGACAACAGTTCTCCATTTCTCCAATAAAAATATTGTCATTTAAAGCATTTATTTGCACAAAATGACAACTGGTCAAAAGAACAGTAAAGAGGCAGTGTTTTCAGACCTCTTATAATGCAAACAAAACAAGTTCATATTCATTTTTAAAGAATACAATAACTTTAAAGTTTTAACTTATTTGGTGGAATAACTGATTTTCAATCACAGCTTTCATGTGTCTTGGCTTGCTCTCCACCAGTCTTTCACATTGCTGTTGGGTGACTTTATGCCACTCCTGGTGCAAAAATTCAAGCAGCTCGGCTTTGTTTGATGGCTTGTGACCATCCATCTTCCTCTTGATCACATTCCAGAGGTTTTCATTGGGGTTCAGGTCTGGAGCTTGTGCTGGCCATGACAGGGTCTTAATCTGGTGGTCCTCCATCCACACCTTGATCGATATGACTGGGTGGCATGGAGCATTGTCCTGCTGGAAAAAACAAATCCTCAGAGTTGGGGAACATTGTCAGAGCAGAAGGAAGCAAGTTTTCTTCCAGGACAACCTTGTACGTGGCTTGATTCTTCCTTCACAAAGACAAATCTGCCCGATCCCAGCCTTGCTGAAGCACCCCCAGATCATCACCGATCCTCCACCAAATTTCACAGTGGGTGCGAGACACTGTGGCTTGTAGGCCTCTCCAGGTCTCCATCTAACCACTGGATGACCAGGTGTTGGGCATAGCTGAAATTTGGAGATGACCTTACTCCAGTCCTCTACGGTCCAATCCTTATGGTCTTTTGCAAACCTCAGCCCGGCTCTTCTTTACTTCTCATTGATGAAGGGCTTTTCTAGCTTTGCACGACTTCAGCCCTGCCCCTAGGAGCCTGTTTCGAACAGTCCTCGCCACGCACTTCACCCCAGCTGCCATTTGCCATTCTTTTTGTCGGTCACTTTATGTCATCCTATGGTTGTTGAGTGACATTCAAATGAGTTGGCGGTCATCCCGGTCAGTGAAGAGTCGTTTTCACCCTCTGCCAGTCTGTAGCTTTTGTGTCTGCTGCTTGACCTTGTTCTTATGAACTGGCGTCTTTGAAATTTTAAGGATGGAAGCAACCTGATGCTCACTGTATCCCTCTGCCAGTAAAGGCAGAATTGAACCCTTCTTTTCCTCACTCAAAACATTTATTTTCAACTCTTTTGGCATGGCTATTGGATCCAGGAGAGAGGTGAGTTAGTGGACTGCTTCTTCCCTGGATCCGGTACCAGCTGCAGCCAGTTGGGACTGATTGCAGCTGGGGCCTTTTTAACGTGTGTGTGAATGCGTGAGTGTGTGCGCGTCAGGGTGAGAGACTGACTGTGTGACTGAGAAGCTGACAGGGACGGAGGATCCGGTCGGCTGTGTCTGTGTGTGGAGCGGAGAGTCGGGGCCAGCACCAGCAGGAGAGACGGAGCGGGAGCGGGCCGTCTCCAGCTGCGGTGTCCAGCGGAGGTCCACGGAGGACGCAGTCGGGAGCCGCCTGCAAGGGCTGACCAGTCGGGGTTGGGGCGGGATGCCCCTGGAAGCCTGGCAGGCTGGGGCAGCCTTGGGGCTCCGCGGCTGGCCCACCGGGACCGAAGGAGGGCGCCAAGACCCGGGCTGTTGGTTTTATTCTGGACTGTGTGAATAAAGCGGCCCTGCTGGCCATTTAACTCTCCCCCGCCTATGTCTCTGCTTGTCACGGACCCCAGTTATGTGGCACCTTGCCACATTATCATCAATGTTATTGATATCAGTTTGTAATAGAAAGAAATCTTACTGACAATATTACAATTTATGGAATAATTTGATGAAATTTAAATGAATGAATACAAAGCCATCCCATATTACTTTGCAACAATGTACAGACTACCAAATGACAAGGTTACCGTCATAGCGACGGATCCTGAAAAGATTTTTCAGCAGAGGCAAAAGATTATATCTGCATTTCTCCCAGCAGGTTGTGTCCAATATTAACTGTAGATTTGTTTTTACATAGTCTTTTTGTAATGTCTTTGTCGCATGTAGTCACAAATCAGCAATAATGAAGAATAAGAATAGTTTTATTTTGAATTAACTCCTTGAGTTGACCTTCCACTGAAAATCATTTGCATCATCCATGCTTCAAGATCTCTAAAGATGAAGCACCTCACCTCTCATGACAGTATGTGTGTATGTCTGTGTGTGCATGTGCAACCTACTTGCTGTTATTGTTTGTACAGGCCCGCCAGGCATCCAGTTCCACAGACAGTTGCTCGATCTTCAGAGGAACACACACCTCCCTCCTCTTTAACAATTGACTGAAAAACACAGAGAAAGAAAAAACACAATGGGTACATTTACATTTGGAGCAACCAACGTGCAAAAGTGCCTAGTTCAATCAAGGGTTAATCACACACATAGCTCTGGGTATATACCTGGTGTATTCATAGAGTGCAGGTACAATGCTGGAGTATTGTCTTCTAATGGCCAGCAGAGCTCCAATATATCCACACAGGATCAACAGCTCACTGCGGGCTCTGCAAACACACACACACACACAAAACACATATTATTTATTTAGATACTACTACTACTACTACTACTACTAATAATAATAATAATAACAGTAATAATAATGATAATAATGATAATGATTTTACTCAGTCAACTCGGCCATGACGAGGCGGTCAGTTCTGATGTAACTCAGCAGGTCTAGGATTGGCTGGACACAATCCACCGTCCAGTCAGGTCCACTCAGCTGCTCTGGGGAGACAGGATATCAGAGAGTTGGTGACTGATCAGAGCTTTATACACACAGTAACAAGACAGTTATGATATAGGTCATGTGAACTTCAACTTTACAACTGTTATGTGAAGCTGGATAATTTGCCTAATCAAATTAGCAATTAAATCAATATAAAGATCAAAGATTATTTTCTTCAGTTTGCCACCAAGGTTATATTATAAACAAAAGTACATTTACTCTTGTTAGTGTAATTGAGTAGCTTTTTTGTGTACTTCTTTGAGGTTAGTAATATTACTTTTACTGAGGTACATTTTGATTGCAGTATTGTACTTCACTACATTTTAAATCATCAGTCAGAGAGTACAGATTTTAGAGGCTCTAAATAAGCACTGCAACAGATAAATTACATCTGCATCAAATCATGTGGAAGAAATGTTAACAAACTCAAAACTTTTTTTTTATCCTAATGGTAGATTTCCATTATCATTAAATGCTCAAATGTTACTATGATAGTAGCTTAGTTTACATTAATTGCTTATATTTATCCATGAGAGTAGTTTAGTTAACATTAAAAATGCTCAAATTAACCATGAGAGTAGCTTAGTTAACATTTAAAATGCTCATATTTATTTGTGATAGTAGCTTAGTTACTGCAACATCAAACAAGCTGCAATATTATTGGTTGCTTGGCAATTACACGGCATATTTTAACCTGATCTCTTTATCTTTGTTAGGTCTTCAACCTGCATTTTAGCTGGGCTGCAGCACGTGCATAGCAAACCTATTTTGGGTGATTGAGGGAAAGACTCATGGGTTGGGAGAGGGAAAACTAATGGGTAAGTAAAACTTAGCAAGGTAAAGATCAGGGTCTCTGCACCATTTAAAAAATCTAATTCAATGCTTTTTAAGACCTTTTTAAGAGCTCAATACATATAATTTAAGACCCAAGAAATTGTGGAACGATTTCTTTCATAGAAAAGCGAGACAATTTACTTAAATTAAATTACTCAAAAGGGAAACAGACAGACCGATCCCCCCTCAGGTGGAGATCCATTTGCTTGCTCTTTGTCATTTTATCCATGCTTTTGTCACACATTACGACATAGGGTTTCCCACTTAATGAATGAGGCAATGCCATATTTAGTGACGTAGGTGGTTTTATTTTCACCACAGGTAAACGACTTTGCCGCTATGTTCCCTGATTCAGAATATGCAAAGACGCTACGTATGTCATCATTCGACTTGAATGAATTGTGCCTGCTCACCATGTGAAGAACCCACAGCACCGCAGCCCTTTGGGTTTCTGGCGGTGAAACAAAATTGCTCAATGCCGACTGTTGAGAAGTTGGGAGCGAGCCAGACGACGTTTCAAGCTGTGCTACGTGCAAACAATGCAGGCATCAGCATAGCCCCACTGGCTAACGGTGCGTACCGCTAGTGCTTTTCAGATTTCATGTGGGATTCAACTGCTTTCACCCCAGCCTGTACCAACCACCTCCGAAACGTATCTTCCTCTAACTATTTGTTATTAAACTTGCATTTCCCCATCTTGGCTCATACCTTAGCTTGTTAGCTGGCAACCTTGATCCTCTTTGATGACACGCAGCGAGACGCCAACGTAACGTAAACATTCTATTAATGGCGGAGTTTCTCATTGTCTAATACAATGTTATTTACACAAATACACACGCTATTGGACATTTTTACGGTAGGTTACTGTGCGCGACAATTTTTCCACCAGCCTTAAACGCACCTTTTGCAAATTTAATACCTACAGCAAATTTAAGGTAAATTTAAGACAATTTATGACCTTAATTTCCATTATTTTATTTTAAGACCTTTTAAGACTTTTTAAGGAGCCGCAGGGACCCTGAAGATGGAGTGTGAGTGAATGGCATCAGTTCCAAACCCATGGCCTTGGCCTGTTTAGATTTACAGCTCAGAAAGCAGGAATGAAGAAACAAAAAACATCATTAACATATCCCTTAAATTGTTGTGCTGATTCACACATTGCTTTCTTTGTGCACTTTATTTTGGGCGGTTTTCTCTGTTGTCTTGTCCTTTTTGCATTGAATGGGAAACATTTCTGCTGTTACCTAAGAAGATTTTTACCTAAGTAAGTCTCCTTAAAGGTCCTACACGTAGAATATTTACCTCAATGTACAGTATCATATCAGATTCATTTTGATAGCACAGTATAATGACTGTAAAAAATGAGACCACTGCCAAGAGAACTGCTTTATTGTATGTTACTTTCTATGTGTTTATTCTATGTGTCCCCTGGTACGATTTCACACAAATTGTGCAGGATTGACTTACGCCGGGGAGACACTGGACGCGGAAAGAAAAGGAAGAGCCGCGAAAGGCGCCAGTAGTAGTTTATAAGGGACGCCACCTGTCAAAATGTAATTTATGACCCCCTGTTGATTTATGACTTGTCAATACTTGACAGTTTGATTGACAGCCTGTCAAAATTTGATTGATGGATGACCTTTGACCCCTATTTGATTGACAGCTTGTCAAAACTCAATTTATGACACCCTGTTGATTTATGACCTGTCAATACTTGACAGTTGATTGACAGCTTGTCATTATTTGACAGTTTTGATTGATGACCAATTGACCTCCTTTTGATTGACAGCCTGTCAACAATTTGTCAATTTTGAATGATGACCTGTGTGATGTGACATGTGGTGACCTTTTAATTATTTAATGATCCTATTGATGAAGTATTTTAGAGTGTGCGAGGGGAGGCGTCATTCATTTGTTCTTTTGATCCTGAACGGGGTGTATTGACCAACCGAGGTGCATAGGGGGTTGTGTTACATCTGGAGTGCTATGGGAAAGTGTTTTTGTTTAATGATCCTATTGTTCAGAGGTGTATTTTTGACCGGAAGGCCGAAAAAGAAAAAAGAGAAAAAGAAAAGAGGCGGGATTTTAAAAAAAAGGTTAAATACGGAGACGGAGACTAATGGCGTCATCATTTAGAAGCTCATTTTGGAAGCAATACCATCCGCTATGGCCGCCTCTCCAACACCCTCACAACCCACCGAGGATCAACCCATGCCGGGTAACTTGAGCTATCAGAGTCCGGACCCTGAGAACCGATTCGACGATGTGGCGGTGGTCGCTCCGAATGCGCCCGTCAGAAGAATCAAACCCTGGCGTCTGACTAGCGATGACCCGTGAATATGTTGCAAGCAGTTGTTCAACAAGACACTGCCGCAAGATGTGGATATGATGATGAAGATAAAGAAAATAAACCATGGCCGTATGGACATGGCGAATACCTAGGCCGACAGAAGCTCACATTCCTCAGAGAAGTGGAAGAAGATATGAACGGGATCGACGTTGCTGAGCAAACAGGTCAAGCAAAGACAGATGTTGGTGGTCCTGCTCAAGACTTGTCCCCGCGTCTACCTTCAGAGGCTATAGATCTTTTAAAGGCCACTACATGCATGTGTATCGAAAAGCTTCTTATTACAAAGCTGGAGCAAGACTGTTGGGGTTGTCAAACAAACCACCCTAGCCAAAGGAGGCATAGCTGTCTCTATGGAGTACCAGCCTATTACTTTACTGACAAAGTGTGTGATAAGCTATTTACAAAGTCTTTCTTAGAAATATTAATACAAGTTTTAGGGCACACTCTTAATATATATACAACACCTGACAAGATTCTTGGTGTGGCTGAAACAGTGGCTGTCGAGCTACAAGCAGAGAACGACATTGACAAGAAGCTGGTTGAGATAAAAGAAAAACTCATCACCCCTGCCAACGAATCTAACATCTTTGAAGCTGTACAGAGCTGGGCGGTGTCCTTCTAGAGAATTGAATGAATGAACGTTGATACAGCTGACTGTGACAACAAACCATATATCTATTTTCATAATTTTTTAAAATTTCAATAATCATGTATGGTGTATCGATATTGTGAATAAGATTGGGTGTCTATGTATCTATTTGTACATGTATGCTGATGTATGAGCAAAAACAAAACATGTAAAGATAAAATGACCCAATCCACAACATACAGACTGTTTGACTCCCATTCTCTTCTCATTTGGTTTACGGCATCACACATGGATAGTACCTTAGAGAAAATTTATAGAGTCAACCTAATCTGCTATGCTGTTTATGACTCTATTATCGAAATATCCAATCATAGACAAGTAGGGGAGAACGGGGTTGGTTATCACACGGGTTGGTTGTCACACTCATTATATCTCGCCACCAGAGGGCGGTGTCTCTCAGATTTTGGTATGGAAATTTCCGTAATTGGGATCACAGCTCACCTACATAGTCTTCTCTGGAGTAAGACGGCTGAACTTGAGGTGAGAGGACTTTTTGTGTTTTTCATGTCAAATTGTAAATATTCAGCTCCTCAGTATTTTTCTTCTAGGCTTTTACACAATGGGTTTATAACAAAACAACTGTTACCCTTAAAATGTGTGAAGGGAAAGCTATAGTTTAGATTGTTGTTAGCTAGCTAACTAGTTGTTAGATGGTAGTTAGCCTTGATGCTAGCAAGAAATTCCAGTTGGGGTTGGTCGTCACATTCTCTTTGGGGTTGGTTGTCATATGTGACAACCAACCCTTATGTTGGCAAAATCATGCATGGTGAGATTACTATTCCTTTCTCTCTTTTTTTTATAAAGAAACATGGTCAGAAACTTTACTCGGAAGACGAAGAAGGGCCTGACTCCACCAGATGTCATGATGAGAGCAGTCAGGGAGGTGAAATTAAATAAAAAAGTCCATCCGGAGCACTGCCAAGGACTTGGGTATAAATTACAGAACACTGGCAAGATATTGTTCAAAAATAAATGAGCAAGAGGTTGCTGGAGAAGAAGTCCACCCATCCCTGCCAGTAGGCTATGTGAAAAACCGCCTAGTTTTCAGTGAGGAGCAGGAGCTTCAGCTGGAGGAATATATAATAACTGCCTCAGATATTTATTTTGGCCTCTCTCCCATCGAAGTCCGCAAACTGGCATACAGCTTTGCAGTGCACAATAATGTTGCTGTCTGCACAAACTGGGCAGAGAAGGAGATGGCAGGGGCAGACTGGTTCTCTGGGTTTCTGAAGAGACACCCATCGCTTTCCATCAGGACCCCGGAGGCCACTAGCCTAGCACGTGCCAGTGCTTTTAATGAGCACAACGTGGGCCGTTTCTTCACCAACTTGGAGGAGGTGATGACTAGATACAAGTTTGAGCCCCAGTCGGTGTGGAATATGGATGAAACGGGTATCACCACTGTCCACAAGCCAAACAAGGTGGTAGCCAGGAGAGGCTACAAACAAGTCGGGTCTTTGACCTCTACAGAGAGAGGAACCCTGGTAACACTCTCCTGTGCCATCTCCGCCACCGAGAATAGTATCCCCCCATTCTTCATTTTCCCCCGGGTGAACTTCTACAACCATTTTTTAGTTTCTGCCCCCACCGGAAGTGCAGGAGCGGCGAATCCGAGTGGGTGGATGAAGGAGGAGCATTTTGTGGAATTTCTTGAGCATTTTGTGTCCCATACAAGATGCAGCAGGGAGATGCCATGCCTCCTGCTCCTCGATAACCACAGGTCGCACCTGTTGGTGGATGGGCCATAATATATTTGGTCATATTAAAACATGGTTAAATAGCCTTCCTATACCCATTACGTATATCAACAATGATATAAAGGTTGATAGTCATAGGGACAATTTCATTCTTTAGTAAAGAACAAATCAGGGTTAAACACCCAAAGAACCGTATTTGCCATAGATCAATAGACGTCCTTAAGGATTATAAAACAAAAAAGCAGGCTCATGTGACATCCCACACAAAGAAGCCTGTCTGTCATAGATCAACACACTTCTGAACAATGGGATCATAAAACAAAAACAGTTGTAGAGACCTTAAAAATATGGGGATTCTGATAAGAGTGTTTTTCTTTTGTAAAACGGTATTATTTGTTAAATGAGTTAACATATTTGTTTTCACACTGTAAGAGTGAATGTAATAACAAACTGCATTTACCATAATGTTTTGCATTCACCAGGATGCTTTGCAAGTTCTATCTAAGTTAATGTTTGTTTGAGTGACATCTTTGCTAGCCAGTTGGGGATCACTTTGCTGTGCTTTAAGCCAATGAGAAATGACTCTGGGGTGTGGCTTAACGGAACTGGGAAGAAGCACTATATTGGCACCGCAGAACTCGCGGGCGCGACACACACAGACATGTGAAGACACGTTTGGGAGCAGAGCTGCGTGCGGTATTGAACCAGTTTAAAGTCAGATATTGTATGTTTGTAGACTCGAATACTTCACGGTATTGGCACAAATATTACTGTGCGGAGACTCTTGTGTGCAAGTGCAGTCGGGACCTTTCTTTCTAGCGTTTGAAGTGAAGTGAAGCCAGGCTAAACCGTTTTGTTGTTTTCCATTACTAAAGTGAAACCAGGCGTGTAGTTGCTAGCAAGACGGACGTTTCTGCTTGAACCCATGCGAGGGACAGTCAGCTAAAACACCGGGCGATGCTTTCACGGAGGAGAGAGAAGAGGACGTTAGCTGGATTGTTAGCTTGCTGCTAACCAACCTTGTTTCGAGGACGGACTCAGCTCAACTTGGACCTGCATCGTGGACACAGAACCTCCGCCTGTCATCGTGCTCCTTGTCTACCATTTCTTCGGCCTGCTCGTGGATCCACTGGACCTCTGAACTGTGTCATGGTCGCGTGAGTAACTGCGTGTGAGAATGAGCCACACTCTGCAAAATCCCCCTTCATTCTCTCGGCTGATGCGTGACGTAAGAGAGGAAGAAAACTGGATTAGCGTCAGAGAAGGAGTGAAAACTACTGCTACTACAGCCACCGCTTTCGTACCTCAGTCCTCAGTTACATCTGAGCTGAACAGCCTAAGAAGTGAGGTGAAGGAACTATCTTCTCAAGTGGCCAGGCTCTTGAGCGCTGCTCCAGCTACCCGCAAACCTGAAAATACGACAGCAAGGACAAGGCCTGTACTGCATACACCAGAACCTGTTCGTGATGTGACACCCAGAGCAAGAATGTCCAGACCTCTCCCAGCTGGAATTTTCTGCTACAACTGTGGGCAAGATGGGCATACAAAGAGAGTATGCAAAGAGCCCGAGGACCTGAGAAAAGTGAATCAAAAGCTGCTCAAAGCAAACAGGCAGCAGGGAAACTTCTCTGGAACCAGGTAAAGGAACGACCCTTGGCAGCTTGACCATACACCCCATTTTCCGTCAGGCATATGAGACAATCACCCAGTCTGACACAGCTGAAGATGTAGCCAAGCACGGACCGTGTGGTTTACTCAGCGCAGACAAATCACTCTGCAACCTGGACAAGTGGTTAAAGTCACTGGCCGCCCAAAGTTTCCAGGTGATTTCACAGACAAACTAGCACTGGTAGATCGGCCAAAAGACACTTTTACCCCTGAAGAGCTGAGAGTGAGGCCTGAAGTTCACTCCGCCTCAGTCGTCTCTAGCAGACGCGTTACTGTCACTGTGACAAACCTGTCATCCAGAGAAATCTGCTTGAAACGTGGGACTCCTCTAGCCCACATTTTCCCAGTAGCCCCTGTTCCTCTGCCGAGAGCGCCACGTGCTGATAAAGCTGCAAACGACCTAACCCCTTCATCTTTTGATTTCGGAGCATCACCCATGCCAGAGGAAGCAAAAAGACGTCTCTGTGAGAAAATGATGGAAAGGAAAGAGGTTTTCTCTCAACACGAATGGGATGTGGGCTGTTCAAAAAGCGCCAGACATGTAATAACACTGAGAGATGCAAGGCCCTTCCGGGAGAGGTCACGTCGCCTGGCGCCTGCTGACTTCGAGGATGTGCGCCAGCACTTACAGGAACTACAGAACCATGGCATCATTTCTGAGTCGCGTAGCCCCTACGCATCACCGATAGTGGTCGTACGCAAGAAATCAGGGAAAGTACGAATGTGCGTGGACTACCGAACCCTCAACCTTCGAACAGTACCAGACCAGTACACCGTCCCAAGGATAGAAGACGCTCTTCACTCCATGTCTGGTAGTAAATGGTTCACCGTCCTTGACCTGAGGAGCGGGTACTACCAAATACCCATGAGTGAGACAGACAAGGAGAAGATGGCTTTTATATGTCCGTTGGGTTTTTATCAATTCGAACGAATGCCCCAGGGGGTTTCAGGTGCACCGGCCACTTTCCAGAGGGTCATGGAGAAAACTGTTGGCGATATGAACTTCTTGGAGGTGCTAGTATACCTGGATGACCTTATCGTGTTCGGGCGCACTCTTGAAGAACACGAAGAGCGGCTGCTCAAAGTGCTTGACCGGTTTCAAGAGGAAGGTCTGAAGCTATCACTTGACAAGTGTCAGTTTGGAAGGACTACTGTCACCTACGTTGGACACGTGGTGTCGCAGGATGGAATAGCGACAGACCCATCCAAGATAGAGGCGTTCGTCTCTTGACCAAGACCCCAAACAGTGACAGAGCTCAGATCCTTTCTGGGATTTTGCGGCTATTATTGCCGTTTCGTTAAAGACTTTTCAAAACTCTGCCGTCCCCTCAATGCACTCCTTCAAGGATATCCTCCTTACTCCCGCTCCAAAGGGTGTCACACTAAACACTTACCTGACAAGACATACGTCAAGCCTTCTGAAGCTTTTGGCTCTCGCTGGAGTGAGAATTGCGAACACGCTTTTCAAGAACTTAAGACACGGCTCACCAAAGCACCCGTCTTGGTGTTTGCAGATCCACAGAAACCTTACGTTCTGCACGTGGACGCTAGCCTGGATGGGCTAGGTGGTGTCTTATACCAAGAACATGATGATGGTCTACGCCCAGTCGCATTCATAAGCCGAAGCCTCTCACCCTCTGAGAAAAACTATCCGTCACACAAACTGGAGTTTTTAGCTCTCAAGTGGGCTGTTGTGGACAAGCTCCATGACTATCTCTACAGAGCTACCGTCCAAGTCAGAACCGACAATAATCCACTGACGTACGTGACAACCTCAGCTAAACTGGATGCCACTGGTCACCACTGGCTGTCAGCACTGTCCACCTACAACTTCAGCCTTAAATACAGACCAGGCCGGCATAACGTCGACTCAGACTCGTTGTCCCGACGTCCACATAACAGCATGACACCAGATAACGAATGGCAAGAAATTCCAATTCCAGGAGTACGAGCTCTCTGTCAGACTCTCTCAAGCACAGGAGCCGGACACTCATATCCATGTGTGATTGAACAAATAGGAGCTCATGTGTCTGCGGTTCCCAAAGCCTTCTGCCATACTGCTGCAGTAGTAGCTGATCAGCTGCCCACCTTCACTCCAGGCGAGCTTCAAGCTGCTCAGAAAAGTGACCCAGTCAAAAAGCACCTTCAAGTCACCTATAGTCAGATCATCCTGACATTACACAGATGAAACGAGAATGGGAGAAGCTGTCAGTCGAGCAAGGTCTGCTTTACCGAACTGTCAAACAGTCTGACCAACGATTACGGCGACAACTTGTACTCCCCAAGCAATTCCAGGGTCTTGTTCTGAAATCGTTGCATGATAACAATGGACATCTGGGCGTTGACAAAACATATGCACTAGTCTGTGACCGATTTTTCTGGCCCCGCATGAAGCTAGACGTAGAGACCTACTGCAAGACGTGCGACCGCTGCATCAAAAGAAAAACTCTGCCCCAGAGAGCAGCACCACTCTCCCACATTACAAGTTCAGGCCCCATGGATCTTGTATGCATTGACTTTCTTTCTATTGAACCTGATTCTCGCAACGTGTGCAATGTATTAGTAGTAACTGACCACTTCACTCGGTATGCACAAGCATTCCCAACCAAGGATCAAAAGGCCACAACAGTTGCAAGAACTCTATGGGAGAAATACTTCATCCATTATGGCCTTCCAACTCGTATACACTCCGACCAGGGTCGGGATTTCGAAAGTCACCTGGTGAAAGAGATGTTAACCATGCTGGGTGTGAAGAAATCAAGAACTACGCCGTACCACCCACAAGGCGACCCACAACCAGAGAGATTCAATAGGACTCTGCTGAACATGTTAGGAACTCTCGAGCCCAGTCAAAAGTCAAAATGGAGTCAGCACATCGCACATCTGGTCCATGCATACAACTGCACCCCAAACGAAGCTACTGGATATTCGCCCTACTTTCTAATGTATGGCAGGGAAGCCAGACTTCCTATCGACATTTGCTTTGGCGTGTCAGCTGACGGGACCTCAGTAACTTCTCACCTGAAATACGTCTCGAAGATGAAACAAGAGCTTCAAGCGGCTTATCAGTTGGCCCAAGCCACTTCTGCTAAAATGAACCAACATAACAAAGAGAGATACGACCAGAGAATGCGTTACCATAACTTAAAGCCTGGAGATAGAGTCCTCCTTCGGAACCTCGGCCTGAAAGGGAAACAAAAACTTGCTGACCAGTGGAGTGCAAAACCACTTGTGGTTGAGAATCAAATGTCTGATCTGCCCGTCTATTGTCTAAAGTCTGCGGATGGATCAGGTCCTGTCAAAGTCATGCATCGGAATCATCTCTTGCCCTTGGGACAAGAAGTCTGATTGAACATGGAGGTCGAGACAAAGCCTAATCCCTCTTCAAGAGCCCTCAGGCGCAGAAAAGCAAAATAAAAGTATCAAAATTCTGAGGCACACAAAGACAACTCCACATCTGATGTGCTCTTGGGAGATCAAAACTCTTCAGATTCCGAATCAGAGTATGGAAATTACACAGAGGACTTGATCCTAGGCGACTCTGAAAGAGACAATACTGAAGGATTACATGAACAACAGGAACATGACGTGATGCCTACAGGGGTTAATCCCCCAACCAATGCTACTGAAGTTCCAGATGTTGCAGCGAACGTAGAACCTTCAGAAGATTTACCTGCTGTGACAGAAGTGAATGAGAGAGGGGGGGCAGATCAGGAATGTCCTGTTGTTGAGACGACTAATGTCAATGACATTGACACTGCCGATGAACCTGCTATGATGAATGCCGCACCGGAAGTTAGGAGATCCAAGAGAGAGAGGAAACCCGCAGAGCAGTTGATAAGAGTGTTTTTCTTTTGTAAAACGGTGTTATTTGTTAAATGAGTTAACATATTTGTTTTCACACTGTAAGAGTGAATGTAATAACAAACTGCATTTACCATAATGCTTTGCATTTACCAGGATGCTTTGCAAGTTCTATCTAAGTTAATGTTTGTTTGAGTGACATCTTTGCTAGCCAGTTGGGGATCACTTTGCTGTGCTTTAAGCCAATGAGAAATGACTCTGGGGTGTGGCTTAACGGAATTGGGAAGAAGCACTATATTGGCACCACAGAACTCGCGGGCGTGACACACACAGACATGTGAAGACACGTTTGGGAACGGTACTTGTCACTGCATTGTGCCAAGTGTAAAGTTTGGTGGAGGGGGGATTATGGTGTGGGGTTGTTTTTCAGGAGCTGGGCTTGGCCCCTTAGTTCCAGTGAAAGGAACTCTGAATGCTTCAGCATACCAAGTGATTTTAGACAATTCCATGCTCCCAACTTTGTGGGAACAGTTTGGGGATGGCCCCTTCCTGTTCCAACATGACTGTGCACCAGTGCACAAAGCAAGGTCCATAAAGACATGGATGGGAGAGTTTGGTGTGGATGAACTTGACTGGCCTGCACAGAGTCCTGACCTCAACCCGATAGAACACCTTTGGGATGAAGTAGAGCGGAGACTGAGAGCCAGGCCTTCTCGTCCAACATCAGTGTGTGACCTCACAAATGCGCTTCTGGAAGAATGGTCAAAAATTCCCATAAACACACACCTAAACCTTGTGGAAAGCCTTCCCAGAAGAGTTGAAGCTGTTATAGCTGCAAAGGGTGGACCGACGTCATATTAAACCCTATGGATTAAGAATGGGATGTCACTTAAATTCATATGCGAGTCAAGGCAGGTGAGCCAATACTTTTGGCAATATAGTGTAGATACTAACACATAGCTCACAGACAAACACATAAGCGCAAACACATAGGCTATATCCACTGACATGCATACATAACTCAGGGTTGTTTTTTGCTATTACTCCTTTTGAATTATTGTTTTCATTTGGGCAAATTGAGACTTTTATTTGTTATTGGGAAAACCTTTGTGTTTAATTGAATGGTATAAAGAAAGGGTTTATTGACATTTAAAAGAAAATATTTTGAGAACTTAAAACACACGGAAGAAAAGCAATACCACAATATAAATACATTTATTTTGTTAATCCGTTTACATCATCGTCCTGAACATTTTCTTATCGTAAGATATACTATTACTCATTTATCTAAGCCTGTACTGACGGTTTTAGGAGGTCTAGCCAGCTCGACATCAACTGCTAGGAACTAAGGATTCTGTTGAATGATAATTATATATTTAGCCCAGGATAACGTTCAGCATATTCTAGACTGTGGATATGACTCTGCTGGTCAGAGCCTAACCGGGCAAAAAGAGGTTACACAGTCCATAGTGCCCATTGTGACACACAGCTCCCCAATGACTGGCGTTGAGGATTGACTGGATTGACTGGAGGATTGACCCCAATGACTGGTCAGTTCAGGATTATAAAACAAATACAGTCCATAGTGCCCATTGTGACACACAGCTCCCTAATGACCCACGTTTGACACTGGTCAGTTAATGAACATAAAACTAAAACACATTCCCATAGCCCTCCAGGTGTTCCCACAACCCCCTATGCACCTCAGTTGGTCAATACACCCCGTTCAGGATCATAAAACTAAAACAGTCTCATGTGACATCCCACCATCCCGAAGAAGCATTTCTGACATAGATCAACACACTTCTGAACAATGGGATCATAAAGCAAATACAGTCCATAGTGCCCATTGTGACACACAGCTCCCCAATGACTGGCGTTTGACACTGGTCAGTTCAGGATTATAAAACAAATACAGTCCATAGTGCCCATTGTGACACACAGCTCCCTAATGACCCACGTTTGACACTGGTCAGTTAATGAACATAAAACTAAAACACATTCCCACAGCCCTCCAGGTGTTCCCACAACCCCCTATGCACCTCGGTTGGTCAATACACCCCGTTCAGGATCAAAAGAACAAATGATGACACCTCCCCCCGCACACTCAAAGGTCACCACATGACACATCACGCAGGTCATCATTCAAAACTGTCAAATTACTGACAGGCTGTCAATCCAAAGGAGGTCAATAGGTCATCAATCAAAACGGTCAAATACTGACAAGCTGTCAATCATCTGTCAAGTACTGACAAGCTGTCAATCAAATAGGGGTCAAAGGTCATCATCAATCTAATTTTGACAGACTGTCAATCAACTGTCAAGTATTGACAGGTCATAAATCAATAGGGGGTCATACATTTAATTTTGACAGGTGGCGTCCCTTATAAACTACTGGCGCCAATCGAGCAAGAAGGAGTTTGGTTGTTCACATCGGCACCGAATGGCGCCGATCACCGCTGGTTTTCTCAATGTAGGGGTTTGGTCTCTCTCTCTCTCTCTCTATGCTTGTGCGTGTGCCTGCTCGTCTCTCTCTCTCTCTGCGTGTGCCTGCTCATCTCTCTCTCTCTCTGCGTGTGCCTGCTTCTCTCTCTCTCTCTGCTTGTGTGCGTGTGCCTGCTCGTCTCTCTCGCTCTTTGTTTAGACACAGACGGTAAAAGTTTCGACACAACTCAGAAATACCATCAATCAGGGTGTTTTATTTTGAACTTTGTTATATTTTGGAAATTGACCGGATGCTCTATGCCGTTCCTGTGTCTGACTTCCTGCCCAGCTTGACACATTCGCTCACAAATCGAGAAAATCTTAGACCTGACGCCGAAACTGCAGGCCGTGGCCAGAATTTTTGTCGGCATTCGGCGCCTTTCGTCGTTGTTCTGCGTCCAGTGTGTCCCCGGCATTACAGAACAAAAGAGGGCCCTAAACCAAAAGAGGAAGACGATTGCCTCACTCTGAATCTGCCTCACTCCACTTGTTTGTATGCGAACAAATACAAATACAAGTACAGATGATGTATTGTCCCACAGTGCCTAGCTAGGTGTGCAGCATCAACTGTCGCTGTACTTTAAATGACTACAGTCCTGGAATAATGAGGATAACCACATTGTTCACCCATTCTATTATATTGCTATGTTTCGGTAGGTGTTTTGTTAGCATTGGCCGAACAAAAAGAAATTCCACGCTGATCCTCAAAAACTTGCTAGCTCAATATATAGTTGTAAGAAAAAGTCTGAACCCTTTTGAATAACCTACATAAAATCAATGGGCTTCATTCACAATTGTTTTCGTAAATTATTCGTAAATTTGTCGTAACTGTGCGTACTAAAACACGAACGTGATTCCTGAATGCCAATCGTTCGTAAATTGAATGTGCGTGCCTGTTGAAGCTGATTTTCATAGGTTAACGCATTAATCACACCGTAAAAGGCATGCAGACTGAGGGGTCATGTGCAAGCAAACCAGGTTTTTCTACAAGGCCACTGAAACATCTTGTTGTTGAGGTTTGGCACTAGTGTTAATGGATTTTTCATAAAGAATAAGCCGTTCTAAGAGCCTACCCGCATGTTTCCAAACACACAAACACATTTCCGCATGTTTCCAAGCACTCGTAGGATTTGATCGTACCAAACAAACAAATTCAAGTACAAACAAAATTATGAATCTGACTATGTTCATAGAAACGTTTGTACTAATGTTATACGATCAAATCTGATCATACGCACATTTCTTGAATGAGGCCCATTGTGATTTAACAAAAAGCACATTTGTTTTACTTTTTTTTTGTCTTTATTGAACATATAGTTCAAACATTAACAGCTTGGATTAGAACCAAGAGATTTAGTAACCGGTGGAACCTCCTTTAGCAGCAATAACCTCAACCAAACATTTCCTGTAGTTGCTGATCAGAACACAGAACACAGAACAGAACAGTTAGGAGGTATTTTGGACCATTCCTCCTTACAGAACTGTTTCAGTTCACTGTTATTTTTGGGATGTCTTGCATGATCGGCTTCAGGTCATACCACAACATTTCAATAGGATTAAGGACAGGACTATGACGTGTACCCCTTACACACAACAACCTGGCAAAAACCTGGGTTATTCCAGGCGTTGGTGTGAATGGGTCAACATGGGTTATGCAATTGACGGGAACCTCATTGGTTAAGAAGAAGACCATTAGTATGCAAGCCAGTTCACAACAAGGAGTATTTCAACAACGAACGAATAGAATGAATAACACCGGTGAATTGGACAGATTCTGATATCAGAGAGTAGGGGTGGGCGATATGACTTCAAATCAATATCATGATTATTTCAAACTTTCACCTCAATTACGAGTAATGAACGTTTCATCTCCAAAATACTTGAACGAACAGTAGCCTGTCAATTTACGAATTTTTTTGTCAAAAAACAACCGATTTGATCCCTTTCAATCTGGCTTTCGATCATTTCACTCGACCGAAAACTGCACTCACGAGAGTGGTCAATGATCTTCTGTTAGCTATTGACTCCAACTCAACCTCAGCAGTATTGCTACTTGATCTGTACAGCCTTTGACAGATACTCTTGAACCGTCTTGAAAATTATATTGGTATCCGGGGATCAGCACTTTCTTGGTGCTTGGTCTTATCTACTCGATAGATCACACCGCGTCTTTTACAACAACATGACCTCAGAGTGTTGCAATATGGACTTTGGTGTGCTACAAGGCTCTGTTCTAGGACTACTACTATTCTCTATCTATATGTTATCACTCGGTGACATCATTCGCAAATTTGGCATTAACTTCCACTGTTATGCTGATGACACCCAAATTTACATACCCATCAAACCAACCGATAACACCCAATTTCAAAAACTGGAGGCCTGCCTATCGGAGGTCAAATGTTGGATGTCGCTAAACTTACTTCTTAATGGCAACAAAACTCAGATGCTGATTGTAGGACCAGCTAGACATAGACATTTGTTTGAGAATAGTACGCTAAATTCTGATAGTTGTGTAATCTCCCAGAGCCCATACGTTAAAAACCTTGGGGTAAAATTCGACCCTACCCTCTCATTAGAGTTGCATATCGTCGCTGTCAGGCGGAAACCTCGTATCTCTATATTTTGTCATTTTGATTTTTCTTCATAAATCAATGCTATTGGTCACTCTTTACGTTTGTGTGTGGGTTTCATACATTTTTAACCAATGAAAAGTATTAAAACAAAAAGCTTGTGACTAAATCTCGTAACTCCTCGTAAATCCTCACACTGTCGGCAGAACCTCATAGATCCACCCCGTCTCCATTCTGAATTTTGCCGCAAGTGCCACAAACAGCTGAGCTGAAAGTAAACAGTGACAACTTTACGAGGCGATTTCGGGTTTTTTCATTTCCTGAAAAATTACGATTTTGGACATAGAAGGTTTCCGCCCGACAGCGACGATATTAAAGATACCACTAAAACAGCGTTTTATCATCTTCGCAATATTACCAAGATTTGACCCATGCTGAGGCAGACGCAGAAATAGTACATGCTGTTGTATCATTGAGAATCGATTATTGCAATGTCCTTTTTTCAGGCTGACCTACTGGCCGCACTAAAAACCAACTGGTCCAGAATGCTGCTGCCAGGATCCTGACCAAAACTAGGAAATTCGACCATATAATGCCCATCCTATCCTCATTTCACTGGCTACCAATTTAGGCCAGGTGTGACTTTAAGGTGCTTTTACTTACATATAAATCATTACATGAGATGGCACCGTCCTACTTATCAGATCTGATTAAACCATATAAACCACCATGCGCCCTCAAATCACAAGACGCAGGCTACCTGTCTATCCCAGCAGTCAAAAAGAAAACTGCAGGTAACAGAGCCTTTTCTTACAGGGCTCCCTATCTCTGGAACAGTCTACCTGCCTCAATCAGAGAGGCAGGCTCTATCGAAGTCTTTAAGTCAAGGCTAAAAACCTATTTATTGTCTTTATCATTTGACCAGCCTTGAGGGAGTAGCTCTGTCTCTTCTCAAAGTAAGGCTAGACCAGTTAGCTCATCCTAGCTCAGGGTCCTGCCGATGGATACTAGCATCCTGCCTACATGTCCTCTTCTCCTGGTCTACCTGTTGCTGTCCACTGACACTGGTCATGTTTGTCTGTGTGAGTGAGAGTGCATGTATGGGTGTGTGTGGGTGTGTCTCCTATCTGTTCCAGGCTGCAGCTCGGCAGAGTTGGTGTCTGCGTGCCCCCTCCCCCTCCAAGGACGATGCTGACTGAGCGGCGTTTGCGTTCTCCTATCTAGGCAGTGTTGGTGCCTGCCTGGTCCCCTAGTCCTATAATGACACTGACCGGGCTGCCGTTTGCTGTGATGCCCCATCAGATCTGGATGTCCCACCATAATACTAAACTTTTATGCATTGTGCATACTTGCTGCATCTCGCTGTTTTCGCCGACCGGTGTTTTGCAAACAGCTCCGCTAAACTTTGCTCCATCTAAAACTTAAGATCACTGAATCCCACCAGACAACTACAGATTCGGTTTATTTTATATATTTTAATTTTACTTATTATTTTTCATCCGACCGTGTCAATTTTCCACCAGCGTACTTTTGGTCTCAGCCATCGGCTTCCCCGTACAACCCGACCTAGTCTCCCAACTATACCGGCAAGGGTAAGCATGGCTTCTTGTTCTCCGTGCTCCTCTTGTGTGCTCGTTTTAGAGAGGTTGTCTCTGTTAGAGAGACGTGTCCGTCAGTTAGAAGCGGATAGGCCGATTACCTTGGACGAGACGGGCACCCCAGACATCCTAGATATGTGGCCATCTAGCCGGCTCACGAGCACTAGCAGTAGCCCGAGCGTTAGCGAAGATAGCGTAGCTCCATCGGCAGTGGCTGACGAGCTTGTCCTGGTCTCCGGATGTCGGAGAGCCCGCCGGTTCCAGCCGCCACTTGTGCGGTCCGATTCGCCACCAGTGCTACCGATGGCTGATCGTTTTGCTGTTCTTGCTAGCCCCCGTCTCCCCAGCTCCCCGGACCCGCCGACTGTCTCGCACCCTAGTTATTGGCGATTCCATCACCCGTAATGTTAGGCTTGAGTCACCAGCCGAGGTTTTCTGTTTACCCGGGGCCAGAACTACCGACATTGAGGCTAACTTAAGGGTGCTGGCGAACAATAGGTTCAGACACAAGGGTAAGAAAGAGGCAAACAGTCCACCCAGTGAGTATAGCAACATCATAGTACACGTCGGCGCCAACGACATCAGGATGAGGCAATCGGAGGTCACCAAGCTCAACATAGCCAGGACATGTGACCTCGCTAGGATATAGATAGATGTGTCGGCATCGATTAATTGTCTCTGGCCCCTTACCTTTCGCGAGGGGCAATGATGAGAGTTATAGCAGATTAGTCTCCCTCAACCTCTGGCTGGCGAAGTTCTGTGATGAAAAGGGATTAGTCTTCTGAGATAACTGGCCCTCCTTCTGGGGCAAACCCGGCTTGCTGAAAGCTGATGGCCTTTATTATCTAGCAACATAGATAGATGTTTAAGGGAAAGCTGACATCTGTCCATAGAGCTCGCCGGGATGCAGGCGATTAGAGAACCTGCTAGGCCTAGAAAGGGTGTGGAGTCTGCCAGGTTAGAGCTTACAGCAGAACACACTGAGACTGTGCCCCCCCGTCCCTCGCCATTTTCTCCCCATATCTGCTGAGTTTTACCAGTCTGCATTTACTTTATCCTCTGGCAGCAGCACCTCTCGATCTGAAAATTACAGTACAGTCCTTCCAATTAAGACTGTATCTTTCTCCCACCATGCCCGTCAAATTTCCTACCGACCCACAGTAAATTACAGAAATTTAATTGAAATTAGACCCACGCTTACTGCCATTAACATTGATAAAAATTCTGGCAGTATCAAACGCCTCACTGTGGGCTTCACCAATATAAGATCATTGTCAACAAAAGCGCTGCTGATCAATGATTTGATTATTGAACATAATCTAGATATGATGGGTCTCAGTGAAACCTGGTGTTAGATAGATGACCCGTGAGCGGCTGGATGATGCCAAAGAAAAGTGCAGGCAAGGGTCAGGTTTCCCAGTTTCATTATATTTATTACCCGACTTCAAAAAAATAACAGCAACAAAGCGTGATATGGTCTCTTGAGATCAGACCTGCCACACAGACAGATAGTAACTGGCGCCTTAAATACTGTGTAACTGGTACTAATCACCGGACTCTTCCACTCAGAGGTAAGTTAAAATATTATCATATGGCTAACTAACCAAATGACCAATTTCCCCTTTACTCATAATACACACTATTTACAATAATTCATTTTGCTGCTATGCTAACCCCAAATACACATATAATATATATTTACAATATATAGAAACATACACCCCGATTTGAAATCCCCCCACTTCCTGTTCTGCCACTTGGTCTCTCCCGGAACGTTTATGACGGTGCTGTGCCCCCGGGGGAATCTTTTGGCCGCGCACCCTGGATCAGACACAGGACCGGACAGGTAAGTGTTAAACACAAACAACTCATTTTTATCAACATTGCACCAACTTACACCCTTACCAGTTAACGATATTGCACACACACATATTCCCAAATACTTCTGCACTGCTTACGGTTTAATCGCTCTCAATTATGTGCACCATTTTGGCGGAGCTTAACTTTCCTCTCCTCTTGCAGGTGGAGCCGAGTGCGCACTCCCGCACCTGCCCGACGGCACGCAACCAACCGTGGTCACGAGGTTTCATAAAAGCTCATTAAACATTCAATAAATAGAGTAATTTAAATATCCATAAAAGAGGTGCAAATAAGCAATGTGCAAAATGTACTGTGCAAATCTTGGCAAATAAAGTGCTATCGTGACTAAAGTGCAATGTGCAGTTATTGCCATGGCTCAAGAGTTGTTGTGCAAATAAATACAGTTAACCACATGTGTAATATGTACACGTAACGAAATGCGCTTCGTTACACCTGGCTAAAGCCAAATGATTTTCTGCCTCTCCCCCAAACTTTCTTAGTTCTCAGGTTGCCCGGGAGACAAAAAAAGGAGGGGGTGTTGCCCTGATATTTAACCCTATCCTTAGTCTTACTCCCAACATGAGCAACAAATTTACATCCTTCGAAGTCCTGATTCTGCGCCCTACAGCTGTGAATCTCCCGTCATTCTACCTAGCAGTACTTTACCGCCCACCCGGACCCTATTCGCTCTTCTTAGAAGAGTTCTCCAATTTCATTTCGGACTTAGTGACCCGAGCTGATAATATTCTCATTATCGGTGATTTTAACATTCATCTGAATAATCCAGCCGATCCTCTCAGTAAGGCCTTCCTAGATCTTATTGATACTTGCGGCCTCACTCAATTTGTTAATGAACCAACCCACCATGGCGGCAACACCCTTGACCTGGTTCTGACCCGCAGCATTCCTGTTTCTGCTTTAGTGGTCTCCTCTTATGTGCCCGCCCTATCTGATCACTATCTCATTAAATTTGAAATCGAATTGATCTTCCCACACCAAAAGTGTGAAGATACATATATTAGCCGTCGTATTAATGCCTCTACGGCCTCGTTACTATCTGAAAAACTGCCCAGTTTTCTCGCACCACTCTCTGGTCATGTTGGCTCACTCGACAATTTCGCCAACAAACTAAAAGCTAGCCTTACCAACGCGCTTGATTCAATCGCCCCGTTAGTCACTAGAAAACACCACGCTAGGAAGTTTGCACCTTGGTTTACTAACGACACTCGTGCACTTAAACAAGCCTGTAGAAAACTAGAACGTGAATGGCGATTGACCAAACTTGAAGTCTTCCGGCTTGCCTGGAATGATAGCCTGCTAAATTATAAATGTGCACTCTCATCAGCCAAAACTGCACACTTCTCTAGGTTAATCAGTGCAAATAAAAACCCAAACTTTCTATTCGACACTGTTACTGAACTAACACGGAATCCCTGCCCCTCTGATAGCTTTCTGTTTTCTCCAAATTATTTCATGTCTTTTTTTAGTCAGAAAATCACGCTGATTAGAGATGAGATCACCAGTACACTCTCTACTGGTGGTGCCGTCGCACCCCTGAAAAGTCCACTTGGTGTTTCCCGGGCTGAATCTCTTTTCTCACTGCTTGAGTTAGTTTCCTTAGACTCTCTCACCAAGCTAACGCTGTCTTCCCTCTGCCTGCTAAACTGCTTAAAGAAGTTTTCCCTATCCTAGGACCCTCCATTCTCTATATGATCAATCAGTCGCTCTCCACTGGCACCGTGCCCTTCGCCTTTAAAACGGCCGTGATCAAGCCACTACTGAAAAAACCGAACCTTGACCCCGAAGTACTCCAGAACTATAGACCAATCTCAAATCTGCCGTTCCTCTCCAAATTACTTGAACGAACAGTAGCGAGCCTACATGCGATGTGGATGTGTGAGCAACACTCTGCTGTAGCCGGTCTGTTTATGTCTCATGTCCATAAACTTATTGAATACAACTTGCAGACAAGCTAGGATTGACAATTTTGTTGAGCTAGTTAACCAATATATTATTGGACGCAATCTATTTGCATCCAAACAGCGCAGCCAAACAACCAAACACGATTGTACTAATGGTGGCTAAAGTTTACCAAGCCTGACACGTTTGACAGACTTATAAAACAGACACTGGTCCCAACAAATAACTTTAAGATGAGTCCTGACTCCAACCAATAACTTTAAAAGAAGTGTCCTGACTCCAGCTTTAGTTTTCTTACTTCTTCCAGACCCAACAAGCCCGTGGCTAGCCCTGAATAACCAGCAGTTGAATATACTAACCAGACTAATTTGGTAAATTAAAAAAAAAAAATACAAAATAATAACTGGAGTGTTGGTATATCTCCAGATATGTTGTTTTAGCTTCACTCGTCGGAAAGTAATGGTGCATTCCAGTGTATTCGGAAAAAACGGCGTCCAAATGTGCGCTGATTCTCTTCACTAATGGCACTGTAGTAGTTGATGAGTTGTTTTTCTCCTATCTTTGGCACCGTTTTGGGAAAAAGGAAAATACAGAAAAACGGGTTGACTTCCAGATTTCAAATTTTCTCAGCTGCTTAGGGAAGTAATTTCCTGTGGAACATGTATAAGCGCCAGGAATAAACCGTTTTCCATAATATGGGATCTTTAATGGCAGCAAAACTGAGATGCTGATTGTGGGACCAGCTAGACATAGACACTTATTTGAGAATACTACTCTCAACTTTGATAGTTGTGTAATCTCCCAGAGCCCATACGTTAAAAATCTTGGGGTAAAATTCTACCTTACCCTCTCATTCGAGTTGCACATTAAGGAGATCACTAAAACAGCGTTTTATCATCTTCGTAATATTGCCAAAATTCGACCCATGCTAACAGAGGCAGACGCAGAAATTGTAGTACATGCCTTTGTATCATCCAGAATCGATTATTGTAATGTCCTTTTTTCGGGCTTACCTACTGGCCGCACTAAAAAACTACAATTGGTTCAGAATGCTACTGCCAGAATCCTGACCAAAACTAGGAAATTCGACCATATAACTCCCATTCTATCCTCATTACACCGGCTACCAATTCAGGCCAGGTGTGACTTTAAGGTGCTTTTACTTACATATAAATCATTACATGGGATGGCACCGTCCTATTTATCCGATTTGATTAAACCATATAAACCACCACGTGCCCTCACATCTCAGGACGCTGGCTACCTGTCTATCCCAGCAGTCAAAAAGAAAACTGCAGGTAACAGAGCCTTTTCTTACCGGGCTCCCTATCTATGGAACAGTCTGCCTGCCTCAGTCAGAGGCAGGCTCTATCGAAGTCTTTAAGTCAAGGCTAAAAACCCATTTATTCTCTCTTGTCATTTGACCAGCCTTGAGGGAGCCTTGAGGGAGTGGCTCAGTTAGACCAGTTAGCTCATCCTAGCTTAGGGTCCTGCCGATGGATATTAGCATCCTGTCTACATGTCCTATTCTCCTGGTCTACCTGCTCCTGTCCACTGACGCTGGTCATGTTTGTCTGTGTGAGTGAGAGTGTGTGTGGGCGTGTCTCCTATCTGTTCCAGGCTGCAGCCCGGCAGAGTTGGCGTCTGCGTGGTCCCCCCTCCTAGGACGATGCTGACTGAGCAGGCGTTGCGTTCTCCTATCTGGGCAGAGTTGGCGCCTGCGTGGTCCCCTAGCCCTATGATGACGCTGACTGAGTTGCCGTTGCTGTGATGCTGCTCCATCAGATGTGGATGTCCCACCAAAATGAACTTTCATATATTGTGTATACTCTGCTTGCCCAAACTCGGCATCTATTGCACGCTCAACCATCCTGGTAGGGGGATCCCTCTCTGAGTAGCCCCTCCCAAGGTTTCTCCCAATTTTTCCAGTAAGGTTTTGTGGAAGTTTTTCCTTGTCCTCTGTGAGGGTCTAAGGCTGGGGGATGTCGTGTACTAATCATTTATTATTTTTACATGTTGGGCATTGTGAAGCCCTTAGAGACTGTAACGGTGATTAAGGGCTATACAAATAAATGTGATTTGATTTTGATTTGCATACGCTGCTTGCCCAAACTCGGCATCTATTGTACGCCCAACCGTCCTGGTAGGGGGATCCCTCTCTGAGTAGCTCCTCCCGAGGTTTCTTCCAATTTTTACTTAAAAGGTTTTTTTGGGGAGTTTTTCCTTGTTCTCTGTTGAGGGTCTAAGGCTGGGGAGTGTTGTGTAGTAACCATTTATTGTTTTACATGTTTGGCACTGTGAAGCCCTTAGAGACCGTAACGGTGATTAAGTAATTAAATAATTAAATGTGATAATTAAATAAATGTGATTTGATTTGATTTGAAGACACACACGTACAACATACCTTTAATGTGATCTATGCCTATACGCAGAGCAATCTCTGGTTCAGAGCTCAGTAGGTGGAATTTAACAGCTGAAATCAAATCTCCTCCAGACATGGCTGCCTCTGCCAAGGCCTTACACTCCTCTAATTGTGGGATACTGCACTGGAATGACAAACAGTATAGATAAAATTACAAGCATCATAAAAACAACAATCATCATCATCAATCCTGTCATCAGCATCTTAATCACTGGGCCTCATTCACAAAACATATGTAAGATCAGATTTGATCGTAAATCGTTCGTTTGAACATCTCTACGAAGATAGTCTGATTCATCATTTTGTTCGTATCTGAATTTGTTTGTTGGTAAGGTACGTGTTTGGAAATGTGTGTGTTTGGAAATATGCGGGAAGGCTCGTAGAATGGCTTATCCTTTACGCAAAATCCATTACAGTAGTGCCATACTTAATTACAAACAAGATCTTTCAGTGGGCTTGTAGGAAAAAAAAAGACCTAATAGGCTGAAATGGCGTATATCCAGCAACGGTGTGTTTCTGCTGAAACAGCATTGACAGCATTAATAATTTCTTGCCATGCTTTACTTTCATCAGTTCTTGTGACTCCGCTGCTTATGCTTCTGAAAACTCTTCTGAAACACAACACTTCCATTTTGGACTCTGCCAAGTTCCTCTTTTCCTTCTTTTCCCCATGGTTTACTTGCACACGACCCTTCAGTATGCACGCCTTTCATGGTGTTGAACACTATATGGCCAAAAGTCCCCTACTTATTATTGAGGTCAGGTGTTTCAACCACCCTGTTTTTCAGGGTTTGCTGTTCCTGCATGACTGTGCCCCTGTGCACAAAGCAAAGTCCATAAAGACATGGTTAGATGAGTTTGGTGTGGAGGTACTCGATTGGCCTGCACTGAGCCCTGACCTCAACCCCATTGAAAGCCGATTGCGAGCCAGGCCTTCTCCTCTAACATCACTGCCTGACCTCACAAATGCTCTTTTGGCTGAATGGGCACAAATGGAAAGCCTTCACAGAAGAGTGGTGGCTGTTATAGCTGCAAAGGGGGGTCCAACTCCATATTAATGCCCATGGTTTTAGAATGGGATGTCCAGCAATCTCACATAGGTGTGATGGTCAGGTGTCCACTTACTTTTGGCCATATAGTGTACGACAAATTTACGAATAAATTAATAAAGGTTTTGTGAATGAGGCCCATTGTCTTTATCGCCATCACCGCTACTTATGTTGAAATTATTGATTTTTTGACTCACCTTCTCATGCAATTGGTTGATTTCGGCGGTACTCCCTGGGTAAAACGCACACATCTTGGCCAATAGAAGCTGGTTGCCAGGAATCATGTGGAGTAGGTCAACTGACAACTCCCTGGAAACGAACATAGTAGTGACAAAAAATACAATGATGCACTGTTCAGAAGTTCAGAAACTAGGATGGATGGATATTGACATACATGGAGAAAATTACTGATTTATCTGCCAACTTTAACCATTTAACATTTTTGCGTGCATTCTTTCCCCTTGCATGCTCAAATCTACATTTAAATGTTGCTACATCTGAACAACTAACATAAACATTTTTTGAATATGAATGAAAAAAACAACAACCAATATTTTCCCTCACAATTTATCATAATTACATCTACATCCACACTAAGCCGTTTAAACTTGAAAATGGTGTTTTCTGGTCTAGCGTTTTCATCCACACTAGACCACCAAAAATTCATACTTCCTTCTATGGGCATGCAGACCACTCCGGCCGAGCGCCCGGCTTGCACGCGGCTGGATCAAGTGACAGTAAAGCAATGAAACGTCATCATTTTTGAAAGTCTCCGTTTTCGCCATCCACACTACAGCAGGGAGACTGGCGTTTTAAAGGGAACCTATTATGGAAAACGGCTTATTCCTGGGCCTTATACATGTTCCACATGTTATCATTGACATTAGTAGCCGAAAAAATATGAAATCTGGAATCCCTTTTTCTGTAGTTTCCTTTTTCAAAAAACGGTCCAAAAACAGGCCATTTATGAAAAGTCCCATTTAGACGTCATAACCGGCCACTGTTAGCATAATCCAACCCCTCTCAGAACATGCCCACCCAGAGGTGAATAACCACTCGCCATTTACTTCATCTAAAATTGCAGCGGCGCAAGCCATTGTTTATGGTGTATTCCATTGTACTCGGAAGTCAATAATTCCGAGTTGGTATGCCCAACTTCCAATCTAAATGTGTTCCAGTGCATCTGCTTGGGAAAACATGGACGCCCCCGGCGAACTCATGCAAACTCATCTTGTATGTTGAGCTCAAATCAAACGAATTACATTATAAATATAAACTACAAAATTGTTTCAACATGTTTTCATAACTAAAACGACATATGAACTAATACATGACACGGTGTGCACCGTTATTGCTGTGACGTCAGGTGTGTTTATATCGGCGAGTTTGCAACTGGGAATTCCAACTTGAATGACTGTTGTATTGCACTTGTCCGTGTCGGAGGTCGTTTTTTTCCGAGTTCTGAGTACAATGGAATGCACCATTACTTTGCGAACATTGGAGCTACAACAAAAACATGTCTAAGGCAAGGCATCTCAATACTACAGTTGTTCTGTTGTAGGATGCAGGCAGCAACATAGATCCCTGCAGTCTCCCAACACACGAAAATGCCAGGACAGAGTGGATTAATTTTATTTTTAAGGCAACGTCCTGGCTA
Source organism: Hoplostethus mediterraneus (assembly GCA_034670385.1). Lineage (NCBI taxonomy): Eukaryota > Metazoa > Chordata > Actinopteri > Trachichthyiformes > Trachichthyidae > Hoplostethus > Hoplostethus mediterraneus. The sequence goes on from JAXDDW010000083.1 coordinate 854,263, forward strand.
CAGTTAGGGCATAATTATGTATGTGATAATCACTTCACGTTGGACTGCTTCAGCAAGGAGGGCCAGTTCACAGCAGGATTAGCATCTAAATTGCAAACTTGTCACCAAGTTAGTCTGGTTAGTATATTCGACTGCTGGTTAGCCAACGAGCTATCGGGGCTAGCTACAGGCTTGTTGGGTGTGGAAGTAAGAAAGAAAGTAAGAAAACTAAAGCTGGAGTCAGGACACATCTTTTAAAGTTATTGGTTGGAGTCAGGACTCATCTTAAAGTTATTTGTTGGGACCAGTGTCTGTTTTATAAGTCTGTTGAACGTGTCCGGCTAACTTAGTACAATCTCCTCTTATGATTATTTCACTCCGCTGTTTGGATGCAAATAGGTTGAATGAGGTGCCCAATCAGAGCAGTGCTCATTTACATAACCCTCCACCCCCTCAAAACATTTTTTTTTTGTATAGACTTCACAAACATCTTGTAAAGACCCCAGGGAACAGTTTTAAATAGCAAAAAAAGAGTAAAATATGTCCCCTTTAAAATGTATCAACTTGGGAGAGCGTTTTCAGAAAGCTGTTTTGGGGAGCACCACTCAGTCACCGGCGTAGTGTGGACAGGAAGCCAAAACTGAGAGATAAATATGGGTTTTCACGGCTTAGTGTGGACGTAGCTTAAAAGTACGTAACATCTCTGGATGTGAGCCCAGTGTCAAATGTCTTTGGTGGATAAATCAAGGAAGGTCACCTGCCACACTGTTTGTTTATTTATATATAGTCTTTGGTCTTTGCCTGTTCTCAAACTGTCCCTGCACTATCTCTGTCCATGAGCAGTCAATTGATTGGCAGTCTGTTATGCTCTACACAAAGCTGTAGCGTCCAAACTTCTGCAAACTTTGACACATTTCTATGAATTAAATATCCATCCAGAAGTCATGAACACAGTGTGATTTAACAAATAACACACAGACATGTATATGAATATGTGTGAGTATGAGTATTTTTCACTGGATTCATGAGAGTGATCTGTGCAATAGATTGCACCCATATCCCCATCAGCACAGTGCTGGGAACATGAGGCAGACGTGAATTAAAAATCTTTTCATAGCCTCAATCTGATGACCAAATGAAAAGTGTGCCCACTATGCTATAATGACAGGGCAGTGATAGGCTTATTTACTGTGGAAGAAATTATGCCTTAATCACTGAATATTCTGTCTTAATCACTGTATCTTAACCTTTCTGATTAATATGATAACCCATACTGAAGGTCGACCATATGTGAGACTCAAGAAACCTTTGATATAGTACATATTGTTCAGTCTAGGTTGAAAATAAACTTGTAGATGTTTAGAAACGACCCCCTCCTGTCTTTCTCTCTTTATAATCACCGTTCAGATAGTTCTCTGGCAGAGATCTGCATACCCTACCCTGTGTGTGTATATCTCCTGAGCTCAGCTTCAATAAATCAATCCTATAAATATAAATAAATATAATACTCATGTTGCACACAATTGGCTATTTGTTACAAACACTGAACAAACTCATAGCTGGATTGAAAAATCCTGGGTTGACAGAGTGAGTTGATAACCACGTTTGTGAGACCAGTTATCCAGGATTGCCATAGTTGGGTTTTGTGAAGCCAGCTATTGCAAAGAAATGCTAACTTGCTTCGTGAGACAGGTCCTTGGTTTCCCATATGAACAAAAAAATATTTATACCCACTAAACATGCATGAATTAAGTTTGCTGATTGAAAGTGGACTCACCAGGTAGGCGTGGTCATGTACTTCCTGGCCAAGAGTTCCAGGCAGTAAGCCGTGCTTTGATTGGCTGGCTCTCCTAGGGCAACGCCCACACATACAGCCAACTCCAGCTCATTACCACGGATCAGACTAGACATGGCTAACTAAGAACATGGCACACAAACACACATACACAGGTTGGATTGAACATTAGTGTTTAATCAAAACTTATAATGGTGAAGTAAAGAATCAGTAATGAATATACTAGTTGGTTAGTAATGGAATACTTGCTTTTACACATTCTAAATACAAAAAATAACCGCATTCTGTTAAGTTACCTAAATAAATGATGAACAAATGAAAAGAATAAAGTTTTACTTAAATAATAAGTATACCTACCTATATACGTATAATAAAGTTACCTAAAGAAATGATGAAGAAATGAAAAGAATAAAGTTTTACTTTATTCTTTTCTTTATTCTTTTAAATAGTGGTAGATGTCCTACAACTTCTGTGATAACATATAAAACTGAAATTAATTTAATTTTCACTTTTTCTGATCTTTCTGATATTATTACACCATTGTTGTTCTTCCTTTCTTTCTTTCTTTCTTTCTTCCTAGAAAGGTTCCTGGTTCGAAACTGAAAATCTGTAACTGTAGTGATGAAACTGGTGTTGAGAGATCACCGATCAAAGCAATAACATCACACAGTGGATACCTGCGTTGAAAACATCTGACAAAACAAAGCCAGAGCTCCATGGCATGGCAAACAAATACTGAAATTTGGCATGAAGCTCGCTGGCATGTCAAGTGAGGCAACATGTCTACAACAGCATTTTAGATTTTTTTTTAAACTGATATGCCTCCCCCCACAATATCTACTGTACATACCTAATGAGCAACTGCTTTCAGCTAGCCCAGACAGTTTATTTTGAAACTCAATTGTATTATTTATTAATTATTATTTATTAAGCTTAGTTATTATTATTATTATTATTATTATTATTGTTAGTAGTACTAGATGTAATAGTGGTCGTATGTGACATCAGTTGCCTATACTGGTAATATGTTTAGGCTACAGGCCTAAAAAGATTGCACATTATAATAGCACAGCTATTATATCACTTTTAGGCATACTGGGTACTGTGGACCTGGGGTTATATTTATAGATTTGTTCAAAACCAACTTTGCTGATCTAAACACACACAAACCACATTAACGCTCATGCACACACACAAACACACACACACACACACACACACACACACACACACACACACACACACACACACACACACACAGGTATGTACCTCAATGTTGTTTACAGCTAGGTGGCAGCATGCTGCAAGGACAGAGCAGCCATCTTGAAAGTACCACTCAGCCAGTTCCTTACATACCCTGTGGAGGAGACTGGACAGAAACAGAGCTAATTCACCCTGGGACTGTGTTCATACATCATCAGCACTGTTTCCACTAGGGTTAGACTGATATGGAGCAGATACTGGCCTCTTTTTAAAAATCAGACATAAGCCAGTCAATGTCACACACCTCTGACATGATGGTGGTTCCCTGACCACAGCTGGTGAATATGTTTTATTATCGTTACTTTTATATCAGATATCTGACCAGAAATAAATCATTCCAGTGTGGTTTTAGTGGCCCATGATGGTCCAAATGCTGTTTCAGAGGCTTTTCCACGCTGATGAGAATACGGCTCGGGGGGAAAAGGCACGGCTCGGTGCACGGCTGAAAATCATATCAGCAGCTTCACTCCAAAAGTATTGGTATTGGTATCAGTCTTCAAAAACCCACATCGGTTGGACCCTAGTATCATATCCAATTCAACTTGAGTAACTTAACAGGTAAGATAAATCTGTATCCTGGGTCAGTGTCAGGTAAATATATTTCTACTTCTACTTCTTCTAAAATTGTAACAGAATTTTTTTAATAAGAAATGTGTGCGTGTGCACATGTATGTCTGCCTACCCCTGGTATTGCTGTTTGTTATCCAGATCATTGGTCGTGTGGTTGACGGTAGAGATCTGAGGTGCATGGATGTTCCCCTCACACGCTCCCTAGGAATAAATGATCATCTTCACAAAGTCAATATCGATGCCGTCATCTTTGTAATCATCATTACCTTCAACATAACCATCATCATCATCATCATCATCATCAGTATTTCATCTTAAAGTTGACCTCTTTGTCTTCAGTTGCCCATCCATGCATGCCTCTGCCCCATGCATCGATTTCATCAATCCATAACCTATGAATTCATCAACTCCTCCCCTCAGGTAACAAAGAAAAACACTACCTGACATTTCATCACTCTGTCAACACATTAATCCTTCCCTCCCTCTCTATACCTGTGCTACTAGCAGGGCTTCTTTAAGCTGTCCTCTGGCAGTGAAGAAAGTCACTAGTTTTCTTATGTCTCCTGTGGCGATGCAGTAGGGGATGGCATCATCATTATCCTCAGCCATCAGCTGGTCGGCTCTCCTGGGGAACCAGGACAGGGGTTAGACTTGAAACAATTTGCTGAACCACTGTACTAAAGACTAATACAATACATTCTTAACACCTGAACAAGATCTTTATAACAGATACATGACACATTCATGAATCCTTATTCAATCCATGGCTTTTGTGAGCTGTTTGTGTAATATGAACTAGGTAAGAACCTTGGAATTTAGCGGTGGGACAGTATGATCATTTATTGAACAAACATTTCTAACTAAACATTGTCCTATCAATTCAAATTTAATCATCAAATGAAAAACATGCATTTGCTCAAGCAATGAAAATTTGTGAAACTGTTTGTTACATGCACCACCTTTATTTTACATGATTGTATTATTAGATAAAGCTGAAAATGAGAAACATGGAACTGGACTTACCTCTGCATGAGTTTCTTCCAGTACTTCATGGAGACTCCTGGAGCAACAGATAATGCCTTGTCCCACTGAAAGAGAAATGCTTCTCCATTACTTTATATTTACATCATCATTATAATTATTTTCTTTGTTTTCATTTTATCTTAATAATAATAATAATAATAATAATAATAAATATAAAATATATTTAGTTAGATGAGTCAGTTTAGTCAGGTTTCTAACATAACTTATTTTAGGTTAGTAGATTATGCCTATTTAGGGTTCAAACCCCGAAGGAGTAGAACCCCATTGTTTTTCACCTCAGTTTATTATTCTTTGTTGTCTTACAAACAAACAAAAATAACACTTATCATACAATAAGTCAATCTTCTTATAGGCCTAAATCACAGGTAACTATAACCAAACCTTTTTTGTTTCTCCTTTAAAGGGTAATTCCGGGATTTTTCAACCCGGTCTCTATGTCCACAAAATCGCCTAGCTTACCGCATAATAAATCCCCGAAGTTTGGGAGCTGCTCCGGTCTATCGGCTCAACCGGCAGTCGCGTAACGGCGGCTCAATGGCGGTAACGTAATCCGTAAGGGCAAATTCGGCCGGTCAAAGTACGTCCACTAAAAGTGCTTGTTTTTGTCACGGACGGGCTCAGATTGTAATTTCAATTCAATCGGATGCACCGTGTGAGGGGCGTGGCCTTTCCAAGATTGTGCTTTTGGGCCTTAATTACAGCGCCACCATCTGGCCGATTGGGCTCATGTTTCTTGGGAAGCATTTGCACATCATTCCCAGTTCTTGGGCCAAGTTTCATGGTTTTAGCTCATTCCAGCTCACAGGAATTTGAGAAACGGCATAAGATTAGAAAGAATAAATATAGCCGCAAGCAGTGATTCGCGGGTTCAAACCATTTTGTTACTGCAAACTGCATGCAGAGTGACAGAAGAAGATAAATTCCACAAACAAATATATGCAGTTAACTGTATGTTTAAGTAAGCTAGGACACTAGGACACTAGGACAAAACTCAGTTTTGAAACAAAAAGGTATTAGTGTGGATGTAGTCTCAGAGAGGAGGATACACGGAGGCTACACTTTCTGATTTGTTGAGTGAGTATCTTGATGGCATCAACTGGAAGGAATGCCAGGCTGCAGCACACGAAAATGAACTCGCTTGACATTATTATGTATGAAACTGCCAATCAGATTTAAATAATCATAAGAGAGGCGATTGTACTAATGGTGGCTAAAGTTTACTGAGCCGGACACATTCGACAGACTTAGAAAACAGACACTGGTCCCAACAAATAACTTTAAGATGAGTCCTGACTCCAGCTTTAGTTTTTTTTTTACTTCTTTCACACCCAACAAGGCCGTAACTAGCCCCGCTAGCTCATTAGCTAACCAGCAGTCGAATATACTAACCAGACTAATTTGCAAATAATATCAAAACATGGTGACACTTACAGATTCCAACTCTGCAGATGGGTCACGTACCATATGAATTGCTGCATCTTTAAGCTTCAATTTAGACGCTAATCCTACTGTGAACGGGCCCTCCTTGATCAATCAGTCCGACGTGAACACACACGTACAAAAATGACCTAACTGCAGCCGGGACGTTGCTGTTAAAAATAACATTTAATCTCTGTCCTGGCATTTTCGCGTGTTGGGAGACTATGTTGCTGCCTGCATCCTACAACAGAACAAGTGGAGAGCTGACATCGCGCCATAGATGTTGTTGTTGTTGTTGTAGCTCCAATGTTCGCAAAGTTATGGTGCATTCCATTGTACTCGGAAAAAACTAATTCCAAAACGGAAAAGTGCAATAGAACAGTCATTCAAGTCGGAATTCCCTGTTGGAAACTCGGGCAAGATCCAATTGGCCTGAGTTCGCCGAGATAAACATACCTGACGTCACTACTACACGTCAATATATCGGTGCACACCGTGAACAGTCAATTTTTACTTCATATGTTGTTTTAGTTATGAAAACATGTTGAAACAACTTTGTAGTTTACATTTGTAATGTAGTTCAGTTGATTTGAGCTCAACGTTACGAGATAGAAGTCTTTACTAGCGTGCTGTACTAGCCTAGATGAATCACATTTAGATTGGAAGTTTAAAATACCGACTCGGAAGTATAGATTTCCGAGTAAAAGGGAATGCACCATAAGCAACAGCTTTGAGATGAGGTGGTGGGCATGTTCTGTGAAGGGTTGGATTATGCTAACAGTGGCCTGTTATGATATCTAAACAGAGGACTTTTCAAAACGGCGCTCCCTATTGTACAATTTTAAGAATTTTACAAACTTAGTGCACCATAAAGTCCACCAAATTTGGTGATGTTTGGACAAACTGTCATTGATTTATGGCCAAATTTGCCATAAGAATAATAATAATAATAATTTTACACATGTGGTTCAATATTGTTATGAAATATATCCTGCAAGTTTTGTAATGATTGGACAAACAATTTCTGATTTATAGTCTGATTTGTGTTATGCCACGCCCATTTCTTGCATTTGTAGCGCCCCCTAGTGGTCGATTTGAATGAAACTTTCAGGGTATGTTTCTGATACTTATGTGGACATATCCTAGTTTTGTGATGATTGGCCCAATGGTTGTTGACTTTAGTGTATTTATGTGCTGAGCCACGCCCTTTTGAAGTTCATTGTGTGTAAAATTTCAAGTCAATTGGAGTCACTGTGTGAGGGGCGTGGCCTTTCCAAAATTTCACTTTTGGGCCTTAATTACAGCGCCACCATCTGGCCGATTCAGCTCATGTTTCTTGGGAAGCATTTGTACATCATTTCCAGTTATTGGGCCAAGTTTCATGATTTTAGCTCATTCCAGGCTCACAGGAATTTGCGACGCGGCATAAGACAACAAAGAATAATAAACCAAGGTGAAAAACAATAGGGTTCTACCCCTCCAGGGGGGTGTTCCACAAAGTGAGCTTGCCACCTTAGCCAGGCTTATTTCAAAGTGAAATTGAACCCTAATAAACCGATAGGAAATCAATGGGGTTCTACCCCTCTGGGGTTTGAAACCTAATAAACCGAGGTGAAAAACAATAGGGTTCTACCCCTCCGGGGTTTGAATCATAAAAAGAACAATAGAGTTCTACCCTTTCGGGGTTTGAATCCTAATAAACCGAGGTGAAAAACCATAGGGTTCTACCCCTTTGGTGTTTGAACCCTAACTATAGCCGCAAGCGGCGATTCACGGGTTCAAACCATTTTATTACTGCAAACTGCATGCAGGGTGACAGAAGAAGATAAATTCCACAAACAAATATTTGCAGTTAACTGTATGTTTAAGTAAGCAAGGCCACTAGGACAGAGGCTTCCATTCTCAAATAACAAAGCCCAATTTAAACATAAAACGTTGTTGTTTCTCCTTTAAGTTTCCAATAGATTAGTTAGTCTACTCAGTCTAGTTTAAGTCAGTTTAGTTAGATGAGTCAGTTTAGTCAGGTTTCTAACATAACTTATTTTAGGTTAGTAGATTATGCCTATTTAGGGTTCAAACCCCGAAGGAGTAGAACCCCATTGTTTTTCACCTCAGTTTATTATTCTTTGTTGTCTTATGCCGCGTCACAAATTCCCGTGAACTGGAATGAGCTAAAACCATGAAACTTGGCCCAATAACTGGAAATGATGTGCAAATGCTCCCCAAGAAACATGAGCCCAATCGGCCAGATGGTGGCGCTGTAATTAAGGCCCAGAAGCAAAATTTTGGAAAGGCCACGCCCCTCACACCGTGCGTCCGATTGACTTGAAATTGGACACTCAAGTCCAGCTCAACATGTTCTACAAAAAAGCCTCAAGAACCACTAAAGTCCGCCTGACTAGATTTTCCACCATTTTGAATTTTTTGGATCAGTATTGTACCAAGCTTATCAAAAGTTATATAAATTATTTAGTTTTCAAAATATTGACTAATGAATTTCAAAAGGGCGTGGCTCAGAACATAAATAGACCAAAGTCAGCAACCGTTGGGTCAGTCATCACGAAACCTGCAGGATATGTCCACATAAGTTTCATTGAAATCGACCACTAGAGGGCCCTACAAATGCCAAAAAATGGGCCTGGCATAACACAAATCAGACTATAAATCAGAAATTGTTTATCCAATCATTACAAAACCTGCAGGATATGTTTGATAACAATGTTGAACCATGTGTGTAAAATTATTTTGAAATCGCTCAATAGGGGGCACCACCAGTTCCAAACATGTGCATGGGCCTGGTGCAAATTTGGCCTTAAATCAGTGACAGTTTGTCCAAACATCACCAAACTTGGTGGACTTTATGTTGAACTAAGTTTGTAAAATTCTTAAAATTGTACAATAGGGAGCACCATTTTGAAAAGTCCCCCGTTTAGATGTCATAACAGGCCACTGTTAGCATAATCAAACCCCTATCAGAGCATTCCCACCACCTCGTCTCAAAACTGTTGCTTATGGTGCATTCCATTGTACTTGGAAATCTATACTTCCAAGTCGGTATTCTAAATTTCCAATCTAAATGTGTTTCATCTAGGCTAGTACCGCACCCTAGTAAAGACTCAAATCAACTGACTCAAAGTTGTTTCAACATGTTTTCATAACTAAAACAACATATGAAGTAAAAATTGACTGTTCACGGTGTGCACGGTATTGGCTTGTAGTATTGACGTCAGGTATGTTTATATCGGTGACAGGGAATTCCGACTTGAATGACTGTTCTATTGCACTTTTCCGTTTTGGAATTTGTTTTTTCTGAGTATAATGGAATGCACCATTACTTTGCGAACATTGGAGCTATAACAACAACAGCTATGGCCTGATGCCAACACTCCAGTTCTGCTGTAATTAAGGGCCAAAAATGTTATTTTGCTTACTTAAACATCAAGCTAAGTGCATATATTTGTTTGTGGAATTTATCAAAACGGTTTGAACCCACGAATCACCACGCGGCTATATTTCCAAATGAGGTTATTTTTGTCTTCATGAATTGCTATTTTTTTGGCCCCTTGCACAAGAGCACAAAGCTCCCAACAAAACTGATGATCATCTTGCAATCTTATCATGGTGGAGAGGTTTGTGAGCATCAGCGACTGGGGGGACATTTTGTTGGGGGCTTTATAAGCAAGGTAAGAGACTTAACAAACACCTCTGTCCATAGAATGTCTAGTCCAGAATTCATGCTCATTGTGTTTGTGTCATGGTCTGGGGGTAGCCTAATGCTGGGATCAGACTACACGATATTTTTGTCTGTTATGATGGTCACTGTGTCAGATTAGGCGATTATAGAGTGATAAATTTGTGCCGTAACTTGGCCGAGAGACATGACAGACTACACGTTGGTCACCGACCAATAATTGCTTGCCGACGTGCGTGATGGCATTGGAAAGCAGGTGCTAGGCAACAAGAATGTAAACAAACAATGGTGTCCGAAGCGGTATGTATGATACTGGCTGTCTTGTGTTCCGAAAAGCCTAAAAGCCGTCCCACTGTCCATTAATGCAACCTGGTGAGCAGTGACTGTGCTGGAGAGACAGAGATGGAGGCTATACACCGTGCAACTGGAGCTAAGCTCCAACCAGTAAGGAATGTGTCTTCAGGTGTTCCTGGTTGTGTTGCTTTGTTCTCCTGTTGCTTCTATTGAAAGCCAACGTGCTCGCCAGGCTTTCCCTGTCATCTTGCCGTGGGAGGGGGATCGTCTATCTTTTTTTCTTCTTTTTTTTTGTGGGGATTTGGCTCTCTGAGGTCCCTTTCCCATTTTTTATTTGTCTTGTCTTCCCTCTTCCCCCTCCCTCCAGCCATTGAGGGTCCTTAATCAGGGTGGGCTGGAAGTTGGGTTAGGGCCCAGGGTGGGTTTGGTGCCCCTAGTTTTTAGTGTCAATTGATTGAAGTGTGTGTGTGTGTGTGTGTGTGTGTGTGTGTGTGTGTGTGTGTGTGTCACCTACAATTAACCAACCAGCATTGTAGTGAGATAAGGAAGTGGTGGGAATGCGGGGCGCTCTGTGTCATTGTGGATAATAAAAACATTTTGTATATATAATGTTCTGTGTGGGATGGGGTGCTGAGAGAAGTACAATACTGCAAGGGTGGAGCTATAGGAGATCACTGCTCAACTGTGACATTTGCTCAACACCCTCCCCCCTCATCCAAGATTCACAGGGTTTGACAACATTCATTTCAACTGGAGCCACCGCCAATGTTCATTTGCTTCATTATCCATTAAAGCTTGTATTCAAACTTACAATCTAGTCTCTCCCGACTTGAACTGTATTTGGGATGTTAGATATTAGGTCACATGCTTTCTTGGGAGAGAAAATAGTACATACACACTCACACCGTACCTGTCCCAGCTCCACCATTAATTCACAGTATCGTTGGATTTGTCCCAGTCTCAGATGGATATCGGCTGCTTCTTTCAGCCTCTCCTCTTTACTGGGAGCTCCGATACCTCCTCCAAATTTAGACATCTTGACTATAGTAAGCTCCTGGGCCTCAGACTACAGTAGAATAGAAGACAAGACCAGACAAAATAGGATAGGAATTAGCAATGATGATTCATTTGTACAAGAGGAGACAGTGCTCTTGTACCAGCAACCTCTGTGGTTCTATCTAGCTTCAAATTCTGCCTGATGATGACAAGCTGCAAAGTTTAGACATCTCTTCTACAGATAGGAGTCAGGGCCTGATGGGAAAACGTGCATCGCAGGTGGATTCCCATTCAAGCTATGTACTATTAATCTTTTCCCCAAATCTTCCCCAATATTCATTACAATGCAAGAAAATTAGATGAGAGTACCACAGAATAGAGTAGAATTGAGATTGTATAGATAATAGAGCTCTATGTTATCTTAATTGCTCACTGAGATCCACATTCACAGAGCTTGTCCTATTCAGACTGGACAATAGGATGTACACACCGAGGATTTTGGGCCTTTGGGCCACTTGTGCATGGATTTATTCAAAACCTTTGCTTCTTTGTCATTTTTGTTGGTATGATGGAAAATCAGGCTCAACAAAAGCCAGTGGCACTGGCCCAAAGAGGATATAGGAACAAATCAAGAATATGGTAAGATCTAGCAAGATCCAACAACTAAACCTGTGTCTTTCATACAAAAAGATGTCTTAGCAAACTCTCAAACCTTGTCTAACTATTATAGCAACTTGTTCTTTTGGCACCTCTCTGAGGAAAGGCGCAGCCATGTCTGGAAATTAGTTTATGGGTGGGTAAACTTAAAGTCGGTGTCATAATCCAGCTAACTCTGACTAAGCCTGCGATTTTGCAGGTTTGAGGTTAAGGAGCTGGTAACAAGTTTTAAATGTTAACCTTGCTTATCTAGCTAACTCAGTTATCCAAGGTCAATTAACGCAACAGTTGAAACTCAACTGTATTCCCATGTGGCGACACATAGCAGGTGTAAGGCCACCAAAAAGAAAAAATGAAGACCAAGACCAAAAACATCCATTGTAGAAGTGAGTGCAGTTTTAAATTAAAACTAAATTAAAACTTTATTGAATAGTTCACACAGTACCTGAGATTTTTTTTCTTTTAAAGAAATTATTTTTGTCATTTTGCCTTTTAAAAAAATTATTTTTTAAATTATTTGACAGTCAGTAGAAAGAGACAGGAAAGATCAGGTGAGAGAGAAGGGATAACGACATGCAACAACGGACTGGATTTTAACCCAGGACGTCATAGTTATGTGGTATGTGCCTTAGACCACTGAGCCACCAGGACGCCCCGCAGTACCTGGTTTTTATACACAAAATAGCACAGAACACAGGTAGAGACAGTTTTTGAGCCCTTGGCAGGCGAAATGCCTAAACTGTCTTTTTATTTATAAAAATAAAGACACTGACTGCAGGAATGTACTCTGTTGGGATCCCAGTTGAGGTTAGATGGAAAGGTGAGATTCTTCACACATCATGCCCTTTCTTTTCTAACAGTGACTATGTTCATATGGACTGCAATAATCCGACTATTGACTTAATTCTAAATAAGACAATAAGCTGTTTACATGGGTTGCTTCTAGAACTATTCCATTCATATTCCCGTTTACATGCTACGAAGCATAGCCTGATTAATGACCGATTGCCCTATGTGAAAACTCATAGGTGTTTACATGTCTAAAATGCCCTTCAATAATGTGACTAAAATTGTAATACTCCTCCTAATAATAGTTTTAATTCGATAATGCTTACACCGAGGACAGGTGTATGACCTGTCCTCAGTGTATGACCTTACTAGGGTTAAGGTAATCAGAAAATGCTGTTTACATGGAAATTTCTTATTCAGAGTATTGTCTTAATCTGGTTAATATCGGATTATTACAGTCCATGCAAATGTCTGTGACTCAGGGAATCAGAGTGACTTACTGTTTTAAATCTCAGCAGGTGTTTCATGTGCATGACTCCCTTACTGTAGCTGGGTGGCAGTAGTGAGTTGTCCTGTCCGTTGATGACTGACACCAAGTCCCACAGGTTACTACTACCTCCTGGTGGCTAGCGGAGGATAAAACACACACAAATATGTAGACACACACAAAGGAAAGGAAAATCAATTATTGAAATTCATTCATGAAAATGCAGGACTCTTGTTTGTTGTATGAAACAGTATTTTTGTATTTTCTTTTATATTAGTATTTTCCATGGAAAAAATGACTGACTTAATGTGATGAATGTCAGGTTGTCGTGTCAGGTTGAGGTGAGGTCTGAGACAGACAGACCCCAACATAGGGTATCTTTGTGAAACCTAGTCTAATGAAAGTGGTTATCAACTCTCTGTCAACAAGGATTTTCCAATCCAGCTATGAGCATGCTCACATAAAACGGGCAACATGGACAGATCCAGAGCAGCGTATTTAAGATGAGATTAAATTAGATAAGATCGATTGTGTTTGCAAATAAAACAACATGCCGGCCAGTAAACTAGTGATGGAAAGGCCGACTCTTTTAACTAACTCGATTCTTTCAGGCCACCCCTGAAACTAGTGAATCGATTCATTATGATTCACCAAAAATAAACGAGAATCTTGTGGTCAACAACACTGCGGACTCCAGGCTCTCTCCCCTGCCACACACCATGTAAAACACAAGACAAATAGCACATAAAACGCCAGATAACCTATGGATTAATGACAATTATATTTATAGAATTAACAGGGATTAGTTGAACATCCTTTCTTTTCCATTTCAAATAGGTCAATAATGATGAATAACGTTAGGTCTACTCTGCAAACTGCCATGATTTGTGTCTTTACAAATCACAAAACTTCCAAACAAAAACTTTCCAATAGTATGTCAGCGTACTACTATACAGTCAGTACTGTATTATACATGCAGTACCCAGTATTGACATTTATTTCATTTCAATTGAACATTTATTTAGATTCAGTTGTGTGTGCGAGTCGATTCAATTCACTCACTTAAATGAGTTGGTTGTATTGAACCATTCGTTCATGAAACAGAGACAGGATACAATGAGGAGAGTTTACTGTAGTGATGTCTGTCTGTCATGACCCCGGGGTAGCAAGCTTGTGCTACAGTAAACGCCCTCATTATTTGATCAATCAGCCACCATGCAAACTAACATAAATCTGATGATCGGTTTTCAGCTCAGTCTCTCAGTCACCTGCTGCCAGGCTAGTTCTCACTCATTGGAAAAGCAAACACATGGTTAAATCAGTTCCAGGCTGCAATTGGCCACTTAGCCAGCCAACGCCTCAACCACATACCTGTCTGCGAGTGATGTACCCCACTTAAAAGTGCTCCACCATCATGAGACTGAAAAACCAGGGCTAAACCGAAAGTTGGAACGCAAATTCGTTAAACCTGCTTAGTGCCACAGGCCCCAGGACCCAATCAATAATTTCTAGTAGGTGCTGCAGTTTGTGAAAGGCTCTTATTTGGATATTATGATATTATATGAACATTTGTGCTGTAATTGCAGTTGCAAAGTTTTTGTGGGTGGGTTCTACAATATGGCCAGATTATACATTGTTATGAATTTAAATTTTTCTTGCTGTAGGAGCAATTTTCCACCACATGCAGGAAACAATGACCAAAATATTAAGCTTTACAAAATATAAAGCCACAAAATACATTAGGGGCAAGGTGGATGGTTCATAATACACTAAGTGATAAGTGATATTTGGCCGGCTAACACTAACTAACATATGCTTTGGCTAAAATCAGTCCACTCTTCAATAAAAGTAAGGTAACAAAAAGTCAAGACAATGGATGCAGTGCCATTTGTTTCAAGTCAGACAAGATCATTTTGTGCTGTTTTTAATAAATATCTTCACAGAGAGCTGATGTTCAGAAGCTTTAACTTAGTTTGGCTTGCTCACTATGAAAGTAACTGATAGGTGTGCATCTCCTGTTGTCTTCCCTTCTGTTCCCTTCTGACTTCTGTTTCAAAGTCCTAGTTCTCATAAAATCATGATTTTTAAAATCAATTCAATAATGAATTTTCAAAAGTTATCGTGCTAGTATTACTAAACTGAATTCAGTATGATATATTGAACCAAACAGTGAGCTTAAAATATCATTACATATCATAACACCACAAATATTGAAAATGTAGTTACCAAAAAACACTCAGAGAACCAGCGTAGCTTCTTGACCCTGACATCTGAGCTCAGTTTTTCCAACTCCTGTTTGATGTCTCTGGACACTTTACCACAGAGCAGGGGGGATGAGCCAGGAACCATAGCCCTGTCTGGAAGGAGACAGAAACCTGCCTGGTTAAATGAGCCTCACAAATAGAATAGAATAGATCAAGAATTCATCCTTACCAGTATTTCCTATAACCTTGTCCCAGGGCTGGTCAGTAAGGATGTTGAGCAGCAGTGGAGAGATGAGAGGTGTGAGAGACCATAGCCTAACTGTGCTGTCTCTACTACAACTGGCCATGGTGAATGGACGGCTCGGATGACATGTTAAACCTAAAGAGAGTTGGGTAAATATATTAGAGTTTTTATGATTGCTTACACACAATCTCAGAAACTATGGCTCATTTTCTCAAAACAAAACACAGAAAACCCCAAAACACACAAACAACACGCAAAACATCACACATATCTTGCAAAAGCAAATGCTTAATTCAAAACTATTTTAACTCTTCTCAAAATGGTATTTCAGCATCAAAACTCAAACCTCCCAAAAAACAAACAAACAAATATATACACTACCACCAGTTTGGGGTCACTTATGCATTTCCTTATTTTTGAAAGAAAAGCACAATTTCAATTTCACAATTTTTCAATTAAAATAACATTAAATTGATCAGAAATACCATCTAGACATTGTTAAAGTAACTATTGTTAATGTGGACTATTATAGCTAAAAACGGCTGATTTTTAATGGAATATCTACATAGGTGTACAGAAACCCATTTTCAGCAACCATCACTCCTGTGTTCCAATGGCACATTGTGTTAGCTAATCCAAGTTTATCGTGTTAAAAGGCTAATTGATCATTGAAAACTGATTAAAGAAGCAATAAAATTGGCCTTCCTTGGGCTAGTTAAGTATCTGGAGCATCGGCATTTGTGGGTTTGATTATGGTCTCAAAATGGCCAGAAAAAAAAGAACTTGTCAGTCTATTATTGTTCTGAGAAATGAAGGCTATTCCATGCGAGAAATTGCCAAGAAACTAGAGATCTCATACAACGGTGTGTACTACTCCCTTCACAGAACAGCGCAAACTGGCTCTAACCAGAATAGAAAGAGAAGGGAGGCCCCGGTGCACAACTGAGCTAGAGGACATCAGAGTCTCTAGTTTGAGAAACAGACTCTAGTTTGAGATCGACAGCACGTTTCTAGTCGCTCCACAAGCAAAATTAAAGGCAATATGAATATGAAATGCTACATGAAATTAAACAATACAGTCCTGTTAAGTTTGGTTTTGTGCTGGTGCAACATAACTACTGATAGGGGTACTTGCCAAAAATAGCCAAATCTGCAATAAAAAAGCGACCGTCACCAGTGGCCGTTGTGATGGAAAATAATAATGTAAGTGTGTTTTTAATGTGTATGTATAAGTGTGGAAAAAAGGAAAGCACCGGCACTCATGGAATAGAAAAATAATCACTTTAATTAGGGCAAATTAATGTTTCGGCCATAAGCTTTCATCAGCATAACATACACAATAGTGCAAGACACTTAAATAGTCAATAGGTGAGGACCACTGGCCAATGAACACAGAGAAACACGAATGTACGATAAAGTTCACCTGTGTCGGCGACACCGGGGGGAACAGGAGCTACCCATGCTAACTCCTTGGCACTGTAGATAGAAAGAGTTCTCAAACTTGAAGTAATCGACTAACAAATCAGTAGGGGGGGTCTGATTTACTCTTGAATGGAGAAAATGAGAAAGAGCTTTTT
This sequence comes from Hoplostethus mediterraneus, assembly GCA_034670385.1. Classification (NCBI taxonomy): domain Eukaryota; kingdom Metazoa; phylum Chordata; class Actinopteri; order Trachichthyiformes; family Trachichthyidae; genus Hoplostethus; species Hoplostethus mediterraneus. Next base: position 871,272 of record JAXDDW010000083.1, read on the forward strand.
CTGATTTCTGAACATAAAAGTTGCATAAGAAACAAAGATGAGAAATCCCCTGTGGCCAGACACTTTAATTCAGTTGGCCATGAGGTCTGCTCTAAGTTTCAAGGCATTGAGGTAGTACAACCTCCCAAAAGAGGCGGTGATAGAAACAGAACACTTTTACAGAGAGAAGCTGCCTGAATACACACTTTACAAACTGAGAGTCCGAAAGGTTTAAACAAAGAGCTTCTGCTAGGTTGCTTTTTATAACGTAATTTCTCTATATATCTTTCTTTAGCTTTGATTTCCCAGGGACCTATATCCATTATATATGTATTATGTATATTATTTTGTATAAATGTATTTTGGTCTCCATTTATTGAAGCATGTATTGTTACTGTGGGTCTCTGATCTAGGACATTTGTTTTGCTTTTGAGAGTTATTCCTTGTGATTGTCCTTCCCGTCCACACTAGCGGAGCCTATCATTGTTCATCTTTGCCAGTTTACACCCGGTGTCCCCGACACAGGTGAACTCTATCGTAAATTAGTGTTTCTCTGTGTTCATTGGCCAGTGGTCCTCACCTATCGACTATTTAAGTGTCTTGCACTATTGTGTATGTTATGCTGACAAAGGCTTATGGCCGAAATGTTCATTTGCCCTAATTAAAGTGATTACACCTCCAACCACCTCACCCTGAACATAGGATCCCCCAGGGTTGCGTCCTCAGCCCCCTATTGTACTCCCTGTACACACACGATTGTGTGGCCAGGTTCAGCTCCAACTCCATCGTAAAGTTTGCGGATGACACAGTGGTGGTGGGCCTGATCTCTGACAACGACGAGAAGGCCTACCTGGAGGAAGTTGCTGATCTGTCACTCTGGTGCCAGGACAACAGCCTCCTCCTGAATGTCACCAAAACTAAGGAGCTGATTGTGGACTTTAGGAGGACACTACAACAGAGGACGTATTCACCACTGTGGATTAATGGGACTACTGTGGAGAGGGTGAGCAGGTATAAATACCTGGGAGTCCACATCTCCGAGGATCTGACATGGACTACATACACGGACACTCTGGTGAGGAAGGCGAGGCAGCGCCTTTACCACCTCAGGCAACTGAGGAAATTTAAGGTCTCCCGGAGGATCCTTCAGTCCTTCTACTCTGGAGCTGTAGAGAGCATCCTGACTGGAAGCATCACTGCCTGGTTTGGCAACAGCTCCGCTCAGGACAGGAAGGCTCTGCAGAGAGTAGTGCGTTCGGCTGAACGCACTATTGGAACTACACTCCCCACCCTGCAGGACTTGTACACCAGGAGGTGCAGAACCAGAGCCTGCAGGATCATGAAGGATCCTCACCACCCCAACAACGGACTGTTTCAGCTGCTGCGGTCAGGCAAGCGCCTCCGTAGTCACGCTGCTAAAACAGAGAGACTGAGACGGAGTTTCTATCCTCAGGCCATCAGGACTGTGAACTCCGACCTCACCAGGGCCCCCACCAGGACCCACACACTGCCCCTCTTATACACACACACACACACACTCACACACTTAGGTAACGACTACACATAATTTATAGCTCATTACATTCATACGATTTCCCCCATCTACCTCTTATTTTATATTTTATATTTCATTTAAAAAGTGCTCTTACTGTATATATTGTGTTGTTTTATATAAGAGCTCTAACTGTAATTATTGTAATTTTATTTTTTCATACTGTAAATATTGTGTTGGTTTTTTACTGTAAATACTATGTATACTGCCCTCTTCCACATTCCCGTGAGCATTGCCACTTTTCATTTCACTACATGTATGTGTATGTGACAAATAAAGTTCTTGACTTGACTATTTTTCTATTCCGTGAGTGCCGGTGCTTTCCTTTTTTCCTAAATTATCTCCCTCACCGGGCACCCGTTACCTTACTTTTTGCTTTGGAGTTGTGCGCACTTTATACGTTTTTTTATATGTATAAGTGTGGTCACAGTCAGTGGAAAACTACTGAGATCAGAGGAATGTGTGTGTTTATGTTCTTTACTTGTGTCATGATGATTGGACTGTGCATGATTGTTTAACTAACCTTCAGACCAGATAGGAGGGGGAAACACATGTATACATTAAAGATATCATACTGACTTAATCATATTAACATAATGACATGTCTCTGTAATATGGAGTTTGTACCTGCTCTATCAGCAGTCTCGTCTCAGGATTGTCCTAGAAAGACCCCATGACTGAAGGAGATTTGCAACATCCCATTACATGGGACAAATTGCAACTGACTTAAATTGCCACGACACTGTCACCACCACGACCTAGCTCCGCAGAGGATGCAGCCTGGAAGGGCTGCCCAGTCGGGGGTTGTATTATTGCTCTTGTGAATAAAACGGCCCTGCTTCCCAGTTAACTCCCCATACCTGTGTCTCTGTCTGTCACGGATCCGGTACGATCGCAAGTTGCCACAGTGCTTTTTAGGTAGAGTTGTGTCTCATCAGCGTAGCAGTGGAATGACATTCCAAGCTGGCTGATGACAATCTAGGGGGAGCATGTAGAGGGTGAACAGGATAGGGCTGAGAACTGACCCTTAAGGGACACCGCAGGTGCATGCAGGACGTGCAGCCTCTCAATGAGATGAACTCTGTTCTGCCAGATAGGTAGGACTGAAACCAACTCAGAGCAGAGCCAGAGAGGAGCGCTCGAGGAGGATGTCATGATCGACCGTGACGGATGACTATTGGAGTTTTGACAGGGGCATGGAGATAGAGGACGCAACTCCACTGATTCAGCCACTGAGGTGAAGGTTGGATAAGAGATGTGCTGAAGGTCCAATGTTATGATGGGTGGATTGATGTTTTTCCAATTCCTGAACAACATTTTGTGTGTACAAGGTCATCATTAGGCGAGAACCTTGTATGTACCGAGCAACATCGTTAGCCACAGGCTGGCTAGCTGGTATCACTGAAGGCAGTGCAGTAGCTCAAAAAGCACATGTAAAGTCACAGATGATGAGAAATACGCCACTGAATGAACCCAGAGTTGGTGAGTGAATCACAGACAATGGAGAAACATATCCCTGAATAAATCCAAAGATAGTGGGCAAGGAGACCATCAGCGGTAACTCATGCAACCAGCAAGTAGAGCCATGGTAGTAGATGGTTGACAGTTCCAGCAACAAAATTAAATGTCACAGCAGATAAGTCATGGAATAAACCCCAAGTCCAGCAGAAGGAAAAATGGGAGAGGCCACGGTAGTGAGTGGCTCAGCAGGGACAATAGAGGAGATGCTGCAGAGAGGGAGAGCGCCGCCAGGATGGCAGGTGAGCCTGTAGAAGCATCACGCCGGGGAGGGACAGCTTGGGCCGGCCAAGATACAGGTACCAGTGCTGTTATCCAGAGACTAGTTCCCAGTTGGAGCAGGTAGATAGCTTGTAACAGAAAGATAGCGTAATCCACAGGTTAGACCAGGGATAGTCCAACTAGAAAAAGGTCAGAGTGCACTGCTATAGCACACAAAGCTTAAAGTCTGTAAAAAAAAACACGGCTAAACAACAAAAACGCTAGCTAGCTAACTTCACAGAGAGGAGCAGCAGTCAGGAGCGGCAGCCAGTGTTCCCCTACCAATGCACGAGCATCACAGTCTAAATACAAAGTGACCATTGAGTGAGAAATTAGTTCTTAAAAAACAGATGTTCAAAAATGCCACCAACTCACTTCTGGGTGATCTTTTAAAGATAATTTTATGGCATTTCTGCTTCATGGATTCCAAGCCACCAGGACAATGGTGAAGAAGAGGACTGTCCCTCTGTATACCACTGATTAAATATCCAACTTTTTCTCTGACTTTGTTAGTGGTGATGGTTTTGCCTTTTTCGTTAAAATAGTTTTATTCGTTAAACAATTTGATGAACATCTGATACTCTGCAGCTATGAACATTGCAGCTTTCCCTTTAAGTCTGTCTTTGCCATTGTGAATTAATGTGATGACAATGTGCTTGACATCATGGGGTTTTAAAGCTGTGAATGCACATTTATCTTGAATGTTCAAACCAGGCTTGAATTAGACTGATTACATTAGCTGAAAGTTGGATTTGTGGAACAGGTAAATGGAAGTCAGGGTTTTCATATTAAACCCCACTTTTATTCGCCTCCTTTGTGGCAGCCCCCCCTGGTTTATTTAAATAAACCTGTTTTAGTAATATAACCTCAGTAATCTTATTTATACAGCTCTCACACAGCCCTCTATAATCTTTAACCTAGATGCCTTTTTCTTTAACTTTGAGATGGCCAGGAGGGCCTTATCTGAGGATCACAGAGGCCAAAGCTAGATGTAGCTAGGGGCTAAACCTTGTGACCACATGACCTTGGGTATGCACAAACACTTGGGGTGCATGTATGACAGAATTGGATTACGGTGGTTGGTTATTGCAGAACCATCTTCATCACTTCATCTTTTGCACCCACCCATGTACCCATGAGTTGTATGGAGTGTGTTGTAAGAATGTTAATTTCTTCATTCCCTCCCTCGGATAAGGAAGCCTGGTGTTACTAAATACAAATCCAAGCTAGTCACGGGAGTTGCTCTTGCTATAATATTGTCTTACCGTAGACGTCAGCTCCGTGGTCGTAGACTGTATCTAGGCATGTTCCATCCCTTGTATCCCACACTCTGATAGTATAATCCCAAGAACCTACAATACATTACAACATCATACACTAAATATAGTACAACACTCTGATAGTATATTCCAATTAAGCTAAAATGTAATCCAATTGCAAAATACAGAAAATTATGGGAAAATAAGGCCCCAGTCAAAAATGGTTAGAGGTACGCTTTAAATATGTAGTTCTTTTTAGCAACAGTACCTGAGGTGAGGAGGTAAGGAACCTCAGTGTTCCACATCAAGCCTCTGACTGGAGCTGTATGACCACTCAACACATTGATACATGCATCCTGGGTATAGTCCCATATACGAACAGTACTGGACAAACAGAAACCGACGGGGACATAAGAAGATGACAAAAGACAAAATCAACAAAGACATAAAATGAGATATTATAGATACTACATATATATTTATTTTGTTAAGCACTTTCTAACTGTCTTTTGAAAAGTGCATCATTATTATTATTAATATTACATAATTAACTGTTGTTTCTTTTTTATGTTTCATTTTATGTTTCCACTTTGTTTGGAATAAATAGAATTAGATGAGCATGAGCAGTGATAGCCACCATGGCTGAACAAAGAAAGAAAAGAGCACAAGCAACAGAAACTCAAACTCCATCAAGGAAATTCCAAGGAAAAGACGTCACAGTACTGGCCACACTGTTTGAATGAAGTGATCTCTGGGAAGATCAGTGCAGAAACACCACAGCACCGCTTACCACCAGGGATAGAGAAAAAAAAAACGAAACTCCATACTTTTTCTATGCAGTATCAAATTATTGATACAGTGACCAAACTGTCCAATTAAATTTCCATCTAAGAAAATATTTTATCATTACATCTACCTTTTTGTGTATGTACCCACCCATCATCTGATCCAGAACACAATATACCCTCTCTGAGTGGAGACCAGCGGACGTGAAACACTTTAGCTAGGTGACCAGTGAACACCTTAAGAGGCTGGTCTGAGCTGGTGGCCAGGTAGTAGACTCGAACATTTTTATCCTCACAGCCTGTAGCTATCATATCCCTAGAAAGAGAGAGACAAAGATATGTGAAAAACTATCTATTTTCATACATTATTAGTAGTTTCTGTATAACAATTCATACATCATATTTTGCTACTGTCTAATTTCATTGTAATTCTGGAAATAAGGGAGCTATAATTTGAAGGGTTTCCAAACAAATGACAGTCAGACAAATCCTGCTAGCTGACAAATTTAAATATGAACCGATACAATATTATAAGATGTTAATTAAGATGTTAGTTAGTGAGGAAGAGTGGATCTAGATCCATACAGTAAAGTTATAGCTAAATGTGAATAGTTAAAATAGATTTATGTTAAATTTACGTTATGATAAAAAAATCTTTTTAGCCCTAGTCTCTATTCTATCAGTTGTAGCAGGTACAGGTAGGCCAGAAAGGCTTTAGCTGCAGCTGTGGGTGTGGGAGGAGTTTGGTGAGTCTATGAAGGATGACTTTCAGGCGACTTCAAAGAGGTTCTGGAACACCATTTGGCGACTCACAAGGGGAAGGCAGACTGTTCGCAGCAGGGGTGGACCTTGCTGACCTTGACTGGGGATATTATCGGTCGGGGTATGTGGAGATGCCACTATTTATATTTGCATTTGTTCAACCAACAAAATTTGATTTGTATTTGGCTAAAACTGAAGTGGTTTAAAAAGTGGATATGATTTAACTAAAAGTTATTTTTGCCAAAACCAGTTTGAAATGATGTTTAGTCTTAGCTCATTGTAAAAGCATGATTTTCATGCTTAACTATCTCACTGTTAACAAACTATATGCACAACAGAGGGGTGTTCCACAAAGCAAGTTTAGAAAAGCGGAGATTAATTTCGATCAATTTTCGATTAATTTCGAAAGCCTGGTTTGAGTTAATCTAACAAGTCAATCGGGCATAAAGCTGTTCCACGAAGCCGAATTCAAGCTACCGTGATCTGGCTAATCCAAGCCAGGTTCAATCCAGATAATTGCATGTACACAGTTTATTTAAGCAGCCCAAGAGTTCGATCATCGATCTGATCAATTCATCATGTCAAAAAATGACGCTAAAGACAGAGGCGCAATGTTTACAGCCACTGAGCAGCAACTTTTAGTGGAAGTCTATGAAGAATTCAGGCATATTATAACTAAAAAGGGAAATAAGATTGCCATAAATAAAGGGAGAGAGCTTGGCAAAAAATTGCTGATCGATTGAATGCGTAAGTTGTTGAATTAAAAACAAACAATTTGGATAGACCTAATTCAATATCACGTGTTCCAACAAAATTAAAACACTGAAACCATGCCATATATGAAACTTCAAGACTGTAAATGTACCACTTGCAATGCACACAATCTGTGGGACTGTGAGAGCTTTACTGTCATGTGTGCTGTTTTCAATATGTGGCATTAGTAATCTGCAGATCTAATTAATGCTTTCACCTGAGAACCTATACCGCTCAAACAAATGTTGGTCTGGGTAAACCAGCGGGTCTGATCTGTCCCTGAAAGTTATTTCTCTTTGGAAAGCCCTGCATACAATCCCTCCCTCATCCACGACCACAACCTCATCTATGAATGGACAGGCCATGATGGACATAGGATGAGACATGGGTCTTCCTTGGCGTCATATAAACCCTTTAATGAATAAAGAGATGGAAGTGCTGCGTGGATATTTGATCATACCAAGAAGAATCAGGTACTCTTTGGAATGGGTTAGAAACACAAATGGGAATATAGTAGTTTAACCTTTTTGAGGAGTACTGTCTCCCCAGTGTGATCATTCTAAAATGCATTCTAATGTATTGTAATACTTTAATTGATGACATCATAAAGGGTTATAAATGTTCCAGAATAGAACACTGAATTGGAACTACCAAAGTTTCTATTCCACACTGTTGCTAAGCTAACACAGAATCCCTCCCCCTCTGATAGCTCTCTGTTTTCTCCGAATGATTTCATGTCCTTTTTTAATTAGAAAATCACGCTGATTAGAGATGAGATCACCAGTACACTCTCCACTGGTGGTGCCATCTCGCCCCTGAAAAGTTCACTTTGTGAGAAAAGACAGTCAGCCCCGGAAAGACCGTTTGATTTAGTTTCCCTAGACTCTCTCACCAGGTTAATTCTGTCTTCGAAACCCACAACCTGCATGCTAGACCCTCTGCCTGCTGAACTACTTAAAGAACTTTTCCCTATCCTAGGACCCCCCATTCTCTATATGATCAATCAGGTCACTCTCCACTGGCACTGTGCCCGCCGCCTTTAAAACGGCTGTGATCAAGCAATTACTGAAAAAAACAAACCTTGATCCCGAAGTACTTCAGAACTATAGACCAATCTCAAGTCTGCCGTTCCTCTCTAAATTACTTGAACGAACAGTAGCCAGTCAACTTACGGATTTTTTGTCAAAAAACAACCTACTTGATCCCTTCCAATGTGGCTTTAGATCCTTTCACTCAACTGAAACAGCACTCACGAGAGTGGTCAATGACCTTCTGTTAGCTATTGACTCCAACACAACCTCAGCACTATTGCTACTTGATCTGAGTGCAGCCTTCGACACAATTGACCATACGATACTACTGAACAGTCTTGAACATTATATTGGTATCCGGGGATCAGCCCTTTCTTGGTTTAGGTCTTATCTACTCAATAGATCACACTGCGTCTGACCTGAGTGTTGCAATATCGACTTTGGTGTGCCACAAGGCTCTGTCCTAGGACCACTGCTATTCTCTATCTATATGCTACCACTTGGTGGCATCATTCACAAATTTGGCATTAACTTCCATTGCTATGCCGATGACACCCTAAATTTACATACCAGTCAAACCAACCCATAACACCCAATTCCAAAAACTAGAGGCCTGCCTATCGGAGGTCAAATGTTGGACGTCCCTAAACTTCCTACTTCTTAATGGCAACAAAACTGAGATGCTGATTGTGGGACCAGCTAGACATAGACACTTATTTGAGAATAGTACTCTTAACTTGTTGTGTAGTTGTGTAATCTCTATGGAAGAGTCTGCTTGCCTCAATCAGAGAGGCAGGCTCTATCGAAGTCTTTAAGTCAAGGGTAAAAACCCATTTATTCTCTTTATCATTTGACCAGCCTTGAGGGAGTGGCTCAGTCTCTTCTCAGAGAAAGGCTAGACCAGCTAGCTCATCCTAGCTCAGGGTCCTGCTGATGGATATTAGCATCCTGTTTACATGTCCTATTCTCCTGGTCTACCTGCTCCTGTCCACTGACGCTGGTCATGTTTGTCTGTGTGAGAGAGAGTGTGTGTACGGGTGTGTCTCCTATCTGTTCCAGGCTGCAGCTTGGCAGTGTTGGCATCTGCATGGTCCCCCACTCCTATGACGATGCTGACTGAGCAGGCGTTTGCGTTCTCCTATCTGGGCAGTATTGGCGCCTGCTGGGTCCCCCAGTCCTATGATGACGCTGACTGAGCTGCCGTCTGCTGTGATGCCACCCCATCAGATCTGGATGTCCCACCATAATATACTTTTATACATTGTGTATACGCTGCTTGTCCAAACCCGGCATCTATTGCACGCACAACCGTCCTGGTATGGGGATCCCTCTCTGAGTAGCCCCTCCCAAGGTTTCTCCCATTTTTACCCTAAAAGGTGTTTTAGGTTTTAAGGAGTTTTTCCTTGTTCTCTGTGAGGGTCTAAGGCTGGGGGATGTCGTGTACTAACCATTTATTGTTTCACATGTTGGGCACTGTGAAGCCCTTAGAGACTGTAACAGTGATGAAGGGGCTATACAAATAAATGTGATTTGAACTGGAACACTCAAAAACTATTCTCTTTTGTAAAAACGGTTCTACAAAGGAGAATACCAAAACTACTTCATTCTCATTTATGCTTTTAAGCTATATGTATTGGATAGAATAGCCGTATATTATATTTTGTTTTTTGCAATTCTGCTGTTAAATATTAGACATATTAATATATTATATATTATAATATTATCTATCAGCCATAATTTATGTAGAAAAAGCTATACATAACATTTCATCTTGTGAACTTCTACCGCTACACCATCGACAGCATCCTTACCAACTGCATCACAGTCTGGTACAGCAACTGCTGTGTTTCAGACCGGAAAGCACTGTAGAGGGTGGTGTAAACTGCCCAACGCTTCACTCCCCTCCATTGAGACGGTCCAGCACAAGCGGTGTCTGCGAAGAGCGCAGCATCGTCAAGGACACCTCTTGCCCCAGCCACAGACTGTTTGCCCACCACGCTACAGGTCTCTTCCTTCCAGGAACAGCCCCCCCCACCTGGCCCCCCCTGAACACCTCCCAGTCCCACCACACCTGCACTACATGCCTATATAGTTTGTACCCTGTTAATACTGCCATTATTATACTGTACATATCTAATGTAGTCATCTCACACTGTTCATTCTCTTAATACTATCATTATTTATACTGTACATACCAAGTATTCATTTCACACTGTATATATCTTAGCATATTCATATCTAGTCCTTACTGTTTTAATATTTCATATTTATCTTACCATTATACATATGCATATACTCTGCACTTTACTGCTATTTGCACTTCTGGTTAGAGCCCAAACTGCATTTCGTTGTCTCAGTACTTGTACTCTGTGCAATGACAATAACGTTGAATCTAATCAAATCTAATAAAGTCATTGTATAGTACTTGACACTATGTGGGGACCCACAACCCTATGACTGAGTTTCATGGTCTACCGACTGAGATGAAACCTGGTTCACAGCTAAACTCAGACAGCTAAGGTTGGAAAAGGAGCAGGCATTCGTTCAGGAGTGGAGACAGGGCCAAGTTTGTTGAGGCCAAGTACACATTTAGCAAAGCTGTGAGAGCTAAACGACTGTACTCTGAGAAACTCCAACAGCAGTTCTCAGCAAACGACTCTGACTCTGACTGGCAGGGGCTTAGGCAGATCAGTGATGTACCCTGCCAAATCAAACCTAAAAATGTGATTTAATGTAATACATTTGTATTTGTATTATTACTGTTTATTCTTGTGATTATATATGTAATTTGTGTATAACTTTAATAGTTTGGACGTTATAATGAGAAAAAGACGCAGTTACGCACAATCAAATAACGGCGGAACGGCAGAATAAGCAGTGCTTTTAATGCCCATTCATTGTCGACAGGCAACATAAAAATCCGATCCTGTATATTTCACAATGTACGTCGAATGTACGTCGAAAAGGCAGAGCTCTCCTGTGCCTTTACGTGCAAACAGTATGCTAGAAAACATCTGTGTATAACTCGGTAAAAAAATATGGATCGAATCAGCCTCATTTGCTTAGCCGCATTTGCGCAGCTAGCTACCGCGCTCACGCATCTGTCGACTCGTGCACCGCTATTGACCATGGCCGCTACCGAGCCCACAACACTTTCAGACCTGAAAAACGTTTCTTCTTTGGATTTTAATTCAAAAAAGGAGTTATTAGAAAGAGGGAGACCCATGCCTGCATTGGACGGTCTACAGCAGCAGAAAGGGAGTAAAATTGTGCGGTCATTTCAAACTGACTGGTACAAACGCAAGGATTGGCTGTGTGGTTGTGCTAGCACTCAGCGGCTATACTGCTATTCCTGCTTGCTTTTTTCAACCAGCCTTACTGTTTGGACTACATCGGGATACAGTGATTTGAACAACCTTCCAGCAGCTTTGACCAAGCATGAAAAGTCTTCAGCTCACATACAGTGTCAAATTAGTTTGAAGACCTTAGGCAAGACCCGGATTGATCTTGCACTTGACGAGCAAAGGAGGCTAAATGTCACCCACCACAACGAGAAGGTCAAAGAAAACAGAGAAGTATTGAAAGACCTTATCAATGCAACCTGCTTCTTGGCTAAACAGGAGCTTGCTTTTCATGGCAACGATGAAAGCACTAGCTCTTGTAATCGGGGTAACTACAGGGAGTTGCTGGATGTGATGGCTGAGAAAGATGAGAGACTGGCTAGACACCTGCGTACAGCAACAATATTTTCCGGAACTGCAAATAGAATCCAAAATGATCTGATTGAATCAGTGATGGACGTGGTTCTCAGTGACATTCAGACTGAAATCAATGCAGCCCACTTTGTTGCTGTTGAGGTGGACGAAACAACAGATGTGACCAATAGAGCCCAAATATCTGTAGTTTTGCGCTATGTATGCAGAGATGAAGTGAAAGAAGCCTTTCTTGGTTTTAATGACATCAGCAACGACCGGAGAGCAGCAGCTATTTCTGAGTATGTATTGAGCACATAACAGAAATACAATTGCTGTGATAAACTGGTAGCACAGACTTATGATGGAGCCTCTGTCATTTCCTTGGAGCTAAACGGTGTGCAGGCAAAGATTAAAGAAAAAGTACCCAAAGCTACATTCACACATTGCTATGCACATAAGTTGAATCTGGTGCTAGCCCAGTCTGCAAAATGCATCCCGGAGTGCAGAACATTCTTCAAGACAGCTGAGGGAATGTCTTCATTTTTCAGCAAATCGTCTAAACGCACTCATCTACTGGATGAAATTGTTAAGCGTCGCATCCCCAGAGCAGCAGCTACCAGGTGGATTTCCAATTCAAGGCTGGTCCAAACCATTGTATTTCACCTTCCCGATCTACGCACCATGTTTAAAGCCACTGACGAGAATCCCGACAATTTGGACGGCGGAACTTTGGCAATGGCTGCTGGGTTTGAATTATGGCTGTCAAAAGATTCCACCTGTTTTCTTCTAATGGCCTTTGAAGGGATCTTCAATGAGACCGAATGCGCTTTTTAGCATCCTTCAGTCCAAAACGATGGATATAGGATTCTGCTGTAATCGCATCAGAGACACAATTAAAGTGTTGGACAGCAAGCGACAGGATTTTGATCGCCTTTATGTACATTTTGAGGAAAAATGTGATGAGATGGAACTCATCCGCGAGACACGGCGTGACGGCAAGTCGACCAAAACAGAACGAGCTCGCGTCTACTACTGCATATTGGACAATGTCAATGTTCAGATGAAAACCAGGTTTGTGGATCACTTTTCTGACCTCGATTTCATTGGACTGGTAGATTGCAAAATGTTCGAACAAATGTCACACCAGTTTGATGACAATAAATGTCAAAGTATGCCAAGTATTTTGACTTCATCAGGTTGAAGACTGATCTTGTAGGACTGTATGGCTCACAACAACTAAGGGGGAAATCACCCACACAGCTTCTTGGCTTTTTAGTTGAACATGATTTGGAAGAAACGATTCCTGAAGCAACAAAGTTGCTGCAATTGGTCCTGACCATACCAGCCACTACAGTTTCAGTGGAGTGCACCTTTTCCGCCTTGAAGCGGATAAAGACATACTGTCGTAATCGGACTGGACAATCTCGTCTTTCAGCCCTTGCTATTCTCTCAATTGAGAGCCAGAGACTATGCAAACTGAAGGACGAGAGAGACATAGTACGTATGGATGGAAATTGCTTGATATCGAGCGCGCGAACCTGTGTGTGCGTGCGTGCATTCTGCTTTGACGTATTCAACAATAGGTTGGCTAATTTGGCTTTTCATAACTCAGTGCCTACCCACTCACTTCCCTCACCGCACGTCACTGAGGCAGATCACCAACTTCAAAGGTAAAGTACCCCACTCTATTAACAACTTGCACCTAGTCAATGACCTTAATCAGCACTACTTCCCACCAGCTCCATCCCACCAACTTCACCTCCCCCACCACAGCAGAGGCCTGGGCCTCTCCACAACTACCCACCGCAGAACACCCCCCCCCCACAGTGACGACTCACACCATCCTGGAGAGGGACGTTAACAGACTGACTGTTCAGGAGACAGAATCCCTGCAAAGTAGCCGGGCCAGACTCTGTCTATCCCTCCACCCTGCAGCACTGTGCTGATCGGTTGTCTCCAGTGTTCACAGACATCTTCAACACCTCACTCGAGACATGCCACATACCAGCCTGCTTCAAGACCTCTACCATCATCCCCGTCCCCAAAAAGCCAAAGATCACAGGACTTAATGCCTACAGACCCGTAGTCCTGACCTCTGTGGTTATGAAGTCATTTGAGCGCCTTGTGCTGTCCCACCTGAAAAACATCACTGACCCCCTCCTGAACCCCCTGCAGTTCGCCTACAGAGCCAACAGGTCTGTTGACGATGCAGTAAACATGGCCCTCCACTTCATCCTTCAACACCTGGGGCCAGATGTATAAACCATGCGTACGCACGAAAAGTGTACTTACATCACTTTCCACGCAGGTTTCAAATGTATAAAAATCCCCGGGTGGCAAGAATGTGCGTACCAGTATGCACCTTTCACACCACCACTTTCCACGCAAGTTTCCAAATGTATAAAAATCCACGGGCGGCGAGAATGTGCGTACCGGTACGCATCCTTCACACCATGCGTACCATACGCATTTTTCAAGTTTTTATCCAAAAAAGGATAATAAAAGTGTGAATTTCGGTGACATTTTATTTGGAGCTTTTTTCTTTCACTACATTGTGTTAGGATGTAATCTATAGTTTAAAAAAAACATCCACTATGATTGCATAGTGATGCGTGAGTGGTTAACAACCTTTTTTTTGACAAGCCTTTCGTTCTATCTTGAGTAAATATGTTTGTCACTATGCATTATAATAATTATAATGATAATGATCTTTCTATAAATAAACAAATAAATACATTAAATTATTATTCTGTAGCCTATTATTGGGGAGTAAGAATAACCTACACTATATAAAGGCTGTAGCCGTGCGTAATGGCTGTGCCAAATGATACAATGGCTGCTTTGGTGTTGCCGGAAGATATTGCTATTGCGCAATTTAGGTGAGAACGAGTCTTCAGAGACCGCACTGACTTTCTGGTCCATGATGTTGACTGGCTAATGCGCCGCTTTGGATTTCCAAGAGCTGTTCTCTTCAAATTGTGTACTGAACTTGGCCCTGTGTTGGAACGGCACTCTCGGAGAAACCCTGCCATCCCCGTCCATCTACAGGTATTGACAACAATCGGGTTTTTAGCGGGACGTTTCAGCTGAAGCTTGCGGACAGATCAGGGATATCCTGAGCTGCCCTGAGCCGGGTCATTCCCATGGCGTGGGGTGGCATAATTTCTTTGAGTAATAGATACATCAGGTTCCCACACAGTAGCTGAACAGGCCAACATCAAAATGCAATTTGCAGCGATGTCCGGTTTCCCAAATGTAATATATGTATATAATATTGTTTTGTATAATATGTATATAATATTTTATATCCTCAGGTGACAATGGGTATGCATTGAAGCCATGGTTATGCCATGTACAAACCCCCAGAGCCACAACAGATGCTGTAATGTGGTGCACAGCCGTGCGCTCTGTGGTAGAGCGTTGCATCGAGCTTTTAAAAGGGAGATGGTTTCGGTTACTTTCTGCCATTCAACTTGTTTCATTTGGTTGGTAATGCCAGAGCTTAGGCTTCTAAATAATACGCGTTTTCTTCTGTCATTTTGATCAACCATTATTTCAAGTTCACAGTCGTAAAATTGCGCTTCTTTTCTTCTATTTCTTCTTAAATGCTTCCGCCGTTTCTCCTCAAAACTAAACTAAATGTTGGCCCTTTATATGCACATCAGGCAGTTGGGGGTATGTTGGAAGCCATTTATAGTAAATTGTGGGCATGGTCAGAAGGCTCGTGCACGTGCACACAATTTAAGGATGATTAAGATGTATGAAGAAGAAACACGTGGGAACAGACGTACGTGGGGTTTTATACATCTGAGCGTATGCATGTTTCCTGTTTTGTGCATACACAGATTTCTACACCTAAATCTACACAGAGTTTTATACATCTGGCCCCTGGACTTCTCGGGAACCTATGCAAGGATCCTCCTTGTGGATTTTAGCTCCACCTTCAACACCATCATCCTGGCTCTGCTGCAGGACAAGCTCTCCCAGCTGACTCCACCTGCAGGTGGATCACAGACTTCCTGTCTGACAGGAAGCAGAACGTGAAGCTGGGGAAACACATCTCCGACTCCGGACCATCAGCACGGCTTCCCCTCAAGGCTGCATTATTTCCCCTCTACTCTTCTCCCTGTATACCAACAGCTACACCTCCAGTCACCAGTCCGTCAAGCTCCTGAAGTTCGCGGACAACACCATCCTCATTGGGCTCATCTCTGGTGGGGATGAGTCTGTCTACAGGTGGGAGATTGACCATCTGTTGACCTGGTGCGGTCTGAACAACTTGGAGCTCAATGTTCTAAAGACAGTGGAGATAATGGTGGATTACAGGAAGAACCCAGCCCCACCCGCTCCCATCACCTTCCGCTTCCTGGGTACCATCATCACCCAGGACCTCAAGTGGGAGTTGAACATCAGCTCCATCACCAAAAAAGCACAGCAGAGGATGTACTTCCTGCTGCAGCTAAAGAATTTCAACCTGCCAAAGTCAGTCACTTCTACACCGCCATCATTAAGTCCATCCACACCTCATACATCACCATCTGGTACGCTGCTGCCACTACCAAAGATAAGGGCAGACTGCAGCGTGTCATTCTTTCTGCTGAGAAGGTGATTAGCTGCAATCTGCCATCTCTCCAGGACCTGTACACCTCCCGGACCCTGAGGCGTGCAGGTAAGATGGTAGCCGACCCCTCCCACCCTGGACGCAAACTCTTTGACTCACTCCCCTCTGGCAGGAGGCCGCGATCCATCAAGACCAAAATCTCATGCCATTAGAACAGTTTTTTCCCATCTGCAACTGGCCTAATCAACAAGGCCTAGGTCCCCCACTAACATGGACTCCCACCCCGCATGGACACTACACATTATATTATAGTTTTTTTCAATTGCTTTGACTCAATTTGCACAACAGAGTTTCAATGTGCAAAACTCTTAACACAGAATGCTATACTGCTCATTTTGGGTTCAAAATCTAATATAGCATGCAAAATATAAATACCAGTGTCAAATGAGAGAATATTATATGCAAAAGTTTATCATAGCATCAGAACATGTTCATCGTTGAAGTTTAATCATTGGTGCATTTTCAAATACAATGGCCATTATCAAATTATGCGGTCAAACACTAAATAATTGTCATCAAAAAAGACAATGCAAGGGTCATTTCCTCATAAGTACTTCAAATGAAGTACAGCAAGCACCCCCTGTGATCCTTTGTGATAGACAGGTATATATATATATATATATATAGCTTGTGTTTTTATGGAAGACAAACTAAATATTAGATTACAGTAGATTACTGTATATAAAAAAAATCATACAGTAATGCAGTAAACTCAACTGAATTTTACAGTAAAAACAAAAACAACAGTTACAGTAACAAAACACTTTACAGTAAAAAAACAAAACAAAACAAATGCATTTCAGTGCTTAAGCAGCATTTTGCCTCTCTGCTGCATTTGGCCACATAATTTCATGTACGTCGCATCTGATATCTTCATTTGCAAGGCAGCGTTGGTAAAACCACTGTTTACAACATGGTAGCTCTAATTTTATTTGACACAATAAAAAAGTTTGTCCTTCACCCTGTCCTTCATTGCCAACCTCATCGGCCTGCTACATGTTGTCAGAAACTGCCATTCAGGTTTCTAAGTAAGCCTTTTATGTAGTGGTGAAGAGATTATCAATTGTGTTGCAATGCTACTCACCTGGGCAAGGTTGCTGGAAGTAAAGAGACATGACTACAAACACCTGTTGAATTGATTTAGTGATCTGCGTTTGTAGTAATAAGCATTGCAACATTCTTGTAATGTTAGGTGGCTGTATTCTGAATGGAGCATATGATTTAGAGTTTGGCACTTTGTATTAACAGTTTTGCACTTTGTATTCAGCATAGGATGTAGTGTCTTAGTGTATGAATTTTGAAAGTCAGTTTGGCACTTTGCATTTTGAGTTTTGTACATTGAAATTCTGCTGTGCAAAATGAGTCAAAGCAATCCTAAAAAACTGTAAGACTGTGGTGGTGAAGAGAGCTGAGTCATAAAGTCGTCATTTGTGGCATTTGTGATAAAGGGGCTATATATATAAACTTGACTTAAAGCAAAGCTCTCAATTTACTGGTCGATCTTTGTCCCAACTCTCACCTATGGCCATGAATGAGCTTTGGGTGACCAAAACGTACTCTTTGCAATAGGGTAGACTGATAGACTGATGCCACTCTCTACTCACTTCCTTCCACTACTCAGGTCCTCTGGGGTTTCCTTAGAACAGTGAAACAGTGTTTCTTTCACCTGCATGGGTGACACCAAACTGACCAGACTTCTCACCGATATTTATGGGAGTGCCACACAAACTCCTCCACAAAGATCTGAGATTTGACTAGATAACTTTTGCCTCTAAAAAATATGAAATTGGTAAATATAGATGCTTCATTTCAGTTAAAAAAACGTTTTTTTTTTTTAAAAATAAGGTAAAAACTAAAAATTCTGTATCTAGTCAGTGTGCACTTCCAACTTGCAAATGCACTTCTCTTTAAGTGTGGAAAACATCAGAGAGCAACTTACTGAAACCACTATTAACAGAATTAGATGATAATTCTAAATGAAGAATTTAGAATTAGAATTTAGAATACTAGGTGAAGGCAAATCTTTCCACCCAAATGTTGATGAAAAATACACCAATCTTACAGGACAGTGAATGAGTGACCACTTACATTACATATTTGAATTTCTGTATAATTACATAATAAACAAGGAGGTGTAATTGTATGACATGTATTCTTGTTGTGAACTGCTTTGGCAATATTGTTTCTGTTTAACAGTCCACAAACTAAAGTAAATTGGATAGACAGACAGAGGGATGGATGGATGGATGTCTTACTTGTTGTTCTGGCTCCAGTCACAACCAAATACAGCAGCAGGATGCTTGTACTTGTGGAGGATTTTACCATCAATTGTCCGGATGATACTGTAGTCAAAACAATACAAAACACACTGACTGCACCCCAAGCCAAGTCCAACACATAAAAGCTAATTGAAGGACAAATGTCGACAACTGGAAAGATGGTTACTGACCAGAATCCATCTCCACTACAGGTAGCGATCCTCTTAGAGTCCTTATGGCTCCATGATATACAGAATATACCATTTTTACCATGCTGGAGAGAGAGAAAGAGAGAGAGAGAGAGAGAATTTCAGTGCAGACACCATAACACTACTGAGCCTTCTGAAGGTGGAGTCACATCACATCAGCTCATATCCACATATGGTGTTGGTGCTTATAGATTATGACAAATTCATAATAGTAATAATTGTGATATTAACTGACATGGAAACAGCAATTTATACAAATAAATCAGCCATCACAGCAACTTATCATCACTAAAAGGACAATTTAAAGGTGCAATAAATAATACATTTTTTTACTGTCCCATCGCAAAATGACTATGCACTATGATAGGGTTGATGATCAATACTATTGACTCAATGATTACTTACTCAATGATGAGATTTCAGTGTTTCAAAACTCACTTTCCAGCCCGTACTTTGTTCAACACACTCTAAATCTTGCCCGTTTATCGGATGTGTCATGAGACAGCAGTGCGATGTAGACTGGAGTGAGGCCCCCACTACTCTTACCCATATTTTCCCACAGGAAATATATTTTGTTCAGAGTTGTCTTTTCTTCATCTTCATGAAATTGTGAAGATTTTCAATTTTGTATAATTTTGTGATCACATACATCTAAAATGTTTCTCCTGAAAACCCCTTAGGAACAGGGTGAGATAACATAGAGAATAACCTTTGACATTCTGATTCTTATGAGTTAAATTTGAAGATGCTTACATGTGACATATATTGGTAATAAGCTCTACTATATGGCTGCTTCCCCCATGGCTTCAATATGAAAATGCAGCAGTATGTGAAAACTGCATGTTTGAGAAGAAGTTGTTGGATATCACAGGTACTACAGTTGAATGAGATTCAATTCTTTAGTTAGTAAATACAAGAGTAGTATCAATGCTCAGGCTAGTCCTTAAAGGTTGGAAGAGTACAGAAAGAACCGAATTTAAACAATGGATGGGGACATTAGTGAGAACAATATCAATTGAAACAATATTGACGTAAAGTGAATAATAAAATCCAATTTGGTGCAGCTTTGGTGGAGGGGCATAGGATCAGCATAGATGTGTATATATGCATGGGTTTATGTATGTGTATATATACATAAGAGGATCTAAGAGTAGGGGTAAAGGTGGATGAGTATTTGTATGCATATGTATGTACATGTGCAGGTGTATTAATTTCTACATCTCATGTATGTGTATACAGTTTTGTGCAAAAGTCTTAGGCACCCTAAAAAATGTTTTTAAATAAAATGGCCTTTTCTGCATTAGTGTGTTAGTAGAAAAAGTGCAAATTTGAGATTTCCAAACATTCATTTTCCAAAACATTTAATGTTACAGAGAGATTTTTGTATTTCGTTAAAAAAAGTACTATATTGAGTAATAGACCACGTTTCAGATAACTTTATAGGTATACAGCCCAATGCATGATTAAACAAAGATAACAAACAGGTGCTAATGACCAATGACATAATGAGTTGATTGAACCAAACTGATTATCAGTGCTATCTGTAATTATTAACTGAAATAGAAACAGATAGAAGGAATCAAATTGGGCGAAGGACAACCTAAAATGTCAGGGTGTGGCAGAAGTTTAACCTTCAAATCATCAATTCTTACACCATGCAAGCATAGCAAGACACAAGGTGATCATACTGCATGAGCAAGGTCTCTCCCAAGCAGAAATTTCACAGCAAATTTCAGGACAGCAGTTTCAAGATGTGCTGATGTGCTATGAAGAAGCACGAAGAAACGGGCAACGTTGAGTGGTCGGCCACAGACGAGAGATACATCTCCACGTTAAAATCAGAAGTCCAGCAGTGCTATTAGCTCTCAACTCACAGAAACCACTGGTATCCAAGTAAGCCCCTCTACAGTTCGGAGAAGTCTGATCAGAAGTGGTCTTCATGGAAGGGTTGCTGTCAAAAAAGCCATTCCAAAATAGCTTCCTCAAGCCAAAACAGCAAATGACAAAGCAGCATCATTATTACAGTATTTTGAGTTGTGATATATTATCTCTTCACTAGATTTTTTGTTGGATCTGTTGTTAGCTAGCTTACTCCTCACTATTATTTATGTCAATTACAGGCCACCATAAACTATGCCAGAGTTGTGTTGTTGCAATTTCTTGGTCACCAATAGAGGTCATATATTACTTATTGCCCCTTTAAAAAGTGATGCAGTGGCAAGCCATCCCAAAATGTCTATCCCAAACGATTAATTGGTCACTTTGCTACGTTATTGATACTGGATCCTAAAATTGTGCCTCAATAGATAGAAGGATGTGTCATTGTATTGCAAGATAAAGTAACCTCGTTAAAGCGAGTGATCATCTTTCCTTTCTTGACATCCCAGATGAAGGCTCCGTTACGAGACGTGGCTCCGGCAATGCAGTTCAGATCTCCTTGAAAACACACCAACATACACAACAAACAGATAGATAAAAAAAACTCTCAAATGAGCCATACAAACTGTAGTAAATGAAATAGAGTTGTTGAGAAGTCTTTTTTCCTGCACTTTCTGTGAAGACAGAAAGTGCAAGTCAATCATGCATTGCTATTTTTGTGGCTTTGCGCACTTGAACATATTGATATCAATTGATATCAAAAGGATATGCAATATATTAATTTATATGACTACTTACTCAAACCAATAAAATATACAATATATAATAGTTTTTCTTGGGTGAAGCTTTTCAGAACAGTTGGGATCTGGCACAGCCATCACAAAATTGTCAATGCGCCTTTGTGCGAGCACATTGCTTGTAAAGGGATGAAAGGAGCTGATTTGATTGGGCAGAACTGAGGCCAGCCCTCACCACACCTACTGATAATGTATTCCTCTTAATACAACTTGACCAGTGCACCACAGTTGCGCCTTGTGCCTCTGATCACCAAATTACCAAAACAGACTGGACTCGCCCACTTACTTACTGAGCCTTGATTCAATAAAGAGTAGAGCCCAATATAGAGCCCTTAAACTTCCCACCAGTGACCATACTGACATCTGATTTAATTTGGACACAAATTTGAATCTACAGCATCTCAATTAGAGGGGATGGGACACTCTTCTCTGTTGCAGCTTTCAGTCATCTTATCAGTCTAAATGATAATATGACTGAAAAGCTGCCTAGTGCAGCTTTAAGTGATATTACCAAATCAAATGATGGTACTTTTATTATATTTTATCAGCAAAATGCTGTATTTATTGGACTTATTCTGACACTGATATATCTATGTAATGGCCCTGTCACACTATTGCGTATGAGAGAAATGTATTAGTTGCCCTTGAAAATACAGAATTGTTCGTATTGAACCTATGAGTAGTGTATTGCCAGCGTATGTCCAGCGTATGGCCAGCGTATGGCCAGCGTAGTATGCGTATGGCTAGTGAATGAGCAGCGTATGAACTGCGCATGTCCAGCGTACCGCTAGCTGCGGCCTTTCCACATTGCAGCATTATTGCAGTAGACGTAGAGCTATCAACAGGGCTCCAAAGAAGAAGACATCGTCTACCCGGGGCCGAGAAAAAGTCAAGAAGTGGGAAATGGGATCCTATATATACACTTTATCAAAACGCTGGCAATATGCTGGGGATACGCTTGCCATACGCCAATCATATGCTAGTTGTACATTAAATACGTTACTCAATCGTCAGGCATACGCCAAGATGTCTATATACGTTGCAGATACGTCAGACATACGTTAGAAGTACATTACTCATGCGCTATCAATACGCTAGCTGTACGGTACACCTTCATGCCAGCGTACTCCACCTATGAGTAACGTACCTCTAGCTTAACTGGAGCGTATTCAGCGTATGCCTAGCGTATGCTTTGCGTATAAACCATGCGTATTCAGTGTATGCCAGTGTATGCCACCGTATGCAACCGTGCTTGAAACGTATAAAACCTATGCCTAATGTACCCCTAGCGTATGTCAGCGTATACCAGCGTATGAGTGATATTTTT
Organism: Hoplostethus mediterraneus; assembly: GCA_034670385.1. NCBI lineage: Eukaryota > Metazoa > Chordata > Actinopteri > Trachichthyiformes > Trachichthyidae > Hoplostethus > Hoplostethus mediterraneus. Next base: position 893,957 of record JAXDDW010000083.1, read on the forward strand.
CATATGCTGGCATACGCTAGTACAATACGCAATAGTGTGACAGGGCCCTAAGACTGATATAGTTTTGTGAAATGAGCATGATGTGTTAAAAAGCAAATAATGTGTTCTGTGTGAGAAAAAAGGAACAGAAATACATTTCCCCACCACAAAAAGATTACGACTAGAAACAGGGAGTAGTTTGATGTTGAAATAGTTCAGTGGAAAGTAAGGGTGTGGAGGTTGGCCTTATACATTTGCCTTCAGTGGTGGCAACCCAGACTTGTACAATTTCGTACTGTGAGTGAACTTTTCATTTTCAACATTAGTTTGTTGAAGTTGTTTATATGGAGGACCGAAGCTGACATTTATATTAATTAATTAATTAATGTATAAATAATTTAAAATACTCTAAGAATGATGGAAATTACTAATACATTAACTAATCAGTGTAAATATATATACAAATAAATAAAATAATGCATGAATGCACATAGCAATAAATAAATAAATAGATATGTGGTTGATATTTCTGTATTATTTTATGCCATATTTATTTATTGTCTCATTCATCAATTTCTGTTTATATTTATTTCAGTATTTACTTATTCATATTATGTATTCTTTATTCCCTTAGATTAAGAGACATTTAGAAATACATAATTAAATTCTATTTCCTTATTAATGAATTTCAGTATATATTCTTTTCCCTATTATTTATTTCTGTATTTCCCTGTCCTTATGATAATTAGGGGGGCTGTCCATCAGAGCTGGTCATGGTGTTCCCTTACTCCCATTGGTTGATCGGTATCAGAGTGTGTAGATCGATTGTACCTGCCTTACTATGCTCTCAAACCAAAAGAAAACAACTTTGCTTGTTCAGGGGTTGCTAGCTATGGGCAAAGCTATGTGGCAATGCTGTGAAGAACCAAAAGATGAACCTTGGTTTCTTAAGGGTGTAAGCGTCTACCTTGTGACTGTCCTGCCACATCTCCTGCAGCATTTTCCATCCCGTATCCACTTCCTGATCTGCTCCGGAGTGCATTTGGTGATCTCTGTACACTGTGACAAGTAGTGTTCGACACTATTGCAGTAGAGACACTGGCGCTTGGAGGATCTGGAAGAAGAACTAAATGTGGTCTTGTTACTGCAGTTATCCTTTGACTGATCTGATTCATGGGAGATGCTCACTTGTTGACTCCTCAACCTCTGAGGAGTGTGTGCTCTTTGGGAGCTAGCAGGTGTCACAGTGTCTTTACTTTCAACCAGGCTGATATATCCTGAAGGTTATATGGGTTCAGGTTGTTGGTTTGCAACCTCCCCGAGAGCTGAAGATGTTCAACAAAGCTATCTTGGTAACGTTGAGGATGTTTGCTGAGCAGAAGGTTAACGTGCCCTGTGCAAGAGAGCTCTATGCCACCTGCTCCTTCAAGTGAGGTCAACATCCCGACGAGAAGTTCCACCTTTGGAGCAAATGACTGAAAGGCTTTGGAGTCTTTCCCTAATGTCGGGAGTATTGAGGATGACGGCTATTTGCAACGATGTTGCTAAGGATTGGATCATATAAGCAGGTGGGGGGGGGCAGGAGCTGCCATTTGCTGTTGCTGAGGTAAGGAGTTGAGTTGTGCATGAGCTGTCTGCGAATGTGAGTGGCTAGTTGTGTGAGTGTGAGTGGCTAGTTGCTGATGCAATAGCTGAACGGAAGAGGCTTACTGGCTGGGATAGACAACTGGCTGATGAGTACGATGAGGGCGTATGCTTCCCGAATAGGAGCCATTGATTGAGACATTGGGTGAGACTGATGAGTAGGTTGGCTGATAGTGTTGTGCATTGACAACTGATATGCTGACTGAGTAAGCAGACTAAGGAAGTGTCATTGGCCGAGGCTGTATTTGATAAGCTGGGACTGAGGACTGAGGTAAAGGTTGAGGTTGGTAAACTGTTGAGGGAGAACAGCAGGCTGATAGCCAGTTGGAGGTGCTGCGAATAAGTGAGTTGAAGTGATTACTGGTGGTGATGGTGTAAGCTCCATTTCTGTTGAATGTGATATTGTTCCATCACCATCATCCATCATCAAGTCATGAGCTACTGTTCGCTTGGACGAAGTAACTGTGTTTGACAAAGACTGATCAAGCATGAAGGATGGAGCTGTGGTTACATTCAAAGCTGTGTGGCATGTCTGAGGAACAGATGAGGCCAAGGGACCTGGACCACCAGAAAGTGAAGAGTAGAGCTGGTGAGACGTTGCCACCGAATGAGTGAGTGGAAGGGCAGTTGCAATTGCCATGGTGCTCTTCACCGGAGTGGACTCAGCCAATGCTACAGGTTGCATTGTGGAATAGGTTAAGAGTTGTGGGAATGAAATAGGTGCTGCTGTGGTCTTAAGTCTGAACACTGGTTCCGTGCTAGGAGTCTGAGCTCCATATATAAGGACGTACAGGGTGGATGTAATGCCTGGTAGGTTAGAATCCGGCTTTCCTGCTTCTACCGGACACTGTTGGGTTGAGTGGCTGATGGCATCTCGACTGACCATGAAGTTGACAGTGTCCATTCTGTATTGCTCCGAAAGCTCAATGGAAGACTCTCAGATTGGAGACAGCTGATGCAGAGTGGGCGCAGGCTCGGCCTTCCCACCGATGAACTGTGGCTGTAGCTGGACCAGGCCAGTGCTGGAGCTTTGGGTTCTGGCTGCTGCTGCTCCGGTGAGTGCAACTGCTGCTACTGCTGTTGGGGTTTGACTCATCCAGAAGACAGTTGTTGGGAGATGGAGAAAGTAGGGAAGTCTTGGATCATAATCCTGACGGTGTTGAGGAGAGCTTTTCTAGTTCCCATCTCCAATGAATGGTTGGGGCTGCCCTGCCATCTTCGGCCACCAGTGGGTGCTAGTTTGCGGCTTGAAGTCGGTCAGAGAGCAGGTGTTGAATAAAGGCAGAGGCAGGTGATTTGGATGCAGATCAGTTTTGGTCATGAACGTTTACACGTTTAAGGGAAAAGAGAGGTGTGCAATTGGGAGATTGATCTGGCTGTTGCTCTCCTGTCGGGGTTCCCTATTGCCAAGATCAAGCGGGGCGTGCTCTCACCATATTTAAAAGTGGAGTGCAAATTGGGAGTCAGACCAGCAATCTGATCGGAGGGTAAATAAGGGAATTCTGAACACACATATACAGCTACCTGCATCATCAGTGCATCAAAATCTCAGTATGACTTAATTTTCTGATTCAAATTTTACTGTTTTATTACCTTTTCTCAGTTCAATAAACTGTGCGCTGGCTGGGTCCTCAAGGCGTGTGCGGTTCAGCTGGCGGATGTTTTCACAGACATTTTCAACCTGTCGCTGCTCCAGTCCGTGGTCCCTCTGTGCTTTAAGAAGTCCACAATTGTTCCTGTTCCCAAGAAATCCAAAGCCCTCTGCCTCAACGACTACTGCCCAGTGGCACTCACCTCCACCATCATGAAGTGCTTTGAGTGGTTAGTCAAAACCTTCATCACCTCCACCCTCCCTGAATCACTGGACCCCCTGCAATTTGCATACAGGCCAAACAGGTCTACTGACGACGCCATCTCCCTAGCCCTCCACACTGCCCTATGTGAGAATGCTGTTCATAGATTACAGCTCGGCATTCAACACCATTGTGCCCTCCAAGCTCGCCATCAAGCTCAGGGACCTGGGCCTCAACACCGCCCTGTGTGACTGGATCCTGAGCTTCCTGTCGGGCAGGCCCCAGGCAGTGTGGGTTGGTACCACCACATCCTCCACCCTGACTCTAAACACCGGCGCCCCGCAGGGCTGTGTGCTCAACCCTCTCCTGTACTCCCTGTTCACGCACGACTGCGTGGCAAAACACAGCTCCAACACCATCATAAAGTTTGCTGACGACACGACCGTCATCGGCCTGATCACCGACGGCGACGAGATGGCCTACAGAGAGGAGGTTAGAGCCCTGTCATCCTGGTGCCAGGACGACAACCTCCATTTCAACATCGGCAAAACTAAGGAGCTGATTGTGGACTACAGAAGGGGCCAGAGCATGGGACACGCCCCCATCGACATCAATGGGGCGGCGGTGGAGAGAGTCAGCAGCTTCAGGTTCCTCGGTGTCCACATCAGCGAGGACCTCACCTGGAACCACCACGCTGACATCATCACCAGGACAGCAAGACAGCGACTCTTCTTCCTACGTAGGCTGAGGAGGATCAACATGGACCCCAGGATACTCTGCAACTTCTACAGGTGCACTATCGAGAGTATCCTGACTGGCTGCATCACGGCCTGGTATGGCAGCCGCACCGCCCTCAAACGGATGGCGCTACAGAGGGTGGTGAAAGCTGCACGTCGCATCACCAGGTCGGAGCTGCCCTCCATGGAGGTCCTCTACCAGCAGCGTAGCAGGAAGAAGGCCAGCAAGATCCTTAAGGATCCTTTCCACCCCAGCCACAAGCTGTTCTGCCTGCTGCCCTCAGGCAGACGGTTTCGTAGCATCCGGACTCACACCACCAGATTCAAAGACAGTTTCTTCCCACAGGCCATCAGGCTCTAAAACAAACACACCTGAGCCACCCCCCTCCCCTGCCCTGCCCCACCCCCCCACGCACAACAGGCCACTTTACTTCAAGGTCACTTTACACTCCGCTACACTTTATAACTTATAATTTTTATACTTGATTATAATTTTTATACTTGATAATTTATAACTGGTACTTATAACTTTTTGTACTTTATAACTTTGTACTTTTTCTAGTATTTGTACTTAATAACTTTGTAACTTCGAACTTATAACATTGTACTTTTTCTATTATATTTTGTACTTTTTCTATTATATTTCTTGTGTTTGTTTTTTTTGTTTTTTTTTAAATTATGTCTGTTATGTCCTTAGCATTAGCGTTAGGTGTCGGAGAGACACAAGAATTTCATTGCATTCTTTTGCTTCTTGTGAACGTTGTGCATATGACAATAAAAAAAAAAACCTTGAACCTTAAAAGTGAATAACTTAATAAACTTAAATAAATCATTTAATCTATATAAAACCTTGAAGGACTATAAATATCACATGAAACATTAGATATACATTGTTACTTGTCTTTGTCCTATTTGCTTTTTGTTTTGTCTTGTAAATTGGTATCATTTGTTGTTGCTTTAGTATTTGTTAGTATGTCCATATTGTCTGTTTTTGTATGCACCAATTGGTGAATAAAAATGGATAAATAAGAGTTTTTTGACTTGCCTAAACTTAACCCTAGCCTTTCGTGGTGGAGGAAAGTAATCTGCATTTCAGAGATTATGCTCATTTAACAGAATTTTGTCATATTAATGTACCATTATGTTGGCCGGGTCTTTGTGTATGTGTGTGTGTGTGTGTGTGTGTGTGTGTGTGTGTGTGTGTGTGTGTGTGTGTGTATCTTACCAGGAGCCCAGGACAGTGAGTACACCACTCCTTCATTGCCAGGGGAGGTGTAGACAGCTGTTAGTGTGTTAGTGTCCCAGACTTTGATGGTCCCATCAAAACTAGCTGTGGCCAGCAGGTTGGGATCATCTGGCTTAAATTTACAGTCAAAGATGGTTTCTACGTGACCCTGAAAACAATGTAGAAACAGAGACATATATTAAAGATTTTATTGTAAAGTCCTATGTATTGGCTCCCATATCATATAAGCATAAAATATCATTGTTATAATGGACTAAAATAATACTTTGACTATTACTAATAATAATGAAGGTAACACTTTATAATAACCATCACTAATAAATGGGGAACAATCTTCATTTGTGTTTAAGAACCACTTGTTAACCCTTTACTTAACATTGTAAACATCAGTTTACATCATCTTTATGATAGCCGCCTAAATAATGCTGTTTATATTTTCCAAGTAATTTGTTAATCATATTTAACCTGGATAGTAACCAATTAACTAACAAAATGTTAACTAAAGCAATCAAAAATAATTTATCTAATTTCTCAACAATTATAATACAATACATAAATAATGTATTTATTATATACATGTTATAAATTAAACAATGATTAATTCAATTAGTGGTTATTTTAAAGTGTTATTATTAAAGTTATTATTATTATCCCAATAAAATGTTCAAATACTTTTGCACACATAGTTGATGACCTTTATTGTAAAAAGTTTTGTGATGACTGGTTATGACCAATTTTGATTTAGGCCATGGTCCCGTTTATGGATAATTTGTCAGAAGAACAATAATAATAATCCGAAGCAAAAGCAATCGTTTTTTTTAATAAGAAGAATATACTGATTATTATCTATTGAAATTACAGAGGATATTTTCATATACCAAGTCTCTTAAGAAGTCCCATTTCTTGGCCCCCATGTCATAGAGTCCAACCCCTCCATCCATGAAGCAGCAGACGACGTGGCCCGGAGGCAGGGAGAAGGACTGGTTCTGAGACAGGGTCGGGGGGGGGACAGCCTCACTGGTAGAACTAGTATACTGACTCTTACTAGGAGAACAGGAACTAAGAGCTATGGAGAGAGATGAGGGAATCAGAGAAAGGAGGGGGAGATCAGGATGTTGTGTTATTGTACAAATCATTATTAGAGAATTTTATTCTTAAAGTGATTTTACATAATCATTTTTTTTACACATTTCTTGATAGTCTCAATCTTACTCATCTTGGCAGGGCTTAGGGCACAATATGATGTGAGGTCAGAGGAATTTCTGTGTAGCATTAATTTCACATTAATTGTCGTTTACATAATTTTGTATGTTTGGGGGTCTATTTAGATTGTGTAGAATTAAACATTTCCTGATTTGAGAATTTAGGTTACATGCCTACTTACTCAGTTTAAAGGTTTTTAATATAAAGCTGAATATGAATTTTCTTTTTCAGAGGCAGTTTACATACACTAAGTGTAACCTCTCATAGTTTGAAGACCATTTCACCACACTAAACCAATAAAACTATGGGTGACAACAAGTGGGTCATGGATTGAAGGCAGTTACTATCTTATCTAAGTGAGGGATCATTGTGAGCAAACTAGATAGGTACTGATTAACAATGGAATGTCATCGGAAAAGGGAGAGAAATATGACTCCCACCCCTGACCACCACATCTTACATAAAACATGTAACCTGCAGCAGGTGTGGTGAAATCCAGCCCTTTCTAAATGTTTCCATCGATGCAACGTTGCATTATTGTTATGATCTGTCTGATGCTCTGTCAAGCACTAATTAAAGGGTAATCTGAAGTTGACAAATGAAATCACATTTTTTTGAGAATTTTTTTAGCACTATCATTTTGGTCAAAATAATATTACTGTGACAATAATTTAATTCTGGCAGACTGAAATAATGGTAGGGCAATGCCCCACCTACATATTTATTGCAGGAGCATCTAACTGCCCCCCATGTGTGGAGCATGTGGGTACTGATATATTTAAAATTTAGCAATTATGAGCAAATAAATTCAATATTGATTGAATATTGATTGATTTAAGTTGGTTTGGAGTTTGTCATTTACTACAATGAACAACATTTAATGTGTAAGCCCTGACTAATCAAGAATTCAAAAGTGTTGCTTCAAAAATAAATATAAAATAAAAATATAAAAATAAAAATAACACCTCATGGCCTGCATTTATCTGTGTTGAAATAATCTAAACATTATCTTTCTTGGTTTTAAGACTTTATTCTACATTAGCCTTGTTGAAAAGCTTTTAATGTAAATGTTACCTTTCTTGGCAGGAAGGGAGTTGAGGACATGCAAAGCATGGAATCCAGTCTTTTTCAGTTTAAAATTGTCCAGTGGAGTGGAGCGAGACACATTCCATATCCTTAGTACTCCAACCTGGGAGTCTGAGAGAGAGTGAAATAAGTCAGATTAGTTAATACAGACAGTCTTCTTCAGTTTAAAGTTGTGGAGGGTGACATACAGTTGTGAAAACAAAAAGATGTGAACCCTTTTGAATGACTTGCAGATCTTCATTTAAGTCATAACAATAGATAAAGACAATGTGATTTAACACGTGATTTAACATTTTTAATTTTACATGTCTTCATTGAACATATTGTTCAAATATCAACAGCCAAAGCTAGAAAAAGTATGTGAACCTAGGGTAATGACTTCTATGAAAGGGGGTAATTGAAGTCAGGTTATCTAATCAATGAGATGATATTCAGGTGTAGGTTAGAGATGTCCTGTCATATAACAACCCAGAAAGTTTGGTTACCAACAGAATGTGCTCTCCAAAAAAAGAGATCTATTAAAGTAGAATATACAGAGGGCCGTCGGACAAGCGTTGAGGCTCATAAGGCTACAAAAGTCTCCATCAGTCTGATTGTAAACAAATGGAGAAAATTCAGTGCCATTACTACTCTCTGTAAGAGAGTAATGCTGCATAATGGTCAAGGAGGTGACAAAGAACCCTAGGATCTGAAGGCATCTCTTGACCTTTCTAACTTCTGTGTCCATGAGTCCACAATAAGAAAAACACTGAACAATAGTGGTGTTCATGGCAGGATACCAAGGAGGAAAACCACTGCTCTCCATAAAAAAAAGTGCAAATGGTGGTAGAGGGAGCATCGTGGTTTGGCTCTTCTTTGCTTCCTCAGGGCCTGGATGACTTGCAATCATTGGGAACAATGAATCCCAGATTGTATAAGACAATTCTATAGAGAGGTTGGATCATGCAGCATGACAATGACTCCAACCACAAAAGCAAACATACAGCAGAATGGCTTAAACCAGGGATGTCAAACCATGGAGGGCCAAGAGTATGCAGGTTTTCAATCCAACCGAACACTACACCAGATGATACCTCCCTAAAATAAAGTTTTATAAAGTGGATCGGTTGAATCCAGTGCTCTGATTGTTTGATAGCTGTGGTATATATCCTATATATATCCTATATACCACACTTACCATGGCAAGTGTTGCATATTACACCGCTATAAATATAAGTCAGGTGTCAGAGATGCATTTTGGTCCTTGCTTCACACTACTACACAAGATAATATTTTATTTTATTAGTCAAAGATTCAGAGCAACGAATACCACATTTAAAAATCTCATGGTATTGTTTAACAAAGGGCCTCTTAATGTTGCTTTTGTCACCAGCACCTGAATTGATTGATTGTTGACTGTACGCATAGTTAATGAGATGGTTATCAGTTCTCATTCAGAACCTGACATTGTAGGGAAGGGCATCATCTGCCAAAGTCAACTGGACAAAACGTGAGGGATATTCTGTAGGGCAATGGCAGGGTAAAGGCCCACCAAAACTAGCAGGAGGGTTAGAATGGAGTCAGGTAGGTATGACGTGTTTAGGTGTTTTTTTAGGTAATGAGGAATATAAAAAGAAAAACTGGAAGGGAATAGTGGAGAAGGTGCATGCCAGATTGTCTTGGCGAACTTGGGTCCTGTCCCAGTTCTCCTAGAGGGGGAGAGTTCTGGTTGCAAATAACCTGATTGATCCCATCAATTCACCATGTTGGAACCACCAGATAGGGTGGTCAAAGAAATCCTGAAGACGTTGCTGACTTTCTTCTGGAGTGGATATCACTGGACCAGGCCTGCAGTTCTGTCTTTGCCAGTAGCTGAAGGTGGACACGGACTGATTGACCTTCGCAGGCGTATTACTGGTTTTCGCCTACAGACAGCACAGCTGTGCGTAGAGGGGGTAATTTGGACAGATGCAGCATGTTTGCTCTTACACAGAGTAAAAAACCTGGGTTATGACAAAGATGTTTTTCTGTTGAAGTCGAAAGGGGTAGACCTGTCAGGAGCCACTCCTTTCTATCACTCAGTCCTACGGGCGTGGACTGCAGTCCTGGGGATTGAAAGGGGTGCTGCGTGTTTCTATGGCGAGGTGGAAGAGGAACCATTGTTCCATAATCCCCTCATTCCAGCGACGGCACTGACCTCTGTATGTGTACAGAGAATATTTATTAGAAGTGGATTTACCAAGCTGGCCAACCTGAGGTCGGGTCACGCTTGGAAAACGGCTGTAGCGAAGACTGAGTGAAGACACTAGGATTAAGTCAATTCGGTTTCTGCGAAAACTTATGGACAAGGTGGTGTCTTCACTTCCTGGCTCTTCCTGGCAACGGGAAGAGGGATTGTCCTGGATGGTCAGCAGGTCTTCCCTTCTCTGTCCATCTCTGCTGCAGTAGAAGAGCACCAAGAGGAGGTGTGGTCACTATTCTCGTTCAGGACTTCTCAGGAACATAAAAAAAAGACTTGTACATCATCAGTGTGGAGGTCATTCATAGATCTTCCTTGGCTGGGCTGCAGGAGTCGAGCTGGTCGGGTGTGTTTGCACCAGGTCTTCCCCAAGGGGTAGCTGGAGATCCTTGTACAAGCCTCCTATTGAGAAATGCACGGCGGATCTCGAGTGGAAGATTGTCCATAGGGCCGTGGCTATTGAGATTGTGAGTGAGAGTGTGTAAAGAGGCAAACAGTCCACCCAGTGAGTATAGCAACATCATAGTACACGTCGGCGCCAACGACATCAGGATGAGGCAATCGGAGGTCACCAAGCTCAACATAGCCAGGACATGTGACCTTGAAAGCTGACGGCCTCCACCCTAATGGGGTAGGCGCTGCTTTATTATCTAGCAACATAGAAAGATGTTTAAGGGAAAGCTGACATCTGTCCGTAGAGCTCGCCGGGATGCAGGCGATTAGAGAACCTGCTAGAAAGGGTGTGGAGTCTGCCAGGTTAGAGCTTACAGCAGAACAGACTGAGACTGTGCCCCCCCCTCGCCGTTTTCTCCCCATATCTACCGAGTTTTACCAGTCTACATTTACTTTATCCTCTGGCAGCAGCACCTCTTGATCTAAAAATTACAGTACAGTCCTTCCAATTAAGACTGTATCTTTATCATCAATATAAGATCATTGTCAACAAAGCGCTGCTGATCAATGATTTGATTATTGAACATAATCTAGACATGATGGGTCTCTGTGAAACCTGGGTAAAGCCAAATGATTTTCTGCCTCTAATTGAAGCCTCTCCCCCAAAGAGTTCTCCAATTTCATTTCGGACTTAGTGACCCGAGCTGATAATATTCTCATTATCGGTGATTTTAACATTCATCTGAATAATCCCAATCCCATAAAAACCCCAAATTTCTATTCGACACTACAAAGTTACTAAGGTAACACGGAATCCCACTCTGATAGCTTTCTGTTTTCTCCGAATGATTTCATGTCCTTTTTTAGTCCGAAAATCACGTTGATTAGAGATGAGACCACCAGTACACTCTCTACTGGTGGTGCCATCTCACCCCTGAAAAAGTCCACTTGGTGTTTCCCGGGCTGAATGTCTTTTCTCACAGTTTGAGTTACATTCCTTATACACTCTCACCAAGCTAACTCTGTCTTCGAAACCCACGACCTGCATGCTAGACCTGCCTGCTAAACTGCTTAAAGACATTTTCCCTATCCTAGGACCCTCCATTCTCTATATGATCAATCGGTCGCTGTCCACTGGCACTGTGCCCTCCGTCTTTAAAACAGCCGTGATCAAGCCACTACTGAAAAAACCAAACCTTGACCCCGAAGTACTTCAGAACTACAGACCAATCTCAAATCTGCTGATCCTCTCCAAATTACTTGAATGAAGAGTAGCCAGTCAAGTTACAGATTTTTTTGTCAAAAATAACCTACTCAATCCCTTCCAATCTGGCTTTAGATCCTTTCACTCTTGTCACAACCTGGCTCTTTGGGCCATGACAAGACCGGAGTCGGCACGGATTTCAAAGGGTTAACGCACTTTTTAATTTAACATAAGGCAACAAAACAGAAACATATATTACAAAATGAGATGTGGACATCAGTATTATCAGTGGTGAGGGATGTGCATGTGTAATGTGTGTGTGGGTGCGTGTTGTCAAGTGCATAAACTGAAACAAAAGACACTCTTGAACCGTCTTGAACATTATATTGGTATCCGGGGATCAGCCCTTTTTTGGTTTAGGTCTTATCGACTTGATAGATCACATCGCGTCTTTTACAACAACATGACCTCAGAGTGTTGCAATATGGACTTTGGTGTCCCGCAAGGCTCTGTCCTAGGACCACTGCTATTCTCTATCTATATGCTACCACTTGGTGGCATCATTCGCAAATTTGGCATTAACTTCCATTGCTACGCCGATGACACCCAAATATACATACCAGTCAAACCAACTGATGACACCCAATTCCAAAAACTAGAGGCCTGCCTATCGGAGGTCAAATATTGGATGTCAGTAAACTTCCTACTTCTTAATGGCAGCAAAACTGAGATGATGATTGTGGGACCAGCTAGACATAGACACTTATTTGAGAATACTACTCTCAACTTTGATAGTTGTGTAATCTCCCAGAGCCCATACATTAAAAACCTTGGGGTAAAATTCGACCCTACCCTCTCATTCGAGTTGCACATTAAGGAGATCACTAAAACAGTGTTTTATCATCTTCGCAATATTGCCAAAATTCGCCCCATGCTAACAGTCCTTTTTTCGGGCTTACCTACTGGGCGCACTAAAAAACTACAACTGGTCCAGAATGCTGCTGCCAGAATCCTGACCAAAACTAGGAAATTCAACCATATAACTCCCATTCTATCCTTGTTACACTGGCTACCAATTCAGGCCAGATGTGACTTTAAGGTGCTTTTACTTACATATAAATCATTACATGGGATGGCACCGTCCTATTTATCCGATTTGATTAAACCATATAAACCGCCACGTGCCCTCAGATCTCAGGATGCTGGCTACCTGTCTATCCCAGCAGTAAAAAAGAAAACTGCAGGTAACAGAGCCTTTTCTTACCGGGCTCCCTATCTATGGAACTGTCTGCCTGACTCAATCAGAGAGGCAGGCTCTGTCGAAGTCTTTAAGTCAAGGCTAAAAACCCATTTATTCTCCCTGTCATTTGACCAGCCTTGAGGGAGTGGCTCAGTCTCTTCTCAGAGTAAGGCTAGACCAGTTAGCTTATCCTAGCTCGGGGTCCTGCCGATGGATACTAGCATCCTGTCTACATGTCCTATTCTCCTGGTCTACCTGCTCCTGTCCACTGACGCTGGTCATATTTGTCTGTGTGAGTGAGAGTGCGTGTGTGGGTGTGTCTCCTATCTGTTCCAGGCTGCAGCCCGGCAGAGTTGGCGTCTGCGTGGTCCCCCCTCCTAGGATGATGCTGACTGAGCGGAGATTGCATTCTCCTATCTGGGCAGTGTTGGCGCCTGCGTGGTCCCCTAGTCTTATGATGACGCTGACTGAGTTGCCGTTGCTGTGATGCCGCCCCATCAGATCTGGATGTATGGGCAGAAATATGTGTCACTAGAATTTGAATTTGAATTATTTATATTTGAATTTGAATTGCTCAACTTGAATACTTGCATTACAATTTTGAATTTGAATCACATACTTTGAATTTGTATTGATTAGCTTGAATAATTGCATTGAAAAACTGAATCTGAATAGCATGTTTGAAACCGAATTCCAATAGCCCTGCAACTGAATGTAATAATATGAACGTAAATTCAAACTATATTCAGTTCTCACATTTCAGATTTGAAATTGGTAATTCAAATTCAACGCTCAGACACACACTTCCGGTCCTTGAGGAAGAGCAATCGAGTGCCGATTCACAGAACTCATTTCAGCCAATCAGCGCATTCCTTCGCCTTCACTCCCGCCATCATTGAATGGGCTACAGCTCGCTCAGCTCGCTCAGTCATGGATGAGGCTAGGACTCTTAGGCCCAATCTCAATGCTTATTTTCACCCCTACGGCTTTGGCTTGGCCCTACCCCTTGGTAGGGTAGGGCTAGAAAATATCTCCCTAAGTATTGGGACAACCCTTAGACGCACATTTGCCGTTCATCTGATGGAGATAGAAAAGCATGGATGCTCGCGATTCGTTCACAACGTATACGCTTCACGCTACCAATCGATCAAACAAGTCATCAAATAAAAAAGACCACTGCTTCATTACCAGTCCACTTCATGACAGAATAGCATTAGCGGTGCTCTGTAGTCTAGCAAGCCGTGCTCCTAACGTTACCCTACCGCTAACGCTATTCTGTCATGAAGTGGACTGGTAATGAAGCAGTGGTCTTTTTTATTTGATGACTTGTTTGATCGATTGGTAGCGTGAAACGTATACGTTGTGAACGAATCGCGAGCGTCCATGCTTTTCTATCTCCATCAGATGAACGGCAAATGTCACTGTGATAATACCATTGTTGCCATAGTAATCTCCGACAACAAACTCGTCCCGTCTGCTTATCGATGACGTATCAGCATCTAAGGGTTGTCCCAATACTTAGGGAGATATTTTCTAGCCCTACCCTACCAAGGGGTAGGGCCAAGCCAAAGCCGTAGGGGTGAAAATAAGCATTGAGATTGGGCCTAAGAGTCCTAGCCTCATCCATGACTGAGCGAGCTGAGCGAGCTGTAGCCCATTCAATGATGGCGGGAGTGAAGGCGAAGGAATGCGCTGATTGGCTGAAATGAGTTCTGTGAATCGGCACTCGATTGCTCTTCCTCAAGGACCGGAAGTGTGTGTCTGAGCGTTGAATTTGAATTACCAATTTCAAATCTGAAATGTGAGAACTGAATATAGTTTGAATTTACGTTCATATTATTACATTCAGTTGCAGGGCTATTGGAATTCGGTTTCAAACATGCTATTCAGATTCAGTTTTTCAATGCAATTATTCAAGCTAATCAATACAAATTCAAAGTATGTGATTCAAATTCAAAATTGTAATGCAAGTATTCAAGTTGAGCAATTCAAATTCAAATATAAATAATTCAAATTCAAATTCTAGTGACACATATTTCTGTCCATATGGATGTCCCACCAAAATAAACTTTCATATATTGTGTATACACTGCTTGACCAAACTCGGCATCTATTGCATGCCCAACCGTCCTGGTAGGGGGATCCCTCTCTGAGTAGCCCCTCCCAAGGTTTCTCCCAATTTTCCCAATAAAGTTTTGTGGGAGTTTTTTCTTGTCCTCTGTGAGGGTCTAAGGCTGGGGGATGTCGTGTACTAATCATTTATTATTTTCACATGTTGGGCACTGTGAAGCCCTTAGAGACTGTAACGGTGATTAGGGGCTATACAAATAAATGTGATTTGATTTGAGTCTTATGAGGGAATGTAAACAGAGCCATACTGTGTTTTTGTGTGTTTTACACTTTTTTATTTTCTTTTATCTGTAATTTGAGATGATTCTGATTGTTTTCTGTTTTGTGTAATACTAGGACACTTAAATAATAAAAGTATGGTTAAATGTCTCTCTCGTTCTCTCTCTCTGTGCATGCTGGGAATTTTGGGTGAGTGTGAGTGGTGGTGAGTGAGTATGGTGCAGTTTTTGGTACCGCTTCATCTTTCCTTTCACCTTTTGTTTCTGCACGATCAGGTAAGCGTATTTTTCATGTATTGGTTGGTTTATTGTGCAACAAGTAGATTTCAGTGAAGATGGCGTCCGCCAAGACACCACCTCTGTCCATGCGACACAGGGTTACCTGACCCTAGTGTAGCAATGGAGGAGGTTATGTTGGCAGTGGGCGAGAGTATAGGACATGGTTATATGTGTTATTCTTCATGCATGAATAAAGCAGTCATGGTGTGGAGTAAGGCAACAGTAGTAGAAAAAAGAAAACTGGTAGTTGAAGAAGTACATCGTTAGGAGGAGGTAGTAAGATGTACTAAGGCAGTGTCGCAGGCAAAACAAGGACAGTAGGTGAATTGGGAGAGTGTAGAGAAGAAAAGTTTGAAGTGGAGAGAGTTGTGGAGCATGGAGGCAAGCCAAATTAAATGTGATGTGCTGCCATCTCCCCAAAATCTTAGCCAGTGGATGGGTGAGGATGCTGCTAGTTAGCACTAGCCTACGGCCGGATATGCTACTGTGGTCTGAGGTGCAGAACCTAGTTTATTTTATCAAGCTCACGGTCCCCTGGAAAGACCGAGTTGACGAGGAAAACGAGTGGAAGAAAGCAAGATATGCAGAGATGGCAGCGGAGGCAAGGTTGAGAGGTTGGAGGTCTTGGATACGGCCGGTAGAAGCTGGCTGTCGTGGTTTTGTGGCAAACGTCCGTTTTTGCACTTCTAAGCGAGATGGGCATTTGCGGACGGACCTTGAAACTTGTGGTCAGGAATATGTTGCAAGCAGTGGAGCATTGCATTCCTTTATTTCCAATCTAATGCATGGGCTAAGGGTTGGTTCTCAAAACATAAATGGTGGGAGAGGTAGGCTAAAGAGACCACAGGTTAAAGAGGTTGTTCAACAAAAAAAGTTGGATGTAATTTTACTTCAGGAAACACAGTGACCAAGACAATAAAATAGATTGGGGTTTATGGTGGGAGGGTTCACACATCCTAAACCATGGAGCCACCTTCGGGGGGGGGTTAGCTATACTCTTTGCTGCTGGCTTAGATGTAAATATACTTTCTTCTTTCTTCTACTGCATTGCTGGTAAGAGTAGAGATAGAGGGTTTTGTGTTTTCCTTAATAAATGTATATTCTCCCAATCAGGGCGCTGATAGATTAGAGATTGGTGCAGTTTAATTTAGACTACATAGTTGTAGTGGATGCAGGAGACATCGTCTTCCTCACTCTTCCTCTCTCACGAGACAGGATGCACAACGACAAGACAAAGACTAACACATTCCCCTCCCAAGGCCTCGTGATAAGGTCAGGACCCCGGCCGAACTCGTGAGAGTCCCAAGGAACCCCCCCCTCTCATCCAAGGGGGCTCTCGCCATAAAACTGCTAAAAGTAACACTTTCCAGGGCCGGTTAGAACACGTGGCACCGGGGGTCATTGATAAGTGCCGAGTAAGTTGCACTCAACCTTATCAATGAGTGAGTTACACTAAGAGAACAAAGACACCCTGGAATGTGCAGCAAAAATGGACTTTCTTTATATGTCTTATTAGATTTGAATAACACATCCTGTGGCAGATGATGTACCCTACTTCCCAATGTATTATCTTGTTTAGTCAAAGCACACAGCATGCGTTATTAAGATGTTTGTTGTGCGCGCCAGTGTTTTGTGGTAAGACGGTCATGTTTGGTATCATACTGACACATTTGTGTTAAGGTGATTAGATATGTCACTTGTATCCCAAAAGGGGACAAGAAAAAACATGTTTTCAAACCTAGGTGGAAAAGCAGTTTTGGCGAATGCTAATCACTGAAACCCAGGCCATAAATCTGAATGCATGCAAATGGGGGAAACACCCATTTGCCTGATTTACTATAAAGCCCGCTGAGCCCTTGGCTCGCTCTCTGCTCTCTTTTTCCTCTCTTCCTACCACGAGTTCTCCCACGAACTCTCTCACAAACCAAGAAACGTCCTGAAACCAAGTTTGAACCTGGCTCCAAGCTCTTCTCCAAGCTCAACTACCCGATCAGCTCTACGGTGAATATCGACGTGGCGCCCGCTCGAATTCACCCAACCTGATCCAGAAGACTACGCAACCAAATCAGAAGCCACGCCGCTCCGCTACTCTGCCACCTGAACGACGTGTGCCAACACATCGACCCTTCCCTCTATCTTCACTGAGGTGAACCGTTGGCACGACTACCCTGACGAACCACGGCCCCGGACCGCTCTCCACATCGGCCCTCCTGAAATCGACCGGCCCCCGCCCAACACGTGCGTGTGTTTACCTGGCTACTGCGACTGCGCAACGGTTACCACGGAGACGAGGACGCCGCTGACACCCTGCTAACCAGACGGTAACCAACTTTCTTGTTGATGCACGGGTGATGCCAAGGCAGTGTTGAACTGTGAAAGTGAGGTTAGAATACACTCTCTCTCTCTCTTTCTCCACTCTTCGCTGTCCCCCTTTCCTTTGGTCCCAAGTCTCTCGGAAGCGGTCAGCTGTCCTCCAAGCCATCTTTCGCTGTTGCCACGATATTGCTAGTAGACGCATTACAGCTCAGGTCGTCTTGTCTGTGCCAACTGCTTTGCCATCTGTGATCCCAATATCATGTGCCATTCTTATTTGATATATCCTCTGCCACTGTTTTACTTCCTACTTTATTTGTCCGTTTTACTGCCATTATCTGTTTTAGTTTAGTATACATTTATTCATTTTATTAGTGTTTTATTTGCATAATTAATAAAATCTTTGCATGTATAAAGAACTGGTTTTTGTGTGTCATTGATATATCCTGGACATGAAGGTAGAAAATCACTGTAATCTAGAGCTCACTTCTTTTGATTATTAGACTGATATCCTTATAAAGAGACTATTCCAGTGTAAACTGGTGGTGCCCCAAGAGTGTTAATTGATAAGATATTAATTACGAAGAATAACTTCAATAGTTGTCAATTGTTAGAATTGACTAAATAGTCTCATCGTTCATAACGAAGCTCAACACACTACATAGTAATGGGTGGGGATTGGAACTGTATGCTTCAGTTTACTCTGGATAGGATAAATGAGGAACCTCACCCACAATCATCCAACACATTTGGGAAGTTAATTACTCACTTAGATTTAATAGACGTATGGGGGGTCAAACATCCTGATGTTAAGTAGTACACTTGGGTTAGAGTGAGTGATAGTATAATTAGCACTGCCAGGTTAGATAGGATTTTTAGATAGGAGTATTAGGTCAGGATTGGATAGTAGCTCGATTAGTCCAGTAAGTTTCACTGATCACCATTGTGTCACAATAAATGTATGTATCTAAAGTATTATTCCTTGCACTACTTTTATATTTTTTGTATATTTTGTTGTCTTTGTACATTTTTAGGATATTTCTTTATTTTTGTTGACCAAATTGTTTATTGTATAATGATGTGTGCCTCTCTCTTGTCTTGTACTGCTGAAAACTGCAATTTCCCCTCGGGGACAATAAAGAGTCATCTATCTATCTATGTACGTGAGTTGAGTTTGAGTCCTTAAGCCAGTGGTGGGAGTTGGGAAAGGTTCGAGTTAGAGTGCTCTGCCAGCAGTACACAGCACATTCTACAGCCAAGATCAAAGCAGCAGTCCAGGAGCTAGAGGACATTGAGCGTGGATTGGGCACCAATACCAACCCTGGAACTGACATTATTTTGGAGAGGAAGACAGGAGCTTGGTGC
Organism: Hoplostethus mediterraneus; assembly: GCA_034670385.1. Taxonomy (NCBI): domain Eukaryota; kingdom Metazoa; phylum Chordata; class Actinopteri; order Trachichthyiformes; family Trachichthyidae; genus Hoplostethus; species Hoplostethus mediterraneus. The sequence goes on from JAXDDW010000083.1 coordinate 913,005, forward strand.
CTTCATGCAATAGAGAGTGAAGGGGGAGCAAGTAAGATCCCGTTTCCTTAGTATTAGGGACATGGACACTCCAAGTTCCTTCTTTTTCAATCTGGAGAAGAATGTGGCAAGAAGGAAACACATGACCTGCCTTAAGCTTCCTGGAGGCAGGGTGACCACAGACCCAGGGGAAATGAGGAAACATGCTGTTCATGTGATGAACACTGTGTTGCAGAGCTCCTTGAGGAGCTTCGCCAGCTTAGCCCTGATGAGAAGACTGACCTGGACAGGGACCTCCCAGCTTGGAACAACTGACTACAGCTGTTGGTTAGCTGGCCTCAGGCCGTGCACCAGGCTTGGATGGCTTTCCCATAGACTTTTATAAGCAACATTATTGGACCTGATTTACACAAGGTGTTGTTAGACTGTTTTAAAGGACGCCTACTGCCAGTCTCATGACAGAGAGCAGTACTCTCATTGCTGCCAAAAAAAGGAGATCTGGCATTATTTAAGAATTGGAGACCTATGGCTTTATTGTGCACCGATTACAAAGTGCTTTCCAGATCACTTTTAAACAGACTAAGAGACTATCTGGAACTATTGGTGCACATGGGCAGTCTTACTGCATTCCAGGCAGGACTATCATGGACAATCTTTTTCTCCCAAGAGATATTTTAGATATATGTGAATCCTATGATATGGATCTTGGTATATGTTATCACTGGATCAAGAAAGGGCATTTGACAGAGTGGACCATGGTTATTTGTTCTCTGGAGGAAGGCTCCATGCCATCGCTGGCCATCTCCCGGGAGCTGCTGGCACCGCCTGCGGTGCCAGCATGGCGATGATGATATTCCAGTCCCTGTCTGCCCATCCCCCGGTCAGGGAACCAAATGTGGCAACGTGCCACATAACCGGGGTCCGCGACAGACAGAGACATAGGCACGAGGAGAGTTTAACTGGCCAGCACGGCCGTTTTATTTGCTAGCCAACAACATAAACCCGGCCCCGGTGTTGACGGCAGTGGAGAGCGCCGTCTTTCCCGGCACGCGCCTCCTCCCTCCTGGCAGGTCAGCCGCAGAGCACCAAGGCTGGTCTAGTCCACCGGGCTTCCAGGGGCATCCCGCCCCAACCCCGACTGGCCAGCCCTTCCAGGCTGCACCCGGCCGCATCCTCTGTGGAGCTTGGCAGGTCACCGTCGCCGCCTTCGACGCCCGCTCTCCCACTCCGTCTCGGCCGCTCGCGCCCTCGCCTCCGTCCCGGCAGGTCCGCTGTGGACCTCGCTAAGGCGCAGCTGCTGCTGGCACGTCTCGTCTTCCCACACACAGCCCAACCTGACTCCGTCTCCCGCCGACTTTCATTCCTTCTGCCAGTCTCTCACCCTGGCGCTCTCACCCAGTCCCACATCCACACACAGGTTAAAAAGGGCCCGGCTGCAATCAGGCCGCAGCCGGTCCCGGATCCAGGGTAGAGTCAGTCCAGCGACTCAACTCTCGCCTGGACCCAAGCTAAGCCTCACCCCACCCTCCTCCCATCTGCCACACACTGTTATAACATACATTGTCAGTTTTCACAAACACATGGAATTAAACCATATAAACGCTCAAAAAATATTGCAACTTGTGCAGTAGATTATATTTTACACCGAAAACCCCCCAAAAGGCCGCTGACGGTAGCAATATACCAATCCACACTTGCTCAGAGAGAAAGTGCAGACATTTGTCGACGACGTTCACACCTGCTACATTCTGCCTATCCCAGAGGAATGTCTAAAAACAAAATACATCTTCTATGATTTTGAGACCCGCTATCATGACAGGAGACACAAGGCAAATTTTGTATCTGCAATAACATGGTGTGCCACCAGTCTCGATTGCATCCAAAAGTTTGTCAGACAGTTTAGATGTGAATGGTACAAAAACTACACTACTAGCACACAATGCCTCAGGATTCGACGACTACATTATGATGGTGTCACACCCTCCACTTCTGCCTCCTAGCAGTGTCTCTCTACCTGTCTGTCTGTCTGTGCTTTTGTGTATGTGTTGGTGGGCATGGCTCCTGACTCCGGTTCCTCCCTGGCTCATCATCACCTCCTGCTCACCTGCTCTGCCTCTCACACCTGCAATTCATCAAGTCATCTCCTCCAGTATAAGAACCCCAGCTTTCCAACCACTCATCACCAGATCGTTGTTCGTACTGCCCCGTCAGTCTTGTTTCTCAGCTGCTTTGTAGTTCTTACTCAAAGTTTCCCTACGCCTTGTGACTAACCTCAACTATCCTTTGTCCAGATCCAGTCTCCTTCCCCGACTTCCCGCCTGCCGACCTGCCACCACCTGCCTACCTGTCTGTCTTCCTGGTTCCCTGCCTGTCGTCCTGTCTGCCCATCTCCCCGCTCCTGCACCAGCCTCATCTCCCCAGCTTGCCATCCTGCCTTGCCTTTCCCCTTACCTATTCCCCAGTAAACCTGGTTTTTCCCTATCTACGTCTCCGAGTTTTGCACTTGGGTTCATTAAACATGTTCATAACAGTTGGAGTATTTTACAAAACAGGTCATTACACCTAAACTGGTCCTGTGTGGGAGTAGGTAATTCTGATGTATGATGACACATTCAAACAGTGTTGGGTAGATTCTTTTAGCTTTCTCTCTATGCGTTTGTCAAAAACACCTGCCGCATTCTGTTTTGACGATGTGGAAAAGGGGTATTTTCCCCACAAATTTAATACAAGAGCGAATGAATCCTACATAGGCCCTTACCCTGACCCCTCGTATTATGGATACGAGAAGATGTCAGAGTGACAAAGACACATTCATGACATGGTATAACACTGTCCGTCATCAGGTGTTTGATTTCCAGAAAGAACTTGAGTGCTATGGTGTCAATGATGTTTTACGAAAGGTGTGTATGGTCTTTTTTGTGAAACAATCATCCGTTGTTCAGGTCTAGATCCCTTCAGTTACACAACACTGGCATCATGCTGTATGGCTATCTACAAAACAAAGTTCTTACCAGCAGACACGTTTGTGCTCACATACGAGGGAGCATATATCGCTCAGTACAAGACCTATTCGAATGTCTCCATCCAGTGGCTTGAGTTTTTAGCAAACCACCACAATATAGAGAGTATAGTATAGAGTGGAGCTACAACTACAACATGTCTACGGCCAGATTCCAACTGTCCAGTTCTGTAGGATGCAGGCAGCAACATAGATCCCTGCACAGTCTCCTAATACGTGAAAATGCCAGGACAGAGCGGATTCATTTTATTTTTAACGGCAACGTCCCGGCTACAGGTAGCTATTTTTTTCTGTGTGTGATGATCACTCCTCGGACTGCTTGAGCAATGGCAGGATTAGCATCTAAATTGAAGCTTCAAGATGGAGCAATTCATAAGGTATGTGACCCATCTGCAAAATTGGAATCTGTAAGTGTCACCATGTTTTGATTTAATTTACAAATTAGTCTGGTTAGTATATTTGACTACTCGTTAGCAAACGAGTTAGCGGGGCTAGCCAGGGACTTGTTGAAGTAAGAAAACTAAAGCTGTCTTTCAAATCTTTCAAAGTTATTGGTTGGAGTCAGGACTCGTCTTAAATTTATTGTTGGGACCAGTGTCTGTTTTATAAGTCTGTCGAACGTGTCCGGCTCGGTAAACTTTAGGCACCATTAATACAATCATGTTTGGTTGTTGGTTGGTTGCGCGTCATTGTTTGGATGCAAATAGGTTGCATCCAATAATATATTGGCTAACTAGTTCAACAAAATTGTCAATCCTAGCTTGTCTGCAAGTTGTATTCAATAAGCTTATGGACATGAGCCATAAACAGACTGGCTACAGCAGAGAGCGTCGCTCACACACCCACATACACAAAACAAATGCACAAAACTAGAATATTACACAGAATTGCTATCATTGAGAAACTAAGTGGAACAGCATCAGCTCCCTCTTCCCATTCTGGGTCAGACTCCGGCTCAAAATGTACGGTCTGTACATGTTTGAGCCGGAGTCTGCAACACTGAGGCCGAATCCCAATTCTCATTTTCACCCCTACGGCTTCGGCTTGTCCCTTCGGCTTGGCCCTCGGAACAGAGTCACAAGGGGTAGTGGTAGAAATCTCTCCCTAAGAAATGGGACAACCCTTCAGGACCCTGATACGTCATCAATGACGTTTACATAAGCAGACGGGACGAGTTTGTTATCGGAGATTACTATGGCAATAATGGTATTATCACAGTGACATTTGCTGTTCATCTGATGGAGATAGAAAAGCATGGACGCTCGCGAGTCGTTCACAATTTATACTTTTCACGCTACTAATCGATCAAACAAGTCATCAAATAAAAAAGACCACTGCTTCATTACCGGGCCACTTCATGACAGAATAGCATTAGCGGTGCTCTGTAGTCTAGCAAGCCGTGCTCCTAACGTTACCCTGCCAGTCTGCACTGGTATTAGAGGAGCCGCAACAGGTGCAGCAACTTCGCTGCTGGACTTTATATTTCGGGCGTCATATGCCATCAAAGGGGGGAAATGCGATATGTAAAAATGCGGGACTGTCATGCACAAATCAGCCTAAAAACAATGTTGTAACGTAACTAACTAGCGAAGTAGAGACATCGGCACATTAGCGATTTTTTGTTATGCTCGTTATAAAGAAACGGTCTATAATACATTGAAACGACATTAAACTAAGATAATACCACGGTTAGAATATTTTTAAAATCTTTATTAATGAAGAAAATACTACATTTGTGGTTCACTTTGGATGGTAGTGTAGCGTTCCCCATGATCTTCCAGTTGATTCGCAGGTCATTCTGGGACATTTCTCATAGCCCTTGGTTTGTAGTGTGCCCCTGAAAAATCTCCGTTTGGAGGGCCATGTAGCCCTCACACTTGGCCCTACCCCTCGATCACAAGAGAATTGGGACACCCCTACCCCTTCACGTGAACGCGCAAAACGGAGGGGAAGGGCTAAGGGGTAGGGCCAAGGGGTGAATTGGGATTTGGCCTGAGTGTTGGTTCTGGAGCGGCCGCCATGGTTAACGTAGTCTAGCTTGTTTATCTTGAGCAGCATGGGATCGCTGCTCCGCGCCTCCGCCACCCTGTGCTGGCTGTGAGGCAGCCAATCAGAGCACAGTGATTTACATGCTCATTTACATACCACTCCACCCCTCAAAACAGCCTGTTATTTACAATATAATATTACACTGATATGTGTCACAGCCCGGCTCCTAGGCCATGACAAAAACTGGAAGGGATGCAAAGGATGGCAGTAAAATGAGTATTTATTATAACAAAGTAAACAACTGAAGAAATAACTAGAAATATGGAGTGTGTCAGTCAGTAACATCAGTAATGTAAATGTGGATGCATGAGCAGTGGAGTGTATATAGTGGGTTGTAATGCAGAAACAAAGCTAAAGTCAACCGAAAGCAAAAAGCCTGTAGCTGCTGGCTGGGAGGAATGTAGGTGAGAGAGCCTCAAACAATGCTGGGAGTTGGCCTTTTATGCCATGAGAGCACTAGGCAAGGTGTTCTGAATCTTGCTGACTGCCACGCCCGCCTTCCTCTGGTACCTCTATGACACATAGGGAAACAGTACAACCACACCAACATCAATACAGTACAGAATAGGTTAGGCAGGGGCCGTCACACACACCCCCCCCCCCTTAAAGTCGGTGTCCCCCAGGAGATCACGGACACACTATGAACCCACCCCACATTCAAAAAAAAAAGATATATATATATATATATACATAAAATTGTTTTTAAATTTTTTTGAGTAATTGTAATTAGTGCCAATGTGGGGTGAGTTCATAGTGTGTCGGTGATCTCCTGGGGGACAATGACTTTAAGGGGGGGGGGGGGGGGGGGTGACGGCCCCTGCCTAACCTATTCTGTACTGTATTGATGTTGGTGTGGTTGAACTGTTGTGTATGTGTATATATATATATATATATATATAAAAATAATACACAGCCCTCGTCCTGGATACTCTGCCTGTTACTTGCCCCACCCATCCTCAGCAATCCTGGTACCTGAGAAGCAAATTAAGAAGACAGGCAGAGCAAGAACAGGTGAATAAGACAGTACAACAGGGCAATATATTAAGCTCAAGTCACACTAGTGACTAATCACTAGAGAGGAGCGTGTGACAAGGCATCAGCGATAACGTTGTCTGTTCCTTTAATATGCCTAATATTGAGGTCATAGGCCTGAATAAATAATGACCACCTCATCAACCTCTGGTTTGAACGCTTAAGGGAATGCAAAAAGGTCAGGATTATGGTCCTTACGGTAATTATTAAACTTTTTTTGAGAAGAAACTGACTGGCCTCAACACTCCCTGGTCATCACCCTGGAGCAAGACAGCACCTGCTCCCACCAGGCTGGCATCTACTTGGAGCGTGAACGTTCGATCAAAACAAGGAGCAGCTAGAACAGGAGAAGAGCATAGGACAGAGTTCACATTATCAAAAGCTAGCTGACAGTCAGACGACCAAACAAACTTTGCCTTGGCCTTGAGCAGTTCGGTGAGAGGGAACACAACAGTAGAGAAGTTTTTGCAAAAACTCCTATAATAGCCCACTAAACCCAGGAACCTTTGAAGTTCCTTTTTTTTTTGTGGGCTGTGGATATTTGGCTACAGCCATGACTTTAGTCTGGAATGGGGCCGCACAACCCTGCCCCACCACACAGCCGAGGTATGTCACTGTAGCCATGGCAAAGACACATTTGGCCAAGTTAATGGTGAGCCGCGCTTCAACCAAATGGTCAAACAGCGCCCGGATGCGCTGAAGGTGCAAGTTCCAGGTATCACTGTAAATGACCAAGTCATCCAGATAAACCGAACAACCTTTTAAAACTGACACTACACGGTTCATCAAACATTGAAATGTCACGGGGGCGTTCTTTAACCCAAATGGTTAACCCAAAATCACCTTATAAGAATAGAGGTCAGATGGAGTGATAAAAGCTGAAACTTCCTGCGCACGCATGGACAAAGGTACTTGCCAATACCCTTTAAGCAACTCAAATTTGCTGACAAACTTTGGGGACCCCACTTGAGCTATGCAATCATCCATATGCGGCAAAAGAAATGTCAGATTTTGTGACAGAATTTACTTTCCGTAAATTGTTGCAGAATCTAGGTGTTCCATCCTGCTTTGGGACCAAAATACACAGAGAAGCCCAACTAGATGACGATGGAACAGCAAATATTTAGCATATATGCTAAAAAACAGTTGTTTTTTTAGCATAAATGCGACCTCAGCATCCAAATAATCGTTTACCTGGCGCCATACGGTAAAATCGTTGTTTAATGGGCCGAGCATCTCCAACATCAATATCATGTTCAATCCAACCGGTCTGTGAAGGAATGTCACCGAATAAACACAGATACTTGCGCACCAACTCCGACAGTTCACTATACTTTGACTCTGGCAGATGAGCCAACGACTTGTCCAAATTACTGAGCGATTCAGAATTTTTTTTAACCGTCCGTACAGCAAACTTTCGCCAGGCTCCGGCACTCCATCTCCCTCAAGCACCAAAACCTCTGAAGTCACAGCAAGAGCTGGGCGCACACCATCCTGGCCCAAGTCGGTGTGCTGAACTGGGCCCTGTGTTGGAACGGCACTCTCGGAGAAACCCTGCTATCCCCGTCCATCTACAGGTATTGACGACAATCGGGTTTTTAGCGACGGGGACGTTTCAGCTGAAGCTTGCGGACAGATCAGGGATATCCTGCTGCCATTCAGATGGCGCCAGTGTGTCAGGCGGGCCGTCAGCCGCTCCAACTGTTGTGTGTGTTTCTGCTGTGTGTGTTGCACATACCGTTAACACTCTGCTGGTCTATGATCGTCAAACGCTGCTTGATCTGAGAATCACCGCCAATAATCTCGTCAAATTTGATTACTACGGACAAAAAACTGAGCCTCATTTCCTATCGGATATCCCGACATACCTCCGCCGCACTCTAGCGCTACTCCCGCGGCGAAAACAGCACCAACGCCGGGGAAAGCGTAGCGGCTGTCTTGTGAGGCTGAGAGCCGGGTTGGTACGTCCTGATCGTGGTGGATATGGAGCTGGGCCTCGCCTGTGTGTCTCTTGACGTTTCCAGGACCCTGTTGCTGCCTGTTTGGTACCGGTGGCGGGCTCAGACGTCGTGTTCAATCACCGTGGACCCTGCTCCCCTTGTCTCCGCTGGCACGGAGTGAATCTGGGGAACCTGCGACCTCTGTGTCGGGCCTCCTCGTCAGCTGTTCGCCCTGACCCGCCAGCTCCTGCTAGGTTTGGCCTGGTTAACGCCAGATATCTTGGGAATAAATCTTTTATCCTTAAGGATTTCTTCATAACCCGGGAAATGGATTTCCTCTTTATCTCCGAGACTTGGCTGAGTGTTGGTGAGTCCAGTGTCTTCACCGAACTTTTACCTGATGAGTGCTGTTATTTTAACTCTCCTCGGACGTCTGGCCGAGGAGGAGGAACTGCGACTGTTTTTAAGAGTGATTTTAAATGTAAACAGATATCGCTGTTATCCTCCTTCACCAGTTTTGAACAGAGTTTGTTTGAGCTTGGGCATTCTCACACGGTGTTGTGTGCTGTGGTTTATCGGCCTCCTAAATACAATAGAGACTTTTTAACAGATTTTTCTGTGTTCCTGGCTGATATTATGCCTAAATATGACCGGGTCCTTATTGTTGGAGATTTTAATATTCATGTACGTTGCCCTGAAAACCCATTGGCACGGGATTTTTTAAACATTATTGACTCTTTTAATCTTGTGCAGTCTGTACTTGGGCCTACACATGAACGTGGTCACACACTCGATCTTGTTTTATCTCATGGTTTGCCTGTTTTTAACCTGGAGATCTGTGACGCCTTCTTCTCGGATCATATGCCTGTGCTGTTTGCTGTCCTACTGTTAAACCTCGCGCCTCCGCTCGCAGGTATCGAGTTATTAACCCCTCCACTACTGCTCACTTCTCGGCTGCTTTCGGACAGAGCTGTGTCATTCCCGAATCTGTGTACGAGGATACGGAGGCTCTTAACTCATGGTTTCTTGACACCTGTCAAACTGCCATAGACATTGCGGCTCCATTAAAGACCAGACAGCATAAAACTATATCGGAGCCCTGGCTAAATGAAACAACCCGTGCTGCCAGACAGGAGTGTCGAAGAGCTGAGCGAAAGTGGAAAAAGGACAAATTGCAAGTGTCCTTTCAAATATTGAGGGATTGCTGGCGTCATTACCAGTACATTGTAAAAGAGGCTAAAAGAAAATATTTTTCTGACATTGTTCTGTTAAACTGCCACAAGCCTTGTGTGTTGTTTAAAGTTATCAACTCTGCTCTGAATGCACCACAGACTGTCGGAATTGAGTCCTCCCCTGCTGTGTGTGAAAATTTCCTTCACTTTTTCATTGATAAAGTCACTTCTATGCGAGCACTTATTTCACCTCCTGCCATTGACCCTTCAGTCTTTGTCCCCTGCTCTGCTAAATTGGACACATTTGAACCTGTGACCTTGCCCTTCGTTCAGGAGATTGTTGACCATTTGAAACCCTCAGGTTCTCCTGTTGATACTGTCCCTCCCCGACTTTTTAAGGAGGTTTTCCAGACTGTTGGTCCATCTTTTCTTGCAGTTATTAATAGCAGTCTGTCCTCTGGAGTGGTCCCTATTAATTTTAAACATGCCGTTGTGCAACCTTTGCTAAAGAAACCTGGGCTGGATCCCACTGTTATGACAAATTTCAGGCCTATCTCTAAAGTGCCTTTCCTTTCTAAAATCTTAGAAAAGATTGTCTATTTGCAGCTCATGGACTTTTTAAATGAACAAAATATTCTTGAGATTTTCCAATCCAGTTTTAAAACATTGCACAGCACAGAATCAGTGCTTTTAAGAGTTTTTAACGACATCTTTTTAGCCACTGACTCTGGTCACTGTGTTGTCCTTGTACTTTTAGATTTGACTGCAGCATTTGATACAGTGGACCATGAAATCCTGATTGCTCGTTTGGAGCAGTGGGTGGGCATTAGTGGCACAGCACTTGAATGGTTCAGGTCCTACCTGTCTCATCAAACCTTCTGTGTCAGCCTTGATGATTCTGTGTCCTCCACTGCTCCCCTCTCATGTGGGGTATCACAGGGCTCTGTGCTTGGCCCTCTTTTATTTTCCCTCTATCTACTCCCCCTTGGCTCAATTCTCAGGAAACATGGCATTTGTTTTCATTGTTATGCGGATGACAGTCAGATCTATGTACCCCTTAAAAAGTCAGACCCCTGTGTCAAGCCACTCCTAGAATGTCTACATGACGTTAAAGCCTGGATGTCTCTAAATTTTCTGAATTTTAATGAAAAAAAGACATGGTCTTTGGTGGCACTTCTGTGACCCCCCCAGTTGATCTGGGTTCCTTGGCACAATATCACAAGCCAATTGTGAACAATCTTGGGGTTAAAGTGGACACAGAACTTAAATTTGACAGCCAGATTAAAGCCGTGGTGAAGTCAAGCTTTTTTCAGTTGAGGCAGCTGGCAAAAATTAAACCATTCCTTCAGAGACAGCATTTTTAGACAGTGATCCACGCTTTTGTGACCACTCGCCTGGATTACTGCAACGCACTTTATATGGGGGTTACTGGGTCCTCCATTGCTCGTCTCCAACTAGTCCAAAATGCTGCTGCACGTCTCTTAACTGGCACTAGAAATTATGAGCACATTTCACCTATTTTAACCTCACTCCACTGGCTGCCTGTCCATTTTAGGATTCATTTTAAAATTATTTTATTTGCTAAAGCCTTGAATGGCCTTGCTCCACCATACCTCTCTGAGCTGCTGCACCCCTACACTCCTAGCCGCTCTCTCAGGTCAGCTGACCAGCTGCTCCTGACAGTACCCAAAGCTAGGCTTAAGCTCAGAGGGGAGCGAGCATTTGCTGTTGCGGCTCCAAGACTGTGGAATGGATTGCCGCTGCACATTAGACAGGCTTCCTCACTGTCTCATTTTAAATCTCTTCTTAAACTTTTCTTTTCTTTGGCATGTTTTTATCTGATTTTATTTTATCTTGCTGTGCAGCACTTTGGAAACCTTGTGTTTGTTAAAATCGTGCTATATAAATAAAGTGGATTGGATTGGATCCTGAGCTGCCCTGAGCCGGGTCATGCCCATGGCGTGGGGTGGCATAATTTCTTTGAGTAATAGATACATCAGGTTCCCTTACACAGCAGCTGAACAGGCCATCAAAATGCAATTTGCAGCGATGTCCGGTTTCCCAAATGTAATATATAGGGGTGCCGCAATCGATCGGCCAGCAATCGGAAATGGCCGATATTCAGTATAAATATGAGATCGGAGAATTCCGATAATGCTTTACAGTCGCCGATTGCGAAAACCGATCGATGACGCAAAAATGTGAGCCTATTCTCATCAGATTCGGTGTCATTGTGGCATGTTAACTAACCTAAAACATGTCGGCGGTGTGGAACTTTTACAAAGTGTGTGAGACAGATGCAACAATTGCCATCTGCAGTGTGTGCCAGGAAAAAATACCTCGTGGGGGAAGCAAGGTAAAAAGTTTCAACACAACAAATTTAATAAGGCACTTGAAGTCGCATCACCCAGCAGAGCATGGCGAGTTTGTTAAGCTGGCCGCGGAGAGTGAAAAGAAAAAGGCAGAGCAAACACCAACACGGCCGCTAAGAAAAAATAAATAAATAAATAAACGATTGGTATCACAGTGTATCGGATCGGCCGATATGGCTCATAGACGATCGGTGATCAGCGATCGGCAGCAAAAAATGTTATCGGGGCATCCCTAGTAATATATGTATATAATATTTTATACCCTCAGGTGACAATGGGTATGCACTGAAGCCATGGTTATGCCATGTACAAACCCCCAGAGCCACAACAGATGCTGTAATGTGATGCACAGCCGTGCGCTCTGTGGTAGAGCGTTGCATTGGGCTTTTAAAAAGGGAGATGGTTTCGGTTACTTTCTGCCATTCAACTTGTTTCATTTGGTTGGTAATGCCAGAGCTTAGGCTTCTAAATAATACGCGTTTTCTTCTGTCATTTTGATCAACCATTATTTCAAGTTCACAGTCGTAAAATTGCGCTTCTTTTCTTCTATTTCTTCTTAAATGCTTCTGCCGTTTCTCCTCAAAACTAAACAAAATGCTGGCCCTTTATATGCAAACCCGGCAGTTGGGGTGTGTTGGAAGCCATTTATAGTAAATTGTGGGCATGGTCAGAAGGCTCGTGCACGTGCACACAATTTAAGGATGATTGAGATGTATGAAGAAAAAACACGTGGGAACAGACGTACGTGGGGTTTTATACATCTGAGCGTATGCATGTTTCCTGTTTTGTGCGTACACAGATTTCTACACCTCAATCTACACAGAGTTTTATACATCTGGCCCCTGGTCTCCTAGATTTAACTCATAACGCTCTGTCCAACGGTCATACAAAATTTTCATTTTACTTTGGGACGCACACAACTTTTCTCGTGCCATACATCCAGCTACAAACAATCGATGTCAGAACCCATTTACATAGTCAATCAAGTTGCTTGGCAGCTTAGTATCAACGCAATTCTCCTTCAGCACTGCCAAGGGACCACGCACAGCATGTCCAAAGACCAATTCGTTCGGGCTAAAGCCTGTGCTCTCCTGTACCGCCTCCCTCGCAGCCAACATCAGCCATGGAAGCCCCTTTTTCCCAGTCTCTATCCAGCTCAGTACAGTACGCCTGCAGGAGAGACTAAAGAGTCTGGTGGAACCGCTCCAAGGCACCCTGGCTTTGCGCATGATAAGCCGATGATTGGTTCTGTTTAATGCGCAACAGCTTCAATACTTGCCCAAACATATTAGATGAAAAATTTGACCCTTGGTCGCTCTGGACTACTTTAGGAATGCCAAATATTGAAATGAATTGCGACAATGCCTTAGTCGTTATCGACCTCAAGGGCTACGCAGCCAGATACCTGGTGCTCTGACACATCACTGTAAGCAGATATTTACAACCAGACTTTGAACATGGCAACGGACCCACAGTCCACAATGAGGTGTGTAAATGGTTCACCAACAATTGGGATAGGCTGCAGTGGCACAAGTTTGACATTCTGATTCGGCTTTCCTGTGAGCTGACACACATGACAGGTTTTGATGTATGCGGACACATCCCGCTTAACACGCGGCCAAAAGAAATGTTTAAGGATGTTAATGTAGGTTTTCCGCACACCAAAGTGTCCACACTCATCATGTGCCACCTTCAACACAAGGGCACGGAACTTAGTTGGCACCACCATCTGATAAACATCATTCTTCACAGATCTTCACCAACAGGAACCCACTTTCTAAACAGCAACTCATTATGCAAAAAGTATCCGTGTGCAGCACTCCTTATCTCAGTCAGACAAAGCACGCTCAAATATCTCTTTCAGAGAAGAATCACTAAGTTGCTCCTCTACTACTTCACTGTGTGACAACGATAAAGGAAGCTCAGACAGCGACGGGACCTCCAAAACCACATCACTGTTACTGTCAGGTGACATGTCAGGATCTAATTTGCTCATGGCGCGTGTAATTACACACAATGAAAAGACCTCCGGCAACACACTGGAGCTCTCGTCAGCCACAAAATCAGATGGAAAAGATGTAACCACAGGTGAGGGGGGAGTGTCGGTCCAAACTCCGCTACCAACCAGGCCGTTGCCCAAAATAAAGCGTATACCTTCGATAGGCAACGCCGGCCGCACCCCAACAACTACCTTGCCCTTAACCAACTCAGTTTAAAATCATCTTATGCAAAGGAACAGGGAGAATTGTCAACCCCATCCCACAACTGAGAACACGATCACCGGTGTCAGTCTCTCCAGACAAAGGCAAAACAGAGTCAACAATATAGGAATCATAAGCCCCTGTATCCCTCAGGATTTTTACATCACTTCCTACAAGTGACACGAACCCATCGCGAATGAAAGGAGCATAAGCTGCCAAAACATCCGGTTCACAAGGAGAGGCAAGCACGTCCTAAACACAGCAGTCTTTCACAGGGGCAGTGAACGCAGCAGGCTTAACACTAGTTCTCATTCCCTTGGTTTTAGCCTTTAGCACAGGACACTCTGCCTTCCAATATCCTGTCTCATGACAGTAGTTACAAACGTTACCGCTGTCAGAGTTGCCACCTGCTTTGAAGTCCTGTCTCAAACCAACTTTCTTTGACGTTGCATCCCAAACGAAACAGCAGCAAAATTGTTTCCTCGCCCACCAAAAACTTTGCGAGCCAAAGAGCGCTCTCTAAAACTGCAACACATATTCATCAGCAGACACGGCAGCATCAGCAGTGACTTTTTGTTCTGTGATGTATTTTGCAATGCCTTCTGGAAGAGAATTTTTAAGCCGCTCCAGAATCACCAAGTCACACAAATCATCAAAAGGAGTGACGTCAAGCACAGTTAACCACCGCTGAAAGTGAGGTCGCTGGCAAACTCCATGTATGTTTGGCCATTTTTCCTCTCCTAGGAAAGGTGAGAGAGAGCCTCAAACAATGCTGGGAGTTGGCCTTTTATGCCATGAGAGCACTAGGCCCAGGTGTTCCGAATCTTGCTGACTGCCATGCCCGCCTTCCTCTGGTACCTCTATGACACATAGGGAGACAGTACAACCACAACCACACCAGCATCAACACAGTATAGAATAGGTTAGGCAGGGGCCGTCACATATGAAGAGTTGACACAGGCATATGTTTGAAATTAGTGTCATCTTCATATGTATTGAAATATATATTTAATAATGTACTTGCAATGCATTACTGAATATATCAAATTATATATTCTCCATATATTGATATATATAATATATTTTTGTATATATATATACATACATATACAGGGTACCCCCAGGATTCTCTAAGTTAAATTTAAGACTTTTAAGACCTTTTTAATACCACTTAGAATTAAATTTAATGCCAACTTCACAGCCATACAGGCAAAAGTATATAATAGGATATAATGGATATAATGGAAAATCAGTATGGATTTTAAGCCCTAGAAAATAATTATTGTATTAAGTATTGCATAAGTATTGAATTTAATAAAACACATTATCACATGATCAGTGAAAAAGTAGCCATGTGCAGTAACATAGATTAGAAAATTGAGGATGTAATATATTATTGAGCTGCATCGAGATGCATCGTGGGAATCAAATCGAATCGCAGACAGCTGAATCGTAATCGAATCGAATCGTGAGGCCAGTGAAGATTCACAGCTCTAATAAATGCAGCCAAACAATGATTAAACTAGCCGAGTTCTACACTTGAAAATGATATAGCCTGTGAATGTGATCCACTTGATTATATACATTACTTTTGGATCCTACTCTGTGCTCTTTTTTGACTGTTTTTATACTGTCCCCGAAGTCCTCATGATATTAGTTAGACCACTAGAAAAAAGTTAACAATGTCTAACAATGTCTGATTTTGCATCCCTGACACACACACACCTTACCTCCGGTGATGAACATGCCTGGCGCAGAAGGGACCCAGGCTAGACACTGAACTGATGCAGCAGCTGAAGGGAAGCAGAAAGTGGTGATACAAGCCAACGCCTCACTGTCCACCAGCCTGATACCATTATGGAGGTTGGACACTGGAGAGAGACGGTGAAAAAGAGGAAGAAAGAATTTCAATTACTAGGGATTGGTGATTAAAAGCAAATATACTGAACACTGCTTTTGTCATTTGGCTATAAAAATGTTTTATCATATAATGATAATAATATTGAGATACTTCATTAAAATAATTTAAACAGAGTGGTTGAAGTGGTTGCAAAAAGACCGGTGGGAGTAATGTTAAGAATGACTGACACTCTTTACTATTAAGGAGCCAAAACAATATGAAAATGTCCTGTTGCACTGTTGGCTGTCAAAATATAAAGAGCTGAAATCATCAGAATAACATTAATTGGCATTAATTGGAATAAAACCATAGTGAACATTTTATATGAGGTACTGTAACTAATACAAGGACATTTCTAGATGCAGATAGACAATTAGGCAACATCAACATGTCTGTCTATATGGTCTGGATATATGGCATTAAATCAAGACGTAAACGTATACGTTTAGCCATTTAGGCTTTAAATTAAATTGAAAGACCTAACTGACCAAATCTGGAAAGTGTACGTCTTGTACATGTACCTCAACAACTCCTTTGCCAATCACAAGGCATGTGATTTGCAACGGTCAAAAAAGCAGGAAAATATACAGAGCGCGGCACCACACACACACACACACACACACACACACGAGAGCTACCCGAAGTCGAAAACGAAAAAAAATATATACAGTATATGCTTAAATAAATATGAAATTCTATTTAATATACTCAGATCAATAAGAGACAGACGTTAAGTAGTAAATTAAGTTTTTTTATTTTCAGAACTAGTTCAATTATGCCCTCAATGTCCAATAATGTCCTCTCCTTAAAACACACCCTCAGAATGCCTAAGTGAGGTCTTACTAAATCAAACACTGTCACACTTTACTCTTTATGCCTAGCGTACTTTGATCGGGCGCAGTTGCCCCAACGGATTACGCTGCAGCCATAGCAGCCCATTTCGAAACTGCCAGCTGAGGCGATCCCGGGCAACTCCAAAACTTTTTGTACCTATTTTGGGGTATAAATGACAAATATGTACATATAGAGCCATAGGTTTAAAAATAGCGGAATTCCCCTTTAAGGTTTCATGGATGCAGCACAGTGCTATGTTTCTCAATACTAAAGCTATCAGTAAAATTATGGCCTGTACTAGTCAACATCAACAATGTTTAAATAGGGCCTGTACTAAACTAAAACTAAAATTACCATCAAACTACTATGGCAGTTGTTTTGTTAGGGTAACCTGGCCTCTGGAAATCTAGCATAAGAGAAGCTGCTCTGACACAGAGTACAATAACATTAGCTGAAAAGACATAACATACATAACCTACAGAGCTAATGGTATTAGTCAAAACCATATAAAATAATGGTTTTAATATAAAATGTCCTCACCTCAGGTGATCTCGCCACTCACTCAAAATGAGCCATACAGTGCAGGGAGAGAGTGGTGTGTTCACAGACAAGCATTTGCTGATGTGTTAGGCTACATCCACACTAATACGTTTTCGTTTTAAAACTAAAAGGATCTCTGTCCACAGAAGCGTTTTAGCACCGTTTCAGAAATGATCTCCGTCCATGCTAATATGCCTGAAAATGCATATCACGTAACCATTGACCTACACTGGGCATGCGCCTGCCGGTGTAAACAGGAAACAGATTGTCTGCTCAGCTGTTGCTTAAGAGCAGGTCCTGACAGTTGAGTAGAATGTTTTGCTCAATGCAGTTCACTCATATGACAGAAATACACTGTAGGAATTGTTAAGGAGATTCGTCCATACGTAAACAAACCGAGCACTCACGGCAGCAGCTTGAAATGTACTCCGGTAGTATCGATTTTGCAGTATTGAATATTAAATCACAAATAATATTAAATCACAAACAAATAATAATAAAATAAAAAAATTGCCTTCTGCCATCTTCATGACTCTTCTTCTTCTTCTTTGGTAAGACACGAACGCATTGCATTGTGGTATACGGGAGAAATTGTAGGGTACATCGCACTACAAATTGTTGTGCATTGTGGGTATTTTATAGTGAACTATATAGTGAACCAAATTAACCGTTGAGAATTCGGACACTAGTAGAAAATGGTGGACACACTATATAGTCCACTATTTCTGTAATAGGGAACGGTTTCGAACAGGGGGTCCTAGGAGACCCCCTGGCGCTGTGCTCAAAGTTCAACCTTATTCAACTTTAACCTTCGCGACGCGCAACCAATCACTGGAATCCAATACCTCTTAGTTTGCTATTCATTAGTGATCGGGTTAGAGATAGTGAACAGTGGGAAAGAGAGGCGTTTGATATCATAGCCGCGAAATGAAAAAAAATATATAGAAGAGAAACTTGTTTTATGTGTGTTGGAGCATCCCGAATTATACAACATAACCTTAAATCATACCATGATCTGACTAGGTCTAACAAGCGACGAGGTAGCTTGTTTGCAGCACACTCCACGGTCAAGAGCGTCAATACACTGACGTAAACATTACCTGTACTGTCGTAATGTCAAAGCCACACCAAACAGTAAATTGTAACGTTACACACAAAACATTTTATACATTTGACAGTTATTCATGACATTACGGTATTTATTTGATCCTTCGAAAGGACAAGAAAGAAATTTAAGACCTTTGCAAACGAAATTTAACCTCTGTAGCGATCCTTTCCGTAATGTTGTCAGACACACGAATAACAATCTCAGCCTGTCAGTGGCAAAAACAAGCACTTTTAGTGGACGTACTATGATCGGCGCACTTCCCCCAACAGATTACGTTGCAGCCATAGCAACCCGTTTCGCAACTGCCGACTGAAGCGATCTACCGGAGCAATTCCAAAACTTTTTGTAGCTATTTTGCGGTATAAATGACAAATTTGTACACATAGAGCCAGGTCTAAAAATACCGGAATTCCCAAAGTTATAAAAAGATTATTATAAAAATAAGTTATCTCGCTAACCCACTAATCTCGCTTTCTGGCCTCTGGCTAGTTTATTGATTTGGCAGGCTAAATTTGCAGATACGCAAACATTAGTAATTTAGCTACATAAAAACAGTGAAATGGCAAGTCATGGGACCCTGCGATAAGTGAAAATCAATCAATAACTGATCAATCGACAACAAAGTCAAAGTAGACCTGTATTTTAGACATATCACAAGGAATAATCTTGACATAACTGAATTATCCGATCCAAAACGGCGATCTTCTTGTCAAGTGACGATGTACTGCACAAGTGACGATGCACAAGCGCGACTGGGGTACCAGGTGTAGAATTGGGCATGTTGAGCTCGAGCTGAGCTGAACGCTAACAAACATCCTCGTGGATACAAAAAAATCTTCACGCACTAGATGTCCTCAAATCCTCTCCATTTCACTCGGGCAGCTCATAATGCACACAGCTCATAATTGCAATAGATGTGGCATGAAACACCAACCCAGGAACTGCGCTGCAATGGTAAAATATTTGTAAAAATGCAAAAGGGAGAAATTATTTTGGGAATGTGTATTTTACAACAACAAAAAATGAGTGTCAAAAAATATGTATACCATTGAATAACCCTAACCCTAACCCAAGTCTGACCACTTGTCAAATGTGAAAAAGGAATATGCTTAATATGCCTAACCACAACAAGGGTTGTTCTGAGGGTGGTAAACTGCACCAAAATGACCCACATGCATCAAATGCTCAGATTATCATGCCCTCCATCTCTGCCTCCTAGCATTTCTACCTGTCTGTCCCTGTGTGTGTGTGTGTATGTGTTGGCGGGCATGGCTCCAGTCTCCAGCTCCTCCCCTGCATCATCACCTCATCCCGATCACCTGCTCTACCCTGCACACCTGCCATCCATCAACTCATCACCACCTGTATAAGAACCCTGGCTGTCCATCCAGTCATCGCCAGATCATTGTTTGTACTGCCCCGTCACTTTTGTTTGTCGGCCCCTTTGTAGATTTATTCTCAGAGTTTCTCCCACGCCTTTGCTAACCCTGTTGCCCTGTACCCAGATCCAGCCTCCTTCTCTGACTCCCCGCCTGCCGACCTACCACCGCCTGTCTACCCTACCTGCCTGTCTGCCTGTCTACCAGCTCCGTTCACACCACGCCTGCACCAGTCCGTCTTCCCTGCTTGCCATCCCTACATTGCCACCCTCTGAACCATTCACCAGTAAAACCTGTTTTGTCTCTACCTTCGCCTCTTGTCTGTGGTTTGCACTTGGGTCCTGAACATGATCGTAACACAGATTTACACTGTCTATCATGATCCATGGCTTGAACCTTTACTGGTCATTTGAACAATTGTTATTATTTAATTGGATATTGGAGCCAAGGCCAATTTAATCAATATGAGGGATTTTATTAGGTTGAATTACAAACCGTATATAAACAGAGAGAAATCTCCTCTAAAAGCTTAAAATGGCCAACCAATCCAGTCTAACGGGGTGTGTAGGCTCAAGGTTAAGGGAGAAAAATGGTTACCATAATTTTTGTTTTTGTGGTTTCGGCTGAAGACAATGTTGTGGGATATGGGTCCAAACCATTCCACTGACCATCCATCTCTGTTGGATTTTTGGATGCATAGAAAGTATAGAAATCATATTTAATCTATCAGAAAATGTAGCCTAGCACAACTTTCAACATGAAACAAACAAAATAATCTGTGTGTGTGATGTGAACGTAATTCAAAAGAAGGAGGCAAAATGGACACTTTGTTCTAGATGATGTGAACTGAGGTGAAGGGACATTCACTCCAGGTAAAATTTTTCAACTTGACCCTGAAATTTGGTCTGACATAGTGAAGCAAAAGCAGATCTACTGCAAGCAGGAACCTGTAAATTTCTCCCCCCATTAAGCACTGGGGAAATGTCACTGGGTATTTGTGAATAATAACACTGACCAATGACATCTAAACAAAAAGGCCAAAACAGAGAGATAAATATGCCTTTTCAAATTTAAACGTAGCCACTGTGATTTTGTGAAGTTGTTTTTTTTAAAAACCTTTCACGCTGGAGCAAGCATAATTTTAAATAATCCTGAGAAAATGTACCATTTTTAAGTTATGACTTTATTATTACTTACTTTTACTACTAAATGAACAGAGCCCTTCAACTAACATCTAAATAAAGACATCCATTTTCAAGTTATTATTATTACTACTAAATGAACAGATCCCTTCAACTAATATCTAAATAAATACATATCCATAACACAACCTTAATAATACATCACATTTATATAGCGCTTTTCATAGTACCCAAAGACGCCAAACCTTGGTAATATTGTTAATATTGTGTCCTACCCAGTAAATAGTCAGTTGACAAAAGGTCCCATTCCAAAGCAGTGACCGGGTCCTCTTCATCCGTCCCCTCTAAAGACTCAGGACGCAACACATGCTTTTGACTCTTCCACCCTAGAGTGAGAAGAGAACGAGGATGAGTATGTATAGGCACATATGATTCTGCTTATACATCCTGGAGAGAGAGAGAGAGAGAGAATAGTGATTGTATGTGTGTGGGCATGTGTGTGGGTCTGTGTGAGTGTGTGCGAGGAGGGGGGGGGGGGGGAGAGAAGGTGTCCATGTTAATTGTATTATGTATTTACCATCTGAAAGCTGAGGTGAATGGTATTTCCTAGTATGAAGCACGTCTTTCCCATATGACATAAATGTAGCACGAGATCCCTTGTTAGGGTAATAACTCAATTATTTTTATATTTGTATCTCCTACCAAGCAAACTGAAAATCATCTGTCCTCGATGGTTTATTTAAGATACCATATATTCACTTGTGGCTTTTGCTACACCTCCTGCACAAGGACATCAGTTTTCCTCTTTGGAGAAAGTTTTGTAGCAGAACTGCTCTGGACTGTTCCATTCCAAATTGTCAGAGCACTGTAGGGCAGAGCACACTGCTTTTAAAGGGAAGGAAAAGAGGTCATGATTTGATTGGTCACGATTGTAGCAAGGTCCACCACACTGATAATTATAAACTGATAACATATTCCTCCTAGACCAATCCCATTTTCAACTGAGCTGCAGATGCGCCACGCAAAACTCAGTCGCCACATCCCATGCACTCTCGTCATGTACACTTACCTGCACTGTGCACCATTGATTCATGAAAATTGAGCCCCTGATCTAAATCCAACTGAGATGCTGTGCCAGGACCTTAAGCGGGCTGCTGATACGAGACAGCCCTAAAAATTCACTGAGTTGGCTGAGTTGTGTAAGGAGAAGGGCACTCAAATCACTCAAGGAAGATGTCAGAGACTGACCAGAGGCTATAGGACACGTTTACTGCTCATGGGATCCTGTCAATATTCAAGAGTGGACGATTTTGTCGTATGGAAAATGGCCTTGAATAATCTACTTGACAACCATCCCCTTGAGCACTGTATTAACTGTGGCATTCTGACTGGGCAGGCTAACCAAACATACTCCCTCCATGATTTTTCAACTTGGCTGCAGCGGCTTTCAGCGACAAAAGTTGTCAGCGACAACTTTGACCTTCGCAACGCGCAACCAATCACTGGAATCTAATAGCTCTTAGTTTGCTATTCATTAGTGATCGGGTTAGAGATAGAGAGCAGTGGGAAAGAGAGGCATTTGATATCATAGCCGAGAAACTTGTTCTATGTGTGTTGGGCATCCCAAATTATACATCATGACCTTAAATCATACCATGATCTGACTAAAAAGTCTGTATCATGGAATGATGTCGGTTTACAGATGGGACTACCAGGTTGGTTGACAGCTTAGTACAGGATGTATATGCTGCCAGTCTATATTCACTTCTATGGCTGTGCTAGTATGATCATTGGTGATGTGGTGAGCTACGGTCACCGGCTGATGCGGGTGACGCTGATCATGTGAAGGAGTCTCGTCCAACTTGATGTTGAAGGCGACGCTTTGCGCGGATCATGTGAAGGAGTCTCGTCCAAGTTGACGTTGAGGGCGACGCTTTGCACGGATCATGTGAAAGCCCCTTACTGGCCCATTCTGAGGCGACAAGCTAGCTTGTTAGCAGCACACTCCACGGTCAAGAGCGTCAATACACTGACGTAAACATTACCTGTACTGTCATAATGTCCAAGCCACACCAAACAGAGTAAATTGTAACGTTACACACAAAACATTTTATACATTTGACAGTTATTCATGATGTTACGGTATTTATTTGATCCTACGAAAGGACAAGAAAAAAATGTAAGAACTTGGCAAACGAAATTCAATACTTTGTAAACGAAATTCAATACTTTTAAGGCCTTATTTTGAGGATATTAAATTCAATGCTTTTTTTAATACTTTTAAGGCCCCGCGGGTACCCTGCCCTGGACCCAGCACGGCTGCGGCCAATTAGGGCTGATGGCAGCCAAGCCTTTTAACCTGTGTGTGACTGTGTGAGTGAGAGTACGTCAGTGTGAGAGGCTGACTGAAAGAATGGCTGACTTCGACAGGAGACGGAGGAGTCGAGTCAGACTCAGGTATAGGAGAGCGGAGAGTGAGCTGAGCCAGCAGCAGCAGCATCTGAGCAGGTTCCGCGGCTGGGTTGCCGGGACGGAGGCGAGGGCGCGAGCAAGAGAGACGGAGTAGGGGAGCGGTCATCGCCGCTGGTGACTGAGCCTGGAAGGGCTGCCCAGTTGGGGTTGGAGCAGGGCGCTTCGGGAAACCTGGCAGACTGGCAGCCTTGGTGGTTCACAGCTGGCCTGCCAGGAGAGAGGGAGGTGTGCCCGCTGAGGGAGATGGCACTACACACTACCGTCAACACCGGGTCGTGTTTATTGCCGATGTGAATAAAACGGCCCTGCTGGCCAGTTACCTCTGCCCTCCTGCCTGTGTCTCTGTCTGTCACGGACCCGGTACAGTAGCAAGTTTCTACAGGCTCCCAGACCAGGCACCAGCCTTACAGCAGCAACTAGCCCACACACAGATGAATTTCCAGTTTAACCCTCCATCTGTTCCACACTTTAGTGGAAACTGGGAACAAGAAATTAAATCTGTACGTTGCTTAATGGGGCAGCATGGCTCTTCTCTGTATTGCTCAAGTGACCTTCTGGGTAGGAGAGGGTGGCGCCACAGCCAGATTATAGCTGATCATTTCTGGTCTGTTATTATCTTCCAACAAGGAAAACCTGAACTCAGGTCAGGTTGTTGATCCCCAGTATCTTTGAGCATCATGGTGTGTTAGTGCATGTGTGCACCCATAATGCGATTAAATTAATCATCTTCTTCTGTATCCAGATCCCTATCCCTGAAATTAGTGAGTGACAAATCTGGGGGTGGCTATAAGAAAGTGCATGGTAGATGCCAATGCAACAACTAGCAGATTGTAGCACTTAAGTAGCACTTATAAGAAATGGTAAATGGTAAATGGTCTGTGCGCTTGATATAGCGCTTTTCTAGTCATTTCCGACCACTCAAAGCGCTTTACACTACATCCACATTCACCCAATCACACACATTCATACACTGATGGCAAGGCGCTACCATGTAAGGTGCCAACCTGCACATCAGGGGAATCTAACCATTCATACACATTCATACACCGAAGGCGCAGCTTCGGGGGCAATTTGGGGTTCAGTGTCTTGCCCAAGGACACTTCGACATGCGGACTGGAGGAGCCTAGGATCGAACCGCCGATCTTCCGATTAGCGGACAACCCGCTCTACCTCCTGAGCCACAGCCGCCCCGAAACTTGTTAACAGTTTATAGACAGCTTAAGAATGTTAATAAAAGCCTTATGAGTTTCTTATAATTGTTTATAATCGCATTACAAACACATTTATTGAGTTTAACTAACTTACCTATTATGTCATTGTTAAACCTTTACTAAGCCTTTTTTGTTGCTTTATTAAGATTAATACATACTTTAATTATGCATTTATTAGCAGTTAACTATGCACTTATTAACAGTATAATTATATACTAACTATGCTTTTTGCAGGTACCGGATCTAAAGTGAGAATGCCTTATTAAGGTTAATAAATCCTTTATTAACCTGCTGCTGTTCGGTTTATGTTCTTAGTAAAATAAGTAGGGTCCTTACAAATGTATTTTGATCTACTAAGTGTAAAGTAAGCTATTTTTCGGGGGGGATGCTGTCTGTTCTTAAGAGACTAAGTTTTACATAAAAATCAGTAAAAAAGAGCACCTCTTTTTGCCTATTTGTTTTATGCCTGGGGAACAACACCCTAAAAAAGTAGCTTACAAAACAACAGCAACACTAAATGATCTGAACCAGCTTTAAGATAACACTGTTTCAAATACCCCCAAAGACAACGAGAAAGGATCATATTATCTGAATATAGATTTGACAATGACACTAAAGATCTCCAATACTGGTCTGCGTTCCTTTAGTTCTTTTTGCTAGTTTGGAAAAAGTTAAATAGTATGAATGCACAATTATCATCTGTTGTTTTGTCTTTCTTACTTACTTACTTACTATATTTCCCTGTCTGCCTCCCACCTGTCTTGCCAAATATACACCAGCCTTGATCCTTGATAGATCCTGTCTATCTGCACATCCATACCTGGCTGAAATATGGACAAACTCCCATCCGTGTGCCCAAACACCAGTTTGCCCTTCTTGGTTGGGTGCCATCGGAAGAGACAAATGTCAGAAAGGAAGGAATGGGCTTCTTTATGCACTGTGACTCCTGGGTCAGTGCCTCCATAGACCCAGATATACAGGGGCCCACGATGGGAGACAAAGGCTACCCCGTCAGCTGAATTCCAGCACCAACTGATTGAGGCAGGGATACCTGGAAGAGGACAGCAAGGAGAGGTTAATTTGCTGTACTTTGATAGTTTTCAATTTAGTAACATGCAACGTCTGCACATGTAAACACCTGCTGAAAACTCAGCAGCTTAGGGGGCACTTTACGCTGCATCAGCTCAGGCAACGGAAACATTCCGTCTGGTCAGTGAACCATTCTCAAGTGTATCTGGCAATAAGATTATAGGGTTAGGCTATTTTTCAAGTCAGGCATTTATGTGTGAACCACTTGAAACAGGTAGGTGTAACACAGGTGTCATTTACGCTCTAAGGCAAGGTGAATGCTACATGTACACTACACCTCAATGAAAGCTATTGCACCAAAGTTACAGCTATGCTACATGTGTCTGACTCCTGGGTCTCCATTGTAAGTCTATGTATAGCCAATGTTACAGCTACATATGGTATGTACAATGCCTGGCTTTCCATTGTAAGACTTTGCAAAGCCAATGTTAAAGCTAAACTACATGTACCTAACACCTTAGTCTATGTAAAGGTACTGGTTCTCTAAAATATTGTAGATCATGGAACGTCATATCTTCCAACCTATCCAGTCTCACCATAGCCTTCTGTTCTGCTACACTGAAGATTTGTCATGTATCAGTCAATCTACCTTTAGTATTGTCCAGTCTTGCTATAGCCTTTTGCTCTGCTACATTCCATATGATGAGCAGGTTATCAGCGGAGGCTGATGCAAACAGATCAGGGTTGTCAGGACACCAGCTGATGGCTGTTATGGTCTTCTTATGTTCTGACATGATGGATCTCAACTTAAATTCACTGTACTGCTGGTCCAACTGAGAGACAGAGACACAGATAGGGAGTCATAGAGGGAGGGAGGGAAGGGAAAACAGGGAGACAAAAGTGAAAGAGAGACAAAATTGATACAGTTTAGTTAGTGGAACAGTGAGATGGATAGAATATGTGTAGCGGTAAATAAAAAGGTGGCTGAACTAATACCTCCAGTCATCAAAGGCAAACAACCACCAGTATAAACAAAAATCAAATAACATATGCTTTACTTACCAGACCCTATGCTCTTATTAATTGCATCAGTCATTACCATTTACCGTGATGTGTACCATGAATATGTCATTGATCAATATGTCAAGATTTTCATCAGCCTAAAACGGTAGTGAACTCTTGCCTGCCAAGGTGCATAAACTGAATTAAGGTTACTCTCCACTACATCTCTGTCTATGTCCCTGTTCCATGGTAATCAGCAATAGGGAACCCCGACAGGAGAGCGTCAGCCAGACCAATCTCCCAATCACACGCCTCTCCTTTCCCCCAAGTGTGTATGCGTTCATGACCAAGTAAGTTTAGCAACAATGTTGTTTTGTCCTCAAGAGACTAAGCAGTACTTTGAGTTAACCACCTTGAGAAACATGGTCATTTAAGTTGATAATTCCTCCTTTTATGTTTCACTATTGTTTCCTCACCTCCCGTGCTCTGATGCGCGACTACATTAATGATTTATATTGCCACGGACACTTAGCACTATTTCTGTTTATTGATGTGCTCAAGGTAAACAAATAAGCTTGATGCCGTAATTTACCGTAACCATGGTGGCCGCTCCAGAACCAACACTGAGACCATAGATGTTTGAACCGGAGTTTGACCCAGAATGGGAAAAGGCAGTGAGGAGGTTCCACTTAGGAGAACCCAGCAGAATGTTTCTCAATGATAACAATTCCGTGTAATATTGTACTTTCATGCCTTGTGTTTGTGTGTATGTGGGTGTGTGAGCGATGCTCTCTCGATGCTCTCTTTATGGCTCATGTCCATAAGCTTATTGAATACAACTTGCAGACAAGCTAGGATTGAAAATTTTGTTGAGCTAGATAGCCAATATATTATTGGATGCAACCTATTTGCATCCAAACAGCGCAAATAATCATAAGAGGCGATTGTACTAATGGTGGCTAAACTTTACTGAGCCGCTTTAGTTTTCTTACTTCTTCCACACCTAACAAGCCCGTACTAGCCCATACTAACTAGACTAACTTGCAAATAATATCAAAACGTGGTGATACTTACAGATTCCAAATTTGCAGATGGGTCACGTACAGTATGAATTGCTCCATCTTTAAGCTTCAATTTAGATGCTTACCCTGCTGTGAACTGTCCCTCGTTGCTGAAGTGATTATCACACACATACAAAAATTAGCTAACTGTAGCCGGGATGTTGCCTTTAAAAATAAAATTAATCCACTCTGTCCTGGCCTTTTCGTGTGTTGGGAGCATGTGCAAGCATAAGGGCACGCACACTGCTGCGCTTCACTTCCGCTCCCATGTTAATGAATGCCGCAATTCTCACCGGCCACGTGCGCATGGCTGGCGGGCGGACTGCTCACAGATGTGGAGTGGATTTTTCCACTCTGGATGGAATTTTCTGGGCGTCCGAATGCGCAATCTCATAGAAATACATTGTATATGCACAATATCTGCGTCATATCACCACATATTAATTTTCAACCTACTAATAGTTTCACTATTGTTATTAATTATTTTAATACATATTATATTTTAATATAGGCCCTTAATGAAAAAGAAGTTAGATCAAGTCATACATTTTGCATATAACCAGATATTCCCGTTTTTCTAATGCTTTTTCTTTATTATAGTATACAAATATATATATATATTTGTTCAATTCATTACTCAATTAATTCAATTAATTATTACTTCTGTTTTTATAATGCGCTGCGAAAAAGCAATAAGCATCTGTGAGCTTGTGCATCTGGTCGGTACAGGGGCTTAGACATGTTGTCGTTGTAGGTCCAATGTTCGCAAATCAATGGTGCATTCCATTGTACTCGGAACTCGGAAAAAAACTTTCTCTGACACAATAGAACAGTCATTCAAGTCGGAATTCCCATTCCCAATGCTCGATATATAAACACAGCTGACGTCACAGCAATATAGTGACGCACACCGTGAACAGTCAATTTTTACTTCATAATGTCGTTTTAGTTATGAAAACATGTTGAAACAACTTTGTAATTTACATTTGTAACGTAATTCAGTTTATTTGAGCTCTACGTTACGAGATAGAAGTCTTTACTAGCGTGCAGTACTAGCCTACTAACGTTCACGTTCACTGATATTCGCAGATTCTCTTTACTAATGGTGCTGTAGTAGTTGATGTAGGTCCTCTTTAGTCCGAGTACAATGGAATGCACCATAAACAATGGCTTGCGGCGCTGCCAGGAGCTGCATTTTGAGATGAGGTAAATGGGAGTGGTTATTCACCTCGGGGTGGGCATGCTCTGAGAGGGGTCGGATTATGCTAATAGTGGCCTGTTATGACGTCTAAACAGTCAATGGTAACATGTGGAACAGGGCCAGGAATAAGCCATTTTCCATAATAGGTCCCCTTTAATATTGTACATACATACATATGTACGTATTATAGTAGGTCTTTGTGGTTGATGCACTACACTGTTGCCATCTGTATTAATTGCCATTAACACACGCTTTGTTGTTTGTTGTTGCTGGTTGTCATAGAAAACCATACATACATAAGACATACCCCATTTCCAATACTGCTATTGCCTACTGCTTGTTAACTCATTCACCATCTATATCATCTGTAACCTCTGAAAACTATTAAAAAAAAAAATATATATATATATATATATATATATATATATATAGAAGAAACTCAAAATTGGTTAGGATTTTAAAAGTCTGCTAGACCCCAGACTTTTCCCCTGCATGCCTCCCTCTCATGCACAACTCGGGTGGCATATCCTTCAACCAAAGACAAAAAAAGCAATAGTGAGTTGAAAACTCCAATAAAACATACATAATAGAAGAAGCTGTTGCAGCAGGCAGCCATGAAGCTATCTTGCATTTGAAATATTGAGCACACACACACACACACACACACACACACACACACACACACACACACACACACACACACAGCATCAAATAGTTTACCTGGTAGATGTATATAGCCAGAGTAGCACAGTAGGCGAAGCGGTCACCACTAGCAGCACACACATCCTTATTCCAGGGCTGACAGCCTGCTGCCAGCAAGCCCACCTGCTTCACCTGAGACATCCTCACCTAGAGACACATACATACAAACACATACAGACACTCATTACATATATATATATATGTGCAACGACACAGGTTTTCAAAGGGCCATCACTTTGAATGTTCAACTGTGCGTGCTGTGGCTGTAGGAGCGCTTCATTCCTACATTCCTATCAGGGAGTTTGTAATTATCATCATATCCTTAACAACTTAATGCAAGTCAAGGCACTGTAGGCACAAAAATCTTTGCAGACCCCCCCCCCAGGAGACTTTATTTCTTAAAAGAAACTCCTGACAAATCTAGCTACTTTTTCAGACTATTCACCAAAGTGCCCATGTGAACGTGTGTGTGTGTGTGTGTGTGTGTGTGTGTGTGTGTGTGTGTGTGTGTGTGTGTTCATTGGTGGTGATGTGTGGTTGTCTCTGCCTGTATCCTGGCAACAGCAGCTGCCTGTATTCAAAACGTAAGCCATCTCAGATGAGTAAAAGCGATACTGGAACCTGGAGCCTTATTTAAGACAAATTTTAAAAAAAAAATAAGGTACATGTGTCGAAGCTTGTCTTAACAAGGAAAGCGTCCTGAGACTTGGCAGCATTGGTGCTCCGCGGCTGACCTGGCGGGGTGGATGGAAGGTGCACCAGCCGGGAGAGACAAGCTGGAAAACCGTCAGGACCAGCAGGTTTGATGCTGTTATGTACAAAGACAGCGGGGCTCAGGACGCTTTCCAACTACAAGCTTATTCATATTTTCATATTTTCTTTTAGCAGTGTCTGCAGTTCCAGTATGCACCAAAGTAGTCGTGTTTTTTATTTTTTTTAAAGGCCAGTTAAGTGCTAGCCTAGACAAGTGCAAAGCCTTTCACAAGAATTGGGTTTTTTTCGCTTGCTCGCCTCACTTTTCTGGACAAATTTAATTTGATTACATTTGTATGGCCCAACTAACTAAAAGAATTATTTGTTTTTGATAAATGATGAAAACAAACAGTTCTTGGTAGTGATATTTCACCGGAAATATCACCGCCGCTGCTGAATTTTTTATTTTTAACTTTTTTGTAAAGAAAAAACAAAACATAACAATCCACTCTCTCCCCCTTCAAAATGCTGGAGTAAACAGCCTTTTAACTTTCAGCAACGTCATATATGGCCATCAAATGCTCTGTCTTTCTGTAGTTCCTCTCTCTTTAGGAACTATATTATTTTGCGCTACGGTCGCTTCAGTAAAAGACAGTAAAAGACAATCTCACTCAGTGTCCAAAATTAACTTTTTGACTCACCGGCCAAGTGGACTGGTAGATGAAAAAATCCACCGGCCAAGCATATTTTTTACCGGCCAAAATAATTGCCTTTTTGTGTTACATGTACATTTATTTCCATACATTTCATTGAGATAAAGTATTATGTTGAATACAAACTTAAAGAAGAGGCCAGAGCAAAGTTGAAGCGTAATTATTTTTAATATATTGAACTTTTATATATTGAAGGAATTATGACACTTGCTACGCTCATGATCACGGATGTTCTCCACCTTCATCGTTTTGTTTCCAATTACAAACGAGTTGTGTCGTTTTTTTTCTTTGGCATACTGGCGACACACCGAACAGCTCATCACCAGAGCCTCAGCATCATACTGTAACCAGTCTCTGGGAACTCCTCGATCTCCAAACCTCCACGTTTCACAAAACTTTCTCCTTGAATGTGTGTCTCCGTCCTCTTTTTCGTCACATTGTTTTCGTTTCAAAGGTCTCTTGACTCCTTCCAAATACCGCCACATTTTAAAAGTTTGCCTACGGTAACTACCAGCTGTCCGGCATCAAGTGATAATTACCCTCTTATTCCTACTCTGCCTCTGATTGGCTGGTGTTCAAAATGTCAGGGTCAGAGCCAATCAGAGGCAGAGTGCGGGCGGGTCTTCACACTGTTTGTGTGTGTGTGCGCGCGTCCCAAAACGCAGCAGACTCTCAGTTTTACGTACTGTTGTGGTACAAACATTTACCCGCCAATGTGGCGATTTACTCGCCAAACAGTAAATTTACCCGCCATTGGCGCTTGGCGGGTGTTAATTTCGGACCCTGATCTCACTATTTTCCTTCAATACTAATTATGCGATGTGAATAAACTTGAAATTGTGAAATCGCCTCCATAATAGGATTCCTAGTGAGCGCGCATCTCACAACTGTGATAGCGTCCTTTCATTACCGTGACAACGGAAGCATTCGCGATGTTGGGTGAAGTTGCCCCTAGCCACTGGTCCAGGGTCAGTTATTTATATACGCAGACAACTGAGTGGAATATAGTCGATAAGGTAACTAGCTAGTTAGCTAGCCCTGAGCCCTAGTTACGTTTGCATTGTGCCTTAGTTTGATACACATTGCCACCTAGCGGTTTTGTGTGTTATGTGATTTTACTGTATATGGGTGGTTGTTGATATAATATATACAGTGGTGGCCAAAATTGTTAGAACACCTGACAGATCTGAAAATATTGACCTTTTCTTGCCTCCAAAACATGATTTCATTTCATAATGTTCATGAAACATGCAGATGGTTGCTCTGAGCACAACAAATATCAGATGAAGTGAGTCCTACTGTTTTTATCCACTTTTAACTTTAATATTTGGTATGTCCACCTTTTGCAGCAATTCAAAAGAATCACACAGCTGTGTCCTAAGACTCTTGCATCACCATCAATTTAACCACGATCACACCTGACAATGATTACACAAGTAATTTGGCTTCTTCTGTGAAGGAACATGATTGTGTGACATTGACAGTGAAATAGGCCTAGCTTGTTTTTTGTAAGAAAAATGAGGTAAATCTCCTTATGATGGCTCTATTCTATGGTTTATAGAGCATAATGATGACTTTGTATATATTTCATTCGTTTTATGGGTATTTCAATGGCCAATTGAACAAAAACAACTGAAACCTCTTAAATGTATGCCAAGTGTTCTAATAATTTTGGCCACCAGTGTATGTTTTGTTCAATAAATGTCAAAATTATTTTAAAATATTATACTTTTATTATGTTCAATAAAACTGTATTTTCCTAAATCTTGAGACACCTCATATGTGAGCTAGACACCTCCCGGCCTCAGGGCCTCAGGGCGCACTTTGCGGACGCACAAAAAAATGTTTGTGCTTTGCGCGCGAGCAGCGGAGGTGACACACCATCCTAGGGGAAACACTGGATTCAGTTCGTGTCCGCTCGGCTAACTTTGGAAAATCGTTTTTTTACGCACACTCCGACAGTGGGAACAACCGGGCAAACGCATTAAATGGTCGCTGACGGAGCGTGCATTCGGAAATCAAATAAATAAGGCAGAGGTAACAATCACAAAGCCATGTCTAAACTACTGAAAGCAAGCTAGCACATAAAAGCAAGCTATATGAAGTGGCACTATCAATATGGCGGGTTACATGAACGGAAATAATGATATTTCTATTCGCAAAAAAAAACATTATCCGCACACCTGCTTTTAGAGCAGGGCCACCAACTTTTGAGCAGAGCCACCAACTTCTCAAATCTACTGGCCCTGTGGGCCACCAACTTAAAAAGCTTATTGTCTGAATAGGCTGAATAACATTATAATCAATTAATTAACATAAATGCAAAGCATTAACAGGCCAAACAAACAAAAATGAATGAGTTACTAGCTGTGATTAGCATGAATGAATACTTCAATAGTGTGCTCTTACCAGACAGAAGGAAATAGCACAGAGTTAGGGCAGGAGGTCACACACTACCTGATATGATTAAGATTCCTGTACATGAATTTGTGAATTTAGTCAAAACATCAATGGAGGCAGACAGGGCAGTGTCCAAGTGAATCTTAAATACCCAATTTGGAATCGTAAATATCCAACATGTTTGATATTATCGAGGCACCCCCGATCAGCTTGCATAATTTAATGTCTTGGGAGCAGGGATTTTTGGAAAGAACTTTGGAAAAACAAAGGATGTGCCGTGTTATTGCTCTCCTGTCGTTTCTCAAATGCCGAGGGAGCATGCAGAGTTGGAATTGGAAATTGGGTGTCAATTGGGAGTGGAGAGATAGTGCAGCATCTATAGGGAAGATAGGAAATTCAGGGAATTCTATTTATTGAGGCATTTATTTACATTTGTTTTTTTGCAGATTGGTCCTCCATAACTGTAACTAGGGTTGTAACTGTAATGTAAACGTTATTGAGGTGGACCTGTTCTCATAACTTGTCAGGGGTCAACCCACTAAAAAAAGCTTCCTTGGCTAAGATAAATTGCTGTTCTTCGTTAAACTCAGGCTTTATGTGTTAGGCGGCATAACTCAGCTGCATAAACTCCTAATTTCTCCTCTATGTGAGGCTTCGCAGTGAACTGTTTCCTAGCAACGAACTTAGAGCTCGGGTCTCCAAACTGCCTCTTTAAGGTCCCTGCTTATGCCTGGGGTTTGGCCACGTCTATTTCAGAAAGGTCTAGTAGCACCAACTCTCCAGGGCTGCTGCTAACTGAAGTACACTCTCAATGTTGTCCCACTGCCATCATAATGCCATAACACCATAACATTCAAATGTATTTCTAGTTTTTTAATGCTATATGTAGGTGAGGCCTAGCAAAATTTTTGTGGATGTCCATGGATTATGTTACTTTATTTAGTTTCCCATCTTCGAAATTTGGTTTTGATATTGTTTGGAGTTGAATGAAAGCAAATGGTGTCTAGAGGTAGGGAGATAAATCACGTGATAACTGTTTCTATGATAATAGCATTGAAAAGTCCCTAGGATTTTAAGAAGGGAGATAGGGCACGCTGGAAACGCTGGATTAGCATTCACTGTGGCCGGAATTATCCTTTAAAACTACAACGCTTGCAATTTGATTTGTTTCCTCTGCTAACGTGGCCCGAAAAAGTCGTTAGAAAGACGTTACTAAGGCTGGATAGCTCGTTCATGGGAAATGGCTTGGAGTCCCGATGTGCCCTACAAAGTCTTAGGTAGCAGTGGTATAGCAGTGTTTAAGTCTGCGAAGAGTGGATATGGTGGGCTGGGGAGGTTCCAGGATACTGGAATGCACTGTTGAGCCTTCTGGGGGTGTGGTGGGCAACATGACCAAACCTCAGTGATGGGAGAAAGCCACTTGATAACCCCGATGACTCACATACTCAACAATGTAGCATAAAGCCTGGTTTGACAACTTGAGCCTGTGCAATAAACAGCAAATGTAAATGTAAAGCAAGTGAAAATATCCAGTATGGTTAATGGTGTTAGCCAGGCACAACAAACTGAAAGCTTTTATAGGACTGTGGTTGGAAATGCCAATGCCATTCTCTATTGCCTTAGTCACCCCATTAGGGGACAATTCGATTGCTTACCTGGAATGTGTAATGGCATTGCCTCTTGTGCTCGTAAAATACTTTTCATTCTGCACTGATGAGCATCTTTACATGGTATTGACTTTTGTTGTATGGCTTATGATATGTTGATTTGCAATCTGCTTTATTTTGTGTGTTTGTGTCTACTTGTGAGAGAAAGATAATGTTTGGCAACAATAAGGAACTAGAGGTCACCCAAGGATATAAGCTCACACACACACACACATTACACCAGAACGTCTGCAGAAGAGACAGGCCACTCAGCTTCTGTTACCATGGAGATAAGAGACCGAGAGAGTGAAGTGAGTCAGTATGGGGGGAATGATTGAATGGATGGGTGGGAGGTAGAACTGAAAGACTGAGTGGAGACAGTGAAAGGAGGGAAAGACAGAAAACAAAGAAAGACAGGTAGTGAGGTGATCGCTAGTACCTGGCGACATCTTTCACCTCCAGTGAAGTGCCTGTCGACTCAGAAACACAGTGGTTTCCATGCCAAAGTAATCTGGCTACTAGTCATCCTCTGGTTAAGGTCTTATTCAGGTTAAGCTATTTGCATGAACCTTTGATACCCTGTAATTGAGTCTCCCCATTGCCATTGAATGAACCAATTAACAGAATATTCCCCCTCTCTCTGACTGACCAATCGCAGCTTCTCTACTACAGGAGAAACAAATAATGATCCTGCTAGTAATAGGAATGCTAAGTACCAGAGCATGTGAGTGAAGTGGCCATATATTAACCTGAGCGTGACGTGCATATATAAAAGTTCAAAACATTGCCATTCAAAGCAGCTTGTTTCCATCCCAGTGCCGCTCATGACATCACTGCATGCCACAAGGTGTCTGTGTTGAAATGCGGAGGTGTGTGCAGCATAATGAGCTGCACACACCTTTTAATCACAAGAAAGTGTTGGTGAGGTAAATAGAAGGCTTTTTGGACTCAGAATGCAATCTTTTAGCCACAAAACACTTATGCTGCATGAGCTTCTCGGCCTTTTCGCCTCCTACTGGTCGGTTAAAGCATTACCTGTTTTTGTGGCAGTGTTTTACCGAGCCGCAGGAGGATATTGAGATTTATGTGGCATGGTGGCGCAGTGCTTGCACTGCTGCCTCACAGCAAGAAGGCCCTGGGTTCGATTCCCGCCTGGGGCGCTGTTGAGTCTGGGGTGCCCATGTGGGTTATCTCCCAGGCCTTTCTGTGTGGAGTTTGCATGTTCTCCCCGTGCTCACGTGGGTCTCCTCCTGTAAAAAGAACCCCATCTAAAAACATGCAACATCCTGTCCCGTCCCTGACGAAGATGGCGACGTACATCTAAGGAATTGGTCCCGGGGCGCTGGTGTTGTCGGCTGCCCTCTGCTCCCTGGCTGGCACTGGAGGAAGGTCGGCGGGGATGGGATAAAAGCAGTAACTCATTCAACTCGGACATTTACCCTGCATGTGTGTGTGTGTTGTGTCGGCGGCCACTTCCCCTGCATGTGTTGTGTGCGATGTTGCAAATAAAGTCAATCTTAATCTTTTAATCTTAGCTGTTTGGAGAGTGACATGGGTTGACATGACATGAACTGTTCCTTGAATGTTTACCGTCTTGTACCAAACTCGTCTTTCCAACTGATCCAGTTGGGTGTTGCCAAACTCAAAATCAAATTGCTCAACTTTGCTCACATGCTCTTGTAAGTACTGCTCACTACCCTGCTTTTTGTTGATATCAGACTGTACCCACAATGCTTTGCTGAGTCTGAGTTTGTGCAGACAGGGTAAACCAAGTGAAAGGAGTAAGAAGTTGCCAGGCCACAGTAACCCATTGAGCCAGCCATCTTAACCGGGTTCCTCATAATTAGAGTATGAGCTTAACCCTTGTTATTCTAAACCAGTTATAATGTTTACATGTGTCGATCCAAAACCAGGTTACCTGAGTAACCAGGTTAAGGAGAGAATTCGCTGTGCATGTAAATATAGCCATTGACAGACAGAGAAAGAGACAGATACTTTACTTCAATTTAAGACTCATTCTCCCTTTAAGTGTTAAAAGACCACTTTTATGCCCCGAGAGACAGAAAAGACAGTTTCTGACAAATGGTTACAAAGGTTGTGAGCTCTACTGACCCAATTAGCTACCAGCATTTCCTAAGACCTATTCGTCAACAGTCCACAGATTAATACACAGCTTCAGGCCCGGCGCCACAAGGGGTCTTAAGGGGGCTTAGCCCCTTCTGTTAGACAGACAGACATGTCACTTCGTTTGATTTCTTAGCCTGCTTGCTTTTCGTGGTTGTAAATACAACTTTTGGCCCTAATTCCATTTTCCCCCCATTTTAGCAATCCACAGACAGAAGGGAAACGACAGGTTGAAGGGAAGTGAAGGGACAGTCA
Source organism: Hoplostethus mediterraneus (assembly GCA_034670385.1). NCBI lineage: Eukaryota > Metazoa > Chordata > Actinopteri > Trachichthyiformes > Trachichthyidae > Hoplostethus > Hoplostethus mediterraneus. Next base: position 950,181 of record JAXDDW010000083.1, read on the forward strand.
ATGAGAGAGAGAGAGAGAGAGAGATATGCAAGCCGCAAAGAGCTGTTTCTACACGCCTCCCCCTGCTGATTTTGACAGAGAATCGTTATCGTTCATATATGGTTAACCCTATATACCCTAACCCTAATGAATTCAAAAAATATTTAGCGCTCTGCTAGTGCTCTTCTTATGTGAGTGCTCTGATAAATAAATATATTCTTTGATTTTGAAACAGTAGCCTTATGTTGTTGTTATTTAGCCTTTCTGAGGCTATTGCATGGTTAAATCAATTTTATTTTATGGAAAAAAAAATGCCCCCTTGCAATTTTTACCAGCCCCCTCAGTCACTTCATCCTGACACCGGGCCCACACAGGTTAATGCAATAAAGCCATTGGAAAGTCTTACCAGACACTGGTTCAAATCCCTGCTGACATGGCAGGTAATCCAAGCTGTTACTGTTGAAAAGCAGGTAATCCAGGCAGTCAGTAAACCAGCCACTCAACCAGTGAGTTATTCAGCCAGTCATTTAGCCAGCCAATCAGACGGTCTTTCAGCCAATCAGACAATCAGTCGGCTAGCCTGTCAGTCCACCAGTTAGTCAGACTAGTCAGTCCCACCAGGATCTCGCGGCGTTTTTTTCTGATTATTGCAGCCCAAAATGATTGAATTTGCACCGGCTTTCATCAAAAATTGCGATGCAATTTGCGATGTTTTTCGTGTTATCTTGTGGTAAAACAGCAGGGATTTATGAAAAATTCGAGCCCCCATCCTCCCCAAAACATTGTAAACTGCCCACTCTGCCCACAAAAACACATGAACTCTGTCTAGTGCCTTTCTTTGTCTTTCATTCCTTTTTAATCCTAGTTTTCTTTACATTCTTTTTATTTTTTCCCCTTTAGGCTGCAATGCAGCATATCTACAGTTTGCCATTGTAGCATCTGTAAAGATATATTTTTTAATACCTGCCCAATCCCTTCAATGTTTTGTTTAATAATATACTGTGGCATGTAGTTATTTGGTCAGTTCCAGGTTTATTGCACCTGCCAGTAGGTGGCAGAGTGAGCGGCTTGTAGTTCATTTTACTGGAAGACATAGAAGGCAAGTGGGAGTGGTTGGTCTGTGCCGATAGTGGGGGAATGGTGTGTGTCCGGTGCTACCTTATAGCCAACTTGCATGTTTTACAAAATATTGCTGCAAAGTAATAAATAAAAAAAACCTCCCGAACATGTAGGAGTGTTAATGTGGAAGCATTGTGCCAATTTGACTGTTTTATGCAGGAATATTGCAGGGTTTTGGCAAAATTGCAAGCTCTTGCAAGTATTACGGCAGTTAGTTGAACTTGCGTTAATTCTTGCGATCGCAAAATCGCAACATCCTGGAGGGACTGACTAGTCACTCAATCAGCCAAACAGATAATATATCAGCTAATCAGCCAGTCAATCAATAAACAAGATAGTCTGGTGTTCCTGGCTATGTTTCCATAGCAGAGTAACCTGACTCAGTTGGCTAAGGTGGATATAATGTAATATAATATAATGTAATTGTGACATCCCTGATCAAGTGGAAATGAGTCTGTGATTTTGATGTGCCATCCTTGACAAGCTTTTAGATGCACTGTATGTTGGTGCTTTGCATTTTCAATATTTGTCAAAATAAACTAAACAGGCAAGCGAGCATCACTCAATACAAGGTGACTGACTGATGACTGACTGACTGACCTGAATTTGGCTACTGATTGGCTACTGGATACTGAGAATTAATTTATGTGGCATACATTTTGTGGCATGTGTGTCCCATTTCATATAGAGTTGAGATCACCACTTTGGCCCCAGAGGATAAGGATAGTTGTATTTGAAGTGCTTAGCTTGGGTTTTAATTTACCTTGTGGTCCAAATTGAAAGATAGGGGTATTGACTGAAGGTTTCATCCGTGTGGTAAGAATAGCTGACTGCCACTGTGCATAAACTTCAGGGTAGTATTTTCAACTGCTTTTCGATCTTTTCCAGATTCAAAGAGTGGTGCTCGCGTCATGTTTATGTATTAAGGGGGCGTGTTTGATTGATTGACAATTATCGACAAATTGTTGCCTTAGGATAAAAAATTGGATCACAGTGTACACTACTAATAACACTATTGAGCTATTGTCTAATAATGCAACAAGAACCTAGTAAAGACAATCAAGGTATACTCTTAATGTGGCACCATGGATTCTAATTTTCATTTCTCAATTTAATGGGCTGTATCTCTGTCTCTGTTTTTCAGTCTCTCTTTCCCTGTCTCATAAGATATGACATATACATAGACCCACAAGTCAAATAGGATAAGATGATTAAGGAGAAACAAACATGTAGAGAGGATTGAGTAAATCTCTGCTGTGTTTGGCTGATTGGATGAGACAGCTGCTTAGCACCCAGCTGAATAGTTATTATAGCTATTGTGAGTACACTTCTTTAAACCTAGGGTACTTAAAACCCTATTTAGGAAATTTAGACATTAAACATACTAGTTATCTTGTCATGTTGTAGCCCTATCAGAACAAACTCTCACATTGGGGCACACAGGAGAGAGAAGAGGGGGCTAAACTATTGTTGGTAGAAGGGCTTGATTAAAGGGTATGATCACAAACCTTGGTTAGCTCTTTGTTAGATAACAAAGTACTAAAAAGAAGTGTGGAGACTAAACTGAAATTAACAAAATTGGAGATCATCTGCTGTGGTTGAATTGGACTTGCTATACCACAGTAGTTGCAGTTCACTTTTTATTCAATGTAATAGGTTGCCTACCATTGCTGACCTACCAAATGTAATAATTGAGCTAATACTTAAATAATAGTCAACTGTCACCCATTCACAAATTTGGTTATTAACTATGGTATTACATCAGAAAAAGGGATGATTATGTATGGAAAATTTGGTGATTATTTTAAATTGATAACAATACATTAGATTTTGAATTTAATCTAATAAACCCCAATAATGTAATAATTATTACATTAATGGCGAATGTATTACGTTACCACAATTGTTGCACTATTAGCTGTACATTGTTATTATGTTAATGGTTTATTACATGAGCGGGAAGTTATTACATTAACACTTGCATGTCTGGCATGTAACAAATAGCAATGCACATAAATGTACCAAATGTTGTAGCGTTGCCAAGTGAAGTATATATTTCTCTGAACATTAAATGATCAAAAGTTGCTACCGAACATTCCTAGCATTATGGTCATGTGATTCGCTCTGTATCTAAAAAGCACCAAACTTGGATCTGGGTCATTAAAGCCAGAACTTCAATGCCAGTAAAATGGTAGAAGAGTAAAAATGAGCCAGTAGCAGAACACACTGTGTGGATTAGGAGGTACAGTATTCAGTATGAGCTGTTAGTAACAGCTTGTAAGTCTGCTTGTGTGTAAATCAGTAAAAACGCCTCATAATGAATTCAGAAGTGCTCTGTGTGAATACTACAGCATGTCAGGCACACATACAAACAGCCAGTATCTTGGCTAATAGTGTGTGATTGGTTGGTTTCAGGGAATCATTTCTTACCTAAATCAATCTCCCAGAGGGAGAAATAGAGCCAGTTTGAGTTTAGAAATGAATCATGGTTTCTATTTTGGCAAACACACAGTTGGCTGCACCCTGAGTGCTGCCTTGAAACAAACAACAACCAATGTTCCCATGAGTTCAACCAAGACTTCACCAGCTCTTAAAGTGGAATATCTCATTTTCATATATTTTTATTTTTTTACAGTAGGCTAGCTCAAACACACCCATCAGGAGCAGTCTATCCATATCCACACACACATGCTTAAAATGAATCAAATACCATTATTAAACCATTACACCAATACCATTATAGTGTTACGACAGAAGCCTTTTATGGTGGTACATCTAACACTGGTCTATTGGTCAGATAAAGCAATGCTGTTAGCTGCTAGCTTAATGTTATTCATCATTAGCCTGACACAGGTGTCCTGCCAAGCTAGTTTCTAATAGACGGGATACCGTTACAGATATCCGGTAGCTCACAAACGACTGACAACCCTAGATGGTTCTTTGAATGTACACAACAGCGGATTCATTCCCGTTAACACAAAAAATTAATTTAATAATAGATACCTAACTACGGATACGATAGAAAACAACGCCGCCATCAGCCGTGTCTGAACTACTATATTCGCCCCAAATTGGTGCCACTAACCTGAGACGATTACGTCTGTCTATCTTACTTCTGAATTAGATTTCAACATAATGTAAATGTTTTCAACAGATTTCAGTAGCACGAACTGATCCAAGTGGAAAATGTATTTTATTCTGACAAGTCAGTGTCGCAGATATGATCCGTCTATGCGCCTAGCGGCATCGCTGGTTAGTGTTGAGAGAAGAGTAACGACAAGACAATTACAGTAATGTTTTTCATGTGCCTTAGTTGATGTTTGTCGCAGTGCTAATGTTAAACTAGCGTTGTTTCTATTCTTACCGTCAGTTGCCGGCTGGCTCTGGGCAGGCTCATGCGGAACAGACAGCTCCAAGGTGCTGAAATCACTCACCCTCCTCAAGGGGGACGGGCCGTAACGGCGGCAGTGATTGGTTCATCAGCATCATTGTTTTGATCAGCTATTGGCTATTAAAAATGTCAATGATACTAGTCCCTCTAGTCTAGGTAATTGCTTAATATCCAGCAGTGGGAGGCGTTTGGCTGATATAAACCTTTATGATATAAATTCACCATAGACATCAAAGTAAGTAGTATCAAACCCATGTAAGTTGAAGGAGGATATGGTCTTGGAAAAAAAGCAAAAATAATGATTTTCTGAAAATATAACTGATATGTGTTTATATTGGATGCTTTTTTCCTTATGGTGATTGCCAACTGGAGGTCATAGTTTAGGACGACGCTGAAGTTGGTTTCGGATTCGGCAGTTAAGGGGAAAGTTAAGGGAAATATATTGCTGAGCGACGACCCTCCGTTTTTTGCACCTCTTACAAAAACCACTGTACATAGACCTGTCAAACCTGGACTAGATTATCCCAGAGAAGCTAAAGATTCCTTAAAACATAGTTTTAGATTTGTGAAACCTTTATTCTATTTGTGAAAATGCAATACAGGGACGTTTCGCTGCTTTTTTCACATCTAGACCACATTGGACCAGGTCCACATCCAAAACTACTATACCTAGACCTGTCAAACCTGGACTAGACTATCCCAGAGAGGCTAAAGATTCCTTAATACACAGTTTTAGATTTGTGAAACCTTTATTCTATTTGTGAAAATGCAATACAGGGACGTTTCGCTGCTTTTTTCACATCTAAACCACGTTGGACCAGCTCCACATCCAAAACTACTATACTAAATATGAATGTACGATATGAAATGTACATATTTGTAAATTTTAAGAACATTTTTAAAAAGTATCTTTACTTTGTAATTAAAAAAGAAACAATACTCCACCTAAGCAATAACAGGCTACATTTGATATCTTGGTATCAATATTTACACCAACTTCATTCAGTTTCATAAACTTTCTCCTTTCTCACCACTACTTAAAAGTAGAAGAGAAGACTGTATCCTCTGGAACAACTTATCCATTGCAGGAATTGGATGAATTGTGGCAATTTGGTTTGAGAAAAACTTGGTTTCAGGCCAGAAAGAAGGAAGGAAAAAAACAAGGAAAGAAGTAAGGAAAGTGAGAGACAGAAATGTACAGAATGTAAGAGGGACAGACAGTAAGACAGAAGGAAATTGAGACAAAAGCAGGACGTGCAAATGACAGTTGGTCGGAAAGGAGCAAGAGGATAGCAGGAAGAAACAAAGACAGACTTAAATATGGAGGTTTTAGTAGTAGTTACTTGAAAGCAGTAGCAGTACTTGTAGCAGTACTTTATAGCAATAGTGACAGTAAGAGGATGGCAAATTGAGAAATACTGCTTTTGACGCATTGACAGACTCACAGACTCAAAAAGCAGGAGCATTAAAAACAGAGTTTACTTTGCCAGCAGGCATAACACAGGCCACCAACAGGTTAAATAGGTAATGGGTTAAGGCAGGCGGGAAAATGCTAAAAAAAAACTAGCATAGTTCAAAATCAGAATTGCAGGCAGGCAGATTCAGGCAAAACAAAGGGGCTGCAACACAAATGACTAGGCTACTGTGCAGGTCTACAGTATAAACTCTTTAAACACAATGGGGACAACTGTTGGGCAGGAGAAGCAGGGTCTGAAATGATGGCAGATGTTAGTGATGAACAAGATGAATTAAATTATTTCTAAATCAAAGTATTGACAGACAGCTTTTCACAAAAACGTCTTCATATATATAGATCAAATGAAGAACATGGCTGAATTATGGTACTTCTAACACAGGCCACGGTGAAGGCTTTGGAGAAATTGAGGAAACTGACATTGGCAGAAGCAGTGACAGAGGTTGACCATGGCCAGTTTGAGGAAAGGTGAGAGAACAACATGTTTTCTTTTGGAAAGAAGAATTTGAAGAGTACATAAACTAATTGACCATGAAGAAGTTTTGATTGTTTTTCAAAAGGTAAAAATAACTTTTCTACTTTTGTTTTCAAGTGAGAAAGATGCGATGCTGATGGCAATACAGAATGAAATGGAGAGACGTGGATTGATACACTGAATGTGCCACAATCAATTCAATGTATCCATTAGTGTAGGAGCTATTTGTAAAGTTTAGTCTTTGTTTTTAGTTTTAGTTGTAAATTTAATTTGCTAATTATGAATAACTTTGTTTGATTAACTTAAGTGTTTTGATAATATTCTTTGTTGGTTATTTGTTTAGGATATTTAGATTTGCATAGTTCATATTTTTGTTTATTTTTTGGTAATTGGGTCACACTGTGGGCACCTGAGGTTATTTAGGTAGGTAGGCACCTTGAGGACCAGCATGCACCTGGGTGGGCCTATGGTTTTTTACCAGTGCAAAGGAGGCACCAGCAGCCATGATTTTCTTTGTTCTTTTGTTTGTTTTATTAATTTGGAAATAAATCATAACAGAACGCAAGATCTGGTATGGACATTTATCTTCTTTTGCCTGCGTTAAACCACATCCCCATGGTGCATCAGTGGCCTTTTGATTATGTTTGGTTTAAAGTTTAATTTGTTTTTTCTGGACAAATGGCCACTACAATTAGCATTGCAATTTTTTGCATTTTCATAAATAAAATAAATAAAGGTTTCACAAATCAAAAACTGTGTCTTAAAGCGTCTCTGTCCTCTCTGGGATAGTCTAGTCCAGGTTTGACAGGTCTAGGTATAGTAGTTTTGGATCTGGACCTGGTCCAATGTGGTCTAGATGTGAAAAAAGCAGCGAAACGTCCCTGTATTGCATTTTCACAAATAGAATAAAGGTTTCACAAATCTAAAACTGTGTTTTAAAGAATCTTTAGCCTCTCTGGGATAATCTAGTCCAGGTTTGACAAGTCTAGGTATAGTAGTTTTGGATCTGGACCTGGTCCAATGTGGTCTAGATGTGAAAAAAGCAGCGAAACGTCCCTGTATTGCATTTTCACAAATAGAATAAAGGTTTCACAAATCTAAAACTGTGTTTTAAGGAATCTTTAGCCTCTCTGGGATAGTCTAGTCCAGGTTTTACAGGTCTAGGTATAGTAGTTTTGGATCTGGACCTGGTCCAATGTGGTCTAGATGTGAAAAAAGCAGCGAAACGTCCCTGTATTGCATTTTCACAAATAGAATAAAGGTTTCACAAATCTAAAACTGTGTTTTAAGGAATCTTTAGCCTCTCTGGGATAGTCTAGTCCAGGTTTGACAGGTCTAGGTATAGTAGTTTTGGATCTGGACCTGGTCCAATGTGGTCTAGATGTGAAAAAAGCAGCGAAACGTCCCTGTATTGCATTTTCACAAATAGAATAAAGGTTTCACAAATCTAAAACGGTGTTTTAAAGAATCTTTAGCCTCTCTGGGATAGTCTAGTCCAGGTTTGACAGGTCTAGGTATTGTAGTTTTGGATGTGGACCTGGTCCAACGTGGTCTAGATGTGAAAAAAGCAGCGAAACGTCCCTGTATTGCATTTTCACAAATAGAATAAAGGTTTCACAAATCTAAAACTGTGTTTTAAAGAATCTTTAGCTTCTCTGGGATAATCTAGTCCAGGTTTGACAGGTCTATGTACAGTGGTTTTTGTAAGAGGTGCAAAAAACGGAGGGTCGTCGCTCAGCAATAAATGTTCCTTAACTTTCCCCTTAACTGCCGAATCCGAAGCTGCGAATTCGAAACCAAGTTCAGCGTCGTTAGTTTAGGAGAGGAGGAGATGATCATGTGGTAAGTAATGTTGGTTTTATCATGTATGTTTTTAAGAAAATGTTAATATGCACACATCTTATTATTTGTAAACATATAGAAAAAAGTGAAAATATTGTTATTTAAGAGTTTGACTTAGACTACATAGGTTTCAATAAGGAATAGTGCTTTGTATTCATTTGTAAAACAGCAATTATCATGTATACCTAGTCTTGAAAAGTCCATTTTAGTATTTCAAAGTATATCACAAACATGTTTTCCCAGGGCATCACCACTAAGTTTTTATGGCAGAGGGAGAGAGGCGCAGAAAGGGACCCTACAACTATTGACATAGTACGTGCTTGTTATTCATTACTGATTAAATGAATGCCATGTAGACTCATATTGCATTGATTTACATTTTGAAGAAGGAGCAACTTGAGCACCTGAGTGTGTTTACTACTGTTTATCTGATGAGCTGTTATCTCCATTTATCATCCAATTTTTTGATGATGAACTGGTCCCACATTTTATACTGCTGCCACTTGGCACTTGTTCCAGCATCAACAACAATCCAGATGAAATAAAATCATTCATCAAGATAAAGCTCATCATGGGCATTGGCAAGATGCTTTTCATAGAGGCATCGATGGGCAGAGGCTACACATTACCTAAAAATTGTTGACATAATGCCCATAATGAGGGTCAAGCTCATTCCAACAATGATTTCAAATGAGACTATAGAGCTACACTAGGATCATCTTTGTAAAATAAGAAAAGTCCTTTAGTACATGTCAGAGAGAAATTGAGAGCGAGAATCAGTTTTCTGTCAATTAAATGATGGTTCCTTGTAAGGAGAAGGCTGGTTGTCTGCTGTATTTACCAGTCAAACCCCCCCTTTGCCTGGCGTTAACTGGTAAGAACACATTCAATGATACAAAACAATTGCCAATGAGAGACAATGTTGTAGTCCACCTCTGCAAGACCATCAAGAACCCCACTAATTGTATACTCCTTTATTTTATTACTACATTGCTCATCACACACCTGAACCACTCACAACAGGGCTTTACTCAGAAGAGGAAGGGGTAGCTTTGACTACAGATTTGAAAATGAGGTGGCTGTTCTCAGATAAGCTGAGAGAGAAAAAAATCACTCCAAATATACTGATGCAATACAATGTATACATACACTATTGTCAGGATTGCGGTTAAATCTGGACCCAAGATGCAGACCACGACTAGGGAGTATGAGAAAGAGGATTTATTGAGGGAGCAGGTGAAGGGAAGGTGGGGGGCGAGGAGCGGGGGGAGCAGGCAGGAGCTGGAGCAGGCAGGTGAGGCAGGAACAGGGGAGACCGGCAGGCTGGTGGGTTTCGGTGAGGAGACACAAGGAAGGAGGCACACAAGGGATCACCGGAGACAAGAACAAATAATTAGAAAAACCCGAAGGCACACAAAGGAGATAAACTCTGATAATAATCAAGAGCGGCCAAGAGAGCAACTACCACTGTAGTTGGCGGACCAATCCGGCAAAGAGTGGTTGGAGAGCCGGGGTTTAAGTACTGCAGGGTTGATGTCTTGATAGAAGGCAGGTGTGGAGGAGAGGCAGGGCCGGGAGAGGAAGCCACACCCACGCCCCACCCACACACACACCCACACACACACACACACACACACAACCACATAGAGACAGACATAGAGGCAGAACATAGAGACAGACAGGGGAGGTAAAAACATAGGGGAACCCTGGGGTCGGGGCTGGAGCCGTGACAACTATATGGCCAAAAGTCAGTGGACACCCCTACTAATTATTGAGTTCAGGGGGGTGTTCCACAAAGTCTGAATGAAATAAGCCTGGCTAAGGTGGTAAGCTCGCTTTGTGGAACACCCCCCAGGTGTTTCAGCCACCCTGTTTTTCAGTGTTTGGGCCTGGCCCCTTAGTTCCAGTGAAGGGTAATAGGGTTAGGGTTAATGCTACAGGATACAAAGACGTTTTAGCTAGTGATGCCCCGATAACATTTTTTGCTGCCGATCGCCGATCACCGATTGTCTATGAGCAATATCGGCCGATCCGATATTGATCTGATCACTGTGATACCAATCGTTTATTTATTTATTTTTTCTTTTATAGCAGCTGATGTAGCAGTATTATAGGACTTACCGTTTCCATTTACACACATTTCATCCTTCAAATTGAGTCCAAGTATCCACATTTCCTTTTTTTCTACCTCAATATTTACTTGATCATTATGTAAACAGAACCATGTGTAGCACAACATGTTTTAGTGAAATAACCGGAGCACACCCCGCTGCATGGACGGGCATTGTGGGTCCGGGTCCACAATAGATTTAGTTTGGTTCAGAAGCACTTAGAGCATTTAGAAGCAGGAGTATTTGTTTTGTTTTTGTATTGCAAACTAAAGAAATATGAATTCAAGAAGTTAAAACGAATAGTGAATGAACACATATTTATTAACAGGCTGAAAAAAACAATTAGCCGATGTAATAGGCTAAACAGTGTATTCAAATACCCAAACAATTAAGAGGCAATTACACTGCCTGGTAGAGCTCGGGTAGAGAAACATCTGAAAAATATGTGCGACCTGAGAGAGTGTAGCGGGGATCAATGTGAGTGAGTAGTCGCCGGAATCCGATGTCTTCGACCACACTGAATGGCTGGTTGTCTAGCCCTATGAATTCCATTACTTTTCTTGTGATCGCCTTAGCTTTCTGACTATCACGATTATACGCACGAGTGCCCTCTAAAGTGGTTTGCCTTAGCGGCCGTTTTGGTGTTTGCTCTGCCTTTTTCTTTTCACTCTCCACGGCCAGCTTAACAAACTCACCATGCTCTGCTGGGTGATGCGACTTCAAGTGCCTTATTAAATTTGTTGTGTTGAAACTTTTTACCTTGCTTCCCCCACAAGGTATTTTTTCCTGGCACACACTGCAGATGGCAATTGTTGCATCTGTCTTACACACTGTGTAAAACTTCCACACCGCCGACATGTTTTCGGTTTTCACAATCGGCGACTGTAAAACATTAGCGGAATTCCCCGATCTCATATTTATACTGAATATCGGCCATTTCCGATTGCTGGCCGATCGATTGCGGCACCCCTAGTTTTAGCCAATTGGACACTTCCAACTTTGCAACAGCTTGGGGATGGACCTTTGCTGTTCCAGCATGACTGTGCCCCTGTGCACAAAACAAGGTCCATAGAGACATGGTTTGGTGTGGAGGAACTCGATTGGCCTGCACAGAGCCCTGACCTCAACCCCATTGAACACCTTTGGGAGGAATTAGAACACCGATTGCGAGCCAGGCCTTCTCGTCCAACATCACTGCCTGACCTCACAAATGCTCTTTTGGCTGAATGGGCACAAATTCCCACAGATACACTCCAAAACTTGTGGAAAGCCTTCCCAGAAGAGTGGTGGCTGTTATAGCTGCAAAGGGGAGTCCACCTCCATATTAATGCCCATGGTTTTAGAATGGGATGTCCAGCAAGCTCATGTAGGTCTGATGGTCAGGGGTCCAATGACTTTTGGTATATAGTATATAGAACAGCACCCCTGGAGCTATGAGGGATTCAACATTTTTGCTCAAGGGTGTTTCAGCAAATTGAGTTCTATTCAAAACCAAGACCAAAATAGACAATAAACAGTGTTAAATTTAAGATAGATAGAAAATAAATAGTAATTAAGGAGTTTCAAAGTATGAACACAGATGTTGATCTGTCTGCATGTGCCAACTAATTAATGCATACAAATGTTTCAAATCAATGTATCCAAGTTTAACGACTATTACATAATATGCACAGGTGAAATGACTTAAAATCTTTGCAATGCTGGAGAGAAAATTTGAACAATTTTAGATAGGCAAGAAAAAGCCATTCAACATTCAGTAGTGGCTGAGACCAAGACAAGTCAGGAAAAAAATGGTCTGGAGACCGGACTCAAGCACTGCATGAATGTCTCAGGAACTACTGGGTCAATAAAAAAAAATCAAAATATATATTACACCTCTGAAACTTTTATATGTTTTAGTTAACATGTGGGAGATTACATTTCAGGAAAGCCAAGATGGGATTTGGTCATGAGAGGAATCTATGCATGTAGAAAATATACATTATAATACATATTATCAATCATCTCTGTGGGTATGCATTTTTTGAATCTGTATTGCTGCTAAACAAAAAATATTACACCTCTGAAACTTCTGTATATTTTAGTTAACATGTGGGTGATTCAATTCCATGAAAGGTAATCTCAAGGTCACGTGATCCACAAGGTCAATTTCAAGGTCATAGCAAAGGTCAAGAGGTCAACGTACCCCAATATACTCGAATCTGAAAAATAATGACAGATTTTGAATCTCTGTCAAGTTCCCTTTCCAACACTACCATTTGTTTTGAAGATTGGCCCAGTAGTTCCTGAGATGAGGGTTCAAAGGTTGGCAAACATGCCCCTTTTTGCACAAAATCTCAAACTATGAGGGTCCATATCTCCCAAACCACTGGTCCAACTGACCTGAAATTTGAGATTTGGTGTTGTGGGATCCCAACCAACAAGTACACCAAGTTTCATCAGGTGGTCGGGTTTAACTCTTTGGGTGATTTGAGCCGGAATAACCCTTTGCATAAACTGTCAATTGTCTTTGTTTCCCTTTCCTTCCTCTCTTTCCTCTTTTGAAAGCCAGATTTCCCTTTTGTGGTGGGCAACTGGGACATTGTGAGTTGTGACTCTGTAGTGGCTTACTCTCTCGCTCTCTCTCTCACTCTCACTGAGCAGACTGCGTATGTGTGCGAGTGTGAGACTAGATGGTGAATGTTGTGAGCAGATGGCACAGGACTGATCTATCATCTATGTTAGGGAGGGAGGTGTGTGGTTGAGCCCAGGTGATGGATATTTTGGGGAAACATTTTCTTCTGTTGGATTTAATGTTAACATTTTAAACAAACATAATAATATTAGTTAAAACTGACACAATAAAAAGCTTTACTCCCTGGCATGTTACAGGCCCCCTGCAGTTCTGGGGGGCCTCTGAATCATTCATGGTACCCCCCCCCCTCCCTTACAGTGCCATTGGGCTCAGCGGTAAGCACTGTTGCCTCACTGGGAAGAAACGCAAGAGAACACAGGAAGGACCTTCTTGCAGAGTCCAAAGGCAGGTTTATTGGAGACAAAATGTCCCATAGATATGAATGTCTGTGTTAGCCCAGTGATGTTCCTGGAGGAAGTGATTTTCGAGGGTTCTTAGAACCAAAGGGTTCTATCTAGAACCCTTTTCATCTGATGAACCCTCTTTGAAAGAAAATGCTCATAAAGGATTCTGGGGGGTGAAAGGGTTCTACATAGAACCCCTTTCTACCAAATAACCTTTATAGATTAACATTATATTGCTAATTATTTTGTTTTCATTTTTAATAGGTGTCAGTGTTGCTGTTAATGCACATCACTATCTAAACTTTAACATTTGGTGTCTATCATTAGGTGTTTATTCAGTAATCTGATATACAGCATCCATTTTATGACACACTGTTCTCATTCAGACTTGCTTTCTTTTCAGTTGGACTTGCTTGTCTGTTTGTTTGTTTGTCTTTGGAGTTGTTTGTTGTTTGCCTTGCATATTATACTCAGATGAGTAGCATAGCAGTGGAACCCTTCATAGACGGTTCTCGGTAGAACCATTAGAATATAAAATGGTTCTAGGCAGAATCCTTATTAGAGGGGTCTAGGTAGAACCATTAGAAGATAAGAATGGTTCTAGGTAGAACCCTTCACATAGGTAGAACCCTTCATAGACGGTTCTAGGTAGAACAATTAGACGATAAAAGGGTTCTAGGTAGAACCCTGTATAGACAGTTCTAGGTAGAACCATTAGAATATAAAATGCTTCTAGGCAGAATCCTTCTAAAGCTTGATTTATGCTTGACGCCTCCGTGAGGTGCCCAAGGGTCCACACCCCTTTTTAATGTCTGTATATCGCATTTCCGCTAAGATACAACCACAAACAGTATAAATGCTCAAATGCACGTTCGTAGCCATCTGCGAGCCTACGCATGTCCGCACCGACACCCTCCTGGAAAGCATAATTCAGCCTTTAGAGGGGTCTAGGTACAACCATTAGAAGATAAAAGGGTTCTAGATAGAACCCTTCATAGACAGTTCTAGGTAGAACCATTCTCAGATGGTAATAATAAAGTTATAATGAAGAGTGGGGCAATTGGAATTGAGCTTCTATGAGTGTTCGCCCTGCTCTGTTGGAGCTGGGCTATGGGGAAGATTGAGGGAGGGGGTCAAAAATGTTGGTGAATTGTCTTTGTAATATTTCATAATATTTGAAAATGGAAATATAGACTTAAAAAACAAAAAACAAACAAACAGTGAAACCTCACTTTACCTGACAATTTCTAGTTGTTGAAAATAGTACACAACCCATGAGTAGTTTAATTGTTAAGCATTTATTCAAATGATTTATAACTACATCTTCTCATGCACTTTCACACATCATCAGCAATGTAACCTGGGGTCACTGGGTATTTTGGGTCACACATCCTCATTCAAGCAACCCAGCTAGTGGTGATTATATCATCCATGGATTGCTCCTCTTGACTCAGAACCATGCATAGAGGTCCTCTCTGTAGCTTCTATGATGTCTCAATGGGCACACCCCGTGCAAGCTATCCGTCCCTGTGGCACACAGTCAGCAATTTGTCACACTTGGCCCTCTTTGTCTTGTCTTGCCATCATCATCCAATCCACCCAAGGAACAGCCACCCACATGACAACCACCTGTGTTATTGTATCAGGCATCAGCACATTGTCTGGACTAAGCAAAGGTTTCCAGGAATTTGAGTGTTATCCCTAGGTCAAGCTTTAGCTTGCAGTCTTTTTCCGAGAAGCCCTGCAGCTTTTCCCTCACTTGGATAAAAGCAATTCAATGGGCTTACCTTGTGACATGCCTCTGCAGATGGTGTCAGCTACAGCCTCCAGCCCCTGGTCATGGTGCCAGTGATGACATTCTTCTCCCAGGGAAACAACTGAGTGTGTGCTCCAGGGGGCATAATGGTGACTCAGCCTTGCCCCAGCAGAAGTCAAGTCAAGTCCAGTTAAGTTTATTTATATAGGCCTTTATCACAAACAAGCCTCAAAGGACTTTACAGGCCTAACTAGTAAGGCTGATAGACAATTGAATTATGTCACACAGTTGATACAGAATGTAGACGACAGCATGCATACTGCCGAAATAGAAAGCTGTAGTGGCCTGTGGCGCCTGTGTTGTGGTAGGATGATGGTGTTTAAATGCAGATTAGAAGCCAATAAAAAGGATCCCGATGTAGAATCAAGGGATGTTTCAGGACAAATTGTAGGCCAGTGTTGAACACATCATCCACTGGGTGATTTGACTTTTATTTCAGGGGTCAAGGAGCATGTTTCCGACACCTCTGAGATAAGATTCTAACAGTGACCTCAGCCATAGTGAAAAAAACAGAGGGCCTGTCAGTGTAAGAAGTCATGAGGCAAGTAACTGTACTGTGTGTTCACACTGTGCGCAATACAACCAACAAGTCACCAGAAGCTGAGTAACTGGGGAAAATTGGCCGATGTGTGCATGGTCAACAAGGTTGTTGATTGAGAAAAGTTGGCCACAGCAGCATTTTTCGTGGTCATTGGCCATCATTAGCCAGTCAGATTTCAGAAATTGATTACAGCCATTCAAAGATTCCCAAACGATTCTTGGAGAACGGTTGCATCCATCATTATGGTCAGTGTAAGGCTCTGAAGTAATTTTATTGAGCTTATTTTCAATGAATGTTACATATAGCACTTGTCAGGGAGTTATATTAACTTGTTAAAATAACATAATGTTATGAAAGGCAAAGCAGCAAAAACTACATAATTTGTCAGTGTCAGTGCACATTTAGGCACAGAAATGTCAGGGACTACAGATGAAAATTAGCTAATTTTAATTTAATTTTAGCTAAATCTGGTACAATACATGTATTGTGCATTGTCCCTGTTAAATAAACAATTTTAAAAAAAAACTGAAACAAATACAGGCTTTGGCTTAAAAATGCTGGTGAACACCTGGTGCAGTCTCTGAGGAATGAGGCCATGGAGCCATTCTGATGTTTTGTTCCCTGAAAGGTCTTTGTACCTTCTCTTCTGTGATGAGGAGGGGACATAGTGTAGCCACTGAACAGCCTATTAATGTTTATTTTCACCACCTCCTGCTCTCTGCTAGGGCAAAGGAATTCTGAGCAATTTTTTTGATCTGTTCTTAAGAGCTTCAGACCAATTAAAAAACATGTACATAAATACCATGATTTCTAACACGAAAATAACAGGACAGTCAATGTTGGTCATATTTCATGCTTTTATTTGAAGATTAAAAAATGCACTTATTTGAATGTACCAACTAATGGTCATAAAACCATGACAGGCACCTTCCTGAGAGGTCATGGTAAGCAGATATTGTGCAGACAACATTTCAAAACATTGAGTTGCAATGAGACTGAATCAAGCCAAAGTCATTATTTATTCGACAAATGCATTTACATTGCTATTTTCTATTTTTTTTAAAAAGCTGCTTCACGCAAGCATTAAATATATATTTTGTCAATATTGAGGACATTTTTATAGAATTCTGCTATTGAATGCTGAATTTTCCATTTAGGTTTTCAAATCTGAAACACCATAATTCACAAAAACATACCTGGATGGAAACCCAGCTATAGATAGACAAAGGAGAGAGAGAGAGAGAGAGAGAGAGAGAGAGAGAGAGAGAGAGAGAGAGAGAGAGAGAGAGAGAGAGAGAGAGAGAGAGAGAGAGAGAGAGAGAGAGAGAGAGAGAGAGAGAGAGAGAGAGAGAGAGAGAGAGAGAGAGAGAGAGAGAGAGAGAGAGAGAGAGAGAGAGAGAGAGAGAGAGAGAGCGCGCTGAAACAGGGACTTCCCTGTGCCTCCATCTGCAGGGAGGGAAAAAAAACACAGCCTCCCACATACACAAACTGTACTGAGCACTAGCAAGGGCTTTTAAACAGCTTTGGACAACACGGAGACAAAGGGACTGTAATCTGCTACAATGGAGGAAAACATGGATGAATCACAGAGCCAGAAAGGTAGGAAGAGAAGGCGATTTATCCATCTTTATCTTTTATCAGTCAGTCCATTCTGTCATTATTCTGTTCATCCATCTCCGTCTGTTTCATAGCATTCCTTTGTGTGTGTTTTAGGCAAAGAGAAAGACGGCACATATGTAGCGTAGAGAAAGAAAGGCACAGGTCTATAAATGTTGCAGATTTTTTTCTTGACTGAATTTAAATAATTGAGACTATTTTTCTAACCATTCTCAGTGGAAAGGAGAATATTGGCTTTGAATTTAACCATGCCACCTACATTGTCTGCTTATGATAATAACACATTATGGGATTATACGGCAGTATTTTGTTTTGTGGTTCAATGGGTTTGATGGATGGATAAATAAGCTGATTTTTAGGGTTGAGGATGAGAGGAGATGACACGGATGGCCAGTGTTGTTTTGGATGGATGGGATGAAGGGAGGAGGTGGGAGTGGCAAGAGGGAAAGGGGGGAGTCCGAGGGGGAAAAAGAGTAAGAGGAGGGAGCGACGGGTAAACACTTGAAATAAACACTGAAAATCAGGGAAGATGGCATTAACGCTGAGTGGAGCCAGTGATTGATGCCTCCATTGGGCTTTTCTTTGTTAGCCTCCATTGTTGATGCTTCACACTTGTCTGAACGGCTTTTCCTCTCCTTTCTCTCTGCCTCTGCACGTCTCTCTGTCTGTCTTGTTTGTCACAGTCACAGTCTGTCTTTCTCTCCCTATCCCGCTCTCCTTTCTCTTAATTTCCTTCACATACCTGTAACACTATTATCCTGTTTATTTTTTGTAAATGTCAGTAATGCAGTCAATGTTACATGCCATTCCATTGAAAATTGTATTTAATGTGCCGCTGTTGGTCGCTTTTCTCTGCCTCTGGAGGTCTTTCTCTCGTTTTCCCTGCCTCTCACACCGCCATCTCTGTCAGTCAGTATCTTTCCCTCCCCAATTTCCTGCCTTTTTTTTTTTTTTTTTACCATTTATCTCATTCAATCATTTTTTTTGTGAATGACAGTAATGCAAGTTGTCAGTATTACATATCATTCCTTTAAAAATAGGATTTGATGTCTCTCTGTCTTTAGTTTTGTTGTCCTATTCATGTGTTCGGTTGCAGCATCCCATATATGATATTAATACCATTGTTGTTGTTGTCAATGGCAGTGAAAATGGGCGTGTCCATTTTCTGGAATGGACCCAAACTGCAGCGCACCTTCAGTCTAAAATAAGACATGAGCTGGTACCATTTACACAGAATACAAAAAATATATGATAATGAAGTGATAAATAATCAGTCATTATCATTTTAACCCTGAATCTATTGAAACAAGGGTATGGCATTGTATTCTGTTATGTGATAGGTGGATTCAGGATTTTTTTTGGAGGGAAACTGTTAGCCAATCAGACAGCAGAATGGGGAGACATGATGTTTCCAGCAAACAAATGCCTTATCTTCCCACCCAGAAAGCTTCTTTTACAGTTACCCTCCCACCTTCCATCTATCCATCCATCCGTCCATCTATCCAAACCTTTGTAGCCAGCAATGAAGATAAATACAACTTCATTGCTTTCTCATTCCACCCCCATTTTTTGTCTGTTGCTTGTCTTCCTACTCCTCCTTTTAAATACATGAGAATGTACACAGCATCCACAGAAAATACAGGTGTGTGTCTTCATGCTGTAATAAAAGATGGCGGGACGAGTGAGAGGAAGAGATGGAGGAAAATGTGAATCCATTAGACAAAAAGGAGAGAGCGCCAATGAGACAGAGAGAGTATGGGAGATGGTGGGGGGAAAAGAGAATTGAAGTAAGAGAGATACAGAGTGACAAAATTACAGAGACAGGAAAGAGAAAAGAGTCAACAGAGCAGACATAATTGAGTTGAGAGACTAATATTCAGACAGAGAATTGAATTGGGAAGAGATAAACAGAATTGACCAACTTAAATCTGTTTGTACAAATGACCTACACCTATACCAAGTGAATATATGTAAATGGTGGATAGTTTTTTCATACCATGTCATTTCTGTTCATGTGTTAATATAAATACCAACTGGTATATGTGCTGTAATCATTCATATATGGTCTTTCTCAGACTGATACTCCTCTTACTGTTCTACTTTGCATATTATTTTATAATTCTACACCTTTTCCATAATATACAAATCTCACCTTTACTTTCTGTCTCAATATGTTCTACTGCCAATGATACTATTGGTTCTATTTTACATCCTGTTAATACCGGAATCCAGATGTTTTTACACGTGTTGGAATTGTTGGTTTCTTATATTCATCAGGGTCCCCATCGTGGTTCTCATGTGAAATTCCATGGCTTTAAGATGGAAGGCTTCCATCAATCCTTTATGGTTGTTTTTTTAGGCTATTTTCCACTACAGTTGGACTGCCATCTAATGCAACAAATGTGTGAAACAAGTTGTAAAATAAATTCTGCTACATTCCTGTAAAGTGACTCATTTGTAAAATTCCCTGATATTCCCTGAATTTCCCTAGGTGGAACACACCCCTCAAAATGCCATGATATTCCAAAAATTACATGACCAGTGGGAAACCTGATTTCATTTTGCTTAGCCCTGTAATTTTTAGCTCTATTTGTATGTTGTTCTTCTTTGCTGTATCCTGTTACTATTTTGCTGGTGGAACAACCTAATTTCCCCACGGCGGTCATTGAAGTTTCAAGTCATCTAATCTAATTAATTATGAAAGTCATATAATTGTATTAAGAAAAAGTATGATAGAGAGAAAGAAAAGGGAGAGTGATGGTGAGAGAAATATTTTGTTTTGTTTGTTTGTTTTTCTGTTCATCACAGATCAGCTTGTGTCTTCCTCTATATTGTTATAATTTCAACTCTCTCCCTCACTCTGTCCTCCTCTATATCTCTGGTTTGCCTTCTCTCTCTCTCTCCCTGTGTACATACCATGTGTCCAACCAGCACAAACCTGAATATGTATGTGTGTAGGTGGGGGGAGGGGGGTGCTGTGGTTGTTGTTTTTTTTAGCAATTTTGTCATCATCTTTCATGCTAAGCGCTGCACTTCCCAGAGATCACTTGTCTTTACTTTTTCTTTGATCTTCTGTTGATAGAGTAGCGTGAAAAATAGGCAAAATAATGTTTCTGATAAATATTTGCTTATGGGCAATTATTTTATATATATTAGAAGAATAACCATATCAAATCCTTACCTAAACCTCAAAATCTAATGAAGATGTCCCAAACAACATGATATGCTTTCATTGTTTATTTAACAAAACAGCCACTGATCAGTATGTGGCATCTTCCTTCAGGGATTTAGATATTTTCTTAAGAGGTTTGGTTCATTGTCTTGTTGGAAGAATTCTCTAGTGTCCTGAGAGTTCATTGTTCTTTTAATGATGTCGACTGTAGGGGAAGTTTTGTTTTTTTGCCAAACATGGCATTTTTGATTGCAACCACACAGTTCAATTTTGGACTCCTCTGTCCAGAAAACTTCAGGTTTGTCCACGTGGTCTCTGGCAAACGTAAGACAGCAGCTTTGTTATTTAGAGGCTAGTGGAGGGTTCTTCCTGGCTAGCTTTGTATGAATGCCAATTCTATTCAATGTTCTTATTGATGATGGATGCACAATGACGTCAGATGCAGCAATGGAGGCTGGTAGATCTCTGGATTTTATTTTTGGGTCGGTTTTAAATAGTTTTAATATTTTTGGGGATCTTGGTGATATTTCAGAAGGGCGTCTATTTCTAGGCTAGTTGTTGTCATGTTAAATGCTCTCCATTATTTATTATTATTATTATTATTTGGCACAGTGGACTATCCAAATCTGTGATATACCTTCTTAGATTGTGCCATAGTGTTTTTCTTTTCCTGCATGGGTAACACCAAACTGACTTTTGCTTTTACCTAAGGACAGTTTTTCAGTTATTACTATTTTTTATGTATTTATTTATTTACTATAGGTTAATTCATTTATTTGTTATGGGGGCTTTACATCTTTTAAGTTTTCATTATTTTATTTTTTTTATTTCCTTTAAAATATATATCACTTTCAGATCTCTTCTTTTAATCTCTTGTGTTTGTTTTAATCTTTTATATTTCTTTTTATTTTTAATCTGTGCACTTTTTAGCTGATGTTAAGCACATTGCATTATTAAATGTGCTTTACAAATAAAGTTAGTTTGATTTATTGATTGATTGATTGATTCATTCATTCATTCATTCATTGGGAAAATACACTACTGGAAAATACAGTGTCTGTGTGTATTTTCCCCACTATATCTATTTCATTATGGTGGCCACTAAGAAAAAGGAACTTAATGGGGAGAGGAAAAAGTCAATACAAATGTACTTACCAGGGCAACAGGCTGAAGGGCAACAGGCTGAAAGGGGAGAGGAGATTGGAGGACTGGGAAGAAGTATATGGAGCGAATGTGATGCCAAAACAATTTACACGTCTTTAGAGTCACAAATGTGAATGAAGTTTTGGCACAACAAAACACAACTCATACATATTTTTTGGGAGCCACACACATGAATCAGGTTTTGTGCACAGCAAAACACAACTCATGCATGATTTTTCCGAGTCACAAATGTGAAACAAAACACAGCAAATTAAATTTGCACGTATCACAAAAGTATAAATCCTGTCTTGTGCATATGCATGCATGTGTGCATCTCAAGTTGTGGGCACACAAATGTAAAAATCATTTTGGTAGAACTTGACATAAGCTGAATAACCAACCAAAACCCCATGCTGTACAAAAAATACATTATTTTATACTAGTTGTATGTATTTATTGATATTTGATACATTGATAACAGTATCAAATGCTGACATATACACTTTCTGTTTGTCTTAATAACTGGCTGCCATAACATTGTAATTTGCATTTGTCAAAACAAACTTTGGGTTTGTTTCATATCTCTCTCTAGTATATATATATATATATATCTTATATGTACAGTATATACACAAGACATTTTCTCAATTTGTGCGTACACAGATTTCTACACTTAAATATAGACAAAGTTGCATCTGACCCCTGGTGTGGGGCATCAATAGCAGCTTGCGGGACAACAGAGATATCAAAACTGCCCAGCCACAGACACGGCCTGGAAACAGATACGGGACACACCCATGCACACAGAAGACAAACTCATTCACTTACTCCCAAGACTGTAGGTTTAGGTTGAACATTTTGGGGGGCTGAGTTTTTATGTTTAGCCTCAATAGACCACAATGCAGCACTGTGACAGAAGAGATATTATGTGACGTGACGACAGTATCCTCTGGGAATGATGACGCCAGGGAGTTGATTGGTGAGGAGGCTGGTGTTTGGTATTGCATCCCTCCATTTCTGTCTCAACACAGAATAAAAACTGCAGGTCCATGACAAAATAATTGCATTTGCAGTTATGGATTTGCAATACACATTAGAGAATATAAATTAAGATGAGGCGTTATTAGCAGCTCTGGATCTACAGTCTGTGAAATTCATGTTGTGATGAGTAGCCTAAATCACTCAGGATCCAGCTGATCTGTCATCTGAGCTGTCAAAAGCAAGACAATAACAAATCAATATAACCTGTAACCTCTATTGTTCATGGCAGAGTTGAAGCAGTAATTTAACTACAAGGGTGACTTACATAAAATAGCTATGCAACAGTGACTTGTGATTGAGTCTTGATAAGTAATAATATAAACTAAAGCATAATTTTGAACTAAATTACTAAGTGTTGGGAAATGAAAGCAATAAGACAATCATATTAACCAACCAACAGCTACAAAACGGAAAGACTGGCTCTGCAGAGGAGAAATAAGATGATGTCATGTAATAGCAATATTATCATAAAAATAAGAATTTCTATAAAAAACACCATCAGCGGCGACCCGTTGAGAGCCTCAAGGGGGGACTCCAGAGGCTCGGTGTCGATGCCCATCTGCTCCGTCCCCACCTGGTCCATGAAGCTCTTGTCGGCTCCGGAGTCAATGAGGACCGAGAAGGCCTGGGACTGGGCGCGCTACAAGAGGGTGGCCTTGATCTGGGGACATGAGAGAGACGTACAACCTAGCAGTTGGAATGATATCCATGCCACATATTGAAAGCTTGAAGCTAAGTTTTGAAAGCTTGAACAAAGGCCAATAAAGATGGCTGCCACAATGCAAGATCAAGTGTGTTTTGTATAAGCTTTTTCTTGGTAAAAACTTTTCTGTGATGTTATGTCAGAATGTGTTAGCAGCAGGCAGTTAGAATTAACTAGAAACTGCCCCAATGCTTGTCAAACCTCTAGGCTAACACCACCTTGTGTTTTGTTGCAGTTTTATATTCTGCTGTCTGATTTAATAACTTTAGTGGCTGTTTATTTATTGTTGTAAATAAATATATAATATATAAATGATAAGGTTAAGAATCTGCACTTCTTTATTCAAGAGTCAAGTCAAGTCAAGTCAAGAACTTTATTTGTCACATACACACACAGGGTGTGTAGTGAAATGAAAAGTGGCAATGCTCACGGGAATGTGCAAGAGGGCAGTATACATAGTATTCACAGTAAAAAACCAACACAATATTTACAGTATGAAAAAATTAAATTACAATAATTACAGTTACAGCTCTTATATAAAACAACACAATATATACAGTAAGAGCACTTTTTAAATGAAATATAAAATATAAAATAAGAGGTAGATGGGGGAAATCGTATGAATGTAATGAGCTATAAATTATGTGTAGTCATTACCTAAGTGTGTGTGTGTGTGTGTGTGTGTGTGTGTGTGTGTGTGTGTATAAGAGGGGCAGTGTGTGGGTCTTGGTGGGGGCCCTGGTGAGGTCGGAGTTCACAGTCCTGATGGCCTGAGGAAAGAAACTCCGTCTCAGTCTCTCTGTTTTAGCAGCGTGACTATGGAGGCGCTTGCCTGACCTGCAGCTGAAACAGTCCGTTGTTGGAGTGGTGAGGATCCTTCATGATCCTGCAGGCTCTGGTTCTGCACCTCCTGGTGTACAAGTCCTGCAGGGTGGGGAGTGTAGTTCCAATAGTGCATTCAGCCGAACGCACTACTCTCTGCAAAGCCTTCCTGTCCTGAGCGGAGCTGTTGCCAAACCAGGCAGTGATGCTTCCAGTCAGGATGCTCTCTACAGCTCCAGAGTAGAAGGACTGAAGGATCCTCCGGGAAACTTTCCTCAGTTGCCTGAGGTGGTAAAGGCGCTGCCTCGCCTTCCTCACCAGAGTGTCCGTGTGTGTAGTCCATGTCAGATCCTCGGAGATGTGGACTCCCAGGTATTTATACCTGCTCACCCTCTCCACAGTAGTCCCATTAATCCACAGTGGTGAGTACGTCCTCTGTTGTAGTGTCCTCCTAAAGTCCACAATCAGCTCCAGTTTTGGTGACATTCAGGAGGAGGCTGTTGTCCTGGCACCAGAGTGACAGATCAGCAACTTCCTCCAGGTAGGCCTTCTCGTCGTTGTCGGTTATCAGGCCCACCACCACTGTGTCATCCGCAAACTTTACATTATTTGATGTATGTATCTATTTATGCATATAAAACACAGCACTGGCTTCATTTCAGTGACATGAAAAGGAAGGAAAGATTTGTGGATGATCAGGCAATTTGATTGACAGCTGGGAGAATCATTTTAAGAGGCCAGGCCAGCAAGGGCTACCACCATTAGCTGTGTGTGTGTGTGTGTGTGTGTGTGTGTGTGTGTGTGTGTGTGTGTGCACGAGAGACAAATCTCAGTAATCCTCTCCCAGTCCAGACACACCAGACAACTGAGATAAAACATACATATACACACACACACACACACACACACACACACACACACACACACACACACACACACACACACACACACACACACACACACAAACTCTCTAACAGCCTGTCACATACATTTGTGATGTTTTACTAACAAGCCAATAAAACTAAACTGCTTATGAGTCAGGTTAAAATGAATTGGTCCAAGTAGATTAGACTCAGAGACTATGATATCCAACATCATAATCAGGGGGGTAAACCCACCTAAATTCTTATGATGATGACTTACTGGAGGTCATAGTTCACCACATTTTAATTACCAGTTTTGGAGACTGAGCAGTCGGGAAAGAAATTTGCACTTTGCACTTTTGCACATGAAAAAGGGAAATCCTTGTAACCTCCTTTATGTGCGGCTACATCTGCACTGTCAGTATAAATGGAGACTTGGTAGGATATCACACACACACACACTTGACTTTCACCTGGCCAAGTAACCATTCGAATCGTTCAAATCGAGTTGATCAATACCAATCGAGGCATTGGCATTGGCATTTTTTGCTATGGGGCAGTAAAAACCTTCTGGAATACCCCTTTAAAACCTTGCTGGCTCTGGTCTGTAGTGACGTCTCAGTTCCTTTGCGACTGATTCTTGAAGGAGTAAATATATTTTCTCTTCAGGGAGGTCAGCTGCACTACATGGCCAAAAGTCATTGGTGGAGGAGGGATAATGGTCTGGGGATTTTCAGGGTTTGGGCTTGGTGCCTCCAGTGTTTTCTACATGTCTGTCTTTGTCTGTCTGTGTGTGTTGGCGGGCATGGCTTCAGACTCCGGCTCATCACCATCTCCCGTTCACCTGCTCCACTCCGCACACCTGCCATTCATCAACTATCACCTCCAGTACAAGTACCCGGCTTTCCACCCACTCATCGCCAGATCGTTGATTCAGCCAGTGTGGATCTCAACCCGTCACCCAGCCATACCGCTCTTCTCCCTGCGTGCCTACCTGACCATCATCTGCCTGCCATGCTCGCCACCAGTCCCTCCGGCTTGCCCCGCTTCCGCCTCAAGCTCCTTCCCCTGTCTCCGCTCCTGCCTAACCCCCGGTTTCCCCTTTCCCAATAAACTATTGTTCATTCAACTCCGTGTTCGGTTTTGCATTTGGGTCTAACCTTGTGATACCATAACACTTGGCCCCTTAGTTCCAGTGAAGGGTAATCTTAACATACAACATAAGAAGACATTTTAGCCAATTGGGCGCTTCCAACTTTGTGGCAACAGTTTGGGGAAGGCCCTTTGGCCCCGTTCCAGCATGACTGTGCCCCTGTGCACAAAGTGAGGTCCATAAGGACATTGTTAGACGAGATTGGTGTGGAGGAACTCGATTGGCCTGCACAGAGCCCTGACCTCAAGCCCATTGAACACCTTTGGAGGAATTAGAACGCTGATTGCGAGCCAGGCCTTCTCGTTCCAACATCATGGCCTGACCTCACTGGCACAAATTCCCACAGATACACTCCAAAAGCTTGTGGAAAGCCTTCCCAGACGAGTGGTGGCTGTTATAGCCGCAAAGGGGAGTCCAACTCCATATTAATGCCCATGGTTTTAGAATGGGATGTCCAGCAAGCTCATATACAGTAGGTGTGATGGTCAGGTGTCCACTGACTTTTGTGTATATAGTGTATAGAACAGCACCTGGAGCTAGGAGGGATTCAGCATTTTTGCTCAAGGGTGCTTCAGCAGGGTAGACACTTGCTGTCCACCCATCCCTGTCAATATATACCTGTGCATAAACAAAGAATACACAATACACACATGTAGATACACACTCTGTGTAGTGACGGCCCAGTTTTTACCAGGTCACTGGATCTTTCCTGCATTTAAAGCCCAAATATGGAAATATGACTGTGATTATAACATTTCTGAAATTGAGGACACACACACACAGACACACACTGTAAGAAACACAAATACACACATACACATTTACATAAAAACTTACATGTACAATACCCAAACCCCTCACGGAAACACCCCCCAGACTCACGCCTGTCTGTCTGTCTCACTGTGGTGTGGCCTGATTCTTAGTTGTGTATGTTTTAATTGAGGCCAAATGGACATGAATCATTCAGATTTGCATAAAAGCACCAATATTGGTACATGTACAGGACATTTTCAGAATTGGAGACAAAAGTGATGCTGATCATCTGTGGCAGCTATTTTTCTTTCTACCATTACCAGCAAAATGGTTTCCCTCTAAATCTGCTCAATTTACTATGATCAGATTGACAATGTGTCTACATCTATGTTTGATGGCCAAGGAATACAATCTAAAGAAAACATCAAACTGTTCATATAATCATCAAATGGTGAATTCAATGATATTGTGTAAACACATTTTTTGAGAATTGAGAACATCACCATGTTACTATTTATGACTTTAATGCAAATGGTAAAATATCTGAAATACTCTGTGTTTGTACAAATTAATACTGTGTGTGCGTGTGTGTGAATGTGTATGAGTGTGAGTAACGCTGACGTGGCCTCGCTGTTGTCATGACAACACTACAGGCAAAGTGGGTCAGCGGGCTCCTGGCACACCCCTGTTGGCATGGTAACAAGGCTGGTCAATTAAACCTGAGCAGATGAGTCACACACACACACACACACACACACACACACAGAAAAACCCTTTTCTATGCAGCAGGGAGGAGAAGTATAGATGGAGTGTGTATGCTACTCTTTCTCTGTCTCTGTTTCTTTGACTGATATAGGTTTTTGATGGCTGATAGAGTCATCAAGCTGTTGATAGTGGATATTCAAAATCAAATACAATTTTTTTATAAATGTAATCATTTCTGCAAATAAATGAGGAGTGTTCAGTGTTTTAGCATTTAGACATCTCCACTGAAACCCCGGAGAATAATAACAATAATAATAATAATAATAATCAACATCATTATGCATACTTATATTGAATCTTGTCAAAATGTCTCATTGGAATCAGTTCAGACCAGTGTAGTGGTTGTCACCTTAATCTGAATTGATTCCAATGGGACATTTTGACATTCTGATCAATTCCACAATAAATACAGTGCCTTGCAAAAATATTCAACCACCTTGACTTTTTGCACATTTTGTTGTGCTATTGAGTTATTTCAAAACACATTTACTTGGGCTTTTTCATCTGAGTTCTATGCAAAGCACTCTATTTTTTCAAAGTGGAAGCAAAATGTGAAAGGATACCATTTAAATAACAGAGAAAGCAAGTTTGCATGTATTCAACCCCTTTGCTTGGTTCAGGTTAAGTTGCCACAGTGTATTTAGCAATTTTGAACATTGGTTTCCTTTCAAACATTTTTAAACTTTCTTCTTTCGTCTTTCTTGCTAACAAAGCTGAGAGCAAGTCCCTTCACTAGGAATACAAAAAATATTTTTATAAAAATTATAGTATTCCCTAGAAATAATAGGCTGCCACATGAGAGACTTTGTATTATCTGTGCTTTCACTGTGGATGGTAGGTGTGATGCTCCGTCACTCCTCTTCATCTCTCTGACCACTTCTTCATGTCCTACACCCTCTCTCTCTCCTCCTTTTATGAAAGCTTATGAAGTTAGCCTGGATGAAACAGTTTATTCTGAACACATGGAGTAGAGCAGAGGAGATTTTCATTCCCAAAGAGAAATACCTATAAGAAATAAGTTTAGACCTATTAGCTGACTTAATGCTGAAGGAAAGATTTTCTTTAGCGTTGTTGCAGGGAAGCTGTCTGGTGATTAAGAAAAGAACAGGCTAATTGTCACCTTGGTGCAAAACGTTGGAATTCCACACTATTTTCTAGGTAGGTACAAGTGTGATTTGTCAGCTCGGCTAGAAAAGAGATCTTCATGTAGTGTTTTTGGATCTGGCAAATGCTTTTGGCTCAGTACCACACTATGGAAGCCCAGAACCGCCAAAATAAAAAATAAATAATTGAATAAATAAATGACTCAATAAATTAATTAATACTTAAATAAATAAATATAAATTCAATAAAAATGCAAAAATAAATATATGTACACATAAATAAATAAATGTGTAAATGAAATTAATGAATAAATGGGTATTTATGCATTTATTTATTTCACTATTTATTTATTTCCTTAATCATTCATTTTTGCACTCATTTATTCCCCTATTTATTTATTTCCTTTAGCATTCATTTCTGTATTTATTCATGACCATATTTATTTATTTCTGTATATATTTATTTCCGGATTTATTCATTTCTTTATTTCTTTGTCCATATGATAATGAGGGGGCTGTCAATCACACTATGTCATGGTGTCACCTTATTTCCATTGGTTGATCGATACCAGAGTGCTTAGATCGACTGCACAGGCCTTGCTCCTAGACCTTCACCTGTTGTTTAACTACGTTGGTATAGTAAATTTGGAAATGGCTGCGTACAGCCAAGATTTAGCCAGAGATTTAAGACTCTTGGCTGACATAGATGAAGATGAAAATGCCAGTTCCGATTACCTGCTGTTTCGTGTGGATGCTTTGACAAACAATTTGTTCCACTTATTTGCATCAACAAACACAGAGGTTGACCCTGAAGTGTTGAACAATTTGGAAGAAGTGGCTCATCGGCTGAATCTTTCGCTCCAAAATGTCGATAACGCCATGTTAGTTGGACGCCCCTGTGTCGTACTCCCCGTGGAAGCTGTGAAAAGTTATTTATTAGCAGGTTTGCATGTCCGCGACATTGCTGCTCTTTTTGGGGTTGGTGAGAGAACTGTCCACCATCGAATACTGTCCACCATCGAATGGCAGAGCATGGCATACGGTGAGTCTGAGATCTTTTGGCAACTCGCCACCTATTGAGTAAATTAGTTTACTCGGAGTAAGTTAGCTACGTCCCAAAACCTTTCACCTCTGTTCCTTTCCTAAAACAAAAGCTGTCATGGTAAATCAAAATAGCCGACACAATATGTAATAATAAACACATAAGGAAAAGTTCAGCCTGTGACACACAACTCAAGTCTGGGCCAATAAATTCCATTCCTTGGTTAATGAAGTGCTCACAAAGTTTGTTTACAACTGACCACATTGCTGTAATCTTTTTCAAAAGGGTGTCTGACTTAAACAGCATAGGGGATGGAGAGTTGGATGCAATGGTGCGCGAGATCCTCAGCCATTATCCTAATACAGGATACCGAATGATGCTGGGCCATCTCAATGCTCGAGGTGTACGGATTCAAAGTAAGTGAATTACTTGTGTGTAATCTATGTGGTTTAAGTAATGAGTTGACAATGGCTCTGCTGTAAGCATTACTTAGTAGATTTTGTTTTAGTATGTGCAATGGGGAAGAGCAGTGCCCTTTTATATAAGTTATATAATGTAGGCTTGTCCATCAAAATGCATTCTTTCTGAAACAACTTTTTAGTAACCACAATAAATGTAGCTTACTCTGCTTTTATAAAGGACGTTGAATGCAAGAATCTATGCATCGCATAGACCCAGAAGGAGTAAGGGTGCGTACTCTCCAGCTGCAGACATTGAGACGCAGATATTCTGTGCCAGCTCCCAACAGTTTGTGGCATATAGATGGCAACCATAAACTTATACAGTAAGGCTGTGCATTTGTGAAGGATATAGTTCAATGCAATCAAAAACCTTACAATACCTTTTGTTTGTATGCAGGCCCATGATGTCAAAGGCCTAGGAGCTTCATTAGTTTCAGCTCTTTACCTGACCTAAAGCCACTTCAGGATCCAAAAAATAATCACATGGAAAATAACATATAGCCTACATTTCCTGAAAGTTATGCTACACCACTTCAGACTTTTATTTTGATAGATCAATCCTCATCATTAGTTGCTCACACACTTTGTGGTTAATCCATCTAAGAACCAAACATAACCTACACTTGAGCACATGCAATTACACAATGGTCACCAACCTTTTCAAGCTAAAGATCACTTTTTAATTCCAATCTAAAACAATCAAGATTTTCATCGCTTAGAGTGCAGCTTCTTTTTCTTTTATATTCGAGAGACAAGGGAGATGGCATGCATATTGCATTAACATTTCACAATTTCTTAAATTACAGGTGGCGATTTGTTGTTCATGGAGGCATTGACAGCTTTAGCCGTCTAATTATGTTCCTTAATGCCGCTGCCAATAACCGGGCCTCAACTGTGATGAGCAGCTTCCTTGAAGCCGTCAACAACTATGGAGTGCCATCACGTGTAAGGTCTGACAAAGGGGGAGAAAATGTTCAAGTGGCACACTTCATGGTGTCCACAGAGGCCCAGACAGGAACTCTCATCTCACTGGAAGAAGTACTCACAACCAGAGGTATTATAACTTTGTATTAATTTTGTATGTTCTCAAGCAATTGATCTTGGCAGCATCCAACTAAAAAGTTACGTTTCCAGGGGTAGGCAGCTTAAATAGAAGATTGACTAAACATGCTTCATGACCAAAATAAGTGAGTTGTTAAAGAGTTGTTAGCACTCTACCTCCTGCTTACATACTCATTGTCTCTCTATCCAGGATAGAAAGATTGTGGAGGGATGTATTTGGGGGAGTGTTGGACCTCTTCTATACGTCTTTCTGCAACCTGGAGAGGGAGGGTCTTCTCAACCCAGATGAAGAGATCCACATGTATGCACTGCACTGGAGCGCTCTTCCCCAACTTCAGAGGCACTTGCAGTTTTTCAAAGATGGCTGGAACCACCATCGGTTACGCACTGAGGGGAATCAGTCACCGCTTCAGCTGTGGACTCAGAACCAGTGTGAGGGTTCTCAAGACCCCCTCCAGGTTTGTAATTGAAACAATGTATAAATAGTATAAATATAGCTGGACGCACTAATCAAGAGTGCCAAGCATTGTCTTCATGTATCAACTAATCATTATATGAGATCTCCTTATAACATTGTTACATCAGAGTGTATTTAAAATGACCTGTTGTAGTTTATTGATTTTCATGCATATCCTTTCACTGGCCATAATGTAGGAGCACACTATTACCAAAATACTTCAAAGATGTTCTATTGTACTGGTTAGTATATGCTTTTAAAATGATATGCTCACCATATTTGAATGTTAAATCTCATTAGGTTGACATGGAGTATGGCATTGACTGGGACAGTCCAAATGGTCACCATCAAGAAGGAGTGACAGTCCCTGAGGTTCAGCTTCCACGGCCACTGACTGAAGTGGAAGTGCAGAGATTGCCAGATCCACTGGGTTCTTTTTCAAATTTGTTACATGTGTACAGTGAGACAGTTACCATATTAACTGATTTAATAGGAAAGCTTTAAAAGTCAGAGACCTGGAAATGTGATTTCATTTTTGTGGTCACTCACTATACATCACAGTGAATGTAAAACAGGCAATATTCCAATGTGATTTTCTTTTTTTTTTATTTACCAAAATTGTTTCTGTAACATTATGTTACCTCAAAAGCAAATAAAACAAAATCACAAAAAACATACTTTGTCTGGCTCACAACTGCCCAAACCCAGAGTAGGAGGAGGAGATGCTTGCCATGATACCTTGTTTAAACTCCTCATCATTTTCTGGACTTTTGGAGAGTCTCAAGGTAAAAAAGTATGTAGAGGATTGTGGTAGGGTACAGTCCACAACCTCCACCTCCAGGTGTGGGGGATGGACATCCCAGCCAGTCCAGAATGTCACCAGATTTTTCAGGACCCCTGTAGAACCTAAAGAAGACCAACCAAAAACAGGTTTAGCCACCCTTGTTTCTCCAGAGCCCATCAACATGGAACACTGTGCATAGAAACACCCCTATTGAGTAATGAAACATGAAGTTGGAAATAATTTGTTGCGAAAAATGTTATATTTATATTATATATATATTATGTTATATTATATATGTTGTAAAGACTCATATCAAGGTAAGGTTATTAGTCCATAAAACACAGGAAAAATATTCATACCAGTTTCTATACATTTCCAGAGGAAACTTAGGGCTCTGCATAGGTCCACCAGGGTAAGGACTTCCTCATCAATGTCCTCTTCTCTTGGCCAGATAATCTTGTCCAGAATCATATGGAAAATAAATGGATTCACTAATTAAGTTGCCTGCATTCACATTAACAGCTAAGCTTCTTACTAAATATGTGTTATCAATATATCAATATAAAAGTACAGCAAGCTGTGTTTAAATGATGATCTTACAGTTATAAATGGGGCCAAACATTGCAATTGTAATAGGGCAGGCTGTCGGTCACCAAAATCAACATTGGAACTAGAAATATGGCCAAGTTTATATACTAAGCTATATTATAAAACAGAAAAATAATCCTCTGTAATGCTGTGTCAAGTTACTTGTGGTGTTATCTCTGTGTCACAGGCCCTTGGAAATAACGCTGGCACAGTGTCAGGCCTGGAGCTGAAAAGCTCCAAGATACCGGTGTCTTTCAGGCCTCTCCTGATTTGTTTTCACCTGCACCTTCGTCCTTCTGAGCACGTGTGAAATATTACAAAAGAAAAGCACCTACTTTGATGGGCTATCGAAAGTAACGTAATGATTTCAAACAGATTGTAACTTTTCAGATTACTTGTTTCGATAGGCAACAAAAGCTATGCATTAAAAAGCCAGGTGAATCAGTGGTAATCACTATAACCATGTAAACACTATGTACCAATTATTTAATCACAAAGCAGATGGAAGCAAATGGGAACATCCCATTTCCCTTTTTTCATGGCCTAATATTCTTGCAAACTCAAAAATCAATCTAGGGAAGGTAGTTTCTGTCAGAGGCAGATTCTGACTTCCCTGAGAGGATGAGTCTGAAAATATTGTTGATTTCCAGAACAAACCCTCCCTTACATGTTCTATACTAATTGAATCTTCAGTTAAACATTTTTATTCAACAGAGTCAAGTCAAGTCTATATTTAATTTAAAAAAAGCTGATCTCAGGAGAGAGATACACACAGAAGGTAGGGTCTGCAGATCTCTGCGAGAGAAATATTTGAACAGAGATTATAAAACAAAGGGAGGACAAGGGGGCTAGTTTCTAAACATCTACAATGTCATGCTAACCGCTAGTCTGAACAATCTGTTCTGTGTGAGAGGCTTCTGATCAGGAACATGGGTGAAGGACTTTCCTCTGTCTCTTCACAAGGCAGGCCTTCCATTAACACAATCCATACAGTAAAGATAATGAAGCGTGCATCCAGGGTATATGGAAATACAATATACAATACAATAAATTATTCCACACTAATACAGGAAAAAAGAAAAACTTACAGCATAGAGCAGGATTTTCTCCTTCAGCCGCCACCTGTTATCCAATGTGACACCAGGCAGGTCCCAGGGCAGGCTGACAGAGAGGACCTGGGATTACTGGTCCTCAGAAAGGTCCTGGGTTCCTTCCAACTGATCAATGACATCAACAGAGACAACAATGTAAATTTACCTTTAATTATTTAGAATGTAGTACAGCAAGTAAGATCAAATGCAAACACAATTATTTCATAAGGTGAAGACAAACAAGACTACGTAAATTTCGCATGTGTCTGGACCATCTCTGTTTGATGCAGTAAATTATTGTCCAATTGTTCCAGGGATTGTCATGCATGTATTTATTATTGTACTATTATATTGTGTTGTTAATAATAGCTTGATGCTTAGATCCCATTTCATCTAAGTGACCTATGTCCTACTATCCTCTTTATAATTCGTTCTTTGCATATTAGCTTACCATCAACTGTGCATTCCTCTACAGGACCCACCTTGTCAGATGTACTTGCTGTTGAAAGAGAATACAAAATCATCAGCATGCAACATTACATGTCCACAGCTTTATGTCACCAAATGAGTTAGTGCATTCACCGTTAAGACATTTGTCATGAAAGGTAACTATTAAATATTTGATTATGTAAAAACACTACTGAATTCGAAACTGGAAGAAATACTAATAAAAGTTGTGCAAACTGACTCATCCCTTAAAACTAATGTTTTAGTGTTCAGTACAAACCCTCTTCTGAACATGTCTTCAGACTCTCCTCCACCAAATCTACAACAGGATGCTGAGAAGTGGAGGCACTTGGGACACTGTTTATAGGGACAGCTGCACCCTGACTCTCCCTTTCACCCTATGATTGACTTGAGAAGAGTTGTTATAACTTATAGTTATATCTAAACAGAGAAATATCATAGTCATACCAGTGTCTTATTTTGTGAGGATCGACAATTAAAAACCCTGAAATGCTATGATCAAAAAGACATTACCAACATTGTCGGACAATACTAATCCCATCCGGACAGGGCTTTTGATAATGGGAAATAATTTCAGGGCTCTCCACACCCAGCAACCAGGCTTCTTTTTAAATGGATTGTTGTACTTATATAGTCTGTTAGATTTTCTATATAAAACAACAAAAGGGATACAGCAACATTTAACCACGACAGAACAGCTGTTTGGCGTCTCTAAAAGAAACGCTCTGGCTTCCACATCTAAAAATAATATAAATTATGAATTTACTGCAGACCTCTGTTGATTTGCAAGATAGGAATTATATGAGTGGATCCTCACTGAAGAAATTATTGTCTCTCAATTAATAAAATAAATAAAACCAGCATGCTGTGAAACAACTTCCCAAACAGTTGTTTTTACATTAAAAGCAGTACCTTGGACATGCCTCATTGTGTGATGCCTCACTGATTTGTGAAAAAGGAAATTCCAGACATGGCACCTGGGGTCCAGTATGACCACTTGGCCCAACATCCAGTACCTATCCGTAAAGACAACATAAAAATTAAACAACTGGGAGGTGGGTGGATGACACTTAAAGTGGAATCTTTACATTAGGATAATAGTGGATTTAACATTTATAACAAATCAGTTAACCTTTACAGGAATTATTGTGGATATAATGCAACACTCTCTATATTTACATGATGGATTAGTAAATGTTATCACATGATCCCAAAAATATTAATTAACATGCATAAAATGAGAAATCAAGTCTTACATGGTCGAAACTCAAGTTTCTTTGGAGGGGGCGGATGTAAAGCGTTGCATGATTAATCATGGTTGCAGGCTCCTTCAAATAGCCTATGTGTAACCATGATTGGGGCAGGGAATGAGCATGAGGTTACGGTTCCTTGTGGATGAATTCCACAAACTCTGTGGTTACCTGTGCAAAATAAAACAATACATTAATCAGAGCCTGAACTATGAAGTAACCTCAAGAGACTGTGCTTGTGAGGGCAGGAGGACTGAGCATTTTAGTGTCGGGTTTTACAGTCCCTCCAGGATGTTGCGATCGCAAGAATTAACGCAAGTTCAACTAATTGCCAATATGTTTGCCAAAACCCTGCAATATTCCGCATAAAACGGTCACATTGACACAATGCTTCCACAATAACACTCCTACATGTTCGGGAGGTTGTTTTTTTTATTTAAATATGCAATTTGCACCATTTATTTTCTTGTTATCCTGAGCCTTTGATATGGTTACACACAGAAGGACAATGCCGGAGTGGCCAATCAGGACAACCGGGACGAATCCCGGTGGGTCCGTTGGACGGGCTGCGCCGCGGTGTAGCCTAATCGTTTTATGAACTGTTCAAGTTGATTTGCTGCTAACAGGCCGGTGGCTAGTTAGATGTGCGTTCTCTGCTCCGGACCCTCTCTCTCCTTGTCTCTGTGTCAAACTGGCAGCACTGACAGACCTGACAGGGGGAGCCGAAATTTTCATCAATTCCTGTTGTTTTACCACAAGATAACACGAAAAATATCGCAAATTGCATCACAACTTTTGATAAAAGGCGCTGCAAATTCAATAATTTTGGGACGCAATAATCAGAAAAAAACTCTAAGAAATCCTGGTGACACTGGTTTTAGAATCAGCCAGTGTAGCAGACTTTCTTAGCTGCTGCCCTCTACCTGTGCATGCTTGTCTGTAGGCGTCCGCCTGCTTGACTTGCCTCGTCGACCTCTTGGGCATCCTGTGTGCCGCTAACAACCTATTTATTCGTTCATGCTGAATTTCTGTGATCTTCATCATCGATATGTCCTATATGTTCCACTTAGGTTAAACTACACTTTGTGTATGATGTGCGCTGTGAATGACATACCTCGAAAGGTCAGGCGCCTGTCACCCAACCCCACCCTCTGTAGCTCTTGTTTGCCGACCCTACTTGGCACAGCAGTCCGGTCTTTCTGCCCGAGGCAGCAAAATGCGTGCATATATGTGGACACGTTTGTGTTTGTGTGATTTCTGGGTTGTGGTGGGTGTCGCCTCGATCATGGCTGATAAGCAGCAAATAGCCTAGAAACTTCAGCTAGAAAGAGGAAAATACAGCCACTTTCATTCAAACTGCAGAGAGGCACACAATCATTTTTGCACCCTTTTTCATTTTAGTAATCGCAATGGCCACTAGGTAACGTTAGCAATATGCAGATTATTCAGGCCACGCTTTTGTGAATAGAAGAATCTCCCAAGTATCTGGTGGTCGTAAAAGATAAAGTAGCGTTGTAAATAGAACATAAATAAAAACGAATTGAAACAAATAAAACTACAATCACCCTGCATTAGCTTACCATCAACTGGGTGTGCGCCCCGTGAAGCTGAACTGCCACTGCTACTACTACTGCTAGCTGTTGAACTTGATGCTGTGTGCACCACAAATACAAAAGGAATCAAATCATCTTCAACCAACAAGCAATAATCTTTCGGATATATATTTCCAGACAAAGATACTTCCTCAATGGCTCCATGTTTTTGAGACAAGTAGCCGCCTCTCTCAATAACTGAGAAACAGAACAACATTCCAAGTCCGACATTTTCTCTTACCGTGTTCTCAGCACGCGCCTAGCTACTAGCTAGCTGTCCTGGCTGCGCTTCAGCCTATTCACCCACTCTGGGCTTGATTGCTGTGGCTGAATGTGAAAGCCACACCCCCTCATTATCATATGGACGAAGAAATCAATAAATCAATAAATCAATAAATCTGGAAATAAATATATACAGAAATAAAAGAAATCAAGAAATAAATAAATATGGTCATGAATAAATACAAAAATGAATGCTAAAGCAAATGAATAAATAGGGGAATAAATGAGTACAAAAATGAATGATTAAGGAAATGAATAAATAGGGGAATAAATGAGTACAAAAATTAATGATTAAGGAAATAAATAAATAGTGAAATAAATAAATGCATAAATACCCATTTATTCATTAATTTCATTTATACATTTATTTATTTATGTGTACATATATTTATTTTTGCATTTTCATTGAATTTATATTTATTTAAGTATTAATTTATTTATTGAGTCATTTATTTATTTTTATTTTGGCGGTTCTGGGCTTCCATATTGGCTCAGTACCACGCAGCCTGTTGTGGGAGGCTTTTGATTTCTTTAGAGTGTCAGATGTTATAGAGAAGTTAGTTAAAGATTACTTTCTAGACATTCAACGCTGTTTTACAACAGTGAAGCCCAACACCACCCCTTTCCTAAACAGAGTTTGTATCCCTCCTCCCCTGCCACCACGCACAAGCTCGCACAAATGCACTCTCACACACACACACACACACACACACACACACTTTCTTTCCCTATTGTGTTATATATTTCATATACAGTATAATCTATTGTTTTTGATGGCTGATTCATGGAGAGCTGTAGTAAGCTATGGTTTAGAATAACCATTGACCGTTGACCGTGTGCATATTTACAAGGGGCAAGACATACATTTTCATTGTGACAATACACATTTTCCCACTAGA
Source organism: Hoplostethus mediterraneus (assembly GCA_034670385.1). Taxonomy (NCBI): domain Eukaryota; kingdom Metazoa; phylum Chordata; class Actinopteri; order Trachichthyiformes; family Trachichthyidae; genus Hoplostethus; species Hoplostethus mediterraneus. The sequence goes on from JAXDDW010000083.1 coordinate 989,058, forward strand.
CATCAACAATCGGCATCTAAAATGATTAATATTCATGTTGTTGAACACTGCACGCTATTACCTGCTGTTTGACTCTGGTGTTTTAAGTAAGTTAAGATTTGAAAAATGGCCAAAGATATCAGAGTAAATGATAAATGTCCTTAATACATCACAATTGGTGAAAATGTTATCAATAAGGGTTGCAGATGAAGAAGTTGCTCTGGTAGGTATAGAAATTAGAGGGTATAAGCATTTTGAGTGTATAGTGTACTCAAAAAATCTGTGGTGAGTGAATGAGTCTCACTTTTAAACATATTAATGTTAAAATCACCTAGAAGCAAACATACTTTACCTCTGATAATTTCCAACAGGATAGGCTGCAGTTAAAATGTCAATGTCAAAGACAGCACAGTAGGAAATTTCAAGGAAAAGTGTCTCACTGCCATCGGTGAATGGGTGAAGCGCTTTGGATAAAAGCGCTATATAAATGCAGTTAATTAGACCAGTTTGCTTTCCAAAAAAAAAGAACAGCATGATAATTTCTAATTTCTTTTTGTCTTCAGTATGATGTTTTATTTTATTTATTTTATTATTTTTTATTGAGAGATTTTGATTTGATTTTCTTTTCTTATCACTGTGAAGCTGCTCCAAGCCCAAAAATAAATAAATAAATAAAACATCCCACATCCAAGAACCAGGTTACATAAACATTAGATGCATAGGTTGAGCAAGGTGACCACCCGGCCACCCCCATGATTAAGTTAAAGGTTGAGAAAAGCTTTTCTTGGGGCTCTGGGATATTGAGGAATAGATTATTGAATTGATTCAAGTAGTCACAAGGTACTGACTCTGAATTCAAAGAACAGAAGTTAGAATCAGAATCAAAAGGATCTATGGTGTGTACATTTCCTAACTCTTGTAAATGTGCACATTTAAGTGTACACATTTACAAGAGTTACCTTGGGAGATATCATAATATCCCGCTTGCCATTTCTCACATTTACGGTAACAAATACATTTAGTGTCATTGTGCTGGTTCAAATCAAAGGGATTAAAGACCAGTTGGTCTGAAATATTTGTTTTCTTATAATCACAGATTGCACAGATACTGCAATAAGGAAACAGGGAAAAACAGTTAGAGCAAGTCCAAAATATATAAATATATTTTGCATAGGCATAGACCCGGTGGCTGATCAGTCCTATGTGCCCTCTCCAACTTGATATACACCATCAAACTACATCAGTGTTCTATAGCTGTACACTATCAAACTGCATCACTCCTCTGTACCTGTGCACTATCAAACTACATCACAAGTGTATACCTGTACCCTAGCAAATTACATCACTATAGCTGTACACTATTAAACTGCAACACTCCTGTATATTTTTCCCCTATCAAACGACATCACTCCTCTATATCTGTACACTATCAAAGTTCATCACAGTATGGTACAAATCACTTTCTATGAATCATGTCTGTTCTTTACTGAGCAGTGAGCCAGAGAGCTGAGATCACATTAAAATAAACTGATAATTGATTAATAAAGTGATCATTAATTAATAAGATGATTGTTAATTAGGTTAAATAGTTATGGTTAGCATTGGCATACAGGACGGTGTGGATTTTTATAAAACGGTTTTGTTTTAACAATGTGCAAATATAATATATTTATGTGTATAATGTATGGAAAGTCTTAAGGCTTAAAACCCTGATTTGAAACATAAAACAAACAAATAAACATAACTTTCATTGTTTGTCTGACTCTCTAAGCTCTCTAAGCTCTACTCTCTCTCGTAAAGGAACAGTTTTCAAAAATGAAAATATAGTCTACTCACCCACATGTCAGTGGAAACTCCATCGAAGTTTGTAAGATTACAAAACACACAGCGAGTTAGCCCCCATTGTTCCATCCAAGTCTTCTAACTATCTTTTTACAGCTCGAATTTACCTCATTATCTCCTATATTTTCCTTACTGGGAGTGATGAATGAATGAATTTTCATTTTGGGGTGAACTATTCTCACTATTGTGAAGTCTATGTTAATTTGATATATGTGTTTTATCTGTAACCCATGCCATTTATCACTCATCATTATTAACATGTGTACACTTGTTAGAAAAATATTTTAACCATCAGATTTCAGAATTGCCCCTAGCAATGCATTAACAACCTGCTGTCAACATATCTCATCGCTATCACCCTGATGTATATATGTGTATGATACTATTAGCATTAAAATGATGTCTGTTTGTGTGTATTGTTTAGGGTGTAAAGAGTGTTGTGAGCGATGTGTGGGCAGTCTGCCCTGGGCTTCTCTCATCGCCACTATTCTTCTCTATATGGGCGTGGCCTTGTTCTGTGGGTGTGGACATGAGGCTTTGACCGGCACTGTCACCATCCTCCAGAACTACTTTGAAGTCATCAGAGGCCCTGAAGAAGTACTGGACATTTTCACTGTGTAAGTCACTTGTGTTTACCTTTATTTTCCCAGGAGGGCTAAATGAGTGGACTTTCTCTATTTCATAATTCTCTTATTCACAAGGTGATAGCTCACATTTTCCCACTGTTTTCTATGATGTCTGTGGCGTAAACGCTGTGTCTCACAATAAGGTGGGAACCTGGTATTAGTTTGCCAATATTAGATATCGGTCATTTTGTCCACTTCCGATATTATGGAGGTTCTTCTCTGACCACTCTGACCATAAAAACAGTCTGGAAAATGATGATTGATTTCCTTTGCACATTTTATTCATGCATTTAATTGTTCAATAATGTTTTTACAAATTCATTTTGTAAATGAATGGTTGTCTAAATGTTGTTTCAGAGGCTTTACCACTGCTCTCCACTGCAATTCAGTGACACAAATTATAACATACTGAATACTGAAAATATTGAATATTGGCACAAAATATCAGTTATCAACATTACTTTCTCCCTGAGTTTCTTAAACTTCTTTCAAGTATTGAAGTTCAAAATGGGCAGCAGACTTGTTCCCAGCAGGCCTCCACATGACAAAAGAACCACCAGAACAGAATGATAGACTACCTTTCTAATTTGAGGATAAAAAATGTTTTTAATCTTAAAAAGTAATTTACTTTTTTACTGTGGTTTATGAAGTAAATGGGTAAAAATACACAATAATATTACAATCTCATCATCACTTTATTTAATAAAACACCTTTTGGAGCAAAACTCATGCAATACAGCCTGTTTCCGTTGCCTCAAAAAAGTTGTATTTCATGGACTTCACTCTCTAATAGAAATGCATGTAAATGTCTACAATCAAAGTCCAAGACAAATTTCCCTGCAGGGACGATACAGTTTATTTTATCTTATTGGCTATAAACAATCCCAGTAGAATAAAAAAACATTTTTAATCTAGGCTTGACCCCGGAGTAATATGATTAGATCTGAAACATCTCAGAAAGCTTTCATTGGCCAATCAGAATTGTGTTTTTAACACAGCCATGTAATAACATTTGTCTTTTGTTCTCAGTTGTTCACAGGCTGTTCGCCAGCTGTGGCTACTGCCACCTGCTGGCCCAGTCATTAATAAAAGTGGCAGGTTGGCCTAGCAGTTAGAGAGAACATCTTTCAACTTGAATTCAAGCCTCAATGTCAGCCAACATCCACAGTAACTGGTCCTGTGTAGGTTCTTTCCCTAGAATTTCCCTAGGGAAAGATAATCCTACTTACGACCCCTAAAATCAAAGCAATACCTACTTACAACTATCAACCACTGTGCGTGCGTGTGTGTGTGTGTGTGTGTGTGTGTGTGTGTGTGCCTTCTCCACAGTATTGACATCCTGAAGTACATCATCTATGGGTTGGCAGCTGGATTCTTTGTGTTTGGTGTGCTGTTGTTGGTGGAGGGTTTCTTCACCACTGGAGCTATAAGGGACCTCTATGGAGACTTCATGATCACCGCCTGTGGACGCTGTCTTACTGCATTTGTAAGAATACTTCATTGTCAGAAAAAATAGATTTGACCTGATACCTTGACATTTTGAATGTTGGCATTCCTCATTCAAATAAATAGGGTACTGTTAGCAAAGTGTTTTAGAGTGGCCTGTAGCAACTGGTAATGTACAAACCTATGAAAATGTAATAAATTGTCCCTTTAAATGTTTCAAAACTATAATAAAACCTGTTGATATAATAAATTTCCAGATAAAAATAATAACATCTGTAATAACATTGTCAGAAAGCCGCACCCCTGATTAGTTACGTTTTACGATTGCGTAACAATTATTACATTATCTGGATCATCTTTGTATCACTGCAAAATGTTTCACTATGTCAACACTATCTCTGTCTCTAGTTGATGTTCCTGGCCTATCTGTTTTTCCTGGTGTGGCTTGGAGTGGTAGCATTCACCAGCCTGCCAGTCTTCATGTACTTCAATGTCTGGTCCCTGTGCCAGAACACTAGCCTGGTGGAGGGAGCTAACCTCTGTCTGGATCTACGCCAGTTTGGTAAGTGACATGAAAGACAAATAGACCCATTGTTGGTGGGTGGATGGTAGGAAGAACTGGTATATGCAAGAGAGGAATGTCGGAGTAGATTTTTGTCATAGTATATGTGAGTTGACCAAGTGTTGCTTCTGGGGTGGGGGCGGGAGTGTTGGTCAGGAGGCGGAGACAGAATCATCCAGCCAACAAGGCGACATGGAATAAATAACTTGGACTAATTGCCCTCTGCCTATATATCTGTGTGTTTTAGTAGATGCTGGAAGAGTTTCTGGTTTGCAGTCTGGTTCTCACCCATGTGTAAATTCATTCAGGACCACATAAACCTTGGTGGTGGTAATCCAAGAATTCGCAAACACCCTGTGCAAAGCAATGCTACTTCTCCTGGGTGCCAGCCAGAGCAGGAAACAATATACTTTAGTTCAAAATATGAATAATCCGGCACATACCAGAAGTCTGTAGCTAGACTTTATTATATCATACAAGTTTTGCCTACTTGGTGAACTACAAGTTTCACATTAAAGCTTCATCAGGTCCACTCTGAATGGTTGGCAACAGGGCCACTTCATGTTTAACGATGTGAACTCTACCTATCAAAAGAATGCAATCCAGTCCCAATCATGTGGCTACAAATCAATAAATCTGTACGCATTTACAAGATGTTCAATACAAGCGAATAGTGCAAAAAGAAAGATTATCTGTAAACCTACAATAATGATCAACAAATATATGTTGTTTTTTCTTTTGACTACAAAGAATAATATTGTAAAAAGTAGACAAATTGGAGTCTCGACCAAAGTGTTTTAGAAAATAACTAAGATTTTCTAGAACTAAGAACTAAGATTTAAAGGTTAAAAAAAGGTTTTCTGAAATACACCCAAAACAAGTAGTTTTTATTTAGAACTTTAAATTTGAAATTTAGGGTTTTCAAGATGGCGGCGTAAGAGAGGGTCACGTTCGGGAGAGCTGGTGCGCTAATTCGCTAATTTTCTCATTTAACCCTGCAAAACAGCACTTTAACCTCTTAATGTTTCATTAGCCTAACATGAACATTGACAGCTATTTTTTGAGACAGTCCGACGCCATGCCACGTAAGAAAAACAAAGCTGTTGACGATGCTGACTCTGAGCATAGCCAACAGACGTACGATGCCCACTCTGGAGCTAGCACCGTAGCCGACACCAGTGCAGATGCTAGCTTACTGGCACTTCGTGAAGCCGTGAGTGAAATTACAGCCAACATCTCCAGAGTTATCGACGAAAAGCTAAGCCCACTTTCAGAGCTCTTAAAAATACATCGGGAGGAGCTCGACAGTCACGATAAGCGCATAACCAAAGCCGAACAGAGGATTTCAGCACTGGAGGACACAACAGACCCGGTCGACGGAAAAATTAAAGCGCTGGAAAAGTTGGTGTGTGAATTAAGTGAGCGGGCTGACGACCTGGAGAACAGGGGGCGAAGTAAAAATATCTGTATCGTCGGACTTCCAGAAGAGGCTGAGGGAGATGACCCGACTCAGTTCTTCGAAACCTGGCTCCCTGAAATCCTTCACATTGAAACGAAGTCGGGCCGAGTGAAGTTGGAGAGAGCACACCGCTCACTGGCCCCAAAGCCCCCCTCCACCCAGAGATCACGACCGGTGCTGGTTAGGTTCCATAACTATCAAGATAAACAGCGAGTAATGAATGCGGCGTGGGAGATGGGACGGAAAAATCAAACTCTGAAATATGAAGACGCGACGGTGATGATATTTCAGGACTTTTCCGCATCCGTTCTCCGGAGGAGAAAGGGATACGTTGCGGTGAAGAAGCAGCTGAGAGCACTCGGCGCTGACTACAGGCAAATCTACCCTGCGAGCAAATCGAGCTCCTGTTAGTGTAGGAGTAGGACAGTGTCTACGTTTTATGCCAATGTTAGGCAAAGTGTGCTTTAGTTGTACTGTTTTTTGTTATAATTGTTATTGTGTTATGTTCTGGTTCCATTTGGCTCACTCTGTTACAGATTACTTTACGGGCGATATGTGTTCAGGCATTATTTTATTTCATAGTCAGTAACTATGTCAGTTTTGAAGCTATGCACCTGGAATGTGAATGGTGTTCACACACCTGTCAAACGGAAAAAGATCCTAACTTATCTTAAAAGGGAATGTGTTGACATAGCGCTGCTGCAAGAAACACACTTAAGTGACGGTGAACATTTGAAATTACAACAGGGAGGTTTTGGACAGGTTTATTTTTCATCCTTCACTTCAAGGAGTAGAGGTGTGGCCATCTTAATCCAGAGAAATTTACCATTCAAACTTCTAGACTGTACAAAGGACACAGCAGGTTGCTATGTGATAGTGAGAGGCATACTTTACGGGGAAGAAATTGCTATAATGAATATTTATAACCAGTGGCGGTTTTGGGCACGGGCGAACCGGGCACCCGCCCGGGGCGGCATTTTTTCATGACACATGGAGGGCGGCACAAGCACTTAAAAAAAAAAAAATCATCTTGGCCGCGAAGCGGTTTTCTATTATCTATCATAACACTGTGTGGGGAATTGGCAAATTGGCGCCCCCTGCAGCTGCAGGCGCCCCTGCTTGCTGAGAAGGTGCCGTGCACAGAAGCTCACGCCGGGAACACACTGGACGCGGAAAGAAAAGGCAGCGCCGATCGAGCAAGAAATAGTTTTGTTGAACACACCGGCGCCGAACGGCGCCGATTTCCGCTGGTTTTCTCAATGTAGGGGGTTGGTCTCTCTCCCTGCTTGTGTGTGTGCCTGCTCGTCTCTCTCTCTCTCTGCTTATATTGCCAAAGCAAACGTATATGAACAGACAAAGAAAAACATTTACAACCATATGAAAGTACATGCCACAGTAACAGGGCAATACAAGTAAGAACAGCAATGAATGAAAAATGAAGTATTATCAGTGCTTAGTTTGTGCCGGGGCTAGTGGCAAATGCCTAGAATCTGATTTTGCGCTCCGGCAAATCAGAGCTCCGGGCTCTAAAGTGCGACAACAACACGTATATTAAACTGGTATTAAACAACGTTACGTCCAGTGAACCTTACAAGAGTAGGTGCGCGAGGCAACGCGAGTTGAGCCCCGGCATCTCTTATTTTACAAATTAAGCACTGAGTATTATGTATACTTGAGCAGTATGGTGTCAATTAAAATGCACATGCATCTATATATACATATAAATCTCTCTCTTTCTGCTTGTGTGCGTGTGCCTGCTCGTCTCTCTCGCTCACAGACGGTAAAAGTTTAGACACAACTCAGAAATACCATCAATCAGGGTGTTTTATTTTGAAATTTGTTATATTTTGGAAATTGAACGGATGCTCTATGCCGTTCCTGTGTCTGACTTCCTGCCCAGCTTTACACATTCGCTCACGAATCGAGAAGGGGAAAGGGGAGGGGGACGCCGCGCGGGGGGGACAGTTCACCTCTGGGTCTCCCAAATGGAACGGACGAGGGGGGGAACGGGGGATCCACTGTATAGAGCAATAGCCTACTCTAATGAAATTAGTGGGCTAAAGTCAGTCACACCTTGACTTTCTTCCAAATAACGCACATTTCATTCATAATATTATAATTACAGGCATAATTCCTGCACGTTTTTGTTTTTGTGAAATGGCTAATACAAATAGGTAATACAAAACGATTAGGCCTATGTGGTCACCAAGGTGAATTGGTTTAGTCTTGACTTCTGGTCGTGAGTGACAGTGTTGGGGGATGGGAAATCTGTTGATTGTGGAGTGCCAAATAAACACAGAGATGGACAGGAAAAGGTCAAAGCCATCAGGTGCCCAATTTAGGAAAAAAAGAAAAGAAGAAGAGGAGAAACGAGCAAAAGATAAAGGTATGCCACTTTGTGGGGGTTTTTTTTATTTCGGGGGGGGGCGCTCGGAGGGGGTCTCGCCCGGGGTGTAATTCTATGTAGAACCGCCACTGTTTATAACCCACCTGGATACCCAAGTAATCTCCTGACTACTTCTTTCTCTAAAGTGATAGATCTTAACATTAGAAACACGTTTATTGGAGGAGATTTTAATTGTCATTTACATCCCATTATAGATAAATCCCCACCTGGAAAATCATCTCTTTCACCTCAAGCTAAAATCGTCTCAGCACTTTGTGAGGACCTAGACTATATAGATGTATGGAGAGCCCAACACGTGGCTGAGAAAGAGTATACTTTTTTTTCAAATGTTTACAGATGCTATACTAGGATTGATTACTTCTTCCTTCCAAGAGTTATGCTGCAGTCAGTTATCTCTAGCTCTATAGGAAATATAGTTATCTCTGATCATGCTGCTGTGTCTATACAATATAATTTAAGGAACCCAGCCAACCAAACTAGACACTGGAAGTTCAATCCTTTTATCCTGACAGACCATAAATTCATATCTTACTTTAGAGAGGAATTTCAGTCTTTTCTATCTGTTAATTCAGCTTCCACCAATGACCCGTCGTTGCTGTGGGAAACATCTAAAGCTTTTTCAAGAGGTCTTATTATATCATATATGTCCACTAAGAGGCGAAGACAGAACGAACAAAGAAAAATCTTAGAGTCCAAACTGAAACATGCTGAGAAAGAATATGTTAAAAACCCATCTGCACAGAAGCTTAAAGAGATTTCTGCACTAAGATGCACTTTGAACTTACTATTAACAAAAGATGCAGAAGGTAAAATCAGACTTGCTAGACAGAAAATGTACGAGCATGGAGATAAAGCAGGGAGATATTTATCATATCTGACGAAGAAAAAAGCAGATTCCCGAATTATTTCCTCAGTTACAGACAGCCTGGGTAAACAGGCTTTCGACACCATAACCATCAACAATACATTTAAAACTTTCTATGAAAATTTGTATAAATCTGAACTACAAACTGATACAACTGAAAAAATGGATGCTTTTTTCTCTTCTCTCAACTTTCCTAGTTTATCTGTTGACCAAAAAACATCTCTCCAAGCTCCTATATCTAAGAAGGAAGTTCTTGATGCTATTAAAGGGTTACAATCTGGCAAAGCTCCGGGTCCGGATGGATTCAGTAGCGAATTCTTCAAAGAGTTCCATGACTTATTGATTGACCCTCTTCTAAATATGTTTAATGACTCTTTTAAGAAAGGTATTTTACCACAGACTCTGAGAGAAGCGCATATCTCTCTAATTTTAAAAAAGGGCAAAATCCCAGAGGACTGTGCATCATACAGGCCCATCTCCCTGTTGAACGCTGATTTGAAGCTCCTCTCTAAAATATTAGCAACAAGACTAGAAAGCTTACTCCCTATTCTTATAAATGACGACCAAACTGGTTTCATCAAAGGTCGCAATTCATATAATAACATGCGCAGATTACTAAATACAATCCAAGTTTTTCAACAGCGGTCTTTGAATGGTCTGGTGCTTTCTCTGGATGCAGAGAAAGCATTCGACCGCGTGGAAATGCCATACTTGTTCTACATACTACACAAATTCGGCCTGGGTGAAAAATTTATAAACTGGATAAAGTTACTTTATACGAATCCCCTTTCAGCAGTGCTTACAAACGGGTTGTGTTCTTCTAACTTCCAAATTTTAAGAGGTACAAGGCAAGGATGCCCTCTGTTGCCCTTGCTCTTTGCCCTGGCAATTGAACCTCTCGCTGAGGCAATCAGGAGCAATGAAAACATACATGGTCTCACCATTGGCACGAGACAGCACAAGATTACTCTGTATGCTGATGATGTCTTGATTGTTTTGACTGAGCCTGAGGTATCTATCCCAGCCCTTATTGAGTCCATTGACATGTTTAGTACTTTTTCTGGCTACAAGATAAATTTCAGTAAATCGGAAGTAATGCCACTAGGCAGCCTGAAACAAATACCCAAAACTCCATCTTCCTTTCCTTTTAAGTGGTCACCAGAAGGCTTTGTATATTTGGGAATACGTATAACACCCTCCTTTGACCAATTATATAAAGCAAATTTGAGCGTATAAGGTTGGATCTTGAGAGATGGAACACTCTCCCAATTTCCTGGTTAGGCCGTGTTGCACTGCTGAAAATGAACATCCTCCCCAGGTTACTTTACCCAATACAAATGATCCCAGTTATGTTCCTCCATAAGACCATCAAGCAGCTAAATAGCTGGTTTAGTTCCTTTATATGGTCTAAAAAGAAACCACGCCTCAAAATAGCTACGTCATGTCTGTCTTCCACAGAAGGGGGTGTTGATCTCCCAGACATTAGAAAATTCCAGCTGAGTGTTCATCTACGTACTATAGCTGACTGGATGTGTAGTGAGTCCACATCTCTCTGGTTGGATGTAGAAAGTTCAATGTCCAGATACCCTTTAAGTAATCTTTTGTTTATTAGGAAAAATACACCTTTGAAGTCTGCTTGTACCAACCCAATTACAATTTCTACAGTTAAGGCATGGCGTGCCATTAGAAAATTAGAGGGCAGATCTCGATTCACCTCAGTCTTTACTCCAATATGCGATAATCCTGATTTCCCTCCTGGAGTGATGGACAATAACTTCCGGATTTGGGTAAATAAAGGAATATCTACTTTACACAAACTACTGGAAGGTTCTACCATGATGTCTTTTGATCAGTTGAAAAGGAAATATGACATTCAGCAACAGGATTTCTTTCGATATTTGCAAGTAAGAAACTTCGTCACAAAGGATACCACAATCCCTCAGTGTCAAAATATTACACATGTAGAGAGACAGCTCTTTCTACAGAAATCTGGCAAGTCTATTAGTTTATTCTATAATATCCTTAAGGGATATAACACCACAAACACCTATTTTCTGAAGGGCTTATGGGAAAAAGAACTTAATGTTAATATAACAGATGATGGCTGGAGTGATGCTTGGAAGAGTGCAAAAACGCTGAGTGTTTGTAACCGAGTGAGAGCCATGCAACTGAAGCTCCTACACAGGGCCCATATATCTCCCTCCCGACGCCATAAATTTAACCCTAATTCATCTCCACTGTGCCCCAAGTGTAAAATAGAAACTGGTAGTTTGTGGCATTGTAGAAAAGTACAACAGTTCTGGCAGGTCATTGGGCAGGAAATTAATAAGATTCTATCTACTAATAGAAATAATAATCCTTTATATCTGCTACTTGGCATATCTGATCTGTCCATTACTGATAAATTTAGAAGAAAACTTCACCAAACACTTGCTTTCTGTGCTAGGAAGTGTATTCTCTTAAACTGGATAATGGATAAAGTTCCATCCAAGGTTCAATGGCAAAGGGTGACTCTTGAATATGTTGCTTTGGACTATCTGACGTGTAAACTACACAGCAAAGATGATGTGTTTCGTAAAACATGTGAACCCTTTTTGTCATATGTTGGTTTAAATATTTCTACCATTCTTGCGAGAGGGTTTGTATCATAGCTGAGAACGCTCTGCCTCGTAAATGACGTCCTACCATTTAATTAACATGTTTTTGTCTTTGTGTACCTTTCTTTGATCATGTGAACGTATTATGCATGGCAATGTACACTTGGTTTATTTTACTTTTATTTTACTTGCTTATTTTATTTGTATAGGATGACTCCTGAATCTCTCGCCTGTATAAATTTGAATTCAAATGTGTGTGTGAGCCAAATGTATATTTATGTTTGATTTTGTCATGTGTTCCTGTTTTATCTCTGGAAAATTTAATAAACATATATAAAAATTTTAAAAAAATTGAAATAAAAAAAAATTGAAATTTAGAGGCACTTTAAAGGCATTTTAAAGGCACACATAGTGTTTGTGTGCCTTTAAAAGTTAATTTGTGGAATTCCTTTGCTCATTAATGCGTAATACCAAAGGGTGGCTACTTTGAAGAATCTAAAATATAAGATAGTTTTGATTTATTTAAAAAAAACTGCATAATTACAAAAAAAATGGTCACTGCATAATTCCTTTTGTATTATTTCATAGTTTTGATGACTTTACTATTATTCTAAAATGTAAAAAATAGAGAAAAACCCTTCTATGAGTAGGTTTGACTGGTACGCTATTTCACCAATTTTGTTTTCACTTTGATAAAAATTGGGATTTTGAGTTCTATGGAAAGAATTCTAGCTTTGCATAGAACTCAAAATCCCAAACAAATGTGTTTTGAAATTGATAGCACAACAAAATGTGCAACAATCAAGGGGGTTGAATACATTTGCAACGGAATATATATATATATATATATATATTCCCCTGTTCATCCAATCATTCTGAGTGGACCTTATGAAGCTTTGAGCAAAATGTATAGTTCACCTCTGTATTAGATAGCAAAACTTGGATCATATTATAAAGTGTTATAGAGTATATCTACAGACTTCTGGTGTGCACCAGATTATTCATATCTGGGAGTGGTGGTGGTCTAGGATAGACTTGCGGTTTAAAGGCAGGATTGTGATTGTGATTGGTTCAAATCCCTGGACCCCTGAGCAAGGCATTGAACCTCCAATTGGAGCTGGAGCTGCTCAGTGGCTAGAAGCCTGTGGTTGTACTGGGCAGCTTCCAGTGGCCACCAGTAGGATACTTTGGTTACACTGAGTAGCTCCCAGTGGCCGATAGCAAAAAACTGAGTGAAGAGTGGTGCTGGAAAAGAGCAGGAAATTTAGTCAACTTTAATTGGATGAATAAAGAAAAACAAAAAAACAGACAAACTACACTACCAGTGCTGAAGTCAGTGTTCCATTTTCAACAGTCTATATGCAGTCAGCATTGTTCACACTCTACTGAAACACACAGAGATATAAACAGAGATTAGAAGAATTAATCCAGAGTTCTCGTTGACCAGCTGGATAATCATGGATCTCTCTGCCTGACCAACTCTCCTGCTGGCCACAGATGGATGGATAGAAGGATGGAGGGTGTATGTTAATTAAGTTGTTGTTTCTTAGGAGCGGTGACCATTTCTGAGGAGAGGAAAGTGTGCACAGGATCTGAGAAGTTCTTCAAGATGTGTGAATCCAACGAGGTAAGGAGAAGAGTGATGGAGGGAGGAGAGTAGTAAGCAGTAGTAAAGGCAACTGGTGTTGCTTAGTGGTTTCAATGTACAAACTGTAAAGTTGGATGGTATTTTGTATATTAGTTATATTTGGTTGGGTTATTGTATTGAATGATGTTGTGGAAAATTTTTAAAAATGGTTAACTATGACCTCTAGTAAGTGATCATCAAAGACAAAGAGCCAGTAATTGAAGCCAAAATCAATAATATTTGCAGAAGAGCAATAATTCTTTTCATAATCATTTAAAAGTTTAAAAGTTTTTTTTCCTTTTTCCTTAGAATTTACGTAACCTTGACACCACCTACTATGGTCTGAATTCTGTGACAAAGTTATTATTGACATTTAAGTTTTATTTATGTATGTTGCAGCTGGACTTGACCTTCCATCTGTTTGTTTGTGCGCTGGCGGGGGCGGGAGCTGCAGTCATCGCCATGGTGAGAACCACTATCCTCATATCTGATTATGAGGATATGATTAGATTATCACTAGTCTGACCTACAGATATTATCACCTCAGATAGCACAATCCGTCTGTGTTGAAATTACAATGGTTGGCGACAGTAGACTCAATTAGAATACCGGTGTTATTTAGTGTTATAGCTGATTTACAACTGTCTACGTCTTGTTTACATTTCCCAATCATTTTCTCTGTATGTAATTCGATTTTATTTATTTTTTTAACATTTACTCGTCGTTTTGAAAATATAAAATATATTGTCAAACCTAGATTGAAATTCACTGCAGTTCCAGCTAACAGACACCCAAAATAAGAACACATGAATGTGACAATAAAGTTTGTAAGGCGACACGTTTGGCGGGATTATTTTTCCTCATGGCGGAGACTTCCATTTCTTCCAATACAGCTGGTCTCTGGGTAGCTCTTACTGTTATTTAGTTTATGGCAAAGTGTGCTGAGGTGGAGGAAGATATGCAATGATATAGCTTTGATCTTGTGTGCTTTAGTCCACTGGTTCTGCAGACTGTATATCTATATAACAGACAGCTATAGGTAGGACTGCGTTGACATATAGGCACCACAACATGCATATTCATGAAGTTGGTCTACATTGTGTGGCTTCGGTCAAGCTTGGCAGAAATGTAAAAGAATATTATAAGATTATGGGGGAAATTGAGTGATTTTTCTCCCTACACAGGAGGTACAGACACTCACAACACAGGAACGTTTCTGGAGCCAAAGACACTTGGGGAAACATTACATAGTAATAACAAAAACGTTTAGCTGTAATTCAAACTAGAGGTTATCAAATGGCAACTTGTAACAATGGAATTGTGACAACTGAAAGTCAGAATTGCACTTGTCAGAATTGTCGCAAACAAATGACTTCTAGCAACTTACTTGATTACTGATTACTTCAAAGATTGGGTTATTTACTAGTTTTAATGAAAATATTGACTGGTGAGTAATAAAAAGCTGATATCTAAACAGTGTAGGACAAAGAGGTTAAATTAAAAAGTTGCTTATTTTGTGATTAGTAAAAATGAAATCACTATTTATTATGTAATAAATAAAGTAGAGACTGGCAACTTGGAAAGTTAGTCAGCAATTTAATGACTGTAGTTAGAAGCTAGAAGAATGGCTCAGGCATATTCTAAATCCTAATTATAAAGAGAGCATTCCGAAAAGCAGTCTGCAGAATTTTAATGCAATAGACTTTGACAAAGACATGAAGGCTGGGTTGATGGGGGCAGCGTCAAAGTAGTAATCGCACAGATGTACATCAAGTTACATTTTGACAGCTTTTTAATATTTAAACAAAATAAAAGATAGCCACTACTCTTGTAATACAATCATTTATTTTTGCTTTTTTTTTGTCATATGGTTGAGAAGCTATTGAATTTGGTCTTATTTGTTTATTTTTTGGTTTTCTGCATTAGTGTGTCAGTAGAAGAGAGATTTACAAACATTTATTTTCCTAAAAATTAAATATTACAGAGAAATGTTTGCTTTATGGAATTTCTTTACATGTACCTAGTACAGTATATCTATATCTATACTTTTCTTGAACTGTGCATTATTTATTCAGGCACTTTCTAAATACACTGTATTGGCAGGCTATTGGAGATATTTCCCAGTATAGAATATTTCTCTATAATATAACTGCAGCTATATTATATTGTACGTAATGTATGATGCAATGTCTTTTGAAAGTACTTTTCACAAGACACAGAAAGCGAGTAGTGAGTGGAGAAGGTTATAAAATCATATAAAAAAGATATGGGCTCCATCAGTCCACTGTGAGACAAATGATATACACTATATGGCCAAAAGTCAGACCTTGCTTTGTGCACAGGGGCACAGTCATGCTGGAACAGCAAAGGGCCTTCCCCAAACTGTTGCCATAAAGTTGGAAGCGCCCAATTGGCTAAAATGTCGTCATATCCTGTAGCATTAAAATTACCCTTTCAGTTTGGCCAAGCCCAAACCCTGAAAAACAGCCCCAGACCATTATCCCTCCTCCACCAATCAGTCTGACTTTTGGCCATATAGTGTACAAATTACTTTTAACAGGCATTTAACATGACAGCAACTCTGTCCCTCTAGAATATCACCAAGAGCCACAAGATCAGAGAACACTCTTAAAAGGAGATATAGGGTGCAAGGGTGCTAGCCTTGGTGAATTAGTTTTAACAGCTTTGCAATTGGCACTTATTTGGCAATGAAGAGACCGTTTGCTTGCATAGTGCTCTTTTCAAGTGCTAGTCACAATTTGATTGGCATACATTTCATAGTGAATATGAAGAAAACAATGCACCCTCTTTGTGAACCTGGACCTAAATATCTTCAAAGTGTGTGGTGGGGTGGAGGTTCTGAAGAGGTTCAGCGATTGGTGGGTCCAGCTTTCTCTGGATGGAGCGCTCGCTCACTGCTGTTGAGGAGACACTTTTGGATTTCACTCTTATGTTTTGATTCATCACTTCTTGTGTGGAGAAGTTTTCCTGCCAGTGATCATATCAACACCAATTTGGGCAAATAGCATAGATATGAATTTACAGTGTTAGTGGGGGTGAGCTGCTCCTTTCTGTTGTAGCCCCACGTGGGGATTTAGCATGGTAAAACGGTGGGATTATTACATTGAATTATTGAATTGAATTATTGGTTGAAATAATATCTAATATCTTTGTATGTAACAAGGATAATAATTTATTGTGGCAAGTTGCCACCGTACCGGGGTTCGTGACAGACAGAGACACATAGACAGGAGGAGAGTCAAGTGGCCAGCAGGGCCATTTTATTAACGGAACCCCAAAGCCGGCCAGCCTGCCAGGCTTCCAGGGGCATCCCACCCCAACCCCGAATGTCACCAGCTCTTGCAGGCAGCTCCAAACTGCACCCCCGGGGACCTCTGTCGATTGTCGCCGCGGGCTCTCCCACTCCGTCCTCTCCAGCTCGCACCCTCCCTCCCCCCAGTCCGCCACATCTATCTACCATTTTTGTTGTTGAGTTTGCTCCAAAACTATGCATAACTGATTCCCCTTTAACCTGCACCCCCACCCCTTCCATTATTAATGACTTCTCCGTTCCCACTTTAACCAAAACCACTGCCCTCTCATCTCCTCCTCTGACCCTCTCCTCTCTCGTCCCTCTACTCTTGTCTCTCAGGTTCATTTCCTGATGGCGCTAGCTGCTAACTGGAGCTATCTGAAGGACGCTAGCCGGATGCAGAAGTATGAAGATATCAAGTCTAAGGAGGAACAGGAGCTACATGATATCCACTCTACACGCTCCAAAGAACGCCTCAATGCCTACACATAAACATACACGCATGAAATGACACACACACGACCTGTCAGACACACACACACACACACACACACACACACAAAAGAACAGGAGCTGACAGACACAAACAGATGTATAGCAGAACATACATGAGTTGATAGGCACAAACATACAAATATAATGTGGCACGTGCACACACACGCACACACACAAGCTCATAGAGACAATGACACAATGACACAAGTAGACAGAACTGAATTAATACACACACCATTCCCCTCCATCTCAAACAACACAAACATACTATCATCATGAGCTGAAACTTAAAGGAATCCATAAGACTTTCTGCTGGATTGTCCTGCTGGTAAACTTCCATGTTAAGTGATGAGAACACAAACAATAAAGTCATCCATGGGTCCCCGGTAGAATGTTGGCTCCATTGCTCCATGCTAACACTTTGACATGGAGTAACCATTTAGCTTTAGCAGTTCTAAAGCTAAATGGTACACTGTTTTGAACTTTGAACTACTTTACTTGTTTCCATAGAAAGTGGAGGTGGTGGGTGATGGGATACTGTGGATGAATGAACAGTGTTTGTTAATGTAATTGCCTGGTTATATTAACTATATTGAGTTAATGATATTTTATTTTTTTAAATGTATTAATCTACAGGTCATATAATCGAAAACAACTTTTTATTACTCAAAGGTCAGTGTTAGGTATAATGCTAGTGGCTTACTATTACTCAATATAATGTATGCTAACATATTAGCATGGAGCCTACTATCACCCAACATAGTGTATGCTAAAATATGCTAACCAATGATATATCAGAGACACATGGGCGGTTTTGATCAACAGGACAATCTACCACAAACTTGGTGTATTTGTTGACGAGCCTCAAGGCCTACACATTGTTCACAGAATTCCTTCACACGTACACGCACACACACTCACACACACACACACACAGATGTGATAATTGAATGATCGGTGTCGTGTGGGCAGTGTTGTATGGTGGTGTCATGCTGTGTTGTGTTGTTACACCACTTTATGACTAGTGTTACAGAGAATTATGTTCCCCAAGGAAATTTACACCCCCTCAGTTGGGTAGCTTTGCTAACCCTCCTCCTCTCACCTCTCCTCTACACCGCTCCTTTTTGTTGCTTCTCCTTCCCTCCCCTCCCCTCTATTTCTCCTATCCCACCCCTCTACTTTCTCTGTCGTATCATCTCTTTATCTTTGTGTCCTACTCCCATCATCCTGGATTTGTGTAGACTTGTGATTTTGTTCTCAGAAACAGCATATCTCAGCAGCATAAATGTCTAATGTTCTAATCTCTTAAACCACATTTTTCTCAGTTTTGGTATTTTGCCATGTTTTTATATTATTATTATTATTATTATTATTATTATTATTATTTATGTGTAATTTTAGCACTGGGGGCATTTAGGGGATAGGGTCGGGGTCACATTTTTGTGTAATGATTCTACATTTCTACGGTTCTGCACGCACACACACATACACAAGTTATCTTGATGGATATAAAATTTGCTCTGTCTTGTTTTCCTCAATCTCATATCAACAGGCCCTATTGTGACCAAACTTTGTGCATTCGTGCCAGTAAAGATTTCAGACCCTTTTGCCTCCTGTAAAATGGCCATTAAAATAACCTCAATTAAAAGTGAATTGACATCCCTGAGATTGTTGGCAAATATTGTCAATAGTGTCATTTCCTTTGGGAAAGACCACTTTCTCTGGTCCAGTTGCACCTTTTCTTGGCTCTTGCTGCCATGCAGTAGTGTTGTTTGCAGAAGTTAGATAAGACACATGGTACATTTTTGGTGTGATGACGTGTAAATGGACTAGACACTCCTGCCTCTGTAATTTTAGAGACTGATTACAGAGACCTTTTATCCCGTGCAAATTTAGCATTGACATTACAGATGTCCTGTGTTACGCACATTGGCCTGGAAGCAAATCCCATCCCAATAGGGTTTAAGGCTACAGTCCAGATTAACTAATTCCCATTCTAGTTCGACCTGTTCTAGTTCCCATTTGGTGTTTCATTAATTATCTTGTGAGGTGATTCTAGACTGACAGCTATATAGTGTACTAGACTAGCAATTCTAAATCAGGACAACTAGACTGACTGGGCTGAAACTTTTCAAACCAGCTAAATTATAAATGACACAAATACTCTGACCTGTGCCCAGTTTTTCAAAACGTTTGACAGGATTCCAGTAATGGGATTGGATTACATTTTTAAAAATTGGCTAATTCAAAACTGATAAATGAGATTCTGATTATTCATGTTGGGATTTGGATTGAGTAATTCAGTTCTACCTTTAATCAAGTTTAAATGTTATTTCTGAGTTTTTACACTCAAAGACAGAGGATAGTTAGGGTAGTTTTGATGCCAAAAATCAGGATAATATTGATCCCACTGGATTTAGAGACATGAAGAGCATTATATAGAACCAAGAAATTGTTTTGTAATATAAGTAAGGGTGTACAGCCTATATATCTTGTATATAGATTAAAAACAATATTTAATGTTTACATTTTATTAAATTAACATTTTCAAAACAAAGTCTCATACCAAATGCCATTTTATAGTTTTTGAATTTATTTTGCCATCCAATGAGACTTTCACTTTTGTCTTTTAGTTCTTATGCATGGTGCAGATAAGTGAACAAAAGCAACATACAAATTGCTTTACACTTTCTTACCTAGTTCCCTTGTGTCCTTTTGGCCAAACAACATGTGACATTATTTTTCCAACAGATAGCAGCACTGAGCATTGTATTGAATTTCTAAATTCTGCTATTTTGATTGTTAGTCAGTCAGTCAAATCCTGGATTGCAAGAACAATCATTAGAAAATCAGTGTAATTCTGATCCAGATTAAATGTTTAAAAAAACAGGGTGCTAAAAACAAGAATTAAACCCAGTCTGTGGCCAGTCTACAGGACTGACTATCATTTTGTTTGTATTATACATTAAGTTATGTTGACTCAATTATTGTAGAGAGAGGATTGTATACTGTATTCTGGTTATAGCTGTTGTAACTGATGTAGGAGAAAGCAATGATTACCTACCTGCCAACAGAGATGAAAAGGAATTCAACTGGTGTTTATGATGACCGAACATGATGCTGATAATGGTGATACTGATGATGTTATGACATTGGTCATTGTAGGGTTTGATTTGATAAGACTACAGACACACATTCCCTCCAACACCGCCATCACATTGAGCCATTACTCTTACCTCTTTCAATCACATTTCACTTTTTTATTATCACCTTTTAATCTTTTAAACGTTTTAAATGTGAAATAATCATTTAAAATAGAAAAAAAAGAAATATGTGTTCTTTTTGTGGGCAGTATTCAGCACTGTACCTACATAACTCTGTATAAAGATATTATACATATATGTGAAACAATTGAGGCAAGCAGCCGAGAGAATGATTTCCCATAGGTTACAGCAGGGTTATCAAACCATGTGCCATGGAGGGTCGAGAGTGTGCAGGTTTTCATTCCAACCAAATTGTAGACCAGGTAATTTCAACCAGAGATGAGTTACTAATCAGTGAAATCACCTGAGTCCAGAGGAAGTAGTTCAGTCCCAATGTCCTGGACCTCCATTCCCAAAAAGGGCTGCATTTACACATACAAGATCAAAACACAAAAGATCTGTTTTTTTGTTGTTGTTTTTTTGCGGCATGGATCAGATGTCTTAGTGGCTATCCAAATGAGAAAATAAATCTGATTCCAATCAGCAGAAAAGAGGAAATCAGATCAGTGCCACAAAGAGTTAGAACTCCTTTGTAAATAAAACCTACAGTATTGTGATGAACTCTCTGTGACCAAAACCATGCCTGGTATGCCTAAAGCTCTTGACAACAGGAATACTGATCATGGGTTAGATTATGTGACAATATGAACTTTATTATGTTAAGAAGTAAAATTGGTTACAATTCGGCACCTCACAAAGAGCTAAAGATCAAATCTTTTATGGCTGTATAAAACCTGCCTGATTGATACTCCAATCATAATAGTAACAGCCTACCAAGACAGTTACACAGAGACACAACACCACATCAACAGGAACAGCCACTTGACTAAATATATCTTATAAACCCATTCAAAGGCTGAGTTTACACAGGCAAAGAAGTTGTGATTTTACCTCTTTGTGGACTAAGTTCGATCAGCTGTCTAAACGTGGACAAACCACATGAAATCTGGCTTCTCCCTGTGTAAACTGCCATGACAGGAACAGATCTGTGCCACAAAGTTCAAATAAGATTTTTGGTTTTTGTTGTGTAAATGTGGCTGAATGTGACATTAAAAGAAAGAAATCCCCAACAAGGTTAATAAAAGGACACCCACACCCCACCCCACCTCCAGGTGTATTTTGTCTGCCTTGCTTGCATACAGTCAGTATTTTTAAGGGTCTAGTTTTGCAGTATCAGTATTCTATCATTTCATTGCCTGACAATGGACATGTCTTGTCAGTGTTTTTAACCTCAGATAAAAAGAAATGTTTTTGTGCACTTATTGACCCATTGTGAGCTCTCTCTCTTATTCTTGGTATGTAAGTGCATTGGGATCCCCAGTGTGGGACCTGTGTATCGTCTTGCCGCATTGGTTATAACATGAAGAAATAATGATAATGAATGAATTAATAATAATTGTAATAATCTTGTATTAGGTAAAAAATGACTAGTTGTTTTTTGTGGCATGGTTATGCATTCAATGGTCATATTCTTACTGATTAAAACAATACAAAAAATGTTATTCTTCCTTTTCCACTGGAGCTGTTCTGCTGTTTTTTCACTTTTCAGTGTGCAGTATTGCTAATGGTGTTGCTCAGCTAACTAGCTTGCTAAATTGTTGTTTACCACTGGAGCAATATATTACAGCGGTTTGATGAATCTAAAAGTAAACAACAATACAATAACCATAATTTCTGCCATACAAGTGCATGAATCTATGATTGTAGGTCTTAGCGGTACCAATATAGTGCCCTTTATGGTTTATGCTAACAAATTTGCAGAACTGGTATAATATATTACTCTGGCCACCCATTAACCTGAGCCCAACACAACTTACATCCTCTTCCTCTCTCTGAACATTTAGATTAGCTGAAGCAGTGGGAATACAGCCTGTTAAGGTTTGTCCATTGGATGCAGGATTGCCCATAGGCTTTCTACCAGCTCAAGCCTGTTGAAATGAGTCCAAATGTTGTGTATAGCTGGATTTACAGAGGAGGAAAAAATAACCAGTGTTTTAACTCTTTGTGGCCCAGATCTGATCTTCTCATGGTTGTCGAAATGAGGGGAAACCACAAAGCATCTGATTTTTCCCTAACCAGTCACGAGAAGATGCTGTTCCTGTGGAAATCGAGCCAGAGAAAGGATGTGAGCTGCTTGGTCTCCATTTGTTTTACTCACCTCAAGTTGATTGTGACTGCCATTTCCTTTCGTCTTAATGCATTTCTCGTTGTGAAGATGAATATCTGTAATGACCTGTATTGATCCTGTGTCCTTATTGTCTACACCACTGACCAAGGCTGAACATGGATTAGCTATATCATTCCACAATCCTTATTGTAGGCATTTGTGATGGAAATCAGAAAACTGATCCCATATAAGCATAAAATGTGAATTAAATTACATGAAATATATTTTGCGATGAATTTGATCTATTCTTATCTGTGTAACTATTTTAAATCAGATTATTTTGTTTTTTGTTGGTTTTTTCTGTTTATACAGCCATGAAAAAAACAGTGCAGAATGGAAAATTTAATCCTTTCTGCCTGAATAAATTCAGCCTTTGTCTAACATTTGTTGACCCACAGATCTAAAAGCTGATGTCAACATATGACCTTAAACTTATGTGTTTAGAAATCCATGCATTATGTCAGGGGAGAGGTTGGACATTTTCGACGGTGCAGTAGTCTTCTCCATAGTATTTTAGAATTTTAGTACTTCACTCTGGTTGCTTAGCGGCAGGCTGTATCTGATTCACTCTTCAGTTTTTGTACATACCTGTGTCAACAGCTTGGGCAGACAGTGGCTTTTTTCATTTATAAAAACAAACACTTGCTTGCATACATTAATAAAATAAAATAAAATACACTTGTGTACTTGTTAATGAGAGACGATATTGAGTCTGTGTCATTATTTGTATCATCGTTAATATAAACCTCCCATCACTTCAGTTACGTTAACTATATTCGCTTTTTGCCTAAGGCTGTGTTGTGGCTGTGAGGGCATCGTGAGATAACAGGTGAGATTTGTCACATACACACACGAGGTGTGCATTGCCACTTTTACATTTCACTGCACACCTCGTGTGTGTATGTGACAAATAAACCCCTTGAATCTTGACTCTTGAGATGAATCATGGCGGTGTACAGCTGGCAGCTGCTAGAGTAGTCAAACAAACCCTACTAAACTCTATTAAATTGTTATTAAAAATAAAACTATCAAACAAACCAAACCACCGTTAAATCACTTGGACATTACAAACTGTCAAAGATTTTGGGTTTCGGGCTACACACTATGAGTCTGCCACAAATCAACTGAGACAAGACTGGTCTACTGAAACAGACGGCAACAAACAATCAGCACTCTCTCCGTCCAACTCAACGCTATCTTGAATGAAAACAAAATTATGGAAGACACGATCCTCGATCTTCAGCATGTGTGATACTCCAGTATTCACATGAATACATGAACAAAACCAAGATAATCCAGAAAGTGCGATCAACGAGTTCATGCACTCAGCCTTGAAAATGTCAAAAGACGACAGACATCGGAGTTAAAGACATAGGCTGGTCTCTAGACATGTACCTTCAGTAAATTGGTTGTCCATTAAAAGTCCTAAAAACATAAAACAGCCTATTATCCTATTTCGGATGTTATAAAAATTATTGAATTACGTAAATCAAACTGCTTTCCACAACGCTATTGTAACCAAAAACAATAAAATGTGAAGTCAAGTTAAAGCAAATATGGGACATGCAGATAGGCCACACTTCACAAAGCTCTGTTTTATTTTTTCTAAAACTCCCATCTAAAACTACACACAACTGGATAATATGACTTAATGTAATGAATACTTTGTTGAGGAGCCAAAAACCGTTACAAAAAAACAAATCTAAAGCAACTCCTTCGATCAAAAAGATGACAAAAACTGCTAGCCACCGTGGCCACGCTAATCCTAACATGGAGGAAGAGGGGCAGGACAGATGCACGCCACATGCGGATGGAGCCAACTCAGAAAACATCTTAGCTGTAATCAACGGTATGAAAGCAGACTTTTCCACAAGATTTGATAGAATACTTGCGGCAATAGAGGGTGTTAGAAAAGAAATCAATGAGTGCTGCGAACAGGTTCCTCAGGCAGAGGTACGAAGATGATGTATCCCTACTGCTAGCTAAACTGCAGGCACTAAAGGAGAAAAGCAAGGACCTCGAAAATAAAATGGAGGACTTTGAATCATTGTCTAAGAGGTCCAATCTGAGGCTCGTTAGTCTACCGGAGGGAAAAGAAGGCATACATATGTGCTTATAAATATATAAGAAGTGCTCTTAATAGCATTAAAAGTTACGGAAGCCAAGAACAGCCGTGCTTGCAATTTTTTTTTTTTATGTCGTTAACCCGTTATCACAGTTATGAACAAGCTTGCTTTATTATACCACTCAAACAGCCACCCATGTGGGTAGTTTCTTTTCCAGTTCCCCTATACCAAAGAGACTCTTAGGTTGTTGGACAGTAACATATCTGCTTTAAGTTGACCACTGTATGTAAACCTACCCCATAATGTAAATACCCTCATATCAAATCACTATTCTTACAACAAATGGCAAAAGTTCATAAAAAGTTCATATAGTTTGCTTTGAAACTCCCAACCCCTCCACTCTTGTGAATTTAAACAGAATGGTGGCGTCACTGTTTCTCAGTGAACACCAATACAACACAAATATGAAACGAGATCGAGATCATGATCAGATAACGGCATTAAAAAAAAAATTGCAAGCATGGCCATTCTCGGCTTTCTTAAAAAATGTACTGGAAATTCACATAGTATCACATAGTATTTATTAGTATTTATAGTACATTTGTATTCCTAATGTGTTTCCTTGAAGTGCAGTAAAGATATATTTTCTTGCACTTTAACATACTAGTCAAAAGTATACTTTGAATACTTGTGTAATTAATATTATGGAGGGTTCCGTGCGGCTAGAACGGAAGAGTCTGGCAAATCTAAGGGTGGAGGGGTTTGCTTCATGACCAACAACAAGTGGTGCAACCCCAAGGACATTAAGATTCTTTCTCGTTCCTGCTCGTCGAACCTGGAACATCTAACGATCTCATGCTGTCCATTCTATATTCCCCGGGAGTTCAGCTCGGTCATCACCACAGCCGTCTACGTACCACAGCAAGCGGACACCGACGTAGCACTATCGGACCTACAGGATGTGTTATGTCAGCATCAGAACAAGCATCCAGACTGGTGGCTGGGGACTTTAATAGGGCGAACCTAAAGAAAGTCATGCCGAACTTTCACTAGCACATTACGTGTGCTACCAGAGGGGAAAGAACGTTGGACCACTGGTATACGCCATTCAAGAGAGGCTACAAGGCTGTCTCTCTCCCTCCGTTCGGCAAATCAGACCATGCCGCCATTTTCCTGCTACCGGAGTATAAACAAAGGATAGCACGGGAAGCGGTAGTGACGAGGGACGTAAAGCGGTGGTCTGACCAATCAGAGGCTGAGCTACAGGACGCTCTGTGTGACAGACCCCCCGCAATTGTGAGTGCCGACGCATCCCTAGCTGACGACCTGAATGCATTTTACCCACGGTTTGAGGCTAGCAACAACAGTGCTAGCTCGCCGGCTAACAACAACACTGTTAGCGTAGCTGAAGTGAGTTCTACCGCTGGGGATGAATGCACGCTCTCTGTGAACGAGCACAGTGTAAGGAGGGCTCTGACGAGGGTGAACACCAGGAAAGCTGCTGGTCCAGATGGCATATTTGGGTGTTCACCACTATATTCAACAGCTCCCTGTCTGAGTCTGTGGTCTCCGCCTGCTTCAAGAGATCCACTATTGTCCCTGTGCCCAAGAATGTTTCTCCAGCATGCTTGAATGACTACCGAGCGGTGGCCCTCACCTCGGTGGTCATGAAATGCTTCGAGAGGCTGAGAGCCTTCCTCCCTTGCTCCATGGACCCGCTGCAGTTTGCTTATCGTCCAAATAGATCCACGGATGATGCTGTCTCCCAGGTACTGCACACCACACTCTCTCACCTTGACAGCCGGAAGGGGGGCTATGTGAGACTGCTGTTCATTGATTATAGTTTAGCTTTCAACACCATAGTCCCCACCAGACTGGCAAGCTAATTGAGCTGGGACTGAACACCCCCCTGTGTGCCTGGATCCTGGACTTCCTGACCGCCAGGCCCCAGGTGGTCAGGGTGGGCAGACACACCTCCAACCCCCTCACCCTGAACACAGGATCCCCCCAGGGTTGCGTCCTCAGCCCCCTACTGTACTCCCTGTACACACATGACTGTGTGGCCAGGTTCAGCTCCAACTCCATCATCAAGTTTGCGGATGATACAGTGGTGGTGCGCCTGATCTCCGATGAGAAGGCCTACCTGGAGGAAGTTGCTGACCTGTCACTCTGGTGCCAGGACAACAGCCTCCTCTTGAATGTCACCAAAACTAAGGAGCTGATTGTGGACTTTAGGAGGGCACAACAACGGCGGACGTACTCACCATTGGGGATTAATGGGACAACTGTGGAGAGGGTGAGCAGGTATAAATACTTGGGAGTCCACATCACCGAAGATCTTACATGGGCCACACACACTGACACTCTGGTAAGAAAGGCAAGGCAGCGCCTTTACCACCTCAGGCAGCTGAGGAAATTTAAAGTCTTCCGGAGGATCCTTCAGTCCTTCCACTCTGGGGCTGTAGAGAGCATCCTGACAGGAAGCATCACTGCCTGGTTTGGCAACAGCTCTGCTCAGATCAGTTCGGCTGAACGCACTATTGGAACTACACTCCCCACCCTGCAGGATCATTAAGATTGACTTTTATTCGCAACATCGCCCACAACACACATGCAGGGGAAGTGGCCGCCGACACAACACACACACACACATGCAGGGTAAGTGTCCGAGTTGAATGAGAGTACTGCTCTTTATCCCATCCTCGCCGACCCTCCTCCAGTGCCAGCCAGGGAGCAGAGGGCAGCCGACAACACCAGCGCCCGGGGACCAATTCCTTGATGTACGTCACCATCTTCGTCAGGGACGGGATGTTTTTAGATGGGGTTCTTTTTACAGGAGGAGACCCATGTGAGCATGGGGAGAACATGCAAACTCCACACAGAAAGGCCCGGGAGATAACCCATCTGGGCACCCCAGACTCAACAGCGGATCAAACCCAGGACCTTCTTGCTGTGAGGCAGCAGTGCAAGCACTGCGCCACCGTGCCACGTGCCAAATGAAGGATCATGAAGGATCCTCACCACCCCAACAACGGACTGTTTCAGCTGCCGCGGTCAGGCAAGCGCCTCCGCAGTCACGCTGCCAAAACAGACAGACTGAGACGGAGTTTCTTTCCTCAGGCCATCAGGACTGTGAACTCTGACCTCACCAGGGCCCCCACTAAGACCAACACACTGCCACTCTTATGCACACACACACTCACACACACACTAAGGTAACGATTACACATAATTTATATAATTTATATATTACATCCATATAATTTCTATACTTTTAAGTGCTCTTACTGTAAATATTGTGTTGTGTTTTATATAGAGCTCTTACTGTAATACTGTAAATATTGTGTTGGTTTTTTATTGTAAATAATGTGAACTTGTTGCCCTTTGCACATTTCTGTCGAGCATTGCCACATTTCACTGCACACCACGTGTGTGTATGTGACAAATAAACAACTTGAACTTGAACCTGTTGTGGCACTGTGGTAACTATTAATACTTTTTTAATGAAAGCATAAAGGTTTGTGAATCAATCATTTATTTGTATAGCGCATTTCACAAGGCTCTCTACCTCCCATTGTAACTTTTCTATTCTTAGTTTTAAAAAGTGAACGCTTAGACCATTGTGCAATCCTATTTTATTTATTTATGTATTTTTCATTTTACAAGGTCAGAATGGCTCCCATGGAGTGGAAATCCCGTACAAAAACCAAACCAGGGAGGTATCATAAAATAATTCTCGATGAGGCCCCACCTCGGATACTTCTCAAAGGCACAGAGGTCTATGATGACCTCATAGAGATTGGAAAGCAGGCATTCTGGAGAGAGGAACAGATGGAATGGAGTACATTTACTCTCTGCCATTCCGATGGAACGAGGTGGACAAAGGAGCAGTTCCATGAAGAATATGAATCTGTTTCAGCCATCCCAACACCCTGGAAGATGTCATTTTATGTTGGACGGAGAGAAATGGGTATTGTTGGGAGTTGATGTAATGTGTTAATGTTACGAGCTTGTTCTTCTTCTTGCACTTATTACATATTGTTTTATATTTGCAGATGTCATCTACATGAGTGACATGGACATGGACTGAGGTAAAACATTAGTAGACCTTTCTTATTTATGTAATCAAAGCCTTTAGAAGCAATGGATAATATATAATAGATTGTGCTGCTTAAAGTTATGCTTGAAAGTATGTGACCCCTTATCTTATAATCTTTATTTCACATATTTCTGACATAAATCTTTATTATATCTTCATCCAAGATACAGTTTCTGATAAAGCATGACACGATTAAAGGAATGAACTAATAGTTTTGAATATTTGTATATTACATACTAAATATTTTGTTATGTACTTAGTGGTTTTTAATCTGTGTACTGTTTGCACTATGTGCGTAGTACTTAGTGTTGTTTTTGTTTTTTAATCTAGAGTGAAGCAAACTTGAGAGATGCGCGGAAATAATTCCTATGTACCTGTACTGTACTGTACCTGTGCAAATGGCAATAAACTTTATTCTATTCTAAATACGATGACTATTCCAAAAGGGGTCACATACTTTAAAGCATCATTGTAGTTTTTGTTGTAAAAAATAAAACTGCTTCACAACAAGCACAATGAAAATCAGTGTTCCTCAATATTTGGGTTAATTTTATGGTGTTGGTGACTGTTTGTAGGATTTCCAGCCTATCAGACGCAGATATGTAGGCAGATCTGCAGACCCAGATGCAGGGAAGTCCACGGACTCGGGCCTAGGAAGAACTGCAGATGCAGGGAGAGCCGCAGATGAAGGCACAGGGATGTCCACAAGTGTAGATCCAGGCGTAAGGAGAGCCACAAGTGCAGATCCAGGCACAGGGATATCCACAAGTGTAGATCCAGGCGTAGGGAGAGCCACAGATGGAAACGAAGGGAGAGCCACAAGTGCAGATCCAGTCGCAGGCAGAGCCATGGATGGAGGCACAGGGATATCCATAGATGCAGGAACTTGTGGACAGAATGAGGTGTTTTACATGTTATCCAATGAAGTCACCATGCTAGTGAAGCAAGTGATTCAGGTTGGGAATCAATTCTTAACATGATAATGTTGCTGGATAAATTGAAGATTTGTCTTTGCCTATGTTGCATGCATCACTTTAATGTAAATTTTGGACTCAACTTTCTCATTTCATATCCCATGTGTATCTTCCACGCCTGCCATATGTACATGAGTCCCTCATCACTTATAGTCCGGAGGACCTGCTGGGTGAAGGTTCATTTGGGAAAGTCTATGCTCCAGCTGCGATCAAAAAGATTGTGTGCGGGATAGCAAGAATGCAAGATACAGATATCCAACATGAGATAACTTAAGTCTCACTGTAAGATGATTTTAGATTGTGTTCTACTAATTTTATGCTATTTATGATGTACTGTTTTTTACAAATTGAGGGAAGACGTGACACTGCACAAAGTGTGTGGATAGCCTGGTAAATGGCAGCTGCCCGCTTGGACCACGCCTTCCTTCTGGCCAACGAGTACATACATGGTACAACACTGGATGATGCACTACACAGTGACCGCAGTTGCGTGAAGGTAGCAATATAATCATTGCTGTTATGGAACATTAGTGAAAATATTGTTAACATTTGAAACCATTAAGAATTGCAAGGATTGTTTTACCATTGGGTAAATGTCATTTGTGGTGTGTGTTTAGGGCCCTTGGATATATTTTTATTAAATAGATTGTTTGATTGCCTTTCTCTTAGCTTGAAGGGCATGACTGTCACTTCATAGCCCTCGACTTGTCAATGGCCATCGACTACATCCACAACAAGAATATAATACACCAAGATCTCAAGCCAGGAAATGTTTTGGTAATTCATGGCACTTTTTTGTCACTGTTTTAGAGCACCACACACTGGTGTAAGAGCCTCAAAATTGTGCCCTGTGTTTTACCTCCCAACAGATCAGAGCAATTCTCAAAGAAGGTGTTGCTTGCTGACTGGGGCTTCGCCAACATTCGAAATCAAAAGCAGCTGTGTGTTCTCATGGTTGCACATACACCACCGCATGCTCTGCAGCACCTACCTGACACTTACTGCTTTGTGTCGTGGAAGAATCAAGGAGAGACCAGGCCAAGGCTGTCTTTGTGGTATTTTATTGAAGCTTCAACAAAATGATCTACACAGTCAGTGGGCTTCACCAAAGTGCAGATGAAGCCTACCCTCAACATAAAGCTTTTATACCTTATCTAGGTAAGGGTGTATCTAGGTAAGGGGGGCTAGGTTACTTCAGGCCTCCTCCGACCGTGCTTAGTACCTCTGTACTCAGCAATGACGTGATTGCATGCTTAGATCTTCCTGTTTCCTTAGAAGACCCTGAGCGAGTCTCGCTCCCCTCTCATCCTGGGAGCCCGGGCTGTCTCGCTTTGGTACAGGTGTCAGGTTAAAGATAAGGTTAAGCACACACAGGAAATCTGCACAGCAACAGCATCTTCTCCACACACAGGTGACTACAAAGCATACAAGGTTATATAATATAGCAGCATAGGTTATGCGGTTACATGATATAGCAGTATATGAGATAATAAACATAAGCAGTATATGAGATAATAAACATAAATGTAAATTTCCACTACACTTTGTTTCCCACATGCTTGGATATGATGCAGCATTAAGGCCTGACGCTTCCTTTGTTGTGAAGTCACTAAAAGAAGTAGATTGACCTGATATCCTGATATTAAGAGCTGTTACGGTGTAAAGCGGTAAACTGTGAGAGTGTGTTTGAATCCATTGCCAGTGGCATTTTGTTTTATGGCTTGGCCCCGTGTGAGTGTGTGTGTGTGTGTGTGTGTGTCATATTGCGATATTTTTCAATTGATTCATTTGTTTATTTAATGTTGCAGGTCCACTACCCAAGTGACATTCTTCAGCCAGGCCCCATGTATTTTTTGGTGCCAAGGAAGTGTGGAGTGTTTGGAGTTTGCTGCGCGGGCATTCCACATCAGGTGAACTACCTCATCAATGAGGCCCACTGCAGAAGCAAGGGATCAAAGTCATCAGCTACCTCCATCTCTCTTTTGGACACCATGGCCTTGGAGAGAGGCATCTGCAGCTCCACTGTGACAACTGCCCAGGGCAGAACAAGAACAAATACCTGATCAGGTACTGTGCTTGGCGCTGCATTTTGGGCCTCCATGACACCATCTCTTTAAACTTTCTTGTAGTGGGTCACACCAAATTTGCACCTGACTGGTGATTTGAGCTTTTCAAACAGAAGTTCCACAGCACACCTGTCTCCTGCCTTGAAGACATCGCCCAGGCAATGAGGGAAAGCACTGTCAAGGGAACATCCCACAGTTGGTTGGGTTGGAATCTGGAGAGAGTTTGGTGCCATTTTATGATTGGCAAACTTTCTTTGCCCCCAGTTTCAACCCACTACTTGGGATCAAGCGGTTCCACCACTTACTCTTTACAAGAGAAAAGCCTGGTGTTGTCCTGGCGAGGGAATTCCATCATTCACCAGATGAGGAATTTGCATTGCTGCTCCCTGAAGGAAACATTAGGTGTGAGGTTCCGCCATGTGAGCAGGAGAAGACAGGACTGGATGCAAAAAGGCAGTGGTAGCTCTTTGACAACATCAGGGACTTTTGCACTGAGGAGACCAAAGACATTACAGGTCTCAGGCCATGGGCCAGATGTATAAAACTCTGTGTAGATTTAGGTGTAGAAATCTGTGTACGCACAAAACAGGAAACATGCATACGCTCAGATGTATAAAACCCCACGTACGTCTGTTTTTTCTTCATACATCTCAATCATTCTTAAATTGTGTGCACGTGCACGAGCCTTCTGACCATGCCCACAATTTACTATAAATGGCTTCCAACACAACCCCAACTGCCTGGTTTGCATATAAAGGGCCAGCATTTAGTTTCGTTTTGAGGAGAAACGGAGGAGGAAGAAGAAGAAGAAGAAGAAACCAATTTTATCGACTGTGAACTTGAAATAATGGTTGATCAAAATGACAGAAAAAAAACGCATATTATTTGGAAGCCTAAGCTCTTGAATTACCAACCAAATGAAACAAGTTGAATGGCAGAAAGTAACCAAAACCATCTCCCTTTTAAAAGCCCAATGCAACGCTCTACTACAGAGCGCACGGCTGTGCACCACATTATAGCACGTCTGTTGTGCGCTCTGGGGGTTTGTAAATGGCATAACCATGGCTTCAATGCATACCCATTGTCACCTGAGGGTATCAAATATTATATACATAAACAATATTATATACATATATTACATTTGGGAAACCGGACATCGCTGCAAATTGCATTTTGTTGGCCTGTTCAGCTGCTGTGTGGGAACCTGATGATCTATTACTCAAATAAATTATGTCACCCCACGCCATGGGCATGACCCGACTCAGGGCAGCTCAGGATATCCCTGATTTGTCCACAAGTTCCCGCTGAAACATCCCCGTCGCTAAAAACCCGATTGTTGTCAATACCTGTAGATGGACGGGGATGGCAGGGTTTCTCCGAGAGTGCTGTTCCAACACAGGGCCCAGTTCAACACACAATTCAAAGAGAACAGCTCTTGGAAATCCAAAGCGGCGCATTAGCCAGTCATCATCATGGCCCAGAAAATCAGTACGGTCTCTGAAGACTCGTTCTCACCTAAATTGTGCAATAGCAATATCTTCCAGCAACGCCAAAGCAGCCATTGTATCATTTGGCACAGCCATTACACACAGCTACAGCCTATATAGTGTAGGTTATTCTTACTCCCAAATAATACAGAATATCTTTATTTATATAAAGATCATGTATTTATTTGTTTATTTATATAACGATCATTATCATTATAATTATTATAAAGCATAGTGACAAACATATTTACTCAAGATAGAACGAAATGAAGGCTTGTAAAAAAAAAAGGTTGTTAACCACTCACGCATCACTATGTACATACATAGTGAAGGTTTTTTTTAAACTATAGATTACATCCTAACACAATGTAGTGAAAGAAAAAAGCTCGAAATAAAATGTCACCCAAATTCACACATTTATTATTGTTTTTTGGATAAAACCTCGATAAATGCGTATGGTAAATGCGTATGGTACGCATGGTGTGAAGGATGCGTACCGGTACCCACATTCTCGCTGTCCGTGGATTTTTGTACATTTGGAACCTGCGTGGAAAGTGACGTAAGTACACTTTTCGTGCGTATGCATGGCCCCATCTGTTCCCCGGCCAGGTGTGTGAGTGTGTATGTATGTTGTATATAAAAACTACATCACTTTTCCACATTTCAGTAACTATTCATGTTCTGTTCTATTGATTCTATTAATCAATATTAATTAATTGTTCGATTAATATCTAGATGAATTATTGCATCATTTAAGGATTTAATTAGTGATATGTGTTATATGTAGTTATATCTTACTTGTATGTTGTGGATATGAAATGTTTCTTCAGTTATTTTGAGTTGCTGGGTCAAGCATCACACTGGCCGGTAACTTTTTGAGACAACATTTGAATACCTCGGTTATATAAGGTGTTCTGGTTTTGCCTGTTCTCAAACTTTGTCTCTCTGATGGTGAGCGATACAAACCAAATACTATACGATGCTGATGCCTGGAACACTGGCTCTATACAGAGAGTAGTATATTTCTGTGAAAAACTACAAGAAATATTAAAGTGTATTCATTATTTTGGCTGGTAAAAAATATTATTGCCAAGTACACTGTTTACCAGTCCTTGGGAGGTGAGCCAACAAGTTAATTTTGGATTCACTTTCGGATTTGTCATTCTAAAAAGATTTACTAAAAAATAAAAAAGATTCTGATTATGGTTCAATCAGTAATGGCGGGTTCAGACTACACGATATCAGGCTGATTACAGCCCGATTCGGCAGACGTAGGGCGTCGGGTGGAGTCGGGAACCACAGGGTGCGACAATCGATCGTTTTATATTGTATAGTGGACGACAACTGACGCCGCATCTGGGACGCCTCACGACGTCCCGACAAAAGACTAGCATGTTAGAAACATTTTTTTTGCCGTCCACGACGTGTTCCGTCTCGTCCGTGACGTTTACCAATAGGAGCACGGAGCGCTATAAACAAACATGGCGAAGCGAAAGAGAAATGAAGTTGTAGGTGCCGCTAGGTGGAACTATGAAACAGGAACGGTGTGGCTGGCTAGCCTGTGGAGGTTAGCCTAATCTGACACAGTGACCATCGTAACAGACAAAAATATCGTGTAGTCTGATCCCGGCATAAGGGTTTTTGAAGGCTGATACCTGTACCGATATATTTAAATAGTGATATGTGTAATATGGTTATATCTTTTTTTACAATATTACTTTGGGGTTTAATATTTTGGCACTTTATTTTTGGTTTTATTTACTTAGTTAATTGTCCCTGTGGCAGACTGGGGGGAGGGAGTGTGGTAAGGCCTAGGCTGGACTCAGCACGGCTGCGGCCAATTAAGGCTGATTGCTGATTGGCCTTTTTAACCTGCGTGTGGATGTGTGAGCGGGAGCGCATCAGTGTGAGAGGCTGACGGAGTGTCTGAGTCCACAGGGGATTGGGAGGATTGGGGGTTGACTGAGCGAGGAGTGAGCGGGGCCAGCAGCAGCTGTGTCCGAGGACGGGGCGGCAGGGTTCCCGGGACGGAGGCGAGGGGTGCAGGCTGCGAGAGAAAGACTGAGTGGGGAAGCGTCCGTCACTGGCGGCAACGACCAACCAAGCTAATTACCAAAAATTTGGCATGTCATTAATAGTATTACACCACTCTTTTGCAGTGATACAGGGATAATGGCTCTTGAAGAGATTAGATAAGCAATTTTGGAGGCTCTGCCTGGCCTACCAGAAGATAAATCCAGATTCCTTCTTGACCATTTGGTGAAGGGGTGGAGTTTAAAGAGGACATTGCTTACATCAAGGAGTAAGACCTTTTGGGCTTTCTGAGGCTGAGGCTTTCTGATACTATCTGAAACTTTAGGGTGAGCCTCGGCCAAAATAAGATGTGTGTGTGTGTGTGTGTTTACACACAGCCTATCTACTATAACAGATTAGGTTAGATTAGATTATAAAGATTATGACCCTTGGTTGTAACATACATTTCTTTATTGAACATACTGTTCAAACATGAACCGCGTGGGTTGGAAAAAGAATGTGAACCATGAGATTTAATAACCAATAACCATATTTTCTCCATTTGTATACAATCAGTCTGACTGTAGACTTTTCCAGCCCTATGAGCCTCAATAACTTCTCTGGAGGGCCTCTGTAATTTCTTTTGACTGGGGCATATTCCACTTAAACAGTGTTGACATTTTAAGGAACCTAACTTTTTTAATAGCATGATAAATAAATAAAAGTATGATGCTGATTACCTTAGTTACCCTCATATAAACAAGTATCGAGATGGCTGACTTCCGGTTAGCATGAGAGGGAGCTAGACGTGCAAAAGGGAGGCTCAAGATTCAAGAACTTTATTTGTCACATACACACACGGGGTGTGCAGTGAAATGAAAAAGTGGCAATGTGCAAAGGGCAACAGTACACAGTATTTACAATTAAAAAAAAACTACACAATATTTACAGGCTCCTGCACTGTCATTAGTTTTACACGCTTCTTTTTCAAAAACTTTTAGTTTTATTACCAAAACTATTTCTGTTAGTATTTTCTACAGTAATGAGTCAAAAGCTACGTTCAAATAAAGGCAACAGAGCCATTACACCACCGGGAAAAGCCGAAATAATCATTAAAGGCAAGATGGCTGACAACCCTCCATTCCTCCTTGCTGACTTAGAGCAGTTGCGCACCATGCTGGTTCACGACCTCAAGGGTACAATTGACGACGCCTTGGCTCCATTAACCGATTCAATCAACACATTAACCCTGTGGAAGCTCTCTACCAGAAGAAGGTGAAGTTTGGGCTGCTGAGGGTGTTTCACGATGGGGAGACTCAACACTTTGACACCACTGCCAAACGATTCTATGATAAACACATCCGCAGCGGCACCAGTGACTCGTGAGTAGATGGACTATATGAACCAGACCGAGGCGGTCACATTCAACTTTTTGATTTTCATAATGTTTTATACTGCCATTTCATGTACTGGGGTGGGTGTGGGCGGGTGGATGTTTTATTATTTTTGTTACTTGTTTGTGAAAAATGGAAATGTTGAATATCTGTTAATGGTATATCGTATGTTTGGGGTCAGCCCAATGTTCCCTCAGCCCCTATGAATTTTTTCCCCATCTAAATTAGACCCTATGTTCTAGTGATGGCCGATTCACGAATCGTTCAAAATAACCGAATGAGTTAAGTGAGTGAGTTAATTCGACTTGCACACGCAACTGAATTGATTCAGCAGTGGTTATAGCAGCGCCAGAAAAAAATAATTTATTAAAAAATCGATAATCTAATCAAACAACATCATAAACATTACAAAAACTGTTGTCAATGTATATAGAATGTAATATATTGCTACATTATTACATTGGCCTTTTTCACAATCCAGTATGGCTCCTTGATCCGGCGGGTACGCGGAAGTAGTCTCTCGTTCATTGGACGTAAACCGCGCGCTCGCAGTTACAGTCCCTAAACTATGGAATAGCCTTCCCTCTTCCATAAGATTCACCCCATCTGTCGATTCTTTCAAATCTCAGTTAACCCTTTAACACCTAAGACTCAAAATGTCCGCCTGGACTTTTTTGCTTATCTTGACTATAAAAGGGTCAGAAAATGTCCTGTGAGTAAGTGCTTTTTCCCGTTTTTCCAGAAAACTTGGAACTTTCAATATCTGGCAGTTATTTACAATTTACTGCAAGTTATAAGAGTGTAATAACAGTTCGCGGACTTCCGGGAGAGGTGCGAGTGAAATTACTGTAATGACACCAAATTGGCTGTAAAGCCCAACGTCTCAGCTTTCAGAAACCGTTGGAATTTTTCCGATAGCGCAAACCGTGACGTAATTATGGTAATCCAAAGTGCGCTTGCGCAACGTGTCACCGAAAAGGGTTAAAGGGTTAAAAACATACTTCTACTCACTAGCGTTTGAATCTTCCTAATGATTTTGAGCTGCTTGTAAATAGTGTATATGTCTCTCATATGTACTGATCTTTGTATGCCTGGTTTTTCGTAATTTTAATTTGTTAATTTGTTGTATTAGGCTTTGTACAGCACTTTGGTCAACTTTGTTGTTTTTAAACATGCTTTATAAATAAACCTGACTTGACTTGACTAAACCGCTTGGACATCTGCTGTCTCGGCTCGCGAGATGTCCGAGAAGTCCGATAGAGACTGAACGATCGCGAACCGTTCAGTCTCTCTCGGTCTACTCGTGAGCCGAGAGAGCAGATCAAGCGGTTCACGTCCGATGAACGAGAGAGACTACTTCCGCGTACCCGCCGGATCAAGGACCAATATTGGATCGTGAAAAAGGCCAATGTAATAATGTAGCGATCTATTCTGCACACATTGGCAACATTTTTTGTTGTTTAAGATGTTGTGTAATAAATTAACTGGTAATTGGGTAAACAATAAGCCATTTAACAGCACAATAAATAAAATAAAATGATTAGCAATACTCTGTGTAAATACTATAAATATTATTATTGTCATTAACCTGTGGGTTAGTTGGTGTTTTACAGTTGTGGTATATGTGGTTATTTGCACGTCTGGTTTGAAAGGGGTGGCGCTCATGTGATTCCATTACTGGTTTAGCTCAGTCAGTAGAGCATCAGGCCCAATCCCAAGGCCCCCCCCTAAGGCCTAAACCCTGAACCCTCACAGACTTAATTGACGTCACCTGGTAAGTGCTTGAGTGCGAGAGGCTGCAAGGGTTCAAAATAGTATAAATAGGAATGGGACAGCACTTTGCGACATGTCGCATTACCTTGACGACACCAAGAATGTTCCATACGATTGTGGGTTTAGGACTTTTTATTTTGCGTTTTTTACTTTCTTCAAGGCCAAGGCATTTAAGGGATCGACTGCCTGATTTGACTGTCTTCCAAGCTCTTGCCCTACAGAGTGGACGAGAGGTAATTGTCAAATAATCAATTTACTTGTTTTTGTGAACAAGCATCATTAAACAGCATCATTAAAAATGTAAATAAAATTTTTAAAAATGGTTGATGAATAAACTAGATGTGTAATATAACCACTTGCATTCCTCTGATATCATGTGGGTTTTTTAATGCACCATTTTAAATCCTTGTTAATGTAGTGTTTCTTTGTAAATTTCGGCACACCAGCGCATCCAATATGCCAGGCTGAACACGTGTGCCAGACCTCAGAATGTACAATGTGAACGAGACATGAGGACCGACTTCAGGATGTCAAGGCAGTCTTTCAACGGCCTTGTAAACATTTTGCACCAGGAGAGGGATCATGGCTGGGGACATCATTTAGAGGTCCTTATTTTTGTTTTTTGGCTGGCACATGGGGTGTTTTACCGGGTGACGGCACAGGCTTTTGATGCGCCAAAGTCAACGATTTTTAGAGTTGTGCACAGGATTGCCAAGGAGATTCGCAGATGCAAGTCAGCCCTTGACAATAAGCTTTTTAAGTTGGTGGCCCACAGGGCCAGTAGATTTGAGAAGTTGGTGGCCCTGCTCAAAAGTTGGAGGCCCTGCTCTAAAACCAGGTGTGCGGATACCGTTTTTTTTTTTGCGAATCGAAATATCATTATTTCCGTTCATGTAACCTGCCATATTGATAGTGCATGCACTTCATATAGCTTGCTTTTATGTGCTAGCTTTCTTTCAGTAGTTAGTGGGGAGGGCATGGATTCTTTTCTTTGCAGACACCTTACCTTGTACTGTACTAATAAGCTTTATCTAAAACAAAAACACTATAATTAAATATTATTACTTCTTTAAATGTTCAGTTTTATTATTTTTCATTGTAATGACCGGGTATGTTGCCCCCAAGGTCCAAGGCAATAATAATAACAACAATTATTACTTCTTCTTTCCCCCAGGCGACTGTCCAGGAGCAGGAGGCTTCAGGCGAAAAGCCATGTCTAATTACTTAATTGTGAATTAATTCTCTTCTTAATAGTACATGTATACGGGCAGTGGTCAAGGGTGGTCAAGTGTGTAATGAGGCGGGATGCTGATGGTCACCTATTACCTAAGTTTGGTCCATTTCCGAATCCACACTCCTCCAGCAACGTATAGTGTAAACGAGCGGTTTGTCCCACTGTCCGAAGTGTGCGTACATTTGATTTCTGAATGCACGCTCTGTCAGCGACCATTTAATGCGTTTGCCTGGTTGTTCCCACTGTCGGAGTGTGCCGTAAAAAATCGATTTTCCGAAGTTAGCGGAGCGGCCATCAAAATGGCGGATTGAAAGAAAGTTTACCGATTTCGACATGAAGATTTTCATTATTTGAGCATCGATAAGGTAGGAAAAGTGTGGTGGCCACCATATTTTGAAGTTTACTGGCCCGGACCGCTCAAAACACCGCCGGGCCAGTCCGGGGCAGTAAACTTCAAAATGTGGTGGCCCGGCCGGGCAAGTGCTTATTGTCGAGGGCTGCAAGTCTAAGGTCATCTTCTTTCCCAGTCCACCTTGGAGGAAGCTGGCAGAGGATTTGGACAGCTGGCACAGCATGAGGCCTTCAATAAGGCTGTGGGGGCCATAGATGGCTGTCATATACGCATTAAACCACCCAAATATAACCAATTAGATTATTTTAATTACAGTTTCACTCCATTCAACTTCAAGGCATCTGTGACAATTTTTGTTGGTTATGGAGGTTCAGTACATGACACACAGATTTTGAGAAACAGCCCTGTTTATTTCAATTCCCTGTACACCCCCCACCACCACCTTTTTTTTTTTCCTCCTGGGAGATGGAGGCTACCCTTGTCTTCAGCTTCCAATTACAATTATAACCCCTTACAGACACCCATTACAAGGTCAGATGCAGGAGCGCTTCAATAAAATGCATGGCAGGGCCCGTTCTATCATTGAGAGGACATTTGGGGTCATGAAGGCACAGTGGCGGGCCACCTTATTCAAGGCCCTGGAGGTTGGGCCCAATTTCTGTTCAGAAGTTGCATCGGCTTGTGCATCCTTCCACAATGTGTGCCTCTCAGATGGAGATGTCATGGAAGAGCCAGAGCTCCAGCCTGAAGAACCTGGTCCCCCTGCACTTGACCTTCGTGACATCCAGGAGAGGAGTGGGGCCCACATGAGGGGCAGGCTATGTGCCCACATATCAGCACCTTCAGGCCTCATTAAGGAATCATGATTATGCCAGCAGATGAATTTTGGTTGACAGATGAATTTTTGTTGTACTTTTAAATTAATGTTGGACAAATCCCCTTTAGTTTACATTTATACCAGCTACCACAACCCAGTTTTACCCTGAAAACATTTCTGTTCAGCTTGTTGAAATCATTTAATTTTGTGGTCATAAAGCTATAAATAACTACATTACTGCCTTCT
The DNA here is from genome assembly GCA_034670385.1 of Hoplostethus mediterraneus. Lineage (NCBI taxonomy): Eukaryota > Metazoa > Chordata > Actinopteri > Trachichthyiformes > Trachichthyidae > Hoplostethus > Hoplostethus mediterraneus. Next base: position 1,030,227 of record JAXDDW010000083.1, read on the forward strand.
GTGTTTCTTGTTTGTGATGGATCTAAAAGTCTTTTGATAGACATTTCTGTTTTATACCCACAAATCTCCCTTAAAGCAAACTCTTTCAATATTCATGCTGGAGATCTCAATTCAAGGAACACTGCACTGAGACGAATGAAAAGCAAATCATGTTTAATGTCATACAGCTTAACTGAGGAATCATTTGATTTAAGGAAACATAAATCGATGTAATTTAGAGCTGTACATATTTTCAAACATAAAATGAAGTTCAAGCATCAGAATAAAGGTTTAAACTAGAGTCTCTACGTCATGTAGTCTCCACCAGAGCTCATCTCATAGACCCAACGTTAACCCCTCTCCCTAGCATGCAGTTCACCATTCTTTGATTCTTTCATTGTAGTGCTTGAGCCTCAGGATTTATCTGACAGAGGCCCTTGTCCTCTTCCAGTTGCTGTCCTAGTTCTACACAGTATAATCCTAAATATATTTACCATGCTTCATGTTGATGTGATCAACAATCAATAGTCAACAATCAACACTTGAAATGCACTAAAATATTTGCTAAAGGGATTTTGCTTTGTGATTACACTACACATAAATGGAGGAAAAACTCAGATGAGACAAAGCAGATTATCAGTTTAATCAGTCAGTTGAATGGGAGTACTCAACTCCAAAAACTAGCACAAAACTCCGAAACTAAGGCACAGTATACAATCTTTATAATGAAGATTACATAGGCTACATAAGGATGTTTAGATTTTCCTCTCATCTCAACAACAGCCATAGATTAAAAATTGTTTTTATCTGTAATAAAGAACTCATTATTTTGGACAGCTTCAAAATAGAAGTCCCAACATAGTTTCTTGGGGGACCTGCATAATGAACATGACATGACCTCTTAGGGCATCTTGGCATCATATCAACTTCAGCAGATGTCATTCTCATATTTTCATTAATTGGAAAAGGAAGAGAAAGCACAGAGTTCAGTGTTTTTACATGTACATTACTCATAAAAAAATGTATGCGTTCAACAATTTTATCACATAAACAGATTATAGAATGAGGTTTTATAAAAATGCATTACATTTTGCAGTAATTAATTATGCACAGTTATTACATTATGAGTTGCCCATCCCTGACTGATAGCGATTAATAGAAAAGGGTTCTGATCTATCCAACACTCACAAGTTTAGCTTGGCATCCAGTTGCCCAGCTCAATTTGGCTTTTGAAGACCAGGGTCCAAATGTACACACAAAAAGTGTGCGTACCCCACTTTCCACATGGAATTCAGAATTTATATAAAATCGAATGGGCAGTGAGAATGTACCTGTACACAAACTTTACATCATGCATACACAGTCTTTAGTCTGATTAGTGTAATATTGCGAGTTTATCTTACATTATTGAGAAGTAAGAATAAGCTATACCTTTACATTCATTAATAGGTTGTTAAAACGTCAATATTTAAAGGCTGTAGCAGTGCATAATGGCTGTGGCACACTCAGTTCTCTCTCCCGAACTCAGCCATTTATGGTAAATTGTGGCCATAAGTATGATTCAGATTTATCAGGAAAAAACACAGACACAAAATTTTATAAATCTAATGAAAAGACTGGGTACATCATTCCTATTTTGGGTGTACACAGATTTCTACACTTAGGGTGCTTTCACACCTACCCTGTTTGGTCCGTTTTAATCGAACCATGGTGTGTTTACTCCGTTAGTCCGGTACGTTGGGAGTGGTGAGAACACGCATTCGAACTCTGGTGCGGACCAAACAATCTAACCATGGTCCTCCTGAAAAGTCAGGACTCCGTCCGGTTCCAAGTGAGCCACAGTTCGGTTCGTTACATGTGAGAACACAATCGGACTTAACATAGGACCTAAGTGGCTTTGATCAAAAATTTTGATATTTTTCGTGTTATCTTGTGGTAAAACAGCAGGAATTGATGAAAATTGTGAGGCCCCCATCCTCCCCAAAACATTGTAAACTGCCCACTCTGTTTTTTAAGTTGTTTTTTTAAAGTAGAGTAATTGTCACACATTAATACCTCCCGGGGCCGCCGGCTGAAAACTAGTTTTACTACACATGATCTCTGTCTAGTGTCTTTCTTTGTTTTTCATTGCTTTTTAATCCTAGTTTTCTTTACATTATTTTTGTTTGTTTGTTCCCTTTAGGCTGCAATGCAGCATATCTACAATTTGCCATCACAGCATTAGTTGACCCGTCACGTTCCCGTCTCGCTCTAATCTGTCAGGTCTCTCAGTGCTGCCAGTTTGACACAGAGAAAAGGAGAGAGAGGTCCGGAGCGGAGAATGCACATCTAACTAGTTACTGGCCTGTTAGCAGCAAATCAACTTGCACAGTTTATAAAATGATTAGGCTACACCGCGGCGCGGCGCGGCCCGGCCCGTCCAACCGGCCAAAGACCCACTGTGATTTGTCCCGGTTGTCCCGATTGGCCACTCCGGCATTGTCCTATCAAAGGCTCAGGATAACTAGAAAGCAAATGGTGCAAATTGTATTAGTATTAATGTGGAAGCATTGTGTCAATTTGACCGTTTTATGCGGGAATATTGCGGGGTATTTCTTGGCAAAAATGGAAGCTCTTGCAAGTATTCCGGCAATTAGTTGAATTTGCGTTAATTATTGCGATTGCAAGATGGCAACATCCTGGAGGGACTGTATAGTGGCAACAAAATTAATCTGTTCATTCATTTAATTCAAACGTAAAAGGCTACCCGCCGAATTGACAACACTCCGATGTCAGGCGCACGCCCCTCTACAAACCAATCAATGTCAAGTATAGGGAAACGCAGCCCACGTAGGTGATGACGACAGGACGTAGCAAAGTTCTTTAGTGCACTCGCAAAATTGCAATGTGAATGCAAAACTAACCGGATCAAATGTATACAATGTAACAAAACATGAACCTTGGTTTGGACCTTGGTCCTGACTTTCAAGTGTGAAAACGCCCTTAAATAAACACCAAGTTTTATGCATCTGGCCCCTGGGTGACGTGGTAAAAAAAACTGTATTATATAATGCTACTTACAAGTCCAAATAGGGTGATAGATTTAATAAACGCTTATGCTAATACTAGTAATACTAGGTTAGGTACTAAAACCTATTTGCCTGGTTCACAACATAAAGGTTTGGTTCACATCAGTGTTTTTAGAAGACGCATCACCAGGTCAGAGCTGCCCTCCATGGAGGTCCTCTACCAGCAGCATAGCAGGAAGAAGGCCAGCAAGATCCTTAAGGATCCTTTCCAACCCAGCCACAAGCTGTTCTGCCTGCTGCGCTCAGGGAGACGGTTTCGTAGCATCCGGACTCACACCACCAGATTCAAAGACAGTTTCTTCTACCTCAAGGTCACCTTACACTCCGCTACACTTTATAACTTATAATTTTTATACTTGATTATAATTTTTATACTTGATAATTTATAACTTAGTACTTTATAACATTGTACTTTTTCTAGTATAGTTTGTACTTTTTCTATTATATTTCTTGTGGTTTTTTTAAAATTATGTCTGTTATGTCCTTAGCATTAGCATTAGGTGTCGAAGAGACAAGAATTTCATTGCATACTTTTGCTTCTTGTGAATGTTGTGCATATGACAATAAAAAACCTTGAACCTTGAACCTTGAAGACTAGGTCAGGATCCAAATGTGGGGCCAGAGGGAGATTAAAATGGGTCCCAGTTCTAATTCTGTATGAAGATAGGCCTGCTGTTAGTTATTGTGGCTTCATTTTCCAAAGTCCCTGCAGAATAAAGTAGGCTTAATTCTGGAAAATACTAGATTAGTAGCAGGGGTACTGGGATCAATTCACATTAAGTTTAATTAATTAACAGTGGAAAATCGCAACTGGAATTCATTGGCAAATAATGCCACATCTTTTGTTATTTCCTTAGCGAGTCAGTATATATATATTTGTCCAACCTAGTTGGTAGGCTAAAAATATGTGATGTCAATTGATTAGTTTACACAATTAGATGTATTTCAGAAATGTGATTCCCACAAAGAGTTTAAAAAGCCCTGAGCTAAATGACACCCATGTTTTCATAGATGACATCAGAGAGGGATTGGTCCCTGGCTTTGGTTAACATTGTACTGGCAGTAACAGGAGGAAGAGGAAGCAGAGGAGGAAGGGATGATGTTAGAAGATGAAGAGGAAAAAGCATTCGGGAAGGTGGACAAGGAAGGAGAAAAAGAAGCAGATGAAGTGGAGGGATAGATGATGTTCTTAGAGGAAGAAGAGGAGGGGGAAGGGATTGATTTGCAGACTTGAGCATAAAGGTGGGCAAATGGGTCTGGTTTGGTAAGATTTTTATGAGACACTCCCTCCATCTCTTTTATGGGCTCAGTATAAATAGGTTCATCATCTGCAAAACAGATTTTCCCTTTCCCTCGGGTCTCAATCAGGTTCATTTTATTTTGGACAGGACAGACTTTGTCATACACCTCCGAGTAGATGTGATCTGGCTGATCAGTGTGAAACCATGAATGGGAAGCAGAGGAGGATTCTGTTGTAGTGGGAGAAGAGGGGGGTTTCAGGGGAAGAATGTTTACAGGGTCCATATACACTGCGGTGGTTACTTCCAATTTTGGTACAGAGTGGATGCAGTCGAGTGGGTCAGCATATAAGGCTTCTGATTGGCCTGTAGATTTCTTGAATTCTACTTTCAGTTCATTTTCCAGAATGGCAGCCATAGTGGTAATATCAGGTATTTTGGGCAGAGGGGAATGAGGAAGTCTATTGGCTAACATAAGCTTCTCAGCCTCTTGGTTGTGGTTGGCTGCAGTGACTGCTGAAACCTTCTGTTGTTTGATGGCATTCTCAATGAGTGAGAATATTTCATCCGCCTGCCCTGTCTCAAAGGTGAAGGTTCCAGGACCAGAGTCGCAGCGTCTGCCTGCTTCAATGGATAAGGTCAGCTGGGGAAAAGACAAAAAAACATGTTCATGGAACCAACAGTCTTGGCCAATGCTTCAGCCTTGCTTGAACTACAAACCATTGTCTCACTGAAAGCTGAGTAAATGCTGTCTTCCATTACCTGTCTCTCGAAAATGATGTAAAGTGAAAAATTGATATACAGTGCTGCTGAGTAAACAGTCTCTCTCCGTGATGCACACATCAGAAAGTTTTGATGTCCTACATCACATTACATTAGTCTGTTTTACCACAGGATAGTACACCACAGCTTGGCAGCATCTGGACATAGGCATTATGGCAGGATGTACAATTTCCCTGTTAGCTTTTACCATTGCAATGGAGGTCATTATTAGGACATCAAAATGGGTAGTGGGTGGGGAAAGGCTGCAGGGAGGTCTGTACAAGGTTCAAGGTTTTTTATTGTCATATGCACAATGTTCACAAGAAGCAAAAGTAGGTAATGAAATTCTTGTGTCTCTCTGACACCTTACGCTAATGCTAGGACAATATTAACAGACATAATTTAAAAAAACACGAGATATAATAGAAAAACTACAAAAAAATAATAGAAAAGTACAAAGTTGTAAAGTACAAGTTATAAGTTATCAAGTACAAAGATAATAAGTTATAAAGTGTAGCGGAGTGTATGGTGACCTTGAAGTAAAGTGGCCTGTTGTGCGTGGGGGGGTGGGGCAGGGCAGGGGAGGGGGGGGGACAGTGGTATGTGGCTCAGGTGTGTTTGTTCAAGAGCCTGATGGCTTGTGGGAAGAAACTGTCTTTAAATCTGGTGGTGTGAGTCTACGAAACCGTCTGCCTGAGGGCAGCAGGCAGAACAGCTTGTGGCTGGGGTGGAAAGGATCCTTAAGGATCCTGCTGGCCTTCTTCCTGCTACGCTGCTGGTAGAGGACCTCCATGGAGGGCAGCTCCGACCTGGTGATGCGTCATGCAGCATTCACCACCCTCTGTAGTGCCTTCCGTTTGAGGGCGGTGCAGCTGCCATACCAGGTCGTGATGCAGCCAGTCAGCATACTCTCGATAGTGCACCTGTAGAAGTTGCAGAGTATCCTGGGGTCCATGTTGATCTTCCTCAGCCTGCGTAGGAAGAAGAGTCGCTGTCTTGCTGTCCTGGTGATGATGTCTGCGTGGTGGTTCCAGGTGAGGTCCTCGTTGATGTGGACACCGAGGAACCTGAAGCTGCTAACTCTCTCCACCGCCGCCCTGTTGATGTCGATGGGGGCGTGTCCCGTGCTCTGGCCCCTTCTGTAGTCCACGATCAGCTCCTTAGTTTTGCTGACGTTGAGATGGAGGTTGTTGTCCTGGCACCAGGATGACAGGGCTCTGACCTCCTCTCTGTAGGCCGTCTCGTCGCTGTCGGTGATCAGGCCGATGACGGTCGTGTCATCAGCAAACTTTATGATGGTGTTGGAGCTGTGTTTTGCCACGCAGTCGTGCGTGAACAGGGAGTACAGGAGAGGGCTGAGCACGCAGGCCTGCGGGGCGCCGGTGTTTAGAGTCAGGGTGGAGGATGTGGTGGTACCGACCTGCACTGCCTGGGGCCTGCCTGACAGGAAGCTCAGGATCCAATCACACAGGGCGGTGTTGAGGCCCAGGTCCCTGAACTTGATGGCGAGCTTGGAGGGCACAATGGTGTTGAATGCCGAGCTGTAATCTATGAACAGCATTCTCACATAGGTGCTCCTCTGGTCCAGGTGTGAAAGGGCAGTGTGGAGGGCTAGGGAGATGGCGTCGTCAGTAGACCTGTTTGGCCTGTATGCAAATTGCAGGGGGTCCAGTGATTCAGGGAGGGTGGAGGTGATAAAGGTTTTGACTAACCGCTCAAAGCACTACACCACTGGGCTGTAGTCGTTGAGGCAGAGGGCTTTGGATTTCTTGGGGACAGGAACAATTGTGGAATTCTTAAAGCACAGGGGGACCACGGACTGGAGCAGCGACAGGTTGAAAATGTCTGTGAAAACATCCGCCAGCTGAACCGCACACGCCTTGAGGACCCGGCCTGGAATGCCATCAGGGCCAGGTGCCTTGTGTGGATTTGTCCTTTTGAAGGCTCTGCACACATCCGCTCTGGATATTGTCAGCGGGCAGGGGTCCTGGGCCTTTGGGACCTCCACAGCCGGAGAGGTGTTCTCAAAGCGTGCGTAGAAGGTGTTAAGTTCATCTGGGAAAGATGCAGATGTCAACACAGCACTGCTGGTCTTCTCCTTATAGTCCGTGATGGCTCTAAGGCCAGTCCACATGTTCCTGGTGTTGGAGCCTTGGAAATTAGACTCCACCTTTTCCCTGTATTGTGACTTAGCACTTCGAATAGCTCTCCGTAGCTTGTACCTGGATTTCCTGTGCTCTTCCAAATCCTCTGAGTTGTGCGCGTCGGCCCGTGCTTTAAGTTTGGCTCAGACTTCCCCGTTAACCCAGGGCTTCTGATTCGGGAAGGCACGTACGGTACGTCCTGCCAATTAGGGCATATATGGATGATATGATGTCTGTGACGTCAACATCTCCATGTACCAGTAGGTTACTGAATAAGCTGAATAGTAGCAGTGGGCTAGGATGAAACTGAATCCAAGTAAGTATTTCTATTGTTAAAGAGAAGGTGGTAGACAAAAAGTTTTTCAGAGATGAAGCCGGGGCGAAGACGGTAATGGGCCTGGATGGCACTGGCCCACACAACCAGGCTGGATTACAAAATATTTTTGGACATACAAAAAATGAACTTGATTTGTCAGGTGTTCCATGTTCTTACCAACCTGAAATATTGAAACAGGTAATAGAAAATTCCTATGATGTACTGTTGGTCAGAAGCAGTATACCCCTCCTGCTATGTTGGGTGGAATTATGCGAAGGCAAATGTCTCTTTATGTGACAACAGTTTATGGCTATATACACTGGGGCTTCTTGTTGGCTAGCTGACAAGTCTCCAATAAACTGCCCATAGGACTTATTTTAGTTCAAAGTGAATACCCGCATTGCTATGGTTACTACGACAGTTCACTCCTGTATTATGGTGCTACAGGTTAACTAAATAGTGCATCACTTTACACCTCCCATCCACACAGTTATTGTTTTCTCTCATGTGTACGTGTCATGTGAGCTCCTTTACGAGCTTGTTCTTCTAGCTAGCTAGATCAGCCACTAAAACTGGCTAAACAAAGTTCTTTGGGTCTTTAAAAAGCCAAGAATGCAGGCTGAAGAAACACCATCGGCCAAGGCCACCCAGACTCATTAGCCCATGAAATGAGGTTAGCATGGCTGCTGCCTCCACTTGCCTTGAACCCTATCCGGGTCTTTCTTCTCTCAAAGGCAGGCAGCATGACAGCATCAGTTCACCCGCCAATCTATCTGCCACTGATGAGCCACTCTCACAACCAAATTTGCAAGTGTTTCCCAGTACAGTGTCTCATACAAGTGGGCTATAAGGACTGGAAGCACATACGCCGGTCATGCGAGAAGCACCAGATGAGCAAACCTCACTCAATGGGCTATATGCACACGGTGGTGCTGATGTACTTCCGGTAAAATCCCCGCCAGCTAAACCACTTCCGCTAGATCCATACTGCTGCAAAATGTCTCAAAAAAAGAAGTTTAAGTTTGAACGAACGGATAGCACTACAGCTGAACATTGTTGTGTGCCTTTGTGTCAAGCCTCCAGTAAGTACAAAGTACTTAGTTTTGATACATTCCCCTCCGATGCGGAAACCAGGCTTGGATTGTCATTGAATATTGGTTTATTGAAATACATTCATTTTGTTCAATTTCGGCACTCTTTGTTGGCATGTGATAGGATAACACGCTTCCTTCTTGCACTTTTCTGAACACACGAACACAGAGTCAACCAGAGGTACATTATTGGCTATAGCCATAGTTGTTATCAATGGAGCCACATCACTGGGAAGGTCATGGTAGACTTCATCCACCCTGAGTGTGGAAAGTTCAGGCAGAGTTGAACTGACTCGACTCCCTTATACAAGTTGTTCCTATGAAAAAGACGAATTGAAAACCCCCCAAAATGAGCTCATTGTTTGCAAAAAGTAAGCTAAAGCATAAGTTCAAATAAAACACCTATTAATAAAGAAAGACTGACAGTATAAATACTAACAATAAATGCTAAAATAAAATGTATCCTATTATGTAGCAGATGATTACGTTATCTGATATCTTACTGATATGATTACTACAGAAATGACTTTATTAATGTAACCAGGTGGACAATGGGTAGAGTGTTTTTGGGCTGGTAGGACGACATGGTGTGGTTTACATGGGGACTGTGCTGGAGTATTGTTTCCTTTGGTCAAAGAGACACTGTCACTTTAAGAATAGTGGAGGGGCAGAGCCCATGAGAGGGGGAGCACTCGCCCGTCAAATTGATGAGAGTAAAGTGTATATGGGAGAGAGAATAAGCTGTGGTAAAAAGGTTAAAATAGACATTGTTGTCCACAAACAATTAAGAATCATTTATCCTGGCAGATTTCTAGAGAGTTGGGACTTTGTGTAGCTGACTGTCAAAGGAGCTAGCTAACTGGCTGAGTAGGGAACCAGGCTAGCTAACATTGGCATTGCAGGTAGCTAGCACCACTCTGCTGACTTCATTCTTCCGAGGCATCCAGTGCGGTTCGTGGAGGGAACACTGAACTGTAGAGCAGCGTAAGTTGAAATACAATAGCTACATATAAAGCGAGTAGCTAGTAGATACCTTATTCCTTTTTATAACTTGTGCTTGGGTTTTTTTTGGTTTTTGCCACATGTAGAGGGGAGATAAGAGACCGTGTTCAGCTCCAGAGGTGTGTCGTAGCACGCAGGTTTTACATCACGGTGTGGAAAGTGAGTTCGTGATTTATTGTTTTACTGTACATTTATTTTTAACTCAGGAAAGACTGTTTAAGTGCATTTTAGTTGTTGTACACTGGTCAAGGAAAGTGTGAAGTTGTGTGACCCATGCATTTATCTGTGTTGTATTATTTTCTTGTACAGGAACAAGTGCAGTACCCAGAGGTGGAAGAAACGAATTACAAGTACTCTCGTTACTGTAATTGAGTAGCTTTTTCGTGTACTTGTACTTTTTTGAGTATTTTTCAAAGTCAGTAATTTTACTTTTACTTAAGTATGGTTTGAATGAAGTAAAGTAGTTCGCTACGTTTGTACATCCATCCGTTACTGAGTAAATTATTTAAAATGATCAAAGGAATATTGCGAGCTAGAAAAAAAATTGCCCTGGGACCAGACACCAATCAGATGCATTGGCCAAACAGCATTGGCCAAAAACACCAAATGTGGCAAGGTGCCACATGACCGGGGTCCGGAACAGACAGAGACGCAGGCAGGGGGAGAGTTTAATGGCCAGCGTGGCCGCTTTATTTGCGAACACCGCAATCTCACGGCCCGGGTCTTGACGGCAGCTGTGGTCGGCGCCGCCTCCTCCGCCGGTCGTCCGCCCCGGTCCCGGTGGGCCAGCCGCGAAGCCCCAAGGCTGCCCCAGCCTGCCAGGCTTCCAGGGGCATCCCACCCCAACCCCGGCTGGTCAGGCGGCTTGCAGGCGGCTCCCGGCTGCCCCCGGACCTCCGCGGGACGCCGCGGCAGGAGACGGCCCGCTCCCGCTCCGTCTCACCCGTCGCTGGCTGGCTCGCTCTCCTCCAGCCGACCGGATCCTCCGTCCGCGTCGGCTTCAAACACACACGGCGCCAGCCTCTCACACTCTCGCTCTCACAGTCACACACAGGTTAAAAGGGCCCGGCTGCAATTAGGCTTAATTGGCCGCAGCCGGTCCCGGATCCAGGCTGGATCCAGTTTTGGAGAATGGACTCCTGAGAGTTGGAGGAAGATTGAGTAGAGGAGCAATGCCGGAGGAAGCTAAGCATCCACTCATTCTCTCCAAAGATCAACACATGTCTATGCTCATTCTTAGACATGTCCACCAGAATCTGGGCCATAGTGGGCGGACTCACACACTGTCCAACGTTAGGAAGAGATTTTGGATCACAAACGCCAATTCAGCTGTCAGGAAGATCATTGAATGCAGCTTTTGTAGGCGCTACAATGGAAGAGCAGTGGAACAAAAACAAATTGTAGGGAGTTAGATTTCTAATCAATAGGCAGTCTCTTTCTCAGGTTCAGGTTGGTGTTCCTACCTGTTATAATGGTACTTCCCACATGGCACATTAGGCGTGGCACTGTTTGAGGAGATTGAGTTTATAATTTCAGATAGAATTGAGAGCCTTAGAAAACATCAGTTCACGTTTCGATATTTGTGGTGGCTAATCCTAGTTTCAGAGGACAGACACGTTTCACATGTCTGGGTTTTGTTCATTTAGTAAATACTGAATCCTACCACCAACCAGCACACTGCAGGTCAACACACTCTCTCTCTCTCTCTCTCTCTCTCACACACACACACACACACACACACAGACAGACAGACAGACAGACAGACAGACAGACAGACAGACACACACAAACATACACACACACACACACACAGAGACAGACAGACACACACACACAGACAGACAGACAGACACGCACACACACACACAGACAGACACACACAAACACACACACACATACAGACAGACAGACACACACACGTGTGTGTGTGTCAATATGTTTTAACTGCTTTAATTTATTTTCAAATGGTAATAGTATATACTTTTGACATCCTTCATTTCATGACATACAGATGCCTTCGCTCAGCAATAAATGAACCAAGTTCCTACTGTACAATAATTTCCTCTCTTCCTTTTTCAGTTTATTGCATGGGATACATGTAACCATAGCAAAATTAGTTTATTATAAAGATCAACAACAAAAAAAGTAACTAAGTAACTTTTACTCTGAGTACTATTTAAGTGAGCTACTTTTTACTTTTACTTGAGTAATTTTTTACACCAGTACTTTTACTTTTACTTGAGTAAAATTTCAGTCAAGTAACAGTACTTCTACTTGAGTAGGATATTTCAGTACTCTTTCCACCTCTGGCAGTACCACTACTGTTGTTTAGTCTGGGTACAAATTTAGGGTCCTGATTGTTTGCTTGTATTCTCATTTTTAACAATTTAAAGCTGTGGTCCTCACAGTCGGGGAATAAAGACTCACAAAGAAATTTAGTTGTCTGGTCATTCCTATTTACCAGGTCACATTAAAATAATAATAATAACTCGAAATGCATTTCCCACGGAAAATGCGTGGGATTGTATGTACATGTGCTAAGCTTAAAGGGATATAAAGGTGGTTGCTAGGGTGTCCTGGGCCATTGCTAGGATGTCCTGGGCGGTTGCTAAGGTGTTGCTAGGGTGTCCTGGGCCATTGCTAGGGTGTCCCAGGCCATGGCTAGGGTATCCTAGACCATGGCTAGGGTGTTGCTAGGGTGTCCTGGGCCATTGCTAGGGTGTCCTAGGCGGTTGCTAGGGTGTCATAGTTGGTTCCTATGTTGTATATAAGTAGTTGCTAGGGTCTAATATGTCATTGCTAACGTGTAGTAGCTGGATCCAAAATGGCCACCTGGATGCAAAATGGCAGCATTTGTAGTCGTACTCGCAGTAGTACTTGTAAGTTGTATGAAGTTGAATGCAGTTGCATTACAAATACATTGATGTCTATGTAATTGCTAAGGTGTACTCTCTGGATCTAAAATGGTGGTCTGGATCCAAAATGGCGGCATTTGTAGTCGTACTCACAGTAGTACTTGTAAGTTGTATGAAGTTGAATGCAGTTGCATTACAAATACATTGATGTCTATTGGAGTTCAAAATACATGGAGGTCTATGGGTCTGAATCTGAAATGGCCGCCTAGATCCAACATGGTACCCAGTTGCTATGGGACAACAAGTTTGTCTGTGTTTTTTGCTGAGTCATGGTAAGTCAAAATACTGCATAATTCCTAAAGTACTACTACTATCTCTTAGAAAAGTCATAGCACACCTCCCCACATAATTCCGCAGTTTGACATATGATGCATGTAGCGAATTTCTTCAAATGTTACGAATTCCCATAATGAATAGAATAATAAGAATAATAAACCAGGCAGATTACAATAGTGGGTTTGCTGGTACACAGCAATCCCACTAATTGGAGAACGGGTTGGGTCAAAGGCAGTTTCCAATCTCCTCTGTGTATCATGTCAAGGCTGGAGTAATTTTCTCTCCCCCTCCCTCTCTCCTTCTCCCTTTCGCTCTCTCTCTTCACCGCATACCGTCAAAGAAAGCAGATATACTGTAAAAATCTGTATGGCAATGCCTCTGGCCAGTGGGCTTTGGCTATGTAGTGGAGCAGATTAAAAATACCAATGATGACAAATTATCTGTCCAAGTGTTAGCCTGATCAGTGGTTTTCTGGCTACAGGTGAGCAAAAAAAGCGCACAGAAGAAGAAAGTCGGATTACCCACTAATAAACCTGCAAGATTACAATCGTGAGTTTACTGTTACACAGCAATCCCACTAAAAAGTTAGTTACCATGGTTCTTGGTTCATGCCACTTCTGTTCAGTCTCTGTGCAGCTGTGTATTGGGGGAACAGAGATGATCTTCTGTTGGGAATAATGTGCAGTCTGGTACAAACGTGCTGCCACATGGTTGCACAAAGCTGTACCTGCCACACAGGTACACTGGTAGCTTTGTAGCTGCACAGGGGAATCCCTAAACACAATCTAATCTGTGAAAATACACAAATCTGTTACAATACATACTGTACTTGCTGCAACTGCAGTTAAACATTCTTTTTTAAACAATAAATTAGATAACTTTTGTTATACAGGAGAGTACAGAGAGGTCTGAAAAAAAAACAAATATGAATAACTACAGTTCATATGCACTAAATAATGTGTAAAAGCTAAAATTGTAGCCAAATCATTGTTAATCTCACTTTACTCATTTAAAATAACAAGGAACACAGAACGTGTGTAAAAGAAGTGACAGAACTGAGAACTCAATCTAGTTTCTGTGAATCCCAATACTTTTTACATATTTTTACACACTAGTGTTATTTATGGGATATCATACCAAATATACATTTAAAGTAGCATTTAGCAGTTTTAGATTCATAGCATTGATATGATTCACAGATACTTGATTTGACGAACAGGAACCTGTCTCATGAACCAGCCTGCACTGAACCTGCAGGATAACTTTCCCTTACGCTCAAACTGTGAGGCTTTTGGCTTTTCCTCATTGATCTGTAGCACTCGGCCCTAATGGTTACCTCTCCTGTCCTTGAATCCTTGTTTGAAACTGAGATTGACATTGACGTTAGGAAAATTGTAACAGTGATTGACGCATAACGTTAGATACATAACATTAGCAGTATCACTAAGCTAGAATTGGCTAGTACACAAACATGTCAAGGGCTAACATTACCTTACCTTCGTAATTGTGGATGTAGCTTGAAACATATAGTTTGAATCCCTTCTCATTTTTACTTGCTGACGTGTGGCACGATGCTTGAACGTTGCGACTAACGTCGTTGACCGTAAGTCTGAGTAAGTCTTGAAGCGATCGAGTGAAAAACGCCATTGCTGCCTGTTGGTGTTACGAGCACCGGAAGTGACACAGCTGGCTGACACGGAATGCAGAAGAGAGTGTGCATGAAGCCCATTGCACTGGACAATATTTAGGCTACAGAGCAGGCCAAACCACTGGTTGGGGTAATGTTTTAAACCAACTGAACCACAACACCATGGACTATTCCTTCATCAAGAGGAACCTGGATGTGTCCTTCTGGACATTGTAATGTTCTGTGCTAAACAGGACATACCACTACGTGGACATAGGGAGTGTGAAGATGCTCTCAATAAAGGCAACTTTTTAGAACTATTCAAATTCATATGCAGATATGATCAAAAGTTGCCTGGAGCAGCTGCCCAGAAACAGAAAATGAATGAGTCCAGTCATTCAGAATGATCTGCTCGAGTCAGCAGCCTCCTTGCTATTAAGATCAAAACATAGCTCAGTGAAACACCAGACACCTATGGCAGACGAATATAAGGATCTTGTTGTGGTCTGTAGTAGATATATTTACGCTGACACACTCAAAGAAAGGGCAGTTGGATTCATTGATAGAGGTGACATGAGTGCAAATGGCCTTTCTGAGAAGATTTTGATGTGATTGAACAACTGCCACTGGAAGCATCTCTGTGCATCGGCTTCATTATGTCAGGGAACAAGGGTGGCATGCATGTGATTTTACAAAGTTTTCCTGATGCAGTACAGTATATGTACATTGTAATTTTCGCCACCTCAATCTGGTCCTCTGTACAGCATCAAAGCATCTGGTCAAGTGAGCACATTCTTTGACACAATGAACAGTATACACAGCTTCATGACAGGAAGCAGCAGGCACGCAAGGTTTTTAGGCTGCTTTGTGCATGACAGTCCCGCATTTTGACATATTTCCATGTCGCATTTCCCCCTTTGATGGCATATGACGCCCGAAATATAACTAAAGTCCATCAGCGAAGTTGCTGCACTTGTTACAGCTCCTCTAATATCAGTGCAGACTGGCAGGGTAACGGTAGGAGTACGGCTTGCTAGACTACAGAGCACCACTAGCGCTATTCTGTCAAGAAGTGGTCTGGTAATGAAGCAGTGGTCTTTTTTATTTGATGACTTGTTTGATCGATTGGTAGTGTGAAAAGTATAAATTGTGAATGAATCGCGAGCGTCCATGCTTTTCTATCTCCATCAGATGAACGGCAAAATGTCACTGTGATAATACCATTATTGCCATAGTAATCTCCGATAACAAACTCAAGCAAGCTGAAGCCGTAGGGGTGAAAATGAGAAGTGGGATTCGGCCTTGGTCATACAAACTGATAATATTCTCATCTCATCTGTGATTTTAACAGTCACCTAAATAACTCCACTGATGCTCTCAGTAAGGCCTTCCTAGATCTTATTGATACTTGTAACCTCACTCAATTTGTACATGAACCAACCCACCATGGCGGCAACACCCATGACCTGGTTTTGGCCTGTGGCATTCCTGTATCTGCTTTAGTAGTCTCCTCTTATGTATCCACCTTATCTGATCACTATCTCATTAAATTTGAGATCAAATTGATTTGACCACGCCAAAAGTGTTATTGATGATACAGATACACTATATGGCCAAAAGTCAGTGGACACCTGACCATCACACCTATGAGTTCCACTCCACCTGCTGCTGCCATAATCCTGACCAAAACTAGGAAATTTGACCATATAACGCCCCTCCTATCCTCACACTGGCTATCAATTCAGGCCAGGTGTGACTTCAAGGTGCTTTTACTTACATATAAATCATTACATGGGATGGCACCATCCTACTTATCAGATCTGATTAAACTATATAAACCGCCACGCTCCCTCGAATCACAGGACGCAGGCTACCTGTCTATCCCAGCAGTCAAAAAGAAAACTGCAGGTAATACAGCCTTTTGGTACTGGGCTCCCTATCTCTGGAACAGTCTGCCTGCCTCAATTAGAGAGTCAAGGCTAAAAACCCATTTATTCTTTTTATCATCTGACCAGCCTTGAGGGAGAAGCTCAGTCTCTTTTCAGAGTAATTCTAGATCAGTTAGCTCATCCTAGCTCAGGTTCCTACCGATGGATACTAGCATCCTGCCATGTCCTATTCTCCTGGTCTGCCTGTTCCTGTGCACTGATGCTGGTCCCCCACTCCTAGGACGATGCTGACTGAGCTGCCATTTGCTGTGATGCCCCGCATCAGATCTGATGTCCCAACTTAATAAATGTTTATGCATTGTGTATACACCGCTTGCCCAAACTCGGCATCTATTGCACACCCAACCGTCCTGGTAGGGGGATCCCTCTCTGAGTAGCCCCTCCCGAGGTTTATTCCAATTTTTCCCCAAAAACATTTTTTTGGGGAGTTTTTCCTTGTTCTCTGTTGAGGGTCCAAGGCTGGGGGATGTCGTGGACTAACCATTTATTGTTTCACATGTTGGGCACTGTGAAAGCCTTAGACACTGTAACGGAGATTAAGGGCTATACAAATAAATGTGATTTTATTTGATTAGCCTCGGGAGTGGCTCAGTCTCTTCTCAGAGTAAGGTTAGACCAGTTAGCTCACACTAGCTCAGGTTCCTGCCGATGGATATTAGCATCTTGCCTACATGTCCTGTTCTCCTGGTCTACTGCTCCTGTCCACTGATGCATGTTTGTCTATGTGAGTGAGAGTACATGAATGAGTCTGCTTAAGGCTATCGCTAGTAGGTTTATCCCTTGCGCGCATGTGCAGTACTGAAATAACTTTAATCCATGCCCACCTGTAGTGTGGGCCAAACCTAGGTCCTCACCCCGTCTATAACTAATCAAGAGGGCTGCCGCCTACAAGGACCTGGTTGCTCCGCCGGCGCAGGTATCTGTTCCCCTGGACGACATGAGCAGTGAGTTCTCTTTCACACAGACGGTGAGACGGGACCCGGTATGGCCACGGTTTCCCGCCATTGTCAAGTATTGGTCAGGGGTGGCGCTGGAGCCTCGGAAGCTGAGAGCGCCCATCTATGCTCCCCTGACCAAAGTGGAGGGTTTCACTGACCGCGGTTTACCTCCAGTCCCTCTGCTGGAGTCAAACCTGATGGCATTTTTTGCCGTCAGGCAAACACAACTCAACCGCAACATCTGGCCGCACTTATCTGCCATGCCCAAGACGACAAGGAAGGTGCTTGGACGGCCCCATCAGTCCGGACGGACTGTTTGGGCCTCTGTTCGGCTCTATGGTCACCTCCATCAAGTCTGCGTCAGCAGAGGCGGAGAGCCTCAGGAGGCACGTCCACAGCGTTCCATGGGTCAGTGGCAGGACCACCGCGACCACCGGGATCAAAGACAGAGGCAGAGACATGCAGCTGCAGGCGCAGCAGCTGCGTCTTGCCCCCCAGCACCACCTCTACTGCCGTCCCGTCAGCTTCCGGAGCAACGCACTCCTCGTCAGGGATCCAAAAACCACCTCCGCTTCTCATTCCAGGGGATACAGTATCAGTACAACTGCCTGCCGTTCGGTTATTCCCAGGCTCCATGCACCTTTTCCAGATGTGTGGAGACTGCTCTGGAGCAGTTATGCAGAATGGGGATGAGACAGACGATGGTGTTGGTAACACATCTGTTGAGTCTGGGCTTCACAATAAACTGGAGAAAGAGTTCTCCTCTTCCCTCCCAACTTGTCATCTCTATCTGGGAGTGGAATTGAACTCAGTCAGCATGAGAGCGCGGCTCTCGCAGCAGAGAGTGGAGGCATTGACAACTCTTCTCCGCCGTGTCATGCCTCACAGTGTTGTGACAGCTCTCTCTGTCATGCAGCTGCTGGGCATGATGTCTCAGGGTGGAGAGAAATGTGTCTGACACAGGTGGTGGGGGGACAGTGGCCAGCTCACATGTCTCTCCACATAAACTGGAACTTCTCACTGTGTGGAAAGTAATCCAGCATTTCGTCCTGCTGATGCAGAATCAGCACGTTCTGATTTGCAAACAACAAAGCGACAGCAGCCTACATAAATTGCCAGGGGGGGGTGTATTCTGTGCAGCTGTTGAATATAGCCAGACGGCTGCTGCGCTGGGCACACACACACCTACTCTCCATCAGAGTAGTGTATATTCCTGGTGTTTTGAACAGAGGGGCGGACATTATGTTGAGAGGAGGTCCCCGACAGGGAGACTGGTGCCTCCACCCCGACCTGATTTCCCAGATTTGGGGCAGGTTCGGCAAAGCGGACGTGTTTGCTGCACACAGGAACGTACAGTGCTCTCTTTGGTTCTCATTGAGCACACGGGACAATCCCCCACTGGGAGTGGACGCAATCGGGAAGCGATTGTCAGGTCCAGCCCGAGTTATAGACGGGGTGAGGACCTAGGTGGGGCCCACACTACAGGTGGGCATGGATTAAAGTTCTTTCAGTTCTTTAAAGTTCTTGTGCGCAAGGGATAAACAAACTAGCGATAGCCTTAGAGGGCTGCGCCTATACTCATAGAATCTTGAGTTACAGTACGTAACTAATATTTTGGCATCTGCGTGGTCCCCCAGTCCAAGGACGATGCTGACTGAGCTAGTGTTTGCTGTGGACGCTGGGCAGTGTGTCTCTTATCTGCTTCCAGGCTGCGGCTGGGCAGTGTTGGCGCCTGCGTGGTCCCCTAGTGCTACAATGACGGTGACTGAGCTGCTGTTTGCTGTGATGCCCCACATCAGACCAGGACATCCCACCCAAATAAACTTTTATGTAGTTTACTTGCCCAAACTCAAATATAACTCATATATGATGAGGGTGGAAGACGACAGCCTTTCACTATACAGGCAGGCAGGACCATTATGTGGTGCAGAGACGGTTAATGCAATCGGCAAATGCGCTATGCACAGCGGACCATATAGAGAGTTACTGCCTGTAACACTACTTAAAAAAGGGATGCTAGTGTTGCTAGGAAGTAGTGTGTGTATTCATTGATCCACAATAAGAGACACGATTGTACATGCTACTAACTATCTGCTGATCAATGACAAAGTAAAGCATTGTTCAAAACAATAAGGACAATTTAGCTGCCACATCCCAGGCTCCAATGAGGGTTTCCCCCCTCATTGATTGACTAATGCCCTGGCCACCTTAAATACAGGGATGTGGCCACGTGCACTCCCTTTCATTGGAGAATGCATCCTGAGCAGGTAAGCCACAGCTCTGATATTGGGGAGAATAGGGTCATGTGAAACGGTAGGGGAAGCCGTTTCACAGCCTGGTTCTGAAAATGACAAGTAGCCTAATGAGAAACATATGCAAAGGTGGGAAAAACAACACCAAAGGTGGGAAAAACACCAGCTTCACAGAACGAATAAACAAGCAAAACGATTCACTACTGTAAACTAATCTACTCAATGGGAAAAATGAATGGTAACAATTTTCTGGATATCAACTGGACTTTTCTGGATAATGACTTTGTACACAGCATTAGTCAGTTCATCTACGTGGTGGGCAGCAGACCTAACAGACAGGGGCAGCTGCTTGACAGACACAATGATGCCATCCATAGACCTCTCGATAGCCAGCTCCCCAAAACTCCCCAATACTTCTGCGTCTGTGAATGGTCTGTTGTGTCTTGCGAGCACCCAGGAAGCATTTAGGGATGCACTTGTCACCTTCTGCTGTTCTCGCACAAGAGAGTGCTGTGTGCATAGCTGCTGTGTGCATAGCTAGCTGTCATTGCATCAGTGTTTTTGACCGTGCCATGCTGTGACTCATAATGTGGTCCAATATTGTATTCTTTGCACACAGTGACAGCTACTGACATTGGTCTTTTCAGCCCTGTGGGAAAATTCACGCACTGTTACATATTTTTGGCAATTAGCCTTATATCACCTAACAATGTCATCTTTTATTTTCTTGAGTCATTTCAGTTCTCTTTTCCTCATTTATTTATCGATCCATTCTCATCGTTAAGTTGCCCCTATCCTTTACCTGCACTGTATTGAAGGGGTCAACCGATAAAGATATATCAAATTAGATCTGTGGGTCCGCCTGGCTGTGGGTTCCCTGTGTGTGATTGGGGATTCCTATCGCCGGCACCCTTGACTCCCACTGGCACACACACCACACACCTAATAGCCTACTGATTACACAGGTAGATTTTTAAATTCAATGTCTTAATTGATTAATTGCTTCTAGTTTATGTAGTAGACACTGTGGCGCTGTGGAAGCAGAAGTGCTGGGGGAGATGGAAAAGTACAAAAACATAGGTTTGCAGGTGCTCGTATGTTATAGATAACCTTGACCAGTAAGCCTTGAGTGAAAAATAGCCCTCTGTCTTTAGAAATGAGTTCACCTCTTCTTAATCAATTATTATTGGCTTACTTCTTGTTCACATAACCTTTAACCAATAGCAGTACTAGAAGTAATTTGTATTTGAAGTAATTGTATAATTTGTACTATAAAATTATGTGTAATCCTTTTTGTTTTGGGTTTTGACTTCCGATCTGCAGATTGAATAAACTGTGCAGCTATTCTCCTGTCCTGAGATTTCTTCAACAGCACATAGCTTGGCATACTCTCAAAGTGTTTAGCGCATTGGGCCACATTCAAATGTTTTTGTAAATTATTCGTCAATTTGTCATATGTGTGTGTGTACGAAAACACGAACGTGGGATTCATGAAACGTGCAGGAAACCTCAATTTGTTTCGTAAAATAGGTGTATATTTGATGAATGCCAATCGTTCGTAAATTGAATGCGCGTAATTCAACACCGTAAAAGGCTGCAGACTGAAGGGTCGTGTGCAAGTAAACCAGGGGAAAAGATGGAAAAGAGGAACTTGGCGGAGTCCGAAATGGAAGTGTTTTCAGAAGCATCAGCAGCAGAGTCACAAGAACTGATAAAAGTAAAGCATGGCAATAACACACATCGTTGCTGAGGTAAAAAAAAAGAAAAGAAAAGAAACATGACATGAAACTAGACTGCAAAAAGTACATGCGTTATCAGCCACAGGAGGAGGGCAGCGCACTGAACTGCTATCCGACATGAATCAGAGGATCAATTAATAATAGGAGAGACCTCACTGTCGGGTGTCCAGTCGGCATTAGAGTTGGACACAGATCAAATCCAGGCTGCATCTTCATCATATGGTAGGACTATGTTACTGTATTTGTAGGCGTCCAGTCCATGATCAACCCATTACAAGTTGGATAATCTTGTATTGTTATGAATGAGGACAGTTTGGCAAATATGCCATTTCAGCCTTTTAGGTCTTTATTTTCTACAAGGCCACTGAAACATCTTGTTGGTAATGAGGTTTGGCACTACTGTAATGGATTTTTCATGAAGAATAAGTCGTTCTAAGAGCATTTCCGCCTCTTTCCAAGCAAACATAGGATTTGATCGTACCAAACGAACAAATTCAGATACAATCAAAATGATGAATCTGTGTTCGTAGAAACGTTTGTACTAATGTTATATGATCAAATGTGATCGTACACGTTTCATGAATGAGGTCCATTGTGTTGCAAGTGGTAAATATAGACAGGTGACAGAAACAAAAGTAATGCAGATGCTGCCATACTGTAGGTGTCCTGCATGATACAATTAAGCAATTAACATTCGATCATACTCTGTGGCATGCATAAAAATGGTGAGAAGGCACAGTTGACCTTGATTTTGGATCAAGATGGCAAGAGGAAAAAATCTAAATGACTAAAGTGACATCTGTATTTAGATCTACAGGAAATTAGTAAACATTAGTAAATAGGGTTGGACATTGTGGTCAAAAGTGCACATTTGATAAGGAAAAACAGAAGAGCTCTTCCTTAGGTGACTGAGGCCCAATCCCATTCCTTATTTTTACCCCTACCCCTCGTTTTCGAGTGCTCCTCACTTTTCGACATGCCCCTCGAAACAGTAACCACTAACAAGGGGTAGTGGTTGAAATCTTCCTCTATAAAATGGGACAACCCTTCAATACCCTGCTAGGTCATCACGTTGTTGGCGTTTATGTAAACAGACGTGACGAGTTTGTTGGCCGACATTATTATGGCAATAATGGTATTGTCACAATAACATTTGCCATTTATCTGGTGGAGAAAGAAAAGCATGGACACTTGAGGTTCGTTCACAACTTATAAGTTTCACGCTATCAATCAATCAAACAAGTCATCAAATAAAAAAGAACACTGCTTCATTACCAGGCCACTTCTTGACAGAATAGCGGTGCTCTGTAGGCTAGCAACCCGTGCTCTTACCCTGCCAATCTGCACTGTTAGAGGACTATTGGAGGAGTGCAGCAGCTTTGCTGCTGGACTTAAGTTATATTTTGGGCGTCATATGCCATCAAAGGGGGGAAATGCAACATGGAAATATGTAAAAATGCGGGACTGTCATGCACAAATCAGCCTTAAAACTATGTTGTAACGATCAGCATACTAGCGATTTTTTTGTTATGCTTGTTATAAAGAAAAGGTCTATAATCCTAGGATAGATGAGGGAGATGGTAGATGAGGTAGATGAGGGAATATCTTTTGGAAGAATGGTGTTCCATCCCTCCAGTAGTTCTAAATAAATTGGCCCTTGAACTCTCTACATCTGCCTGTGTCTCTGTTTACTCCAGGGGTAGCGAGTCTTCTACACTGATATTATTTGAAGCTCTGTTAATGTTCATAATCTGAGTAATACAAATCTACCAATCGGATATAGTTTCTTGTAACTACCAAACTAGCTAGTTCTACTCAAGGCTATTTACGTTTAGTAAAATAAATCCACTATAGCTAACACAATGGAGCAGTTACAGTGCCAGTCAGAGTGAAACGTTCTGTATCCAATCAGTGCAGAGCATAGTGAGCAGTCTCTGTGCACCAATCAGATAGCTCTCTGTTCTAGCCCCCGCCTCCCCTTGCAAATCTTGGATCTCGCTTACAAATCTTGGTCCACACTCTTGCAAATTGTTTTGGCAGGCTTTGAGTGCTGAAACAATGACAAAGGTCGGAGCAAAAGTCAGAGTTTTGTGAATACAAATCAGATTTTCTTCAAATTGTTTTTCGCTCTTGCAAATCATGATACACTTCTGAAAATAGTTTTGGCAGGGAAATACCGTCATACACTGGCCATTGACTAGTGGGAACGACCAGTGGGTGTAGCCAAACTGTCACTCCAAAGTAGTGACCAATAGAGACGCATTATCTATGTCTCCGTGTAGATCCCGCCCATGGGACTATGAATTTCGGCACTCAAGCAGAGACCTAAAAGATTTGACTTCACTCATGCTGAATGGGAGGATTATGAGGAGGAGACTTCAGGTTTAGTGAGTGAAATAGATGGAGGGCCAAAACTAATATAATCCCCTGTAACAATGTGTATTTCTATGCCTTGAAAATAAGATAAGGACAAAAAATGAGAAAAGATACCAATGCATGTGCTCCACCCTCCCACTTCTATCACACATCAATATTTATGCTAAAAAATAACCTAGCAAAAAGAACAGCCAGCAGACCCAGCAACTGCGATATTCATATACTGTAAACCAGCAACTGTGTGTGAAGGCTACTAATTTTATAGCTACTGTTACCCTTGCCAGGCTAACATCATGAATTGATGTTACAGTACATGTCCACAAATAAAATGTGATTATACTCAGTTATACTCAGTCATGACTAATTGTGCTTTCTCTATGGCTTTGTATGGGTTGTACTCAGCAGCTCTGTAATTCACTGGCGCACCACCATCTTGGGCCAAGTCAGCTGAGCCGGGATTGACTCTTATGTTAATTACTTATGTACTTATGTACATTACTTTTGATGGTGGAGATGACTATTGGGTCTTGGGACCAAGTCCCAAAAATCACAGCCCAACTTTACCTTATCTTTTCCATATCGTCTCAGAAGTCTATAGGGCCATCCCCTAACACTGCTCTTCTTCTGTGCTTCTCTCAGTACCAGTCCCTCCTGCCCCACCTGCAACCAGTATTCCCCCTGCAGGCCACAATGTGCTGCTGCATCATTTTGCTGCACCACCACCCAGAATTCAGATGCTGCATGGAGAAAAGAAGGGAGAGAATCTAATTAGGCTTTGACACATATGACACAGCAACATAATGAGTCTACAGGAGGGCTACAACAGTAATGGCAACTCTGTGGCATTACTCAAACAACCTAACAGGACATCCCTTTCCAGCTAGAACAGTAGGAGATGAAGAGATGAAACAAGAGGATAAACCGGTGGTGAGTAGAGGTGAGTTGAAGGGAAAATGAGGGCCAGACAAAGGGAATTAGAGTAACATGGTGAGGAAGAGGAGGGTGTAGAGAACAGTAATCTATTCACCTTCGTTTCTGGAGCTGTAAATCTGGTTATCCTTCATATGAAGCTGAGAGCTTGAGCCATATACATTACTTCTCTGAGAGAGAAAGTGGGATGGAGACAGAAAACAAAGGGGAAAGAATGCATATAGTCAGGCGAAATGTATATGAATTCTTCAGATACATGTACACTTGCATCCAACTGATGACCTGATCATTTTTAGAACTGTAGCAGTCATGGATATAATTGCAATTTCATTGTATTTCTTTACAAAATCTTATTGAATTTGCCATTCCTTGATGATCTGAATAGTTTGTTTGTAATGTTTTTGTTGGCCATTTGATGGCCAGATCTTTTCAATCCAATCATGGTAAATTCAGCAGATCTGGAGGAAGATCAATTTGCTGGTAATGGTGGAAAATGGCTGCCACAGCTGCTTGATACCTTTTTTTTTTATAGATCCGATTCTGAAAAAGTTCAGGACATCAAACTGTACAGGTATGACAATTTTGGTGCTTTTATGTAATCCTGGATGATTTGGCCTATTTGTGGCGTGTTGTGTGAGAACTAATAATTACTTGAAATGAACTATCAACAATTATAGCAAATTAATGTGACGTATCAAGAAAAATTCTGTTATTCTATTATGTTTCACCTCACCTGAAAGGTGATATTACACACCCTTTCTACCCAGTCCACACACTCATCTTTCACTGCAGCAAACACCATTGATCTTGCCTCTGTCTCCACACAGAATGCTGACATGTTCTCCTATAAAGACCATAGACAAAGTGAAGCTTTCAGATGAACAAATCAGATTAATGAGGTTAACTTAAAACAGATTTACATGGTTCTTAGTCTGAAATCTTATGTTCAGACTACAAGTTAAAGACAGCTGAGGCCTTCAAAACCATAAAGGTAGTTTGATATTTTTAGAAAAAATGTTTGCACGGGTTGTTCATAGTGAGTGAATGTAGACATTGTGTAAATTCAGATGGTGCCTACCCTTCAAACTACCAAATATAAGGATTGACGATTCAATCAAAACTATTCAACTATTAAATGAAAGGTTTACCATGGGGCAGGCCTCAGCATGTGGGGGGAGTCTGAGGACACTGGTCACCTCTGACAGTCTGACCACTTTCATCTTCCTGTCCCCATGGAGCTGGTGATGTCTCCTTACCCCAACACCAAGATCACCTCCAACACCGCCCCCTGGATAGATAGAGTTTATTTATTTTTACAGGGGGTGGACAAAATATCAGAAATAATGCAGTCACAAAGGCAGCTCCACAGGTCAGTCATATTAAGTTGAATGCCAATTACCAGTATGTGCCAGTTTTAAAAGAGGTCTAATAATCGTCAGCAACATGAGGCAACTACCACAGAGGTCTAATAGACGCTTGCTAAATTGCAGGAGCATCAGTCACAGAAACTGCAAAATGATTTAATGTGGCAACAGGAAATGATTGGACAACAAATGTCAAACTGTATTGACAAATAGTGGTGGTCGAAACCCACTGAAAGGGAAAGACTACAGGACACGGAGGACCAGTGTTGGGCTCACGTAATAGTATATTCATCTTTACTTGTTACTCATTATACTCATTAATGTTACCGTACCAAATAAGAGAATCAAATAAACAAGAGCTAAGACAAATAAGTGAACCAAATAAACAAGAGCTAAGACAAATAAGTGTATCCAATAAACAAGAGCCAATAAACAAGAGCTCAGACACATAATTGACAACAAATAGGCAAAGCTAAGAGGAAGGGTCAGGGTAGTGTTTCCTGAAGAGGTGGGTTTTCAGCCTGCGGTGAAAGATGGGACTCTGCTGTCCTGACATCAGTGGGGAGTTCATTCCACCACTGCGGGGCCAGGACAGAGAAGAGCCATGACCGTGTAGATCGGCCGCAGGGACTTCTGAGCGACGGGGCAACCAGTCGCCTCGAGGCAGCAGAGCGAAGTGGTCGGGCAGGTGTGTAAGGCTTGACCATAGCCTGGAGGTGGCGGTTGAACACCAGTCGAGCTGCAGCTTTCTGAAGAAGCTCCAGAGGTCTGATGGCAGACGTCAGGGCACCAGCAAGGAGGGAGTTGCAGTAGTCCAGGCGGGAGATGATGAGCCTGGATGAGCACCTGCGCTGCCTTGTCAGTGAGGAAGGGGCAAATCCTCCTGATGTTGTAGAGGAGGAATCTGCAGGAGCGTGTCACTGATGCGATGTTTGCCGAGAATGACAGTTGGTCGTCCAGGGTCACACCCAGATTCCTTGCAGTCCGAGTTGACGTCACCACAGCATTATCAATGGTGATAGCCAGTTCTCGGTGCGGACAGCCCTTCCCCGGGAGGAACACCAGCTCAGTCTTGTCCAGGTTGAGCTTCAGGTGGTGCATCGACATCCACTCCGAGATGTCTGCCAGACATGCAGCAATGCGTGCCTCCACTTGTGTGTCAGAGGGGGGAAATGACAGGATCAGCTGGGTGTCATCTGCATAGCAGTGGTAGGAAAAGTCGTGTGAATGGATAACAGAACCAAGAGATGTTGTGTAGAGGGAAGAGAGGAGAGGACCTAGAACCGAGCCTTGCGGAACCCCAGTTACACACCCATTTACACTGCCATATAAATTGGTACACTTTGTGGTAGATGGTAGCATTTTTCTGCACAGGCTGAGAGACCCAAGCTGAGATCTAAGCAAGAACAAGTATAGTTATAAGTATAGTTTTCTCGGTTGTGCCGATGGTTTCCTCCCTGCTCTGGTAATGTAATATCATATTTTCTAAATGTTTGACCAATATTACTCTGAAAAGCTTAGTGGGGGGTGTTATGCCCCGTCTAGGAGAGTCGCTAAAGGAATAGCATAAGTTGGACACTCCGCTTCCACCTCCCAAAACCAACCACAAAAACACGTGCTATAAATCAAAAGGCGAATATTTAATAGTAAACACAAAACTGAAGCACAGGCTTCGGAGTGGACCAAGGCCAAAACAATTAACAAAACAAAGCTGCTTCAAGGAAACCCTAACTACGATCTGAAAATAAAAAGAACTTACAGAGGGCTATGTCTACCTCCTTTCCTAAATACAAGAGAAACAATGTACAAAGTAAATGGCAGTCCACTCCTACTGCTTCTAAATCTAAAGAAAACTTAATGGTAATCAAACGTACCGAAAACACACAGGCACAGAACTAACAGAACTACACAGAGTTGCACAGATTTACACGGTTTGAGACAGTCTAAGGTCAGGTTGAGGGATGGAAATGGAGAATGCTGTCAAAGTGCAGGCGGGTTGACTGGGTATTTGAAGGGCGGTGTATTGTGTGGAAGCCAATCATCTGCATGTATTGGCCAGGGTTTGGCCAATCAGGAACGGCCACCTTCTCCTGGCGCGTACCTAGTTTATAAAGGACATAAAACACACACACACACACACACACACACACACACACACTACAGACAAGAATATTCAGACACATACTAAACAGGATATTCACAATTACATAACACAGTATGACCAAGGGTCGTAACAGGGGGTGTTAAAGGCCAGGCATGCATCTCCTTGCACCACAGCTCCCTAATGTCATTTTGTTCCATTGTGTAGATATAGCCTGGATGATGTTTGGTGCTGCTGCTGTATTGGTGTGGAACACCTGCTGACCAATTCTGAGCCCCTTTGCCCAACTGCAAGTTTGCACCATCGCTGTTCTTTTAGCTGTTTTCTTAATCTTTATTTTAGTTAGTTATTTTAAATTGTTTTTAGTTAACTACTAGTGTGAACCACAATTAGGTATGATCAACATAGATTTGGCGATGGAGATTGGCTTATTAAACTTAAATGTGACATGAAGGGGTGATGACAAGGTAACATAATTTATTTCTCTGATTGGTAACTAACTATGGTATCTATGATGGCGCTGCTGTGTCTGGACGCCGTCGTGGTTGCTCCGCGGAGATTGTGCGTTTTGTTTGTTTTTATGTTTGTCTTTAACATCCTTTTGTGCTCAAATACATCGGCACTAACGACATACGCACACAGCACACTTCTGGACTTAAACATTTGCGCAGAACAAAGGTTTTTGTCCACTTTTTCCATTGACCCAGCGTGGCCGGCAGAGATAGTTCGAGCGAGCCACAACAACAACAGTGGAGACACACCTACGGGGAGACGAAAGAGGAAACATCGGGGAAAACGGAGCGGAATTTGGAACAGACTGAGAGTTCAAGCCCACCGTCCACCTCTGCCCAGCATCCTTCTTGCCAACGTCCAGTCTCTGGATAACAAGTTGGATGATGTTCGGGCGAGGATTAGATTCCAACCGGACGTGAGGGATTGCAACATCTTTTGTCTGACGGAAACATGGCTGGCCCCGCTGGTGCCGTATTGAGCCATATGCCCAACCGAGTCCTTCTCTGTTTTCCGTGCGGATAGAACAGAAGAGTCTGGCAAATCCAAGGGTGGAGGGGTTTGCTTCATGACTAACAACAAGTGGTGCAACCCCAAGGACATCAAGACTCTTTCTCGTTCCTGCTCGTCTAACCTGGAACATCTGACTATCTCATGCCGTCCATTCTACCTTCCCTGGGAGTTCAGCTCGGTCATCACCACAGCCGTCTACATACCACCACAAGCAGACACCGACGTAGCACTATCGGACCTACAGGATGTGTTATGTCGGCATCAGAATAAGCATCCCGACGCGGCTATGGTGGTGGACGTCAGCGAGTTTACGGAAGCAGTAACGAGCTTCATAGCAACGCTAGTGGACACCATCATCCCCACGGTAAAAGTTAGGTCCTTTCCTAACCAAAAACCATGGCCTGATAGATCCATCCGCGACGCTTTGAACGCCCGCACTGCTGCCTACAACTTCGGTCTTGTTTCCGGCAACATGGACGAGCACAAGGCAGCGTCCTATGGACTGAGAAGGGCAGTGAAGGAGGCCAAGAGGAGGTACAGGGACAGAGTGGAGTCGCAGATGGAGCAGCGCGACACCAGACGCCTTTGGCAGGGACTACAGACTATAAGGGACTACCAGGGCAGACCCCCCGCAATTGTGAGTGCCGATGCATCCCTAGCGGACGACCTGAACACATTCTACACACGGTTTGAGGCTAGCAACAACAGCGCTAGCTCGCCGGCAAACAACACCACCGTTAGCACAGCTGGAGTGAGTTCTACCGCTGGGGATGAACGCACGCTCTCCGTGACCGAGCACAATGTGAGGAGGGCTCTGATGAAGGTGAACACCAGGAAAGCTGCTGGTCCAGATGGCATATCTGGGCGAGTACTGAAGACCTGTGCTAATCAGCTAGCTCCAGTGTTCACCAGGATATTCAACATCTCCCTGGCTGAGTCTGTGGTCCCCGCCTGCTTCAAGAGATCCACTATTGTCCCTGTGCCCAAGAATGCTTCTCCAGCATGTCTGAATGACTACCGGCCGGTGGCCCTCACCTCGGTGGTCATGAAATGCTTCGAGAGGCTGATTAAGGACTACATCTGCGCCTTCCTTCCTTCCTCCATGGACCCGCTGCAGTTTGCCTATCGCCCAAACAGATCCACGGATGATGCTGTCTCCCAGGTACTGCACACCACACTCACTCATCTGAACAGCCGGAAGGGGGGCTATGTGAGACTGCTGTTCATTGACTATAGTTCAGCTTTCAACACCATAGTCCCCTCCAGACTGGCTGGAAAGCTGATTGAGCTGGGACTGAACACCCCCCTGTGTGCCTGGATCCTGGACTTCTTGACTGCCAGACCCCAGGTGGTCAGGGTGGGTAGACACACCTACAACCCCCTCACCCTGAACACAGGATCCCCCCAGGGTTGCGTCCTCAGCCCCCTACTGTACTCCCTGTACACACATGACTGTGTGGCCAGGTTCAGCTCCAACTCCATCGTAAAGTTTGCGTATGACACAGTTGTGGTGGGCTTGATCTCGGACAACGATGAGAAGGCCTACCTGGAGGAAGTTGCCGATCTGTCACTCTGGTGCCAGGACAACAGCCTCCTCCTGAATGTCACCAAAACTAAGGAGCTGATTGTGGACTTTAGGAGGGCACAATTACAGAGGACATACTCACCATTGGGGATTAATGGGACTACTGTGGAGAGGGTGAGCAGGTATAAATACCTGGGAGTCCACATCTCCGAGGATCTTACATGGACTTCATACACAGACACTCTGGTGAGGAAGGCGAGGCAGCGCCTTTACCACCTCAGGCAACTGAGGAAATTCAAGGTCTCCCGGAGAATCCTTCTGTCCTTCTCTGGGGCTGTAGAGAGCATCCTGACTGGGAGCATCACTGCCTGGTTTGGCAACAGCTCCGCTCAGGACAGGAAGGCTCTGCAGAGAGTAGTGCGTTCGGCTGAACGCACTATTGGAACTACACTCCCCACCCTGCAGGACTTGTACACCAGGAGGTGCAGAACCAGAGCCTGCAGGATCATGAAGGATCCTCACCACCCAAACAACAGACTGTTTCAGCTGCTGCGGTCAGGCAAGCGCCTCCGTAGTCATGCTGCAAAAACAGAGACACTGAGACGGAGTTTCTATCCTCAGGCCATCAGGACTGTGAACTCTGACCTCACCAGGGCCCCCACCAAGACCCACACACTGCCCCTCTTATACACACACACACACACACACACACACACACACAGGTAACGACTACACAGAATTTATAGCTCATTACATTCACACAATTTCCCCCATCTACCTCTTATTTTATATAAGTGCTCTTACTGTATATATTGAGTTGTTTTATATAAGAGCTCTAACTGTAGTTATTGTAATTTTATTTTTTTCATGCTGTAAATATAGTGTTGGTTTTTTTAATGTTAAATACTATGTATACTGCCCTTTGCACATTCCCGTGAGCATTGCCACTTTTCATTTCACTACATGTATGTGTATGTGACAATTAAACTTCTTGAATCTTGAATCTAATATTACTGAAATTATAATAAATTCATAACGCTACTGAGGAAAGTATTACTGTAACGCATTACTGAGTAATGCCTATCACTAAAGCTACTACTACTGCTGCCTCACAGCAAGAAGGTCCTGGGTTCGATTCCTGCCTGGGGCGCTATTGACTCTGGGGTCCCCAGGTGGGTTACCTGCCGGGCCTTTCTATCTGGAGCTTGCACGTTCTCCCCATGCTCACATGGGGTCCTCTTCCACAATAAGAACACCAATTGAAAAACATGCAATAAGATCGCCATCTCCTGTCATACTTAAAGGGGAATTCCAGTGTTTTAAAACCTGGGCTCTATGTACAAATTTGTCATTTATACCACAAAATGGGTACAAAAAGTTTTGGAATTGCTCCAGTAGATCGCCGCAGTCGTGAAACAGGCTGCTATGGCTGCAACGTAATCGTGTGTCTGACAACATTACAGAAAGGATCGCTACAGAGATAGACCTTTTTTAACGAGAAACAGAAGTCTCCCTCTGAAATCTGAAAGATGAGGTCAGTTGTTGCATGAAGAGGTTAAACAAAGGTTTCTGGTTAAAAAGAGGTCTATAGAGCGATCCTTTCTGTAATGTTGTCAGACACACTAATAACAATCTGAGCCTGTCAGTGGCAAAAACTAGCACTTTTAGTGGATGTACTTTGATCGGCGCACTTGCCCAAACAGACTATGTTGCAGCCATAGCAGCCAGTTTCGCGACTGCCGACTGAGG
Source organism: Hoplostethus mediterraneus (assembly GCA_034670385.1). Classification (NCBI taxonomy): domain Eukaryota; kingdom Metazoa; phylum Chordata; class Actinopteri; order Trachichthyiformes; family Trachichthyidae; genus Hoplostethus; species Hoplostethus mediterraneus. Next base: position 1,062,591 of record JAXDDW010000083.1, read on the forward strand.
TGATCTACTGGAGCAAGTCCAAAACTTTTTGTAGCTATTTTGCAGTATAAATGACAAATTTGTACACAGGGTCCAGATTTTAAAATACCAGAATTCCCCTTTAAGAAAAGTCATAACAGTACAAAAAAATGTGGCAGAGCATTCTCTACCAATTAAAGTATACCTGGCAGAGCTGTAGCCTGGCATGTGAGCTTTGAAGGAAAGACAGTGGGGTAACATTCCTTTATCTGTTGCTTTAGGAGGGCTGCATGTTATTTGCTCCCATATATAAACGACTTCCCCTGATATGGCGTTGGATGTGCTTTCTAAACTTCTATTTTATATGGCCATTATTGACCTGATGCAGTCAAAAATCATTAAAAATGATTGTGAGGAATAAGTAGGGGGACAAAAACAAAACCATTTTACCCAATCCCCCCCCCCCCCCCCCCAAAAGATTGTTTAAAATTATTGCTTTTTCACAATGAACTGGAACCAAAAAGTGGGACAAACATGGAACCAAACCCATAAAAACCTCAACCACCAGCACTAAAATGGGTAATAGCAGCAACACTTAAATGGCTGCTGAGGCACTTCAGGACTGCTTCGAGTCGACAGACTGGGATGTACTCTGTGAGCCACATGGGGAGGACATTGATAAGATGACTGACTGCATCACGGATTACATCAGATTCTGTGAGGACACCACCATACCAGCCCGGACCGTGCACTGCTTCTCCAACAACAAGCCCTGGATTACCAGTGACCTGAAGGCACTTCTAAACAAGAAGAAGATGGCTTTCAGGTCTGAAGACAGAGAGGAACAGAGGAGAGTGCAGCACGAACTCAGAGAGATGCTGAGGACATGCAAGGACAACTACAGGAGGAAGCTGGAGGCCAAACTCCAGCAGAACAGTGTGAGGGATGTGTGGACGGGAATGAAGCACATCACAGGGATGAAGGGGAAAGACAGGCAGACAGCAGGGAGCCTGGATAGAGCAAACCAGTTTAACCAGTTTTTTAACAGGTTTAGCTCACCTCCTGCCACCCCTCCGACCCCCCCAGCCCCCCACACACCCACACTGTCCCAAATGGCTCGATCCACCCCCCAGCATTCTCCTGTACAACACCTCTCCGTCTGCCCCCTCTCCTCCCCCCCCCACCTCTTTCCCCCCCCCCCACCTCCTCCTCCTCTTCCAATGAAGACATCTGCATCAACCCCCGCCCAACGGTGACTACAGGCCAGGTAAAGAGACAGCTGGAAAGACTACATCAGCGAAAGGCTGCAGGCCCTGATGGCATCACACCCAGGATCCTGAAGACCTGTGCCAGCCAGCTGTCTCCTGTACTGGGACATCTGTACAACCTGAGTCTGAGTCAGGAGAAAGTCCCGATGCTGTGGAAGACGTCCTGCCTGGTTCCAGTCCCCAAGAAGTCGAGGCCATCCGAGCCGGCAGACTACAGACCAGTCGCCCTCACATCTCATGTGATGAAGGTCCTGGAGAGACTGGTCTTAGCCCAGCTGAGGCCACAGGTGAGGACGTTTCTGGACCCTCTGCAATTTGCCTATCAGCCCCATTTAGGAGTCGATGATGCTGTCATCTACCTGCTGCAACGAGCCCATATGCATCTGGATGGTGGGGGAGGCACTGTGAGGATCACATTCTTTGATTTCTCCAGTGCTTTCAACACCATTCAACCTCTGCTACTGGGTGAGAAGCTGCGGGGGGTGGGTGTTGACGACACAATGATCTCCTGGATTACTGACTACTTGACAGGCAGGCCACAGTTTGTCCGTCTGGGCAGTGTCCTGTCTGATGTGGTGGTCAGTGATACAGGTGCTCCACAGGGAACTGTGCTTTCTCCCTTCCTCTTCACCTTATACACCACTGACTTTCAGTACAACTCTGAGTCATGTCACCTACAGAAGTTTTCTGATGACTCAGCTGTTGTAGGGTGTATAAGAGAGGGAGAGGAGGGTGAGTACAGGACACTGGTAGACAACTTTGTAGAGTGGTCCGACCAGAATCACCTGAGGCTGAATGTCAACAAGACCAGAGAGATGGTGATCGACTTCAGGAGGAAGAAGATGCCTTCACAGCCAATACGGATCAGGGGGGAGGTGGTGGAGGAGGTGGAGGACTAGAGATACCTGGGAGTGGTGATCGACAACAGACTGGACTGGAAACCTAATACCGAGGCTGTGTACAAGAAGGGGATGAGCAGACTCTTTTTCCTGAGGAAGCTGAGATCCTTCAACGTGTGCAGCAAGATGTTGGAGATCTTCTACCAGTCTGTTGTTGCCAGCGCCTTTTTCTTTGCTGCCGTGTGTTGGGGCAGCAGCATCAGAGCCAGCGACACTAACAGACTTGATAAAATCATCAAGAAGGCTGGCTCTGTACTGGGTCTCAGGCTGGAGACTTTTGAGACCGTGGTGGAGAGGAGAACGCTGAACAAACTGTTATCCATCATGGACAATGATCAGCACCCTCTCCATCACACAGTAGACAGACAGCGGAGTACCTTCTCTCACAGGCTGCTCCAGCTCCGCTGTCGAAGGGACAGATACAGGAAATCTTTCCTGCCACACGCCATCACACTGTACAATAACAGCTAAAACTCTGGTCATAACATACAGTCACTATGCACTTTATATGTTTTTACACAACTCTGTTCACTGCACCTTATATTTTATTTTGCACTACAATAATAATGCTTATTTATACATTTTTATATTGCATTCTATATTGCCATTTTGATATGTCTAGGTTGTTCTCTTTTTTTAAAATTTTTTATTCATTGTGTTGTTGTTATTGTCTCTGTGTGTAATGCTGCTGCTGCACTGCAATTTCCCAGCTTGGGATTAATAAAGTACATCTATCTATCTATCTATCTATTATGATGTAGTTTGGAAAATTCATTAGTGACGTGAGATGACATTACCTCCAATGTCCTGGATCTCCAGTCTCCCTACTCCACTACGACTGGGGTGGTACAGGGACAACCACACTGGCCTCCATTTCTGATGGTGAAAGTGAGATAGAGATTGAATGACAGAGAAAGCAGGAGAGGGGTATATGGAAACCAAACATAAGACTGGTTGCAATAAACCATGCGTGTTTCACCAGTTAATGCCACAAAGTTTGCAACATGAAAATCTCCTGCCTAGAGCAGTTCAACACAATAAGCCACAATTTGCTGTGCTGAAGCAAGCACACCAATAAAAGGGTGTTTTCACACTTGGCTCATTTCAACCAATTTAAGTGGACTTAAATTTCCCCTGAAATCTGGGCCATGTATGAACTCTGCAAACTAACTCTGACCCCCAAAAACCAAACTCAGACCAACCTCTTGAGATGGTCTGAGTCTGAGGAGACAACACGGCTCTGGAGAAATGGAACAGTTTAAACATATTGAGTAGACTGTATTAGTGGGAAGTATGGGAAAGAAATGGATAACATTTGTTAAGAGCATATTATCATAATGAATCAATTTGAGCAATTCAAAAAATATAAATATATAAATTTAACAGTTGGTGCTGCTAGAGGATTGCTGGGGGAAAATTGCAAAAAGTGTAAATGTTTAACTAAATAGGCTTATAATTGTCATCACAGGCACAGTGGATATATTTCTCATTGATACAGTACAATCTAGGGAATCATACATTTCAGCACACTTACATGCAACAGTAAATTTCATTCATTATTGATAACTACAGCCAACCATTGTAAGCTACCCGATTATTTGAAGAACAGCCCTTCTTACTATCAGTTCATTCAGTAGTATCCCTCTGCACACTTATTTTTTTTATTTCAATGCAATGTTTTTGTTGATCTCTGGTTTTGTCAATGGGATTCTTGCAGTAAATTTATTATAAAGTCCACAGTGTCCTCTAGGAGTGATGATGCCCTTTTTCCAGAGAGTTGATTGGTATGGAGGCAGGCTTTGTATCTGCTTTCATCTGATAGCCTGAACATAACATACGCTGCACGGCTAACCTGCTCAGCCATGCAGCGTATGTTACCATTGGGGTTCTGCTATAAAGAGCGACCTTTGTGAGACCGAAAAGCCAGTGTTATGCCCAATATTACCTTGCTAACCCACTAATCTCACTTGGTGAGACAAGCCCCTGGCTTGAATCTCCTCTCATTGTTACTCAAGGTAGTTTCACACCCATTGCGTATAGAAATGATCCAATCCGCTTCCTAAGGAAGGACACACCTTATTTCCCACCCTCTTGGCGAACCAATCTTTGCAAACTACCACATCCCTATATACAAGGTTACTTGCCCCATCTCTGTATTGCTGGGTAGGGAGTGAGGAAGGAGTGTGGAGCTGAGAGGGTAAATAAAAGCTACAGTTTAGCGATGGGATGTTTGAGTGCCACCCCCCTCCATCCAGACTGGCTCAGTTCACCCTGCCAAAGATGACATCAGCAGACGACCCCGAGGTGTTCCCCTCTATGATTGAGGGGTTGGCGGTCCACGCCTCTCCACCCTTACGTTGCTTCCTTGTACCATTCTTACTGCTTCTGCATAAAATATCTTGTTCATAGTTTGGACTTTCAGTAAGTGTACCTCCCACTTCATTACCTCACATCTTTCATATGCTACACTGTGGCCACCCACAACTACAACATTTTGCTTGTTGATCTCCTATTTACACACTGTGGCAGACTGGGGTGTGTGGTTGGGCCGTTGGCTGGGTGCGGGGGGTGGAGTTGGGCTGGCAGACGAGTTCGCCCTGCCCTGACACCGGCTGTGGCGGAGACTCTATAAAAGGATGCAATATCCACCTTGACCCCCTCTTGCTCTGTGGTGCTGGGGCCGCCCACTTCCGGGTCGCCTCACTTCCTTCCTTTCCATTGTTACCGGCGCAGGTATGTAGCAGTAGCTGCCTTGCTGTGTCTGTGTAAAACTGTAGCTATTTGACTCAGTGGCTGATGCGATCGCACCTCTTTGTAGCCGTTCGGATCGCAGTGAAGCATGGTCATCCTCCACTACTGCCGAGCGGGCCTGGTCCCTCCTCTTTCCCTCAGGTGAACCGACCAACTGCCTGATTGGTATGTACACCTCATGGCACTTTACCTGTTTCACCGTTATTTACAGTTTGTATATTAATTTAGTCTTTTGTGTGATTAGGGGATTGTGTTGCCGCTGAGTTTCAGTGTGAAGTAGGAACAACTGTCTGCTTTGCCTTGCTGAGCATCCCGCCTGTCTGGTTTGCCTTGCTGAGCATTCTGCCGGTCTGGTCTGCCTCGCTGAGCGTGGACCTATGCTCATCTGACCCTATGCTCATCTGCACCTTAGGACTTTACTGTTACCCCTGTTAGACGTGCCAGCATTTTAGAGTGAATGAGTGGACTGTGGGTTTACTATTTATCTGGCTTCCTTTACCAAATTAATTCATTTAATTTGTGCTTTTTTGGAGTTTGTTTCTTTAATACTTTCTTTTGGAAATTGTTTATTTGGTATACGTTGTTTACCTTATTGCCAAATATTTGCAACTGATATTCTTTTGTTTGGTTTGATTATATATTTGATTATTTGTTTTGGTTCATTTCTAATTTGCAGCTGCTAAATTTACTAGTTTTGGTTCATTTTCTGTTCTTTGTACATTGGTTATTTTTTGCTGCTGAACATAACCCCACTAATAGTTAGGTTGAGTTAGTTGCTGAGAGCCAGTGGTGGTGGTCCTGGTGTCGGCGGGTGGTGGTTCCCTGTGTGCTGTGTTTTTTCCTGGGATGTTTTCCTTCACTAAGTGTGTGTGTGGCTGTCACGAGTGACTGGGGTGAGTTTAGTTTGTTTGGGATTCCTCTCCCTCCTCACCAACCCATTTTTCCTCCACTGGTAAGCCTCAGCTCTGATTAGGTCTCCCTTTCCCCTCATATCCCAGTGTGTATGATTGACTGTTTTTAGCAAATTGTTAATGAAGTGTGTTAATAAATTTTCTTGCCTTGGAACCTCGTCTCTTGCCTCGGAGTACAAACAAACCTGAGTGCTTTGCAGTCAATACTGCCGTTAACTAATTCTTTGGGCGAAATTCCCAAGGTGGCGTTGTCTGGCTTACTTTTATAACTTTTCTCGCCGCACTTGCCCTCGCCACATTACCAAATGCTGGTCTGCCATTGCCAAGTTCCTGATTATGTAGTGTTGAATGAATCTGACAGATCTCAGTTTACTACAGAAGCCAGTCCAAAGAGGTATTGTGGCCATGTGGGATGTCGTACCCACAACAAAACGTAGGGACAGGACTGAAAGAGCCATGCGCTACTGTGACTAGCATTTTCCACTTACATTAACTGGGAAATGTAAACATTTACCAGGAAATGTATACATTTACCAATATCCCACATTTACCATAACCTATACCACTGTATGCCATTTGGCAAAATGATAGATATTGGTGGTGACTTGTTACTCAAAATAAGAAAATGGTGTCGCCATAATCAAATAAAAACACTCATTACACATAGGAGGCCAGAACTCCCACACCGTAGTTCTGATTGACACAACACGAACACCTATGTAGCTGACTGTACTCTGACTGTCCTGTCTATATAAGGTCCCACAGTTCACAGTTCACGTAAGAAAAAAAAAAGTCATGAAGTCCAACAAACTCTGTAGACCTCTGAGATGGAATTGTGTCGAGTTCCCAGGAGCACAATCGGCTCGTTGTGAAATTGAAGAAGTTTGGAACCACCAGGGTAGTGGCTAGATGGAAGCCACAAGTAAAAGGCATATGACAGCCCGCCTCGCGTTTGCCAAACAGAACCTAAAGGATTCTGACAGCATAAGGAAAAAGATTCTGATTAATACCATCCCTATGGTGAAGCATGGTGGTGGCAGCATCATGCTATGGGAATGCTTCACAGCGGCAGGGACTGTGAGACTGGTCAGGATCGAGGGAATAATGAATGGAGCCAAATACAGAGAGGTCCTAGAAGAAAACCTCAAACTGGGGCAAAGATTCAACGACACAAAACACACCAAGACAAGCCAAGCAAAGACAACACTGTCAGAGATTAATCATTATGGAGGATTAACATTCCATTTTAACCTATCAAACCAAGAAAGGTGTAGGCCAGGATATGGCTTTTAACTCCGGTAATGGAAAAAGAAAAGGTTGCCAATGCCTATCAGCAATAATAATAAATAATGGTATTGACTGTGGTAGTGTCTTTCAACAAACTATGTAAATAGCAGATGTAGACCATTTAGATTAATTCACAATTTGAGAAATTTGACTTTACTAAAAACAATATATATCAACCATCAACCTAGTACCTCATTTCATCCTTTGATCTCACCGTACAATCAGATATGTAAACTGTATCCTAAATGAAATGTGCATCTTATCCTCTGGATATAATTCCATCTATACTCCTAAAAGAGATAATGGTAACCAATTCTGTTTATAATAGAATTAACTCTAAATTACAATTTCTGTCAAATGTTCTGGGAAAAGGTTTTGTATAAACAATTAAGTGACCACATGAGCAAATGATCTTTTTGAAAAAAGATCACCCACGTGAGCGTTGAAGTCCCCCAGTAGGACTATAGAGTCCCCAGATGGTGCCCCCTCTAGGACCCCATCCACGGTCTCCAAGAAGGCCAGGGTACTCTGACCTGCCATTAGGTGCATAAGCACAAACGACAGTCAGAGCCTTCCCCTCCGCAATCCTCAACCGTAGAGGCGACCCTCTCGTCCACCGGGAAAAACTCCAACACAGCAGCGTTCAGCCGGGGGCTTGTGACTCCCGCCCGACGCCTCTCACCCTGGGCGACTCCAGAAAAGGAGAGAGCCCAACCCCTATCAAGGCGTTTGGTTCCAGAGCCAACGCTATGTGTGGAGGTGAGCCCAACTATATCTAGTTGGTATCGCTCTACCTCTCGGACAAGCTCCGGCTCCTTCCCCCCCAGAGAGGTGACATTCCATGTACCAAAAGCTAGTTTCTGTAGCCAAGGTCCAGTCTGCCAAGGCCTCTGCCTTTGCCTGCCACCCGTGTGGCATCGCACCTGTCCCCTATTTCTCCCCTTGCAGGTGGTAGGCCCACAGGGGGGCGGCCCCACATGGCTTCTTCGGGCTAGGCCCGACCGAGCTCCGCGGCAAGCCCGGCCACCAGACGCTCGCCTACGAGCTCCCCTCCCAGGCCTGGCACCAGGAGGGTGCCCCGGTCTCCCTATTCCTGGCAAGGTCTCTACTTCTTCTGGTGGCTGTGTCATAGGGTCCTTTTGAACTGTTCTTTGTCTGTCCCCTCACCTGGAACCAATTTGCCTAGGGTGGCCCTACCAGGAGCATATGCTCCAGACCACACAGCCCCCAGGATCACAGGGGCACACAAACCTCCCCACCGCGATAAGGTGACGGTTCCTATGCGCTCTGAAAAAGCAGTAGCCGACTCGAGTGCACAAACAACAGGGCTTTGGTCTTTTAACTGCTACAGTTGTAGTGCTATTTTTTTTAGTGCCGGAGCGCAGTCAATCAAATATGACTCAACACGTCTCTGTGCTCTCTTGTGCCATCTACTGACCATGACTACAATGTTCATTTGAATGGGGTTAAATGAGAATGGCCGGGGCGTTCCATCCAGCGCCCCAAATGCTGTCATAGACCTCAAGCTAAAGTGCAGTCCTTCCAACAACCGCTAGGTGACAATGCATGTCAATGTAGTGTGTGAGGGGCGTACAACTCGGCGCCCCAGAGACGGTAATGAAGTCCGCAAACCAACCAAAGCCAATTATTCAACATACACGTATTGACTAGAACACATTTATATGAATTATAAATACAATCTATGAAATGTGTTCACATAAAAAATATATATATATATACACAGTACTGTGCAAAAGTCCTAGGCACCCTAGATTTGTTAATATGAATTTGGCCCTACATTTTTATTTACTCTTTGTTTTTTCTTTACATTACTGCTCTTTATAGTCAAATTTTTATATTTAGGAACTTTTAATTTCATTATTTCTGAAATCAAATCACATTTATTTGTATAGCCCTTAATCACCGTTACAGTCTAAGGGCTTCACAGTGCCCAACATGTGAAAATAATAAATGATTAGTACACGACATCCCCCAGCCTTAGACCCTCACAGAGGACAAGGAAAAACTCCCACAAAAACCTTATTGGAAAATTGGGAGAAACCTTGGGAGGGGCTACTCAGAGAGGGACCCCCCTACCAGGACGGTTGGGTGTGCAATAGATGCCGAGTTTGGGCAAGCAGAGTATACACAATATATGAAAGTTCATTTTGGTGGAAAATCCAGATCTGATGGGGCGGCATCACAGCATCTTCGCTGTACGGATTTGTTTTACATGTGCCTAAGACTTTTGCACAGTACTGTGTATATATATATATATATATATATATTTTTTTTTTTCTCCATCAAATCAAGTGGGGCGCCGCCCCTAATAAAGCCTTCTTGGATCAGTGTCAGGTATATGGTATGGTAAACCATTACCCCAGACCTCTTCGGGTCAGCATTGAGAACTTTGGATGTCATGCCAGGTGTTTATTCAATGGTTTGCACCAACCTTCAACGACATCTGAGATGTTTCCCACATCCAGGTTGATTCTTAACAATTCCATGAGCAGCAAACTTTTCAATAACATTGCAAACTGTGGAAACAGGAATATCTTATATGGCGTTATAGCCTTGTGTGTTTATGTTTGGTAATATTTTTTTCTGACATACTTAGACAACTCCTTTATCTTCACCATTTTCAGACAACAAAAGCAGAACAGACTACTTTATCACTTTTAATTGGTTCATTTATACCATGTGGCATCTGCAACCTGTCACCTGTCAGTTGGAATACACTGCAAATGACAATCAATTTCCTCCAACCATAATTTTGTTAAATTTGTATTCTTATTGTTTGATCATGTGCTGTTGTAAATCAATAAATGAATGAATGTGTGAAGACCGAAAGTTGTTTAAATTGTTGCCAATAATCTGTATACTGTATAATACTGTAATACAGTATAATAACTTAGTTTCACATTTATTACAACTGAGTGTGACATTGTGATAGTATCTGATTTATCCTCATCCACACCTTTTGTCTGTGAACTTAAGTCAGTTTCACCCCTCCCACCTCTCTGACAGAGAGGTAAACGTTAGTCACAGCCTCTCCCTCTCTCCCAAATAAAGAGAGTTAAAGTGAAGAGTCAGAGGGAGGGAGGAGGGAAAGATCAGCATGCCTCTGGCCTATACCTACCTTAAAAATGTCATAAAGTAGCACAATAAATATAACAGGACAGTAAGAATCTAACTACAAACAGTTATAACTGATATGTTACTATTACTACAAGTATTTAAAGTGACTAACATATCACAGTTTGTTACATATATTTTACAAAAAGGAGCTTGTTGGATTATTCAAAACAAGTTTGGAGGGAGAAGCATTTATATTGGGAGATTCAGGATAATTTTACTGATCTTGTAATAACAGTGATTATGATGACAGTTATACATGATTATACAATTCATACAGTGTAAAAACATGTCTCACTTCATATTTTATCAATTTTGGAGGTAAAGCAATACAAAAGGAAGGAATGAGATATATTGGTAATCAATGATCTGTAATGGATTACATTTTTGAAAGTAACCTTCCCAGAATTTGTGTTTGTCCTCTAGATTTCTGGGATTGCTATAGCAATGTCAAGTCTTGTTATGGTTAAGATTAACGTTAGAGATTCAAGGTAATTGCCACTATGGGGTACCAACATGGGTGTGTGCTATCAGTAATGTGCAGGAATGTGCAGTGTTGTGTCTCAACTTGTGTATCTGGCTTCCTGCTCTGCATTCACATGCTTGAAATAGAGAATACACTACACATAGTCTGTCCTTATTTTAACAGAGTAGTCAACCTGATGGCCTTTTACATTAGCTGCTTTCTATCTGACAGCACCCAAAATGGGTGGTGGGTCAAGATAACAGTACCAAAATATGTTTTCATGTAGGATGTAGGATCCTAGGGCGAGAGACTACATTTCTCATGTAAGCAACAGACAGCCCTTGCACAGAGGCTACTGCATGTCCCTTATTTAACTGGAATTTGGATGAAACATATTGGATGTACAGTATTTTGAAAAGGTGTTAGGCACCCTAGATTTTTTAAAATATAAATTTGGTCTTGTTTTCTGCATTAGTGTTTTACAATACTGCTCTTTATAATATATTTTTGATATTTAGAAACTTTTCATTTCTTTGTTAAACATTGTATGTTTACATGTGCTTAAGACTTTTGCACAGTACTGCAAGTCACCAACTTTCAGTCAGTATACCTACATGCTAAACATGATTGTTTTATCAACTAATTAGAGCACAAAACAATGAATATACCCTGTAGAAGCCTATAAGCTTTACCCCATATCCAAGGCTCAAAATGTTAATAGCAATTGAAGAACAGTTGACTAGGTTATAAATCTTAATTCATGTTTTGAGTGTTTGATAAAGGTAACTCACTTTGCCAGCTTTGCTTGGTTGGAGGTAAACTTGTCCTGCTTTGATCTGAGCATCCATCCAGGAAGCTGAGGACTTCAATTCTGGACTTTGGACTCAGACAGATAAGGTTGTTTGAAAAAAAAAAGGAAAAAAGAAATAGTAGAGCAGGGGTGTGTTCATGCCATGGTATGTGTGCACTGAGAGGTTGTTGAAATATGATCCTCACCTGACACGCACGCACGCACACACACGGGCGTAGCCATAATTTAAAAAGTGAGGGAAACAGACTTAATTCAGGACTAAGACAAACCAGTACTGTGTTTGAAACCCGATACTAACCTACTACATGCTACATACTAATACTACTACTAATACATCATTATGTACTAATGGTGCACTCAAGTTATAATTCAGTATATTACCAGAGGATAGTTCAGATTGAAGTAAACTTATCACTCGCAATAAAACACAGATGAAAATCAAAAGTAGCCAACTTTTACCCAATAATGTATAATTCAGAATTTTAAAAAAATACATTTGTGAGAGTTTGTGAACCCTTTGTGAGTTACCTGCATTCCTGTATGAATGTCTCCTAAAATATGGCCTGATCTTCATCTAAGTCATAAAAACAGATAAACACAATGTGATTTAACAACATACAAAAATGTATACTTACGTCTTTATTGAATTATTGTTCAAACTTTAACAGCTTGGATTGGACAAAGTCTGTGAACCATGTGTCACGCCCTCCACCTCTGCCTCGTAGCAGTCTCTCTACCAGAGGGGTGTACTTACATTCAATCTAGCAGCAATTCGTTGCCAATCTTTTTCTCTCCCTTTATTTATGGCAATCGTATTTCCCTTTTCATTGTAATATGGCTGAATTCTCCATAGACCTCCACTAAAAGTCGCTGTTCAGTGGCCGTGAACATTGCGGCTCTGTCTTTACCGTCATTTTTCGCCATGATGAATCGATCAGATCCATGATCGACCTCTTGGGCTGCTTAAATAAACTGTGTATCAAAGCAGGCTTAGAAAAGCGGCGATTAACCTCGCAAGCCTGGTTTCAATTAACCTAACAAATCAATCGGGGCTAAAGCGGTTCCACGAAGCCCAAGTCAAGCTACCGTGATCAGGCTAAACCAAGCCAGGCTCAAGCAATCCAGATAATTGCGCGTGCACATTTATACACAGTTTACCATTATTCGCCGTGCTCTTGCTGTGATCTTTGCTGGACGCCCTCTCCTACACTGTAAATGCTGACAAACATCCTAACTTAAATGTAGCAGTGTACTTCACTAAAACTTCATTGGTCTCACTCATTTTGTTTTAGGTTTTTCAATTATTTGTAGATTTCTGTAATTCTGGGAAGGAAAAGTTGACATACTCAGTTTAATGAACTTACAAAGTAGTACAGGCATTATACGATATGACTTCCCACAAATTGCAACAGAAAATCTTTCAACTGTTCTAATCTCATAGATATGTCCTTCATAACATATCAAAAGTCTTAAGAAATCAAAGTGGTGGAAAATATTGAAAAATACTCAAATTCGTGATGCCCCAATTTTCCATTGACGCTCATTATAAAAAATGTTTTTTATGCATGTCTTCTTGTCTGATATCACACAAAAGGTTCAGTACTGTCCACAGTCAACCAGAAACTGTTTAAAGGAAATTCCCATAGATGCATACAGGTAAGTGGGTCAAAATGACCTGGTGGGTTTGTTTGGTTGCAATGAAAGGTTTTTATCATTTCATATTCCAGGTATTCCTAAAAATGATTTCAGACCATTTACATTTTTTATTTACCTTGTATTCTTTTTAAGTAATTATAGTTTTTGTATTACTAGCCCAAGCTTCCGTAAGTGGGTCAAAAATACCTGCATGCATTTCCTATGAAATCTCATAGGAACCTTTGTTTCTTATCAACTCTCACTGTCAGGTATACATTTACTGTGGACCATGCTTCCAATATCATTAGTGTCACCACTCTGGGATATTATTTTACACAGCATGATCTGATACATGTATTATCTTGTGTCATCAAATTAATATATTTCAACAATATATTATCTGCACATTCATGTTGTGTGAAAGAGTATGTGTTATTATCATGTACCATCAAATTAGCCTGCTTTATATTTAGCTAACACTAGCTAGCTAACTAAGCTAGCTACCAGTACTGTATGTGGTATGATTGTGTTGTTGACATAAGTGATTAGCTTGATATGCATAACATAGAGAGACAGACTCTTACTATGATATTTCTAATTGCTTTAATGGCATCTAATTTGTTAGGTAGCCTTGTATGTAAAACTGAATGCTTGAAATCCTCTAGCAGGACAGCTGCCCTCTGGTTGCAGTACATGGATATGGTGGACATACTTCGCAAGTTTCTGAGAGTTGAACGTACCGGGAATTGGGAACTGCACCTTGAGGCAATATCAGAAATGCTTCCTTTCATGGCAGCATCTGGGCACAATCTCTACACAAAATCAGCTCGGATCTATGTGCAGTGGATGTGCAAGCTCCAGATGGAACATCCAGATGTCTACCAGAGATTTGAAGAGGGATTCCATGTGGTCAGACGAAGTGATCGCTTATGGGCTGGCCTAACCGTTGATCTCATCATCGAGCAGGTGCTGATGAGAAGTATGAAATCCTGTGGTGGCCTCACAAGAGGACAAGGGATGACAGAGCAGCCATGTTTGACATGGCTGCTCTCCATGCCAGCTTGCGCTGAAGTCAACAATGCCATGCAAGAGCTGACAGGGGTGAACCACAACACTGGGGAGCAGAACAACGACATGACACATGCAAGACAAGCACGCGACATGAAGGATACACTGACAGGTCTGAACTATCTCCAAGAAAGAAACCACTTCTGCTTGGATCCAAGCTTGCGCAGTATCTCATCTGGGGCCCATGCACACCTTTCTGTGAATGTTGACAAGGCAAAGATCATCGGAAACACCATCTTGGCCAGCATGGAGGGACAGACAACTGCTGACTACACATTCAAGAAGAAGGATCAGGCAATCACCATGAGTATGAAATCCTCAGTGAAGATTGATGGTGAAGCAGTGCACGTGGATCCTCAACCACTTTTCCAGCGACTCACAATTGCTGCTAAAGCTTCGCAAGACCTGGCATCAGTGTTCAGGTATGAGCTGTGTAGTCATCCTCCAGCGCTGTTTGACACCTCCCTGCTGCTTTGACACCTCCCTGCTGCTTTGACAGCCACAGAAGCCAGTGCTAGCAGATGCCATCTGGGTGCTCCTCACACCTGACCTTTCAGGAGTCACAGGCCATGTTCAGTATGTGCTGGATGGTGGAGCACTGGTTCAGCGCATCCCGTGGGCACGTGGATCTACATACAAGGAGATCTGTAAGCTGTACAGTGAGTATGTCACAAGGAAGTATGGAGAGGCAGATGTGTTCGATGGTTATCAGCGGACATCCACAAAAGACATGACACACCGCAGGCGTGCAGGTGGGAGGACTGGAACAACTGTCCAAACTGACTTACCACCAGCTCCACAGGAACTCCTCCGGTTCATCAGATGCACCTGCAAGACAGACTGCAGCAGCCTAAGGTGCATATGCAAGAAGCATGACATTGAGTGCTCTGTTGCATGTAGCAACTGCAAAGGATTGGGGTGTGCAAACTCATCTCAGGCTGCATGCGATGAAGATGATGAAGATGAGCCAGGCACCTACTAATGATGACCAGCAATGTTTAAGTTTTACTTAAAAGTTAACATCTTTAAGTTTATGTTCATCAGTGCCAACATGTTGATAAGTGCCAATTTACCAGTCACAAATATTTTGAAAGTAACATAAGTGATATTTTAATAATATTGTTTTACATTTTTGTTAATCAGTGCCTACATTTATGTTCATTACTGCCAATTTATGTTGCCTTGTATAAAAGTATACTAAGCTTTAAAATTTTAAAGCCTTAAAATATTATTTTTGGAAGAAAAAAACATGTTACCAGGTTATGATAAAAAAACATACTTTCCACCACTTGGATGTCTTAAGACTTTATAGGAGGTGTCATATAGGAGACCTTTACGAGTAATAAACAGTTGAGAGATTTTCTGTTGCAATTTGTGGGAGGTTCTCCCCTCTTTTCTCACAAAATGCCTGTACTAAAGATGAGTAATTGGAGAAAGTGCCTTTTGGCGGCATTTCTCCTTTTTTCCCGAAAATACACCTCAACTGCTCGTGCGAACGGAGACAGCATTTTGTTCAGTTGTACCGAGCTATCGTATAGCAATAATATGGTGTCTCTCATTCAGCTTCAGTCATATTTGCAAGCTAGCATCAGATAGTGCCGTGTGGCAAATTAGTCTGGGTGTTTCGCTAATGTTAACTAATTCAAAGTTTGTCAAAACTCTGGCTATTTGGAAATGTTTGGGGTACATCTATATGGTCAGTAAACCATTCACTGGTTATGTCTATTAGTCTTAGTGTAAGACAATAGTAAATGAGAGAATACTTTTATGCTGGGGAAGGACCCATGTAAGTTGTATCTGAAGTGGAATTATCCTGATTTTGCTAGACAGACACAAGATAGCAGGGTAACTGATTTATTAAACAGCAGCATTAATGGATCTGAGCCTAGGTAACAACTAGGGAGCTCTGGCTTTAAGAACAACTTGACTGATGACTAAAAACATAAACAAGTGGCATGCAGTGACAATAAAAGCACCATGGAATACACATTGGTTACAAACATGCACAACACACGTTAAACTTATAGTATATAATAGTATAACTAGTAAATCCCGCATGCTGGCATCAAATAAGACCTGCTGTCTGCACAGTTACCCTGATACAAGTACAGATAAAAACATATCCAGGTAAAAACATTAACAGTCTCGGTTTTAAAACAAGGACAGAAATTTTACACAATATATATACACAATCACATGACTATACCACCATCATCTGTTCTCCCTCTGCCTCGCTCCAACTCTCGTTCGCTGTACAATGTCTGGCTGGCCGGCAAAAAACAACCTCTAGTCACTGTATCCTTCCTCTTTTAAACTCCGGGGCCTGGAACCTGGAGTCTCCCCATTGGCCAGCTGACACCACTCTCAGGCTTGATGGGTATCAGCCTTGCCAGTGCAGCTTATGTGGAGAGACACACCCATGAGATACACAGACACAGTACACCAGTCATTTCTTTACACCCCCCCCCCACACACACACACACACTCACACACACACACATTTTTTCAGAGCCATGTCCTCAGGGCCTTGAAATCGGCCGGGTGGTAGTCCTTTGGTGGCTCTTGTTGATCTCCTCAGGAGTATGTCTGACTGCATTGTGGACTGGTGTCCCGGCGGCACCACAGGGTCCATGGCCTCTGGGACGGTCGTGACTGGTGCCGTGGGGGCTGTTGGATCAGCTGTGGGCACGGTGTTATGGCAATTTTCATTCAGATATATGCTCCGTATTAAGTAATCATTTATATCAAAATGTTAAGTTTGAAAGAAATATTATCAATATCAAAATGTTAAGTTTACATAAATATAAAGATTGTGTTTGATTAAGCATGTAACCTGAAGATCATAAAGTAATCATAAAGTTTCAAAAATACAGTCTGAAGCTTCCCCACAGTAATCACAAAGTTTTAAAAAAAATACAGTCTGAAGCTTTCTCACAATAAGGGTGTCCAAGGACGAGCTACACAGGCCCGTGATGATAAGCACCTGCAATGGCGAAAGGGAAAGTACCTAGAAAAAAGACAGGGCTGGGCATGCGCAGACAGGAGAGGCCCAGGTGGCCATTAAGTAATGGTGAATGGGAAAGTCCCTAAAACCCTCTCTCCTCTGAAGAACCTAGTTAAAAATGATTTAAAGAAAAAAGTGTGTAAAATAAGAGTAAAACTCCACCGGTTCGCCAAAAAAAACTACTACTAAATCACTGGCAGGACAGAGATTGATACAGTTGCATGTTTAAATGTATGTTTAAATATATGTGATACACCATGGTGCGGAAAGAATGGATAATGGAGAAAGAATGGATGAATGGTTGCTGAATGTGTGTATAGTATGCTGGACTATTACCTGTTTTATGTTCGGTGGAGGAATGATTTGGATGGCAGTACACGCATAGGCCAGGTTATAAAACAAGAGTATGAGAATAGTGTTGACCTTTGCTAGGAGTGGAGACAGAAGGTGTATAAAAATAGTTGTCTATCGTCTTAAAGTCTGTGAAGTTCTTAAAGTTTGTGAATTTGTTGTAAGCATTGGAACCGGAATGTTTGTGTATAGACTATATTGAAGCTAGCACAGCACTTGCGGATACCACTCTCTCATCTCAGTAGTAGTGCAGCTGGGTGCTGCAATGCTCCTGTGAAGGGGAGGACTGAACGGGCAAGGGGCTGATTTACAGCACTTGCGGATACCGCTCTCTCATCTCAGTAGTAATGCAGCTGGGTGCTGCAATGCTCCCGTGAAGGGGAGGACTGAACAGGCAAGGGGCTGATTTACAACATTGTGGATACCGCTCTCCATCTCAGTAGTGTTCCAGCTGAAGAGCTCAGGTGCTCCCGTGAGGGGGAGGACTGAACAGGCAGGGAGTTGTGCACATTCGCTGAGCCTTCGGGACTGCGATAGGAGGTTGTTAAGTGTACACAATCGCTAGGAGACCGCAGGACTGCGACACTGGCCAGGAGGAGTGTATATAAGTGTTTGTAAATACTGGTTTTTATATAAACAATGAGAATAGATGTGTAAATAACAAGTGTATTGGCCACCACACACACACACACACACACACACACACACACACACTAAAAGAGGACAGGAATGAAAAAATGAAAGAGCAGAAACAACAGCCCACCGCACCACTATGGCCTGTTAAACCCCCACCACCATATGCCCCCAGCAAACAATCAATCAAAGTTGGACGGTTCCCAGTGTCAAGAGTGTGTGATGAGGAGGAAGAAGAATGCAAAATACAAGGCAAGCTGCAAGGGGATTTCAGGATCACACTGACCGCACCAGCAAGCGACAGAAATGTCAACGCGAGTCAAGAGAGCATTTCCCCTGAAGAGGAGGGGGTGTATGACCAGCCATGAAATACACCGTCAAACGGCAATCCTTTTCTGGAAAGGAGAGTGGAAAGCAGCATTGAGCCACCAAGAACTACAGCTGAAAGAAGCGACCGAACAAGTGATGAAGAAAGAGACGTACAACGATATATACAAAAGGCAGGACAAAGCTGGCAGTCAAACAATGTGGACAGATAACTACTGTCAGAAGGAGAGTGAGGAAACACCGCACCCTCCACGTCGCTGCAGTGCTAGGAGGAGCCTATCAGCAGAATATCTCCGCTACACAAGCACCCCTGCCAACTTCACACCTGCAGCCAGGTCTGATAAAAGAAACATCCCTGTTAAAGTGTTGAACAGGGTGAGCTTTGAAGACATGGTGGAAGAGGGTGCCTACTGGCCATCACTCAGGGCAAAGAGTGTGAGAACATCAAAACCTACTCCAGCCACACAAGACGCTATGAGGCTAACAAGAATGGAGGAAGGACTGGAGGAGGGGCAGCGTCCACCTTCAGAAGAAAGAACACAGGAAACAAGGACCCAGCCCCACAGAATGAAAGTGCAGATGAGTGGCTACATGACATCAGAGGATCCCACGAGTGACAGCAGACAGCGCCTATTGGATGAAATCGAAGAAATCAAAACAGAAATGTCAAAGATAGTAGATCGCCAGATTCACCAGTTGAGGGAAATAAGGTCACAGCAAGAGTGGCAGAGGCCAGCAGGTACACTGAGAAATGGAAGACGTTACCAGACCCAAAGTGAGGAGAATAGCCAAAAAGTCCAGGCGAAGAGCCAAAAGAGACCCATGATGACTTCCCAAGCAGTCAGTGCCCCATAATAACTAAAGCAACAGGACAAACCCAATATGTGCCATGGTCATTCATGGATATGGTGGGACTGGCCAGTAGACTACCAGACCTCCATGAAGGTGCAAATAAATGGATTACAGCACTGGAGGAAAGTACAGCAGGAGTAAGGTTGGCGCTAGGCGACATCAAGGCTTTGCTCATGCACGTAGCTGGAAAACACATAACCAGTGCTTAATTTGTAAAATAAGAGATGCCGGGGCTAAATTCGCATCGCAAAGGGTAAACTTTTCCTACCTCTGTGTCGCCAGCCCAGAAGCCAGCATTGTGCTGCATTAACGTTAACCGTGAATCTGTTTTGTCGTCTTGCTATCAGTAGCTAACTAAATGTTGATGTTGTCATATTTTTTTAAGCTTCCAGTCTGTCTGTCTGTGTGTGCGTTTATCTATTTACATATTAGGCTGTGATTGGCTCGCGGAGTCGCGCACCTACTCTTGTAATGTTCACTGGACGTAACGTTGTTTCATACCAGTTTAATATACACGTTGTTGTCGCACTTTAGAGCCCGGGGCTCTGATTCTGAGTAAGACATTTGCCGGGGCGCAAAATCGGATTCTTGGCATTTGCCGGGGCTTAGCCCAACACAAATTAAGCACTGCACATAACTGAAGAAATCTTCACAGCAGCACACCTAACAACACTGGAGGCTGGAAACCGAATGGATGAAGTGGGTTTTGGCACTCCAGTATGGGCCCAACTGAGAGTACAATACCCTGAGAAAATGGACCACTCCAAACTTGACGGAGAAGTACTAAAAGACGGCGACAGCCCATCAAAATTCCTATGTGATTTTCAATGGAAATGGAGAGATGAAACAGGGAGCGCATGGAACGCCAACGACACCACAAAAAGTCTGTTTAAGGTAATGGTAAAGAAAGCCATGCCACAAGGAGTACAGACACGCCTGGACAATGTCGTGGGGCTTATGATGATGGAATGTCCACTGTTTTCTGAGCACATTGTGCACCACGTGGAAAACTACAGAAAAGACAAACAAAAGGAAGAAGAAGCGAGCAAACGCTTGGCCGACAAGCTGACACAGCTACAGTTGAATGAACTGACCAAACCAAAAAAGGACAAAGCTAGTGGTGGTGACCATCGACCAAGCCCCAACACAGCCGACAGTAACCATGGCACCTCAGGCTCCAATCACACCCCAGATGCCAGTCCAGTCACAAGAACCACAACAGACAACTCCAGGCAATACTATGGCTGCACCACCACCTATCCATGTATATGTTACTCAGCCTGGCGGGAACAGTGGAAATTCTCGCCCCAGAGGACAACCGGGACAAAGAGGAGGACCACTCTGTTACGGGAGAGGGAGAGGTCCACAACAATACCAACCCTCCCAGTCCAACCCACAGCTCTACCAAATACAAACAGAGGATAATATCTGCTGGGGGTGTGGCCAAATGGGCCACCACAAGCAGGATTGTCCAACAAATCCATGGACGGGCCCGGCGGCGACAAATCCATGGACGGGCCCAGCAGCAGAGTGGCAATAGGGGGGCCCAGAGAAGACTGAGGGGGAATTAATAACACCAGTACACTCATCACAACCGCAGGATGAGCCCACCATAGAGGTAACAATACAGGGCCAAGAGTACTCTTTTATGATTGATACAGGGGCCACTTACTCATGTATTGGGAAATCCGGCGTAAACCTCCCCCTCTCCACATCGTCAGTCAAGATGGTGGGTTTCTCTGGGAAACTTCAAGTGATACCCCTAACACAGCCAATTCCAATGCTAATTGCCGGAAAGACGACAGTCGCACCCCTGTTATACACTGATAATACACCTGTCAACCTACTCGGGAGAGACATTTTGTGCCCACTAAAAGCCAACATTATGTGCACTCAGGATGGTCTCTATGTAGATTTTCCAGAAGACTCATCAGCAAGAATGATGTCAGTTTGGAGAGATCTCAGCATAGTCTAGCCTTTGGTATATTGGCTCCAACTAATGCCAAAATCCAGTCTGCTCCAAGAATGGAACACGTGGAAACCATGGGTAAAAACCTAAATGAGACAAGCTACCGAACCACAATTACCACTGCAGTGGTAATTGTGGTTCGGTAGCTGTATGTATGATGAGCAGAAAAAACATGAAGATTATGAGGAATGCTGGGATGACCTGATTAACTGAAAACTATACTATGTGGTCAGCCAAGACATGTATATAGGACCACAGGGGGCAGCAGCAGCCATAGAGCTCCCTTCAGAATTGAAGGACTGGTTCCAAGTAACAAACTCCACCCCCCATGTCACATTGATGGTGACAAAAGGACACGAATCCCATGAGCTTGGTCCAATGGTGAAAGCTGCATTGCAAGTACAAGAATGGAAAGCCACCAAAAATAAATATATTCACGCGTCGCCAGATGGGCAATACATCAGAATATCCCTACACACAGTTGATGAACGGCAGACAGAAAAAGTTTTAGTAAACCAAAGAAGTTTCACACAGTTACCATTAACGGCCGAAGAGTTATTGAAACAAGTACCACAGGAACTATGGTCGAAACATAAGACAGATGTAGGGCGAGTTAGATCAGCACAACCCATACGCATAAAGCTTAGACCAGAAGTAAGGCTCCCCTATAGAAAACAGTATCCACTGAAGCAGCATGTTATAGAAGGTATTAGACCCACAATTGAGGGCCTGTTGGCAGCAGGTGTATTGGTAAAAATGAAAAGCCCTTGCAACACTCCAATTTTTCCAATCAAAAAGCCACACTGCCGATTATCGATTGGTACATGTTTTGAGAGCCATCAACTCCATTGTGGATGCCGAAACACCTATTGTCCCTGACCCCCATACACTGCTAACCAATATCCCACCTGACACGCGCTGGTATACAGTCACTGATTTCTGTTCAGCTTTCTTCAGTGTACCACTACATCCAGATTCACAGTATCTGTTTGCCTTCACATACATGCATCAGCAATATACATATACACGTGTTGCTCAGGGTTATGTCGACACTCCCAGCATATTTAACAAGGTGTTAGCCGAAGATCTGCAACATTTAGATGTTCCAAGTACGGTGTTCCAGTATGTAGACGACCTATTAGTCTGCAGCCCTACAAAACAGCAGTGTGAGACAGACTCTGTTACAGTACTAACAGCATTAGCACAAGGAGGACACAAAGTCAGCCGCGACAAGAAGAAGTTGATTACCTAGGAAGGAGATTGAGTGGAGATAAAAGGCTGATTGCCCCTTCCCAAGTAGAAGCCATAATTAACGCTCCCAAACCACAAACGGTGGAACAAATGCTCTCTTTTCTGGGGATGGATATAGTCAGCATAGTCTCTGAGAGCCTCTGAGAGCCCTCATACGAGCGGCAGGACAAAATAACAGTTCAGCCCAATTGCAGTGGACAGAGGACGCAGAGGGGGCCTTCTGCGCACTAAAAGGGGACCTGCAATCGGCTCCAGCACTTGGAAACCCGGACTATTCAAAGCCTTTCCATTTGTATGTTGCAGAACGATCAGGATATGCAAATGCAGTGTTGATGCAAGACACGCCGACGCGCAAACAACCTTTAGCTTACTATAGCACCAAATAACATTGAGTCCAGTCTGCCACCCTGCTATCAGGGACTGGCTGCAGCGGCTTTCGCCTTTCAAAAAGCCTCCACACTCACTATGGGCCACCCGGTGACTCTTTACAGGTCTCATCAGTTACACGCCCTGCTCACAAGCCCACAGTTCGTTCTGACTCAGGCTAGGAAAACAGGGTATGAGGTTATACTCTCAGCACCCGAACTTAAAATCCAACGATGCAATACAGTCAATCCTGCAACTCGGATAGTCTTGCCTGTGGACGGATCTCCACATGACTGTGTCCAAGCAACCCATGATTTTATGCAGGCACGTGAGGACTTGCATACTCAACCAATCACAGCAAATCTTACATTGTTTGTAGATGGTTCCTGTTTTAAAGATGCTACAGGAAATCATGCTGGCTATGGCATAGTACAATTAAACAAAGACAATACCTTTACTCATGTTCAAGCAACTAAGATTGCCCAACCATGTTCTGCACAACTAGAAGAAATCAAGGCTTTAATGGCCGTGTGTAAATTAGGTGTTGGAGCCAAAAAAGCTTTGTTATTATTTATGAAAAACTTCCCATTCTTTAAGTTATACGTTGACCTAAGTCATGAGAAACTTTTATTTTGAAAGTTGGTCCCACCCAACAAGAGGGCATATGAGGAAGTGACTTTTTGTTTGTAGCTTGATGAGTCCTGACACACATGGGCGCGACACAGTTTTTCAACCGCTTTAAAATCGCTTTTTGCGTCGTATCTTTCTTATGATTTGGTTTGATACTTTGTCTTTGTATTTGGAATGCACTTTCATTCATGAAAAGCCTGGCGCTATGACGACAACAGAGAAGTGAGCGACGAACAGGTGTGTTGAAACTAACCCATTCATGCCAGGACGGTGGCTAAATTGAATTTGTTAGATAGCCATCACATCAAGTTGAAAAACTGTCGCAACTTGAAGCTCTTGAGAGAAGAAGAGCTTTTGCGAGCTGAAGGACCGCAGCAAATTGGACAACTTTGGCCAAGTCTAACATATTTGGAAGTTTATTCCTGTTGTGTTTGGGACGGAATTGAGACGGCTCGTTTGGAAGGACATTGGGCTCGCGTGGGAGCTGATGATCTCTCACCGGTACCGAACTAATTGATGGCTTGCGCTGATGTGCTATGCTATATATGGAATTTAACTATGTTGTTGTGGGACTTGGATGGCGGAGTTGAATGAATTGACTGCTTGTGGATGCTGCGTTGCGCTATTGCTAATTGAGAAGCGCTTTAATTGAACGTTTGATTTGTAGTCCGACCATCACAAAGAATGGCGGAGGAATTGAAACAGGCCAGCCAGACTGCGGCGGCTCTTGCAGAAACTGAGCTGATGTCGTTGATTGGATCCCGTAGAGCTAGACTGGGAAAATGTACAAGGAATATGAATGAAATTAGACTGCTGCTGTGTGCTGATGGCAAGATTGATGACGTGACTGAGCGAACTGAAGGTTTTAAAGTCGCATTAAATGATTTTAAGGAATTACATGAAACTGTGCATGAGATGTTATCGGAAGATGAACAGCCAGCAGATTTGACTTGGTTTGAAGCGAAAATGTTGCCTTTTGATGCTTTTCTGGATGAAGTGGAGCAATGGAAAGCGGAAGCTGCTGAGTCTGATAAACACCAATCAGCTGTCAGGCCTGAGGACAGCGTTTCTGTTGCACAGCCACAAGCCAGCATAACATCTCATAGGAAGAGTGATGTGCCATCACGTAGAAGTAGTAGAAGTAGTAAAAGTGGTCGATCATCTCATAGTGGTTCATCTCATAGTAGATCATCTCATAGGAGCAGTGGATCATCAAGGGCCTCACTCTCAGCCCAACGCATGAAAGCTGAGCTAGATCTAGCAGTGCTTGTGACTCGTGAGGCTGTGTTAGATGAACAACGTACCCTGGAAATGGAGGAGGTCGAATTGAAAACAAAGAAAGAAAAATTTAAAATAAGAACTAACATTGCCGCCTCCACTGCCAAAATAAAGGTAATAGAGAAATTTGAAACATCTTCTCTAGCGAGTGTTACAGAGCAAGATGAAATGAATGCTTATTATGATAAACAAAGAAAACAAACTGTCTCTATGAGCCTTGAACAATCACCAGTTGAGTATGCTGATATATCATTTATTATTTTCACATGTTGGGCATTGTGAAGCCCTTAGGGACTGTAACGGTGATTAAGGGCTATACAAATAAATGTGATTTGATTTGATTTGATATAGAAGCAGTGCCTAAAACCCCACTTCAAAGGGCTTT
This sequence comes from Hoplostethus mediterraneus, assembly GCA_034670385.1. Classification (NCBI taxonomy): domain Eukaryota; kingdom Metazoa; phylum Chordata; class Actinopteri; order Trachichthyiformes; family Trachichthyidae; genus Hoplostethus; species Hoplostethus mediterraneus. Next base: position 1,087,826 of record JAXDDW010000083.1, read on the forward strand.
TATTCAACAGCAACATAAAGTTACGGTTTCTGATAAACCAAAGCCTATTGGGCCAGCCACCACATTGCACAGTGAAAGAGAACCTTATCAGAGTTCCATACTGAATAATCCTATCAATCAAGACAGCATGGCCAATGCAAACCAAGGCCATAAAGGCATTGCTGAAATTCTTCTCATTCAGCAGAAACTTGCTTTAGTTCCTGTGAGGGAAATCACTGTTTTTGAAGGAGACCCAATGAATTTCCGAACTTTTATACGTGCCTTTGAATATGTAATTGAGGACAAGACAAGTAGCAGTCAAGACAGACTCTACTTCCTGGAACAGTATACCACTGGACAGTCAAGAGACCTGGTGCGTAGCTGCATGCATATGCAACCAGACAGAGGCTATGCTGAAGCTAAGAAGCTACTTGAGAAAAACTTTGGAAATGAAAACAAAATTACCAGCGCCTACATGGAAAAAGCCTTGAACTGGCCAAGCGTAAAGGCAGAGGATGGAAAAGCCCTGCAGGCCTATGCACTGTATTTGAGAGGATGCAACAATGCCATGCAGGACTTGCATTATCTGGAAGAGCTTGATAGCCCATCGAACCTACGGCTAATCATCTCAAAGCTGCCCTACAAGTATAGGGAGAAATGGAGGTCCATTGCCTGTGACATATTGGAGCATAAACAACGCAGGGCTAAGTTCAAAGACCTTGTTGTCTTTCTTGAGAAACAAGCCACTGTAGTTTTAGACCCCTTGTTTGGAGACATACAAGATTCTATGGTTGAGAAAAGGACCTCAAAGCCCAAAGAAATAAAGCAGCAGAGAAAAACAAGAAGCTATGGAAGCAGCTTTGCTACAACAATGACAGCAGTGAATGACAACACAGCTGAAGAGAAAGAAAAAAGGTCAGAGAACACTGCAAATGAGAAGTGTCCATTTTGTACAGAGAGCCATCCCATGGTTGCTTGCCAGCGACTGAAAGCACAACCACATGATACCAAGGTTGAATTTATAAAAAGTAATGGACTATGTTTTGGATGTCTGACTAAAGGACACCTTAGTAAAGACTGTAAATGTCGAATGACATGTCAAACCTGTCAGAAAAGGCACCCTACGATGCTTCACAAGAAGAATGACGATTTTAAAAGTGACTCAAGAGAGGCGAGGAGCACTGCAGCAAAGCAGGAAGAAACCACTGTTGGTAGCGCACTTGTTTCTATGGAAACCGGAAAACATACCGGGGCTGGTAAAGAATGCACCCTTGCTATCGTTCCAGTACAAGTAAAACTTGAAAAAAGTAACAAGACTGTGATAACATATGCTTTCTTGGACCCAGGCAGTTCAGCAACATTCTGCACAGAGAAAATCATGAAACAGCTGGAGGCCAAAGGTAAAAAGACCAAGATCCTCTTGAGGACCATGGGCCAGGAAAGGCCAGTCGAAAGCTATGAGGTCACTGGACTTGAAGTAGGCAACATTGAAGGTGGCACTTTCATTTCACTGCTGAAGGTGTACACCCAGAGAACAATACCAGTCACCAGAGACAATATTTTATCTTCTCAGGATATCAAGAGATGGTCATACCTAGATGAGATATGTTTAACAGAAGTTGATGCTGATGTGGAGCTCTTGATTGGAGTGAACATTCCAAAAGCTATGGAACCCTGGCAGGTCATAAATAGCCAAGATGATGGACCGTATGCGGTTAAAACCCTTTTGGGATGGGTGGTAAATGGGCCACTCAATGGTTGCACCGCTGTGCAGGATGCGGGTCACCAAAATGTATGGGCTAATCGGATCTCAGTGGCCAGTTTGGAAGAAGTTCTCATCCAGCAATATAATCACGACTTTTCAGAAAGGCAGTATGAAGGAAAAAGTGAATTGTCAGTGGAAGACCGCAAGTTCATGGAGATTGCATCAGAATCTGTAAGCCTTAAAGATGATCATTACTACCTGCCGTTACCTTTCCGTAAGGAGGAAGTAGTCATGCCAAACAACCGACACATGGCGGAGCAAAGGGCTCTTCATCTCTTCAAAAGGTTCAAGAGAGATGAGAAATTCTCAACTGAGTACAAAGACTTCATGAACGACGTGATCAAGAAAGGTCATGCGGAGAAAGTCCCTCAGGACCAGGTGACACAGAAAGAAGGAAAGGTATGGTACATTCCCCATCACGGCGTCTACCATAAACAAAAACAAAAGATCAGAGTTGTATTCGACTGCACAGCATCGTATCAAGGTACATCCCTCAACAGTGAGCTCCTGCAGGGTCCAGATTTGTCCAACACGCTCCTGGGAGTTCTGCTTCGATTCCGCCAAGAAAAGGTTGCCATGATGGCGGATATTGAGGGGATGTTCCACCAAGTAAGGGTTAGGCCAGATCATATTGACTATCTGCGTTTTTTATGGTGGCCTGATGGCAACACTGACTTGAAATTGGAAGAATATAGGATGACAGTGCATCTATTTGGAGCTGTATCATCCCCGAGCTGCGCCAACTTTGCACTGCAGAGAACCGCAGAGGACAACAAGAATAAATATGATGATGAGGTAGTGTCTACAGTCAAGCGTAACTTTTACGTCGATGATTGTTTGAAATCAGTAGCCACAGAAGAGCAGGCCATACGGCTAGTGAAAGAGCTCAGAGATGTTTGTGCTGAAGGTGGATTCAAGTTGACAAAGTGGGTCAGTAATAGTCGAGAGGTGCTGGCTTCAATTACAAACGAAGACAAAGCAAAACAGATGAAAGAACTAGACCTGGATCGTGAAAAGCTTCCTGCTGAGAGAGCACTGGGAATTCAGTGGAACATTGAGAATGATGCTTTCACCTTTCAGATCAATGTGAAAAGCCAACCACTTACTCGAAGAGGTCTTCTCTCAATGGTCAGTTCAGTATACGATCCTCTTGGTTTTCTGTCTCCATTTGTGCTGAAAGCGAAGCTAATACTTCAAGAGCTTTGTCGCTTGAAATGTGGATGGGATGATGCTATTCCACCGCACTTGTCCAGACCATGGATGAAATGGCTGACTGATCTGAACCAGCTGTCCACTTTCCAGGTCCCCCGCTGCATGAAGCCTAAGAACTTCGGTGAGATCAAGACAGCACAACTCCATCACTTCAGTGACGCTAGCGAGCTTGGTTATGGTACTGCGACCTACCTTAGAATGACGAACAAGAAAGATGAAATACACACTGCACTTGTTATGGGAAAAGCAAGAGTCACTCCATTGAAACAAGTAATTCCTAGACCGGAGCTTGCTGCAGCCACCTTGTCTGTGCGCATTGACAAAATGTTGAAGACCGAACTGCAGATCCAGATGGAAGACTCTGTATTCTGGACGGACAGTCAATCAGTGCTGAAGTACATTAACAATGAAACAAATGGTAAATGGTAAATGGTCTGTACTTATATAGCGCTTTTCTAGTCATTTCCGACCACTCAAAGCGCTTTACACTACATCCACATTCACCCAATCACACACATTCATACACTGATGGCAAGGCGCTACCATGTAAGGTGCCAACCTGCACATCAGGGGAATCTAACCATTCATACACATTCATACACCGAAGGCGCAGCTTCGGGGGCAACTTGGGGTTCAGTGTCTTGCCCAAGGGCACTTCGACATGCGGACCGGAGGAGCCTGGGATCGAACCGCCGATCTTCCGATTAGCGGATGACCTGCTCTACCTCCTGAGCCACAAAGAGATTCCAAATGTTTGTTGCCAACAGGATTTCTGTGATTCGCGATCTGTCCAGTCCATCGCAATGGAGATATGTGAGCTCTACCCAAAATCCAGCAGATGATGCCTCAAGGGATTTGAATGTGGAGGTCTTCTTGAACACCAAGAGATGGCTGAAGGGTCCTGATTACTTGTCAAAACCTGAAGTTGAATGGCCGAAGATCCCAAAGGAGGTGACCTCCCTTTCCTCCAATGATGCAGAGGTTCGAAAGGAGCTGACTGTCAACAGTATCAGTGTGGAAAAGAAACCTATGACCAAATTCATTGAATACTTCTCCAGGTGGACCAGCCTCAAAAGAGCAATAGCATGGATGCTCAAACTAAAAGGAATACTCAGACAGTTGAGTAAAGAGAGACACAAAATCAGTAAACAGACTGACTCAGTGAAGGAACATATGGAGAAATTCAGGTTGACTCTAGGACCCCAACGTCTCTCAGTGGAGAACTTGGAGGAGGCAGAGAGATATTTGATCTGCTATGTGCAACAACAACACTTTGAACAAGAAATATGTTCTTTGAAAGAAGGCAAGAGCTGTTCCAAAAGAAGCTCAATCCAGAAAGTGGACCCTGTTATGGAGAATGGAGTCCTCAGAGTTGGTGGACGATTAAGCAAGACTGCTATGCCGATGGATTTGAAACATCCCATGATCATCCCCAAGGACTCCCACATCTCCCACGTTCTCCTAAGACACATCCACGAACAAGTGGGCCACATGCTTTCCAGACTAAGACAATGCTACTGGATGCCTAGTGCTAACTCTCTAGCAAGAAAGACAATCAAGAATTGCCTATTCTGTCGTCGCTTGCAAGCCAGAGTAGGTGAGCAAAAGATGGCCGACCTTCCACCAGATCGCGTCTCACCAGACCAGCCCCCATTCACTCATGTGGGCATTGATTATTTTGGACCCATAGAGGTCAAAAGAGGCCGTGCTCATGTTAAGAGGTGGGGAGTCATCTTTACCTGCCTTGTGAGTGGAGCTGTTCACCTTGAGGTCGCTAGTCATCTTGATACAGATTCATGTGTCAACGCACTCAGAAGATTCATCTGCAGAAGAGGCCCAGTGACAAGTATCCGAACAGACCAAGGAACCAACTTTGTTGGAACACAGAGAGAGCTTGGCAAAGCGCTCAAAGAGCTGAATCATGAAAAGATCCAAAATGCTCTGTTGAATGATGGAATAAAATGGACATTCAACCCTCCCTCAGGACCCCATCATGGTGGCGTCTGGGAGAGATTGATCAGACTGGTAAAGAAGATCTTCAGTTCTGTGGTTAAAGAGCAAACATTGGATGACGACGGTCTACAGACGACTATGTGTGAAGTGGAGCTGATCATGAATGACAGACCTATTACAAGTGTCTCTAATGATCCCAATGATTTAGAAGCCCTTACTCCGAATCACCTGCTGCAGATCAAAGGGAAGCCAGTTATGCGACCTGGACTTTTCCGGAAAGAGGACCTGTACTGTAAAAGAAGATGGAAACAAGTCCAATACATCGCAGACCTCTTCTGGAAAAGATGGATCCGAGAATATCTGCCACTCATGCAGGAGAGACACAAGTGGAACAACCCAAAAAGGAACTTCTCACCCGGTGATCTCGTAATTATTGTGGATGACACAGCCCCTCGAGACTCATGGCTAATGGGACGCATATTGAAAACATTGCCAGACACCAAAGGCTTTGTGCGAAGTGTCCTTGTCAAGACCAAGACCAATGTCCTGCAAAGACCCATCAGCAAACTCTGCTTGCTGATAGAGGCCACAGACTGAAAGTAAGTAATAGTAATGCCCCCTTTTGTGTTTTTAAGTTGTTTTTTGAAGTTCGGCTCCATACGTTTTTGAAGAAGTAATTGTTCTGTCAACAATTAGGGGCTGGAATGTTGGAGCCAAAAAAGCTTTGTTATTATTTATGAAAAACTTCCCATTCTTTAAGTTATATGTTGACCTAAGTCATGAGAAACTTTTATTTTGAAAGTTGGTCCCGCCCAACAAGAGGGCATATGAGGAAGTGACTTTTTGTTTGTAGCTTGATGAGTCCTGACACACATGGGTGCGACACAGTTTTTCAACCGCTTTGAAATCGCTTTTTGCGTCGTATCTCTTTGTTATGATTTGGTTTGATACTTTGTCTTTGTATTTGGAATGCACTTTCATTCATGAAAAGCCTGGCGCTATGACGACAACAGAGAAGTGAGCGACGAACAGGTGCGTTGAAACTAACCCATTCATGCCAGGACGGTGGCTAAATTGAATTTGTTAGATAGCCATCACATTAGGCCAGGGCAAGCGTCTTAACATCTATACTGATTCACAATATGGGGTGTGTCATATAGACAGTAGCATCTGAAACGGAGAGGATTTTGTAGAGCAGATGGCACCCCAGTAAGACATGGAGAAGCTGTCTCTGCTCTGCTAGATGCCATACACCTCCCAACAGCGGTTGCAATCATCAAGTGTCCAGCTCACCATAAAACAGACTCCCTGATAGCCACAGGTAATAACTTAGCTGATGAAGTGGCTAAAACAAGCAGCGATAAGCACCAGTATGGCGCCGCTGTTGTTTGCAGAAGATTGTGCGCCACTTATGACCCTCTCCTCTCTCATACTGGCACAGGAGAGGGCTGATATTTATGAACAATCTGTATGGCTAAAAAGAGGTGCTGCCAAAATTACGCAGGACGGGCCCCAAAAAGGGTTATGGAGAAGCCCCCATGGTCACTTTGTATTGCCCATTTCTTTGTTGCGTTTTTCCATTAGGAATGCGCATGGTCAGGACCATTGCGCAAGGGGGGAAGTGATAAAACGCCTCCAGGCAGTTTGGTGGACACCATTTTTGGCAGCTACAGTCGATAGAACATTGCATGAATATGACGTGTGTGCTCAATATAATGTGAGGAAAGCTTTTCGGCCCCAATAGCACACATCCCTCCACCAGATGGTCCCTTCAGACATCTAATGATAGACTATGTGGATATGACCCAACGAATAGGAAGAATGAGGTACATTTTGGTTGTGATTGATAGATTCAGCAGATGGGCAGATTGCCTTATGCAGAGAAGCAGAGAAGTCTTTCCACGATTTGGCATACCACATACTATTAGCTCAGACAACGGACCACATTTTATAACAGAAATTAGCAAAATAACATTTAAGATGCTAGGGATAAAACAGAAGTTTGGGTGTGTGTACCACCCTCAGTCACAGGGAACAGTCGAACGAGCTAATGGCATTCTAAAAGCAAAATTGGCTAAAATGCTGGCAGACTACGAGGGGAGGCTTAATTGGGTGGAAGCTTTGCCTTTGGCGCTGATATGCATGAGATCACAAGCTAACAGACTAACACATCTAACACCACATGAAATGTTTAGAGGACGACCAATGCCATACCTGTGCCATATCTTAGAGGCCCATATGAAGGTCCTCCACTCGAGCAGTTGGAACAAGAATTAGCAAGTTATGTGCAGCATTTAACCCAAATCCATAAGTTGATATTTCACCAGGTAAAAGGCGCCACAGAGGACAGAGACGCTGACATCCCAGACCAACTGCAGAGAGTGCGTCCAGGAGAGTGGGTATACTTCAAGGTGTTCAAAAGAAAGTGGGACCAACCCAGGCGTGAAGGCCCTTTTTTAAAGTCATTCTAGCAACCCCAACAGCACTAAAAGTCGAAGGTAAGAGGTTTTGGTACCACCTAAATCACTGCTGCAGAGCAGATGACCCAGAAGGGACGGCTGAAGCGTACAGAAGGAGAACACGCCCTGGGTCAGAGGGGGTAGGCGATGCCACCCCACAGGAAGAAGGGGAAGGTGACATCGCCCCGCAGGAAACTAGACGGTCCCAGAGTCCACAGGGAGAAAGACGATCCCAAAGATTGGCTGCCAGACGGGCCAGAGACAGCCCAGCAAGTAGTGGATCATTAGCATCAAGACAAGACAATGAAGCAGATTCAGATAATGAACCACCCACAAGCCCAACAGAAAGTCCAAGAGGACAAGAAACAGACCCAGGGGAAGGGCCATCTAGAGTATAAGGGGAAAAAAAGCAGTTACAAAACAAAGGCAGCTGATTGACTGTGCTTTAACAGCCGGGGCTACGGCAGTAAAAAAGGGAAAAGTACCACCGAATGAGCTGGTTGAACTAATTTATGCTAAAGCTGACATTGAACACAGTTACGCCAGATTAGCCATACATGGCCAAAGACTGACCCATAGTCAAGAGATCATTAAGAACTATGCCAAGTAGGACGGCTTTCAGACAGATGTGAGCATAGTTATAGTCTATATACAGACAAGCTACAGGTATATGCAGGGGGTTCTAGAAAGCCAATTTATAAGAACTATGCCAAGGGAAGCCTGGAAAGAGCAAACTAACACTCTTTGTATTTTGATAGATAAATCATGGCAGAAGGCCCAGGATACACATGGCCATCATTCCCACAAAATCAGAGGGCCTTACAGGGCACCCCCAGCCATGAACCAACCACGCCCAATCATGAACCAGTTGTACCAACAGGGAAATGTGGGGCCAGAGTGGATGACTCAGCAGCCAAAAACATCAGACCCAGGAGGCCTTCACCTGAGTGCCCCCACCATCGAGCAGGGTACAACAGGACCGGCAGGTCTATTTGAGAATGAATCGACGGTAGGAAGCATTCCTGCTCAACCTTCCCATGCGCCCTCACTACTACGCCAAATACTTCATGGAGAGGTGTCAAGCCAATACCAAGAACTGTCGACTTCATGCCCATTGATCTCAACATGGCAGTCGCCACTCGAGGAGAGCCCTTGCACCACTCCCACAGATGTTCTCGCTAAAAACCACGCACAGTATGACTCTGACATGCAACTTTTGCAGTCACTGGATGAGGATCGGTCTAGCGAGGATGGCTCCACTGATGATGAATGTACCGGTGAACTCTGGGAACCCTCCATATTGGCTAACCTCACGTGGCAAGAGTTCCAAATACGGATGAATGGCCTATCATCACACAAGGTCCGTGAACTGATTGACCGCAGATACAGAGAGCTCAAGAGACGCGACACCAAACGCCACACCTTTAAAATGAAAGAACAGAAAAGTCGACTGCAAGAGCTGGAAGCCCGGGTGGTTGAGATGAACCCGCACCAAGATCAACTACGACAGCTGGAAACCCAAGTGAATGAGTTCTCTCTCCTGACCCGTCACCTGAGTTCATGCTATGATGTCATTGAAGGATACCAACGGCTGCGTGGTACTGGCATACGCACTACCCCTAAGCCACCTTACCGCTAAGCCATCCTACCCCTAAGCCACTTTGGTGTCAATAGTTTGGTCAGAGTCTGATGTGCTGGCCCAAAGTGGCCAACCGGCGCGTTGGATTCTGACTAGGCCGAGACGCCAACTCACATTTGGACTGAGACTGACTTGGAAAATACCCATGCTAAGATGAACGACGAGGTTCTGGTATCCATGTTAGTGACCCACTACGGCATGCAAAGTATCTGGGTTGAAGACGACTGATGAAGATGACTGACGACGACTACATGACGACTTATCTTTTTGAGTACAGGTTTCTTAACACCTACAGTTAACATAGATGTTTTTCAAAAGAATTGTTGTATAATATCCACACTGAAGTAGTCCACACTGAAGTAGTCCAAAACCGATACAAGTTGACGTAACCTCACAGAGTGATATTGTAATCCACATGCCATTTCTGGTACACACATATTTAAAGGAACACATATCTTTAACAGCAACTTATATCATGAAGAGCACAAGCCTAGCTCCCGTTCAGTGACCTGATTTCCTGAACTTGCTCATTCTATGATTGGCCAACTACGTACGTAGTGGTCTCTTTGTAAATATTTATGCCTGTGCTGGTTATACTAGGAGCCATGTTCAGTATGTGCATTCTGTGCACTTTAGAGAAACATGTTTTGGGCCTGTTAAGCGGTACGTTTGTGGGACTTGGCAAGTCCCAAAGGGGGGAAATGTTGTGGCAATTTTCATTGGGATATATGCTCTGTATTAAGTGAGATATATGCTCTGTATTAAGTAATATCATTTATATCAAAATGTTAAGTTTGAAAGAAATATTATCAATATCAAAATGTTAAGTCTGCATAAATATAAAGATTGTGTTTGATTAAGCATGTAACCTGAAGATCATAAAGTTTACAGTTTGTAACAAGTTTACAAGTTACAAAATACAGTCTAAAGCTTCCCAGCAGTAATCACAAAGTTTTTAAAAAAAATAGTCTGAAGCTTTCTCACAATAAGGGTTTCCAAGGATGAGCTACACAGGCCCGTGATGATAAGCACCTGCAATGGCGAAAGGGAAAGTACCTAGAAAAAAGACAGGCTGGGCATGCGCAGACAGGAGAGGCCCAGGTGGTCATTACGTAATGGTGAATGGGAAAGTCCCTAAAACCCCGGGTTTTTCTTATGTAACGGTTACGTAATGGAGTAAAATGAGACCACGTACATGCCCGCAAAGACCCCCCATACGACCAAATTCGGGCGTCAGGACACCATTTCCGGTCAAAACAAAGCTAAATTTGGGGAAAACGGGGCATAGAAGTCAGTATTCTCCACCCAGTTCTTGGGCTATATAAGATCATGCACAGACAGTTGTACTTCAGTCTGGTTCCGGAACCAACTCGGGTTTTGTCTCTGTTGAAGAATAAAACTCTATGCATCGAACTCTGATCGTCTCCAGTGAATTCTTTGAACCTGTTGTGAGACTCCAGTAACGACTGAATTGTGAAGAAGATTAAGTGTTGGCGAGGAGGACCAGTCTTATCACTGGTCCTGACCTGGACTCTTCCTCCCCTGACAACGGGTAGGAAACCCCAAACACCAATACTGTCTGTACTTTCAGGGGTAGCAGTTTGTGGTTGACTAGAGGCAGTGCAGGGTACATAAGAAAGAGGACAAGGGCATAACAAGTTCCTGTGCAAAACCTTTTCGTTACCACTACCCTGCTCAGGCTTAACTACATATGTGACGTGCTCTCACAAAATGAGTCGGAGCTCGCAATGGCTGATTTACGTAGAAAATCGCCTTTTAATGTCAAAAGTATATTTTTGACCATTTTGGTATTTTGACTAATTTTAATAAAACAAAGCCTTGGCTTTCATAATCTGCATGAATTACTTCCTATTTTGGAGTGGAAATATAACTTTGAAGCATAAAAGCAAGATATGGTATTTGGCAAAGTTGATCGCGGCATTTGGCGACTAGCCAGCTGCATCCACACCTGTTAGTTGTCAAGTTAGCAAGCTCGTATCATAATCATCAAGACTTTCAATGGCGTCTCAGAAAGAAAAAGAAATTGCTCGGCAATCCAGTGTTGTTTGTGGATTCCGGCGATCGGTGGCGAGAGCTTATTGACGACTACTTTTTGGCACCGAGACCTGGCCGAGAAACTCCCAGCAGTGCTATCTTGAAGCTTTCTGGGCGCGAGATTTGGTAGATATCAATGGTGGAACCGCTAAATTTGAAGGTAAGTGATTGAAAATCTTCATCCATCTGTGTTTTCACAGAAAATATGCACATCTGTTGTAATGATTTAGTAAGAAAACTTTCTCAACAATCATGTTGGCATATTATTATATTATGTTATATATTATGTTGGCACCCTCCTTATCTGCTGCACCATACACATGAAGGGACTAGTGCTACAAGAGAACAGAGTAGATTAGTTTTATCTCGCTGTTTTCGCCGACCGGTGTTTTGCAAACAGCTCCGCTAAATTTCGCTCCATCTAAAACTTGAGATCACCGAATCCCACCAGACAACTACAGATTCGGTTTATTTTTATTTTTATTTTTGTTTCTTCTTATCTTTCAACCGACTGTGGCAATTTTCCACCAGCGTACTTTTTGGTCTCAGCCACCGGCTTCCCCATACAACCCGACCTAGTCTCCCAACTATACCGGCAAGGTAAGCATGGCTTCTTGTTCTCCGTGCTCCTCGTGTGTGTTCGTTTTAGAGAGGTTGTCTCTGTTAGAGAGACGGGTCCGTCAGTTAGAGACGGTTAGGCCGATTACCTTAGACGAGACGGGAACCCCAGACAGCCTAGATACGTGGCCATCTAGCCGGCTCACGAGCGCTAGCAGTAGCCCGAGCATTAGCGAAGATAGCATAGCTCCATCGGCAGTGGGTGATGAGCTCGTCCCGGTTTCCGGACGTCGGAGAGCCCGCCGGTTCCAGCCGCCACTTGTGCGGTCCGATTCGCCACCGGTGCTACCGATGGCTAATCGTTTTGCTGTTCTTGCTAGTCCCTGTGGTCGGCCCGTCTCCCCAGCTCCCTGGACCCGCCGACTTTCTCGCACCCTAGTTATCGGCGATTCCATCACCCGTAATGTTAGGCTTCAGTCGCCGGCTGAGGTTTTCTGTTTACCCGGGGCCAGAGCTACCGACATTGAGGCTAACTTAAGGGTGCTGGCGAGCAATAGGTTTAGCCACAAGGGTAAGAAAGAGGCAAACGGTCCACCCAGTGAGTATAGCAACATCATAGTACACGTCGGCGCCAACGACATCAGGATGAGGCAATCGGAGGTCACTAAGCTCAACATAGCCAGGACATGTGACCTCGCTAGGAAGATGTGTCGGCATCGATTAATTGTCTCTGGCCCCTTACCTTTCGCGAGGGGCAATGATGAGAGTTATAGCAGATTAGTCTCCCTCAACCTCTGGCTGGCGAAGTTCTGTGATGAAAAGGGATTAGTCTTCTTAGATAACTGGCCCTCCTTCTGGGGCAAACCCGGCTTGCTGAAAGCTGACGGCCTCCACCCTAATGGGGTAGGCGCTGCTTTATTATCTAGCAACATAGATAGATGTTTAAGGGAAAGCTGACATCTGTCCGTAGAGCTCGCCGGGATGCAGGTGATTAGAGAACCTGCTAGGCCTAGAAAGGGTGTGGAGTCTGCCAGGTTAGGGCTTACAGCAGAGCAGACTGAAACTGTGCCCCCCCTAGCCTTTCCCCCCCCCATATCTACCGATTTTTACAAGTCTGTATCTACTTTAACCCCTGGCAGCGGCACCTCCCGATCTGTAAATTATAGTACAGTCCTTCCAATTAAGACTGTATCCTTCTCCCACCGCGCCCGTCAAATTTCCTACCGACCCACAGTAAATTACAACAATTTAATTGAAATTAGACCCACGCATACTGCCATTAACATTTAAAAAATTCTGGCAGTATTGCACGCCTCGCTGTGGGCTTCATCAATATAAGATCATTGTCAACAAAAGCGCTGCTGATCAATGATTTGATTACTGAACATAATTTAGATATGATGGGTCTCTGTGAAACCTGGCTAAAGCCAAATGAGTCTCTGCCTCTAATTGAAGCCTCTCCTCCAAACTTTCTTAGTTCTCAGGTTGCCCGGGAGACGAAAAAAGGAGGGGGTGTTGCCCTGATATTTAACCCTGTCCTTAGTCTTACTCCCAACACGAGCAACAAATTTACATCCTTTGAAGTCCTGAGTCTGCACCATACAGCTACGAATCTCCCATCATTCTACCTAGCAGTACTTTACCGCCCACCCGGGCCCTATTCGCTCTTCTTAGAAGAGTTCTCCAATTTCATTTCAGACTTAGTGACCCGAGCTGATAACATTCTCATTATCGGTGATTTTAACATTCATCTGAATAATCCCACCGACCCCCTCAGTAAGGCCTTCCTAGATCTTATTGATACTTGCGGCCTCACTCAATTTGTTAATGAACCAACCCACCATGGCGGCAACACCCTTGACCTGGTTCTGACCCGTGGCATTCCTGTTTCTGCTTTAGTGGTCTCCTCTTATGTGCCCGCCCTATCTGATCACTATCTCATTAAATTTGAAATCGAATTGATCGTCCCACGCCAAAAGCGTGAAGATACTTATATTAGCCGTCGTATTAATGCCACTACGGCCTCATTACTATCTGAAAAACTACCCAGTTTTCTCGCACCACTCTCTGGTCATGTTGGCTCGCTCGACAATTTCGCCAACAAACTAAACGCTAGCCTTATCAACGCGCTTGACTCAATCGCCCCGTTAGTCACTAGAAAACACCACGCTAGGAGGTTTGCACCGTGGTTTACTAACGACACTCGAGCACATAAACAAGCCTGTAGAAAACTAGAGCGTAAATGGCGATTGACCAAACTTGAAGTCTTCCGGCTTGCCTGGAATGATAGCCTGCTAAATTATAAATGTGCACTCTCGTCAGCCAAAACTGCACACCTCTCTAGGTTAATCAGTGCAAATAAAAACAACCCAAAGTTTCTATTCGACACTGTTACTAAACTAACACGGAATCCCTCCCCCTCTGATAGCGTTCTGTTTTCTCCAAATGATTTCATGTCCTTTTTTAGTCAGAAAATCACGCTGATTAGAGATGAGCTCACCAGTACACTCTCTACTGGTGGTGCCGTCGCACCCCTGAGAAGTCCACTTGGTGTTTCCCAAACTGAATCTCTTTTCTCACAGTTTGAGTTAGTTTCCTTAGACTCTCTCACCAAGCTAACTCTGTCTTCAAAACCTACGACCTGCATGCTAGACCCTCTGCCTGCTAAACTGCTTAAAGAAGTTTTTCCTATCCCAGGACCCTCCATTCTTTATATGATCAATCAGTCGCTCTCCACTGGCACTGTGCCCTCTGCCTTTAAAGCGGCCGTGATCAAGCCACTACTGAAAAAACCGAACCTTGACCCCGAAGTACTCCAGAACTATAGACCAATCTCTAATCTGCCGTTCCTCTCCAAATTGCTTGAACGAACAGTAGCGAGTCAACTTACAGACTTTCTGTCAAAAAATAACCTACTTGATCCCTTCCAATCGGGTTTTAGATCCTTTCACTCGACCGAAACTGCACTTACGCGAGTGGTAAATGACCTTCTGTTAGCTATTGACTCCAACTCAACCTCAGCACTATTGCTACTTGACTTGAGCGCAGCCTTTGACACAATTGATCATACGATACTCTTGAACCGCCTTGAACATTATATTGGTATCCGGGGATCAGCCCTTTCTTGGTTTAGGTCTTACCTACTTGATAGATCACATCGCGTCTTTTACAACAACATGACCTCAGAGTGTTGCAATATGGACTTTGGTGTCCCGCAAGGCTCTGTCCTAGGACCACTGCTATTCTCTATCTATATGCTACCACTTGGTGGCATCATTCGCAAATTTGGAATTAACTTCCATTGCTACGCCGATGACACCCAAATTTACATACCAGTCAAACCAACCGATAACACCCAATTCCAAAAACTAGAGGCCTGCCTATCAGAGGTCAAATATTGGATGTCCCTAAACTTCCTACTTCTTAATGGCAGCAAAACTGAGATGCTGATTGTGGGACCAGCTAGATATAGACACTTATTTGAGAATACTACTCTCAATTTTGATAGTTGTGTAATCTCCCAGGGCCCACATGTTAAAAATCTTGGGGTAAAATTCGACCCTACCCTCTCATTCGAGTTGCACATTAAGGAGATCACTAAAACAGCATTTTATCATCTTCGTAATATTGCCAAAATTCGACCCATGCTAACAGAGACAGACGCAGAAATTTTAGTACATGCCTTCGTATCATCCAGAATCGATTATTGCAATGCCCTTTTTTCAGGCTTACCTACTGGGCGAACTAAAAAATTACAATTGGTTCAGAATGCTGCTGCCAGAATCCTGACCAAAACTAGGAAATTCGACCATATAACTCCCATTCTATCCTCATTACACTGGCTACCAATTCAAGCCAGATATGACTTTAAGGTGCTTTTACTTGCATATAAATCATTACATGGGATGGCACCGTCCTATTTATCCGATTTGATTATACCATACAAACCGCCTCGTGCCCTTAGATCTCAGGACGTTGGCTACCTGTCTATCCCAGCAGTCAAAAAGAAAACTGCAGGTAACAGAGCCTTTTCTTACCGGGCTCCCTATCTATGGAACAGTCTGCCTGCCTCAGTCAGAGAGGCAGGCTCTATCGACGTCTTTAAGTCAAGGCTAAAAACCCATTTATTCTCTCTGTCATTTGACCAGCCCTGAGGGAGTGGCCCAGTCTCGTCTCAGAGTAAGGCTAGCCTAGTAAGGCTAGTCTAGTAAGGCTAGGCTCAGTCTCTTCTCAGAGTAAGGCTAGACCAGTTAGCTTATCCTAGCTCAGGGTCCTGCCGATGGATATTAGCATCCTGCCTGCATGTCCTATTGTTCTGGTCTACTTGCTGCTGTCCACTGACGCTGGTCATGTTTGTCTGTGTGAGCGCGTGTGTGTGTATGGGTGTGTGTGGGTGAGTCTCCGATCTGTTCCAGGCTGCAGCCCGGCAGAGTTGGCGTCCGCGTGGTCCCGCCTCCTAGGACAATGCTGACTGAGCAGGCGTTGCGTTCTCCTATCTGGGCAGAGTTGGCGTCTGCATGGTCCCCTAGTCCTATGATGACGTCGACTGAGTTGCCGTTGCTGTGATGCCCCATCAGATGTGGATGTCCCACCAAAATGAACTTTCATATATTGTGTATACTCTGCTTGCCCAAACACGGCATCTATTGCACGCCCAACCGTCCTGGTAGGGGGATCCCTCTCTGAGTAGCCCCTCCCAAGGTTTCTCCCACTTTTCCAATAAGGTTTTTGGGGGAGTTTTTCCTTGTCCTCTGTGAGGGTCTAAGGCTGGGGGATGTCGTGTACTAATCATTTATTATTTTCACATGTTGGGCATTGTGAAGCCCTTAGGGACTGTAACGGTGATTAAGGGCTATACAAATAAATGTGATTTGATTTGATTTGATTTGTATATAAACAGTATTGTATTGTTATTATTATTTGTACCAAACAGTTCTATTTGTACCCAGACAGTTCTGTTTGTACCTTGAAGTTCTATTGTACCCAAACAGTTCTATTTGTACCATGAAAATTTATTTGTAATATGATGATGTTCTATGTATAACCCAATAGTTACAGCAGTTATATTTGCACCTAAAAGTGTATTTTGCATTTTATAGTGTTATGACAATTTAACTTGGAGTTGACAATATATAGAATGATATATAGTGACAATATATAGAATGATGAAAAATTAAGAAATTGGCTTAGCCCAAGTATTTCATGGACCAACAAGAAAACTATTTTGATATATGCATTGTATTTTATTGCAAAAACTGTTAAATACTAAATAATTTTTGATCTGCATAATAATGATGTAGGTAGTTTGCTGTGTGCTTTTTAGATTTTAGGTTTCACATATTAAAATAACTAAATGTTCAGATTTGACATTAGATTTTGTAAGATGACTAATTTTGATAAAGGAGTTTTATACACAATGTTTAATAAACTCTTGTTATCAAACTTTGCTACAGTATAGCAAGTGAACTGTATATATTTTGTTTATATCTCCTAAACGCGCGCACGGGCGTACAGAAAATGCTGTGCGAGGCCAGGTTCACGCACTTTTCCTCCTTTTTCACTATTTGCTGTTCTCATGTCTGTATTCCAGTGTAAACTGGTGGTGCCCTGAGAGTGTTAATTAATATATTGATTACTAAAAATAACTATAATAATTATCAATTTTCATAATTGATCAAATAGTCTCATAGGTCATAACAAAGCAACACGCTACAACCTCAATATATGGATATGGATATCCCTGTGTGCAAATATGTGTGTACTCCTTCAAACAATAAGAGTAAATGTCTCCTCCAGCCTCTGATCAGTCTGGCATCTTCCTAGAGGGATTTTCTCTTGGTTTCATAGTGGACTGATGGAGTCCAAATCTTTTTTTGATATGACTTTATAACCTTCCCCAGACTGATGCACACTTACTACCTGCTTTCTGAGGTCTAGTATTTTTGTTTCATCTGCATGGTGTACACTGTCATGGTATATGGATTAACATGAATGTAAGTTTAACAAAAGACAATGTGTAAAATGAGCTGCGCACACTCAATTACACAGCGACAAGCACAAAACACAGGGAAACAATGTATAGTCTGACGGAATAACTGGACAATGAGCAGTAAATGTTATGGAGAGGAAGGAACTGTAAATTGTGAAATTGTATTAGTGGAAGGGCAAATAAATAAAGCATGAAATGTTAGCTGGGGGCTGCATCATCACAAACCCCAAATTGTTTATATTCTGTTTTTTGTTGGTATTGGTATTGGGGGGAGCCCCCTAGGTGTCAAGGGGGAAAAATTGTATTTTGTTCCCTTGAATTAGTAATTTGTGCCCTCAATTAGTAATTGGTTCCCTCAAATTAGTCATACATGCTATTGAATTAATAATTTGTTCCCTCGAATTAGTTACTCTTGAATTAGTGATACATTCAGGCTCCGCTCATTTCCCTCTCTCTGGTTATGGTGGCTACATGATCACTGCAATCAAGTGAGCTGGGTTTTACATTTTGTTGCTACTGGTGTACAGTACAGTAAAGATGCAGCGTTGGCCCAGAAAAACGGTGGAGAGATGAAAAATAGAGCCAGAGTCATGTCCTGAGCAGTAATCCATTGGAATTGTCAACTAATTATTGCAAATAGTATTTTCATTTTAGGGCAAAGATGAGAGTTCAGAGAACTGTTGTTTTCACATTTCTGCAGTGTTTTTCAACCAGGCACATCTTTTGTGATTAATTCTTCTCATACACTATATGGCCAAAAGTCAGTGGACACCCCTACTAAGGAGGCAGGTGGAGGAGGCATAATGGTCTGGGGCTGTATTTCAGGATTTGGGCTTGGCCCCTTGGTTCCAGTGAAGAGTAATCTTAATGCTACAGGATATGAAGACATTTTAGCCAATTGGGCGCTTCCAACTTTGTGGCAACAGTTTGGGGAAGGCCCTTTGCTGTTCCAGCATGACTGTGCCCCTGTGCACAAAGCGAGGTCCATAAAGACATGGTTAGACGAGTTAGGTGTGGCGGAACTCGATTGGCCTGCACAGAGCCCTGACCTCAACCCCATTGAACATTTGGGAGGAATTAGAACGCCGATTGTGAGCCAGGCTTTCTTGTCCAACATCACTGCCTGCTCACTACCTCACAAATGCTCTTTTGGCTGAATGGGCACAAATTAAGGCACAATAGGTGTGATGGTCAGGCCAATCGAGTTCCTCCACATCAAACTCATCTAACCATGTCTTTATGGACCTCGCTTTGTATCCTGTAGCATTAAGATTACCCTTCACTGGAACTAAGGGGCCAAGCCCAAACCCTGAAAAACCTGTCCACTGACTTTAGTGTATTTTATCCTCCTGACTTAACATCTTCACATTACTCCTGGCTCATGGAATACTAATAATATATTTTCTTAATAATTATTGATTTTCCATTTTTGGGCTAAGCAGTCAGTAAAAGGCAGTAGTGAAAATCTACCTAGAATAAACCATTTAGAGACATTATTCTTTAACAAGATGTGAATCAATCGCATTACTGTGTTACTCTCTCTTCCTCCCTTTCCCTCTTACATTATATTGCGTTGTAAGCGGTCAGGCTGAGGCAAACTTGCAGCAGAGATGCACACGCATGCTCGTGCTCACACACACACACAGACACACACACACACACAGGACGGCAGAGCAGAAAGAGAGAGGACACACACTCTTTCAGGCTCTACAGAAAACAGCATTGCAGCGACAGACCACCGAATCCCTGTTATGCAGCAGAACTGCTGATCCAGCCGGAGGTAGGAATCATACAAATATCCAATGTCTCTTTCTGTCTCTGTTCTCTACGGTAGCAGTCATCTAGCACAGTGTGTGTATGGTGTGAGAGAGAGACAAAGAGAGAGAGAGTATTCGCTAATGTGTTACCTTAGATTGTAGGACAATGTTGTAAGCCAAGGACCATGTTAATAGTCTATTGTGTGTGTGTGTGTGTGCGTGCGTGCGTGCGTGTGTGAATGTGCACACACTGTACAGTAGTATAGCCACAGTGTGTGTGTGTGTGAGTGTTAATGGAATAGTTAGGTGAATTGTTGCAGTTGTGTTATTATCCAGTGTATTAGGATGTGTGTGTGTGACTATCGCAGCCACAACCTCTGTTCTATTCCCTCAAGCTGTGTGTTCGCAGCTTTAACAGTGTACTCTAACGCCGCAGTCTCGCTCTCTTTTCCTCCCTTCTATCTGTCTGCTTCTCTCTCCTTTACCTCTCTCCCCCACTCCTTCTCTCTCACTCTCTCTCTTGCTGCGGGACATTGATTAACACTCTCCTGTGTCTTGGCAGAAGAAAGCAGAACAGAGTGGCCTGCCAGGCTAACCTGGCTCAGAAGGGCTAATTCTAGTAATTTTAAACTGTGCTTTTACTAATCAGCTGCTGGTAGCTCTACATTTTTAGAGATGTTTCCCAACTGTACCCACTACCAGAATTTCTCCAGGGATTTTCTGAGCACACATGCTGTTTTTCCAGAAATTAATGAATTCAGTTACCCAAATTTGTACCAGTCTTCTACTGTTGGGCACTGGGAGTTGCCCAGTACAACCACAGTCTTCTGTTGAACACTGAACAGCTCCACTAGAGCGGCTCTGTGCTTTGCTCAAATGGCACCTCAGTCATAGTGTTGATTGAGCAGACAGATTTCCAGTTTTCCCCAGCCAGTCTGGGGATTGGATTAGGTGACCTTGCAGTTACAAGCCTGCCTCTCTAAGCATTATAATGTGAAAATGCAGCAGTCTTACCAGCCTAAATCACAAAGTGGGATTAGAGAGCATCCTACCCCACTACTTGAAACGTTGTCACGGTGTCACTATGGTCACTGGTCGGAAATCTTCTGCAGACAGGAAGTGACAAATCCAAAAGTGTCTCCCAAACAGCACTGAGCGAGCGCTCCAACAATGGCTGACCCTCTCCACCACCTCAACCCCACCATACACTAAGAAGAAGACATTTAGTTTACTGACATCACCTTACAGGATTTCTGCATAATGAAGTTCTTAAAGGGGTCATATTACGGCTTATTCCTGGCACAAAATTTTGTATATTATGTCCTTGATTTTTAGATTTCCAAATTGAGTTGTCTGTTACAGTAAAGTCTACACATACAGAAAGCACATTTTTACAGTACATTTCAGAGTTCCTTTGTTCTCTTGCTTCATGTTGCTCTTGGAATGCAAAGGGTCTGTAAATTTACCTGGCCCTTGTCATTGGCCCCATCTCCTAATGGCACCGAAGCGGGCTGGTCGAACCTGCAAAGTGACATATGGAAGTGGAGGTTGTATGTAATGAGCACTGCTCTGATTGACCGCCTCACGCCGTGAGTGAGATGTGAGGCAGCTGAGCGGTTCCACTTAGTTTCTCAATGATAACAATTCTGTGTAATATTGTACTTTCGTGCCTTGTGTTTATGTATGTGGGTGTGTGAGCGACACTCTCTGCTGTAGCCGGTCTGTTTATGGCTCATGTCCATAAGCTTATTGAATACAATTTGCAGACAAGCTAGGATTGACAATTTTGTTGAACTAATTAGCCAATATATTATTGGATGCAATCTATTTGCATCCAAACAGCGCAGCCAAACAACCAAACGCGATTGTACTAATGGGGGCTAAAGTTAACCGAGCCTGACACGTTCGACAGACTTATAAAACAGACACTGGTCCCAAGAGGTAACTTTAAGATGAGTCCTGACTCCAACCAATAACTTTACTTTTACTTTACTTTACTTTTAATGACTCCAGCTTTAGTTTTCTTACTTCTTCCACGCCCAACAAGCCCTTGGTTAGCCCCGTTAGCTAACCAGCAGTCGAATATACTAACCAGACTGTAGCCAAGATGCTACCCCGGGAGTAGGCAGAGGCGGAGACTGGTGCAGGTGAGGCGCGGCAGCGCTGTTTATTACAAATGGTTAACAGAACAGAAAGGCTCAAACAATATAAAGGCACGGGCTCTCTCGCCCTTGCCCGCTCTCACGATCCGCTTTCTCGGGCTCCTCGCTGTGGGATCGCCTCTCATGTGGTCCCGCTCACTGTTTTCCAAACACATACAGACACACACATATATTAGTCCCCACTCAGACCTGATGGGATGCAGCCGGTGTCGGGGCAGGGCGAACCTGCCTGCGGGCCCGACTCCGCCACCAGCCGACTGCCCAACCACACCCCCCAGTCTGCCACATACCCCCACCGCCCGACGTAGGCCGGGGAGCCGTCCAGCCAATGACCCACTCCCCCCCCCCGCCCCCATGGGAGCGAGAGAGAAAGTCGGCGACAACCATCTGCGCCCCCGGCCTATGGATCACCTTGAACTTAAAGGGCTGGAGGGCCAGATACCAACGGATGATCTGCGCGTTGGTATCCTTCATGCGGTGGAGCCACTGCAGCGGGGCATGGTCCGAGCAGAGGGTGAAAGAG
Organism: Hoplostethus mediterraneus; assembly: GCA_034670385.1. Lineage (NCBI taxonomy): Eukaryota > Metazoa > Chordata > Actinopteri > Trachichthyiformes > Trachichthyidae > Hoplostethus > Hoplostethus mediterraneus. Next base: position 1,109,877 of record JAXDDW010000083.1, read on the forward strand.
CGTCCCAGGAGGTAGTACCGGAGGGTGCTGACCGCCCACTTGATGGCCAGGCACTCCTTCTCCACCGTGCTGTACCGAGTCTCGCGGTCCGCGAGCTTTCGACTGATGTACAGCACGGGGCGGTGAACCCCCTCCACCTGCTGAGACAAAACGGCTCCCAGCCCTCTGCCCGATGCGTCGGTCTGGAGACAGAAAGGGAGAGAGAAGTCAGGCATATGCGAAACAGATTCCCCACAGAGAGCCAATTTTACCCCCTCAAATGCCTGTTGGCACCGCTCCGTCCACTGCACCGGATCTGAAGCACCCTTTCGGGTGAGGTCGGTCAGGGGGCTGGTCAGCTCCGAGAAGTCCGGGACGAACCTCCGGTAGTAGCCCGCCAGCCCCAATCACCTCTCTTTTGGTCTTGGGTCTTGGGCAGGCTACAACCGCTGCGGTCTTATCTATCTGGGGCCGTACCTGCCCTCCTCCCAAGTGGTACCCCAGATACCGTACCTCCCTCCGTCCAACCGCGCACTTCTTCGGGTTGGCCGTGAGCCCCGCCTGCCGCAGGGACTCGAGCACCGCTCCCACCTGCTGCATGTGCCGCTCCCAGTTGTCACTATGGATGATCACATCATCCAGGTAGGCAGCGGCATATGCAGCGTGCGGGCGCAGCACCCGGTCCATGAGGCGCTGGAACGTGGCGGGGGCGCCGAACAAGCCGAACGGAAGCGTCACGAATTGGTACAACCCGTACGGAGTAGAGAAAGCCGTTTTCTCCTTGGATTCTGGCGACAAGGGAATCTGCCAGTAGCCCTTGGTTAGATCCAGCGGCGTAAAAAAGCGAGCGTTGCCTAACCGATCTAGTAGCTCGTCGACCCGGGGCATTGGGTAGGCGTCGAATTTTGAATTTTCGTTCACCCTGTGGTAGTCCACACAGAACCGGATCGATCCATCGGACTTGCGGACAAGCACGATGGGGCTACACCAGTCGCTGTGGGACTCTTCTATTACCCCCATCTCCAGCATGGCCTTCAATTCCGCCTGCACGATTTTACGTTTAAGCTCGGGCAGACGATACGGCCGGCTACATGTTTTTACCCCGGGGGTGGTGTCTATGTGGTGGTGGATAAGCGTTGTGTGTCCCGGCAGGGGAGAAAACACGTCAGCAAATCGCTGCTGTAATGCGGTCACATCCACGCCCTGGCTCGGTGAGAGATGGTTATTACAAAGGGCCGGGGTCTGATTAGCCGCTTTTGGAACCTCCAGACCCAACTCATCCCTCTCGATCACCGAGGTGGCCAGTGAGGCAGACTCCGCGTCCCTCCATGCTTTTAGGAGGTTGACGTGGTACGTTTGTGTCGATCCCCCCCTGTCGGAACGCTCAACCTCATAATCGACGTCACCCACCCGCCGTGTGACCACAAAGGGCCCTTGCCACCTGGCGAGCAATTTGGAGCTGGACGAAGGGAGCAACAGCACTTTATCTCCCGGTGCGAATTGTCTGAGCCGCGCCCCTCTGTCATACAGCCGTCGTTGACGTTCCTGGGCCTGGAGCAAATTCTCACGTGACAGCCGTCCCAGCGTGTGGAGTTTTGCTCGCAGGTCCATAACGTACTGAATCTCATTTTTACTGGTGCTGGTACCTTCCTCCCAGCTTTCCTTAACCAGGTCCAGCACCCCTCGGGGTCTCCTGCCGAACAGGAGTTCAAAGGGAGAAAATCCCGTGGAGGCCTGGGGTACCTCCCGCACTGCAAATAACAGAGGGTCCAGCCATTTATCCCAATTTCGGCTATCGTCGTGCACGAACTTACGAACCATGTTCTTCAGCGTTTTATTAAACCGCTCCACCAGACCATCGGTCTGGGGATGGTACACGCTGGTCCGGATTGAGCGGACGCCCAACAGCTCGTATAGTTCCCGTAGTGTTCGTGACATAAACGAGGTGCCCTGGTCAGTTAGAATCTCTTTAGGGATTCCAACTCGGGAGATGACCTGAAACAGCGCTTGCGCAACACTCTTGGCGGAGATATTGCGCAATGGCACTGCTTCCGGATACCGCGTTGCATAACCCACCAGGACTAATACAAAGCGATATCCCCGTGCACTGTGGTCTAATGGCCCGATGAGGTCCATACCAAGTCTTTCAAACAGTACCTCAACTAAGGGAAGTGGGCGCAACGGCGCTTTTGGGGTGGCCGAATGATTAACTAGTTGGCATTCGGGAGAGGCAGCGCACCACCTCCGCACCTCTGCCCAAATGCCCGGCCAATAGAAGCGGGCCATTATCCGCTGTAGTGTTTTGTCATAACCGAGGTGCCCAGCCATTGGGTTATGGTGAGCCGCTCTTCGGCACCAACAACTGGGCGATTTCCTCCCCGGACTGAGTGTCACGGCTCACTCTATACAGTCTGTCCCTAACCACCGAAAAGTATGGGTGGGTGAGCGCGGCGTCAGGGCGCACCTTTTGACCGTCAATTCGCATCACTCGGTCGAAGGCAAAGTGTAGGGTGTCGTCACGAGACTGCTCGAGCGGAAAATCTTCCGTGGGATGGACTACCAGGCCCGGGGAAGCCGCCTGAAGGGGTTCCCCCGTCCCGCCCCCCTCGACAGCATCGGACGACCCCGCGTCACCACTGAGCGCCGCGCAACATTCACATTTCCCTAACGGCCATGAACGCACCCCCGCAGTTTCCCTCGCCAGTGTACTAAACCCAGGCCAATCCGTGCCAAAGATCAAGGGGTGCGACAGGCGGGAACTAACCGCGGCCTTTACGGTATGCTTTTTCCCCCGGTAACGAATTTCCACTGGGACCACCGGATATGTGTGAATATCCCCATGCACACACCTAATATTCACCCACGCCGCCTCCATCAGCGCCCCGGGGCGAACCAGGCTTTGCTGGATCATGGTCTGTGTACAGCCAGAATCCAGCAAAGCCTGGTGTCTACCCCCTTGGATCCTTACCGGGATCCGGTAGGTCCCCTCCAGACCGGGGGAGGAGTTTGGCGGGCCGGCGACTCGGACCACCTGCCCCACCTCCATCAGGGGGCACTCCGCGCGGAAGTGGCCGAGCCGCCCGCACCGCCAACACTCCTGCCCAGGCGTCTGAGTGACTGTCTGTGGGCCTGCCCTGACCCCGTGAGTGGGCACCTGCGGAGACACAGAGGAAAGAAAAGGATTGGTCGAGCACCGACTGAGCTCGGGGAGGGGCCGTGAAGCCGGAGCCGGGGGGAAGGGCCTCCTCCGCTGAGCCGGAACCTGGCGGGGTCCCCCCACGTCCCGCGCTGGTCCTGGGGCCGGACGAGGCGGGGCTCCTCCCGGGTCGCCAGGATGGGTGGCGAGGTGGTCCTCCGCCAGGGTGATGGCGGCGGCCAGGACGCCGGGCCGGTGACAGCGGACCCAGGCGGCCGTGCGTGGCGGGAGCCCCGCCAGGAACTGTTCCAGGACCACTGCCTCCAGCATGACGTCCTTGGTGGAGTGTTCCGGCTGCAGCCACCGCCATGCCGCATCCAGGAGCTGCTGGGCGTAGGCGAAGGGCCGCCCCGCCCCCCCGTATGCCAGGCTCCTGAGCTGCTGGCGGTATCCCTCCGGCGTCCGCCCCAGTCGGTCGAGGATGGCCTTCCTCACCACAGGTGTAGTCTGTCCGGTCAGCTGCCGGCAGGCCGTGGACAGCGAGTTGGGCCTCCCCAGTGAGCAGGGGCAGCAGCCGTACGACCCGCTCTTCTGGGGTCCACCGGCCCACGTCCGCCGACAGCTCGAAGGTGGTGAGGAAGGCCTCAGCGTCATCGTCGCCGCTCATCCTCTGGAGGTTGATCGGTTGCGGGGCAGCGGGCCGATCCGCGCTGCGGTCCCGCAGCAGCTCCTGCATCGCCCCGCGCCCATCTGTCGCCATCTGCGCCACGGCGAGGAGCGTCTGGGTCTGCTGCTGCAGGACCGCCGCCTGCGCCTCCTGCATGGCCACCAGCCGGCCCACCAGGTTCTCCAACGGAGATGGTTCCGCCATCCCGGACGAGCCCCCACTGTAGCCAAGATGCTACCCCGGGAGTAGGCAGAGGCGGAGACTGGTGCAGGTGAGGCGCGGCAGCGCCGTTTATTACAAATGGTTAACAGAACGGAAAGGCTCAAACAATATAAAGGCACGGGCTCTCTCGCCCTCACCCGCTCTCACGATCCGCTTTCTCGGGCTCCTCGCTGTGGGATCGCCTCTCATGTGGTCCCGCTCACTGTTTTACAAACACATACAGACACACACACATATATTAGTCCCCACTCAGACCTGATGGGATGCAGCCGGTGTCGGGGCAGGGCGAACCTGCCTGCGGGCCCGACTCCGCCTCCCGCCACCAGCCGACTGCCCAACCACACCCCCCAGTCTGCCACACAGGCTAATTTGCTAAATTAAATCAAAACATGGTGACACTTACAGATTCCAATTTTGCAGATGGGTCACGTACCTTATGAATTGCTTCATCTTTAAGCTTCAATTGAGGACTGATCATCACACACAGAAAAAACTGTAGCCCTTGAAGTTAAAAATAAAATGAATCCAGTCTGTCCTGGCATTTTCGTGTGTTGGGAGACTGTGCAGGGATCTATGGTGCTGCCTGCATCCTACAAAATATTAACTGGAGAGTTGATATATCGCCGTAGATATGTTGTTGTTTGAGCTTCACTTGTCGCAAAGTAATGGTGCATTCCAGTGTACTCTGAAAAAACGGCTGTGCAAATGTGATATGCGCCGATTCTATTCACTAATGGCGCTGTTGATGTAGCTGATGTAGAGTTTAGATGCTTGTAACATTCTGAGACTTGCCATACAAACATGAGTTTGCTGCGGGCGATTATGTTTTCCCGAGCACATGCACTGGAACACATTTAGATTGGAAGTTAGGAATACCGACTTGGAATAATCAATTTCCAAGTACAATGGAATGAACCATAAGCAACAGCTTGCGGCACTGCCATGCTGCATTTTGCAGAAGCGCCCGTTATGACGTCCAAAGGGGCTACTTTCTGAAACGGACTGTTTTTCTCCTATTTTTGGCACCGTTTTTGGAAAAAGGAAAATACAGAAAAACAGGTTGACTTCCAGATTTCAATTTTTCTCAGCTGCTTAGGTAAATGATTTCCTGTGGAACATGTATAAGCGCCAGGAATAAGCCGTTTTCCATAATATGGGACCTTTAATGTCTTCATGTCTCGTCGAGAAATGTCAAAATATTACAATGGTTTGTCTACTCAAGAGAAAATATCCCTTCCCTACTGTCAGTGGGTGTGTCATCCAACTAAATGGCCAGACATGCATATCGTATTGAGACACCTAGGGGTGGATCTACTAAGATCCCAAATAAAGGGTACTAATTTGCGTGTGCATTCTAAAAGTTTGCGTGTGTGGTTGATGGACGTTTTGTGGGTGATTTACTAAGAATGCGTGCGTAAATGACAACAGGTGCAAACGTGGTGGAGACAGCAGTATTTAAATGAGGGTTTTGCGTGTTTAATGTTTTGCACCATGGAGAGTTTGGATGGGCAACAGAACCGCAAGCACAAAATGAAATTTGAGCCTATAGAATTAGAGGTGTTAGTGGAAGAGGCAAATAAACATTTGGATGAGCTACAGCAAAAAAATCTGAATATGACAAAAAAGAACACTATATGGGAGATCATCTGTGAGAAAGTAAATGCCGTTGGTAAAACAAGAAGAACAACGGATGAAATTAAGAGAAGATGGCAAGATATAAGACGAAGAACAAAAGAAAAATTGGCTTATAATAAAACCTCAGCAAAGAAAACAGGTGGGGGCACGGTGGAAGAGATGCCTCTAACTAACATTGAGCAACAAGTGCAGTTCAAGTGCAGTTTCTATGTCTCCTTCTCGCTACAATAACGGCAGTCATTTGTGCACAATTACGCATGCAGGGCGTTTGCACCTTCCCTTGAAACGTATTAAATACAGACGCAGTCTCCATCAACGAAATTGCGTTCAGGTTTGATAGATCACAGTGCGTGTGCTACATTAATCTATTTACATTTTCTCCTCCCAGTATTTTGCTAAATAGCGTGTAAACGCCCCATCTTGCATATTCATTGAGGCAAAAGTACTAACTGGATAAGGCGTGTTATTTTGCACATTTGCAAGACGCAGTCCTCAGTGCGCACTGTTAGTAGATCAGTTTGTACATTTATTTGTGCGTGCTATGAGTTTGCACACATTTTTACACACGCAAACCTTTAGTAGATCCGGCCCTTAGTGTATACACTTTGGAAATACTCAAGCCTTACAAGTTGTATGAGACGTACTATGTCTAGATTTGGTCAGCGATTTTTGTGTACTAATGACCCAAATTGGGAGACTATGGTCCAGTGACACCTTACCTATGATACAGTACATTAGCTTTCAGGTTCATGGCCTGGTGTTTTGTTGAGGCAGATCAAATCACATTTATTTGTATAGCCCTTAATCACTGCCTTAGAGTGAATCCCAATACACCCCTTGGCCCTACCCCTTGGCCCTACCCCTCCGTTTTGCGCGTTCACGTGAAGGGGTAGGGCTGTCCCAATACTCTATTTTCCAAGGGGTAGGGCCAAGCTGAAGGGGTTTGTAGCCCTTCAAACGGAGATTTTTCAGAGGCACACTTCAAACCAAGGGCTACCCAGAATGCCCTGCGAATCTCTGGAAGTAACAGGAAGATCATGGGGCCCGCTACGCTACCATCCGAAGTGAACCACAAATGTAGTATTTTCTTCGTTAATAAAGATTTTTAAAATATTGCAACCGTAGTATTATCTTAGTTTAATGTCGTTTCAATGTATTATGGACCGTTTCTTTATAAAAAGCATAACAAAAAAATCGCTAATATGCCGATGTCTCTACTTCGTTAGTTAGTTACGTTACAACATTGTTTTAGGCTGATTTGTGCATGACAGTCCCGCATTTTGACATATTTACATGTCGCATTTCCCCCTTTGATGGTATATGATGAAATATAACTAAAGTCCAGCAGCGAAGTTGCTGCACTTGTTACGGCTCCTCTAATATCAGTGCAGACTGCAGGGTAATGTTAAGAGCGGCTTGCTAGACTACAGAGCACCGCTAACGCTATTCTGTCATGAAGTGGACTGGTAATGAAGCAGTGGTCTTTTTTATTTGATGACTTGTTTGATCGATTGGTAGCGTGAAACGTATAAGTTGTGAACGAATCGTGAGCGTCCATGCTTTTCTATCTCCATCAGATGAACGGCAAATGTCACTGTGATAATACCATTGTTGCCATAGTAATCTCCGACAACAAACTCGTCCCGTCTGCTTATCGATGACGTATCAGCATCGAAGTGCGATCCCAATACTTAGGGAGATATTTTCTGGCCCTACCCTTGGCCCTCGGTAGCGAGGGCCAAGGGGTAGGGCCAAGCCGAAGCCATAGGGGTACAAATAAGGATTGGGATTTGGCCTTAGTCTCTAAGGGCTTCACAGTGCCCAACATGTGAAACAATAAATGGTTAGTACACGACGTCCCACAGCCTTAGACCCTCACAGAGGACAAGGAAAAACTTCCACAAAACCTTTTAGGGAAAAATGGGAGAAACCTTGGGAGGGACTACTCAGAGAGGGATCCCCCTACCAGGACAGTTGGGCGTGCAATAGATGTTGAGTTTGGGCAAGCAGCATATACACAATGCATAAAAGTTTATTATGGTGGGACATCCAGATCTGATGGGGCGGCATCACAGCAAATGGCTATATTGTAAATGGATACAATATAAACGTTAGTTAGGTCTTTTAATTTAATTTAATCTAAAGTCTAGATAGCTAAACGTAGTACCCTTGATACCTTTTGACAGTCTCGGACCTGTGTTAATACTTACACCTGAATTTGAGTTTATGTCTTAATTTATTGCCATATATCCTAGACAGACATGTTGCCTAATTGCATATAGAAATGTCCTTTTTATTATTAGTTTTAGTATTAGTTATGGTACCTGATATAAAATGTTCACTGCAAACACAGGAATTAACTATGATGTCCTCCGTCCAGTTGGTTCATCACATTTTTTTAAGATATCTGATGGCAAAACATCTGTTATGGCATTAGTTCACCGGCAACAAAATAGATCTAAGAATTGTTGGGTATATTTTGTACCAAACTGTTCAAGATGGATATTTTGTTCAATTGTGAGATGTTGAGGTGTTTTCTATTTTTCCAGTTTAATAATATTGTTTTCTTGGCGATAGTTAGGGCTACAAGTAGAGGTATTGTGATTTGTGTTGAACATGTGTTGAGTGTATCCAGATCACCATGTATGCATATGGCGGGGGATAATGGAATGCCTCATGTAAGGAACAGTGATAGTGTGGTGGTTATCTCTTCCTGAAAAGTTTGCGTAGGTGGACAGAGCCAGAGTGCATGAAGGTAGTCATCAGTTGTATTACGTGTACAATGAGTGCATTCTTTCATCAAGTACAGATAACCATCAGCATGCCAAATAATTGAAATTCAGTAGACTAGTGTTGCATGGTGTTATACCGGTACTGAAAAGATACCGAGGTACTAGAGTTTTGTAAACGGTACTATACCAGCAATTTGAAAAAATCTATACTTTTTTATAATGTGAATGACTATTTGATCTGGCTAATAGACATCTGTCTTCTTTAAGCACAACGCTGATGCTAAGGGAGGCAACACATCAAACAAACATACACCTATCTAGTAATGAGTAGGACCCCAGAACTATGGCTCATTGGATGTTTTTTGTTTATCACACCATTCTCTGTAAACTCTAGAGACTAGTGCGTAAAAATCCAAAGAGCAGACTGAAAGACAGCTGTTTCTAAGGCCAAATCCCAATCCTTATTTGTACCCCTATGGCTTCGGCTTGGCCCTACCCCTTGGCCCTCGCTACCGAGGGCCAAGGGGTAGGGTCAGAAAATATCTCCCTAAGTATTGGGATCGCACTTCGACGCTGATACGTCATCGATAAACAGACGGGACGAGTTTGTTGTCGGAGATTACTATGGCAACAATGGTATTATCACAGTGACATTTGCCGTTCATCTGATGGAGATAGAAAAGCATGGACACTCGCGATTCGTTCACAACTTATACGTTTCACGCTACCAATCGATCAAACAAGTCATCCAATAAAAAAGACCACTGCTTCATTACCAGTCCACTTCATGACAGAATAGCGTTAGCGGTGCTCTGTAGTCTAGCACGCCGCTCCTAACGTTACCCTGCCAGTCTGCACTGATATTAGAGGAGCCGTAACAAGTGCAGCAACTTCGCTGCTGGACTTTAGTTATATTTCATCATATACCATCAAAGGGGGAAATGCGACATGTAAATATGTCAAAATGCGGGACTGTCATGCACAAATCAGCCTAAAACAATGTTGTAACGTAACTAACTAACGAAGTAGAGACATCGGCATATTAGCGATTTTTTTGTTATGCTTGTTATAAAGAAACGGTCCATAATACATTGAAACGACATTAAACTAAGATAATACCACGGTTGGAATATTTTTTAAATCTTTATTAACGAAGAAAATACTACATTTGTGGTTCACTTCGGATGGTAGCGTAGCGGTCCCCATGATCTTCCTGTTACTTCCAGAGATTCGCTGGGCATTCTGGGTAGCCCTTGGTTTGAAGTGTGCCTCTGAAAAATCTCCGTTTGAAGGGCTACAAACCCCTTCGGCTTGGCCCTACCCCTTGGAAAATAGAGTATTGGGACAGCCCTACCCCTTCACGTGAACGCGCAAAACGGAGGGGTAGGGCCAAGGGGTGTATTGGGATTCACTCTAAGATGCTGGAACCACCACATCTGGCACCAACAATTGTACCACTGTCAAAGTCGCTTAGATCATGCATCTTGCCCATTCTAGTGTTTGGTTGAACAAAAAACACTTTCACCATTCCTACGAGATTTATATATTGAGTTGCAGCCACATGATTCGCTGCTTGGAGGAGCAGGCTATTTGCGTTAACGAGTAGGAGTACCTAAAAAAGTGGCCAGTGATTGTATTTGTCCTGGGGTATTTAATTTTAATCAGCAAATATTAAATCAAAATATGCCGTCTGTTAGCCAGTTCTCTGTTGTCATATAAGAATGTAGGTTATAGTTTGATTTATTATGCTGAACTCGGCGCAATTGGTAAATTCAATGGACATTCTGTTCTGCGACCGTTTCATGTAGAGACTTACTGTAAATTGCTACGGATTGCGTGGAAATGAACATTTATGGCAAATGTGTGCAATGTTTTAGGACAAGAGTCATAAATGTACTGCTAAAGGGTCAACTTGATGATTTGTCATTGTGGATTTAGGAGATCAGTGGGATGACACAACTGATTTTGATTGCAGTCATCTAAAGAAACATACAATTTCATGCCAACCAATTGCACCTTGTCCAACATAATTTAACCTCAACTATGACTTGGTCATCAACCTAAATGTGAAAATCCTGTCATATAATTATCCAATTAGACTAGTAGGGTCCTGTAGCCTAATGTTACAGGACATACAGGCTGCTACATCAAATGCAATAACAAATACATTGCAAAGTTGCATTGACATTAAAGTGCACATTGTGACATTCCCACATTCAGCTACAACCCTTACACAAGCTACTCCTTTCTTGAGTTGAGGAGATTCACTGAAGGAATGAGTATTTGTCGTAGCTGAATGAAGGACATGGGAGGGCTCTGTTCCTTGCCAGTTTGATGCTTTTGACATGTTGTGGAGTGCAGGTTAGACTGATTCGATCTGTGCCTGCAGTAAAGGATCTTGCCTACACACCACCTGCAAAGAGTTACTTGAAATTTCACGACTAGCACAAGGTCATTGTGAATTTAGATGATGATGATAGATGGCTCTTTATTATCCCTGAGGGGAAATAACAGTTACGCAGCAGTGGATGTACAAAGTATCAAGAAAGAAAGCACACAGCAATATACAAACTACAAAAAAATTACTGATTAGTGCTGTATACAGTTGTGCATTTCAGAGTAGTGTCGCTGACGTCGCTGAAAAAAGTGCTTGCATCATAGCTTATTTGTCATATTTTATTTTTGTCAGTCACATTTATCAGTATAATTATCCACTTGATTTGATAGAAACACCTACAGCTTGGTTATATGCATACAGTGTCAAATAATTATGAAAGCCAAACATATTTTCAGTGGTAAATTAAATTTACCACATGTTCTCCCATTTTTAATAGTGTCTTGTACCTGTTTCTTTATTATTTCATAGCTTCATAGTTCAGAACTGGGGGAGCAAGGCGGAAAGGAGGAGGCATGTAGGCAAGGTCTAATTTGAAGCATGGTATATATCAAGGCACATTTTTCTTCTTAGATGCTTCAGGCATAAAACATATAACGTCTTATCAGTCTGAATCACAAAATGGGGCTGCAACAGAAAACAGCGCCCGAATCCCACTAATTGAGATGCCGTAAATTTGCCCTATACGTGCCACGTTACATGATTTTTGGGTATTGAAGTTAAAAGTTCTTCAGTACCACATTCCTTGTATCCAGTGTTTTGATCATTTCTTTAAAGCCCTCTCTCAGCTGTTTGACAGAAAGCCATGTCCTTACAGAAATACTCCGTTATAACATATGGGATGGAACTGTTTTTCTCCTAAGGACAGCCTTTGGGAAATGCTTGAAAAAGCAATGTCTGAATTGCAGGGCAAGTGGTTGTGTTCCCACCGCTGCTCCAAGTTTCAAGTTTCAAGTTTCAAGTAATTTATTTGTCACATGCACACACGAGGTGTGCAGTGAAATGCAAAAGTGGCAATGCTCACGGGAACGTGCAAAGGGCAATAGTTCACAATATTTACAGTAAAAAAAAAAACACAATATTTACAGTATTACAGTAATTACAATAATTACAGTAAGAGCTCTTATATAAAAAACAACACAATATATACATTAAGAGCACTGTGGAAATGAAAATATAAAATAAGAGGTAGGTAGGGGAAATCGTATGAATGTAATATACTATAAATTAATATACTAAGTGTGTGAGTGTGTGTGTGTGTGTATAGGAGGGGCAGTGTGTGGGTCTTGGTGGGGGCCCTGGTGAGGTCAGAGGTCACAGTCCTGATGGCCTGAGAAAAGAAACTCCGTCTCAGTCTCTCTGTTTTTGCAGCATGACTACGGAGGCGCTTGCCTGACTGCAGCAGCTGAAACAGTCCGTTGTTGGGGTGGTGAGGATCCTTCATGATCCTGCAGGCTCTGGTTCTGCACCTCCTGGTGTATAAGTCCTGCAGGATGGGGAGTGTAGTTCCAATAGTGCATTCAGGCGAACGCACTACTCTCTGCAGAGCCTTCCTGTCCTGAGCGGAGCTGTTGCCAAAACAGGCAGTGATGCTTCCTGTCAGGATGCTCTCTACAGTTCCAGAGTAGAAGGACTGAAGGATCCCCCGGGAGACTTTAAATTTCCTCAGTTGCCTGAGGTGGTAGAGGCGCTGCCTCGCCTTCCTCACCAGAGTGTCCGTGTGTGTAGTTCATGTCAGATCTTTGGTGATGTGGACTCCCAGGTATTTATACCTGCTCACCTGCTCCACAGTAGTCCCATTAATCCCCAATGGTGAATACGTCCTCTGTTGTTGTGTCCTCCTAAAGTCCACAATCAGCTCCTTAGTTTTGGTGACATTCAAGAGGAGGCTGTTGTCCTGGCACCAGAGTGACAGATCAGCAACTTCCTCCAGGTAGGCCTTCTCGTCGTTGTTGGAGATCAGGCCCACCACCACTGTGTCATCCGCAAACTTGACGATGGAGTTGGAGCTGAACCTGGCCACACAGTCATGTGTGTACAGGGAGTACAGTAGGGGGCTGAGGACGCAACCCTCCACCATTCATTTGCTTTTTCTTTTGCCATCTTCATACTCCATGCTCTGTTCAATGTGTTTGGATTGGTGTTATGAATAAACTAGTTGTATTACCAGCCTTGGCAATGACTGTGGTGCAACATTTTTGCAGATAATAGTTCTCTGAAATGTAATGTAAGTGGGAACATATTAGTTGTTCCCTTCAGACGTGCATTTTTACCTCTTTGGGCATGTTGTACTGTATTTGACAGCCTTATTGAAACTGCAATTATGGGTAACTGCATTTAACTATAACAATAGCATACAGGATTTTTGGGGGGGATTTGGAGAAATTAATTCATCCAGCTATCTAACAAAAACAGCCAATCAGGATTACTTTCCCCGAGTCTGTGATTGGCTGGTTTTGTGGCACATTGTAACGATATGCCAAGTTGAGCGAGCGCACAAGCAGAGTTGAGAGCGCACACAGCGGCCATGTTGAGAGAAGAGAGGACACTGAGTGAGTGCGCAGGTGCCTGCCAGCGCACAGAGCAGAGATTGAGCGAGCGTGCAGGCAGAGTTGAGCACGCACAGAACAGATTTTTGTTTGCTCAGATTAATACTTTCTCTTCAAAATATAATACATGTACTTGCGAAAGTCCCACTGTGCGCTCAGGAAAGTCCCACTGCATGCTCAGCAACGTGGCACAAAAATAATGCCATACTGCAGTCTGCCTTAATTGCAGCCGGTGCTGGATACCGGAAGAGTCAGCCCACTGGCTCAACTCCTGCATCCAGCCTACCCCTCACCACACCCTCCCCCCAGTCTGCCACATATTGCAAGAACACATTTTCAGTTACAATTACCAGCATGGTTGGAACATGTCTTTGACCAGATTGTTTGACTGAGGCTACATCCACACTAAGCCGTTTAAATGTATTTCTCTGTTTTGGCCTTCCATCCACACCATCCAGTTTTCGACCCTGGAAATGCTCTGCTACGTGGATGAATATGAAAACACTGACCTCACATTGTTGTGTGGATGGCAAAAACAAACAATGTTTTATTGTCACTTGATCCAGGTGTAAGCAGCCTGGCTGAGTGGTCTGCGCATGCCCATAGAATTAACTGTTTTTGGTGATTTAATGTGGATGGCAAGCTTTTCGAAAATGCTACACATGAAAACGGCATATTGTGGACGTAGCCTGAAAACTAGCCATTGTATAAGGACTGCTTTAGAACATTGCTTGATTCCTGTGTGTGTGTGTATGTCAATGTATGTCAGGTATGGCCTGAGGGAGTCTATCAGTCATAGTTAAAATTAGTAGTGTGTCACTTAGAATGGGCCACAATTGTAAGCTTATCAGGCCAGATTGGACTAATTATATTGTTACATAACCTCTCTAGTGATAATGTAATTTAAATCAATCATTTGACAGAATGGATTCAGCTAAGCTTAGCATGGGTGATCATATTTGTGCAAGTAATAGATAAAGTTAGCATAGGATGATGAATGATTATGACTCTGAACATTCCATTTCTGGGGGGCTGCCGCTTTGACATCTAACAAACAAATGCTGCTTGAGTGATTATTTTAAATAACAGATATAACATTTAGGCATCTATATAATGAGGAGAAATTGCTGTTTAAGGTTATATTACACACAGTACACTTACACTATTTATCCACTATTAATGAATCTTTCAAAAGCACCTTGAAGACATTGTAAAAAATCTGTGACTCCCCTCCCAACCCACCACAATTATGGTTACACATAATTCAATTGTGTAAAAAGAAAGACAAACATACTGATATACATTAAAGTGTTTATGTAAGCACATTCTTTATTTGTAAATAAAGAATTATAAATAAAGAATATTTGTAAATATATGCTTAATGTATACAGTAGCCTATACAGTGTAGAAGATTTATAATTATTATTTATTTATCTATAGCAATGTATAGGTCAAAGTGTCCCTTTGACCTATACATTGCTATAGATTGGTATAAATCTATAGATTGGTATAAATACCAAAAGTGCCAAAATATTAAACATATCGGATCCGGATGTCCCACCATAATAAACTTCAGATCCGGACGTCCCACCATAATAAACTTTTATGCATTGTGTATAAACAATGCTTACCAAAATTCTATCAAATTTCAAATCTATTGCATGCCCAACCGTCCTGGTAGGGGGATCCCGGTCTGAGTGGCCCCTCCCAAGGTTTCTCTAAAAGGTTTTTTTGGGGAGTTTTTCCTTGTCCTCTGTGAGGGTCTAAGGCTGGGGGATGTCGTGTACTAACCATTTATTGTTTCACATGTTGGGCACTGTGAAGCCCTTAGAGACTGTAATAGTGATTAAGGGCTATACAAATAAATGTGATTTGATTTGATTTAAACCCCAAAGTAATATTGCAAGAAAATATATAACCATATTACACATATCACTAATTAAATCCTTAAATTATTCAATAATTCATCTAGACATTCATCATCTCTGCATATGTGATCACCATCAATAAAGTAAGAGGTCCTTACAGAATAGCCCCAAAGCCGTTTCTTTGGATCAGTTCATAGTGCTGCTGACAGGAACATGTGTTTCTCACCTAGGAAACAAAAAAACATCTTGGGCCTACATTCAATTTGTGACAATTAAAATAAATTAACAGAACTACTTTTGTCATTGCTACGGAAGAGTATTAGGGCCAGGCATAAAAAAAAAAAAATGAGAGGAGGAAGATTTTTTTTTTCTTTTGCATTTCGAGAATAAAGTCGAAATGTCGAGAATAAAGTTGAAATACCATTTCGAGAATAAAGTCGAAATTTCAAAATAAAGTCAGCTCCTGCCATGTGCCAGTGTGTTTACATCCTTGGAGAGCGACTGACTGCACTGCCAGCTGCCTGTATAACTTTGACGTTAGGACAGTACAGTAACGTACGTGAAGGTGAGTTTCTGAAGTGGTGCAACTGTATTCTTAACTGTTATCTGTATCATATCAATAACGTAAAGCCTATCCTTTTATGCTTAACGTTACCAACCTAGCAGAATTCATGTCGTCAACCTAGCAATTGCTAGGTAGCTAGCTGATTGGCTTAAGCTAGCTAACTAACTAGCTAACTTACTGTTAGATGCTACCAAAGATAGTGCTCTTTGTTTCTATCTTGATTGACGTAACTATTCAGCTATTAACATTATGTTGAGCTCATGTGACTCTTTTATATCAATATTAAAAGACCATAATCCGCAAGAACACCGGTTCCCTGGACCTTGCAAAATGTCAACAACCGTGACAAAGTTCCTACAAGATCGGGGGGTCCCTGAGGAAGCCCTCTCGCTAATGGAGGAGCAAAAGGTGCGTTGTGGCAGATGAGAAGCAGTAGTTCAGTTGACAGATATTTTGTTATGATTTCATACTCAAGCTTTTTCGGTCACCACTGTTGATTAGGAAACTCATAATTGAAAATTATCAATGTGTGGCTATCTATGATGTATGATAACAATAATCCAACAATAGTAACAATAATCCACGTGGATTGTGGATGTGAGATGACACCACAGAAATAGAACATAATTAATGACCTACTAATTAGTTAATATAGTCTATACTGTCTATATGCTGTACCTGTTCTGTTTAAGATTTCAGACTCTTTTAGGCTGCAGTATGGTGATGTACTCTGGCTCTTTATCATCCTGAATCTTCATTTTATTTTTCAAGTACTCCTTTTTGATTTGTCAGAGTACGCAACTACTTAATTACTCAAAATGCCCATCCCTAGACTTAACTGAAAATTTGAAAACATAATTCTAGATGTCAATAAATAATTAGTGATTTGATTTGTAATATACTTTCACTGATGATGGTGAATTGTCTGAATTCAAATAGTGTTGCATAATGTTTCATTAGTGACATTCTGTAGATGGACACATCACAGAACTTTAATTAAAGTTCTATGGGACACACATTTCACACATGCACTACCATGTGGGAGATGGGACAAATTGTATTTCCTTACAGTTTTTGAGTGGAAGTATCTAAAAAAAAAAATTTCTTTGAAAGTTTGAACTTTAAGAAGTTAATTTAACAGGATTGTTGATTGCCTTGTTAATTAAATTTTTTCTACTTTTATTTCAGTTTGACTTATCCCACAAGGTGTCAAAAATATTTGAGAAGAGAAAGATTACATTCATAAGATAGTATTTTTGGTATATAGTCAATACAATATGCAATGACTTCTCCCATAAATATTACCAGACTCTTGATATCTTTTTGTCAGAACCTTCTCCTGGCCTTTTAGCATTGTCAGTGTATCTCTTTGAGGAATCAGCTGTAATTATGCTTGGGCTTATCTCTAAATTAATGCACTATGTAGTATGGAGTACATGATGGTTGGCAAAAGTAGTATTTAAGTAAGGAAGGGTCTTGGTTATAAAACCAACCTCAAATCATCATGCTCCTGCCAGATAACTTAAAGATAGACGTGAATAACGTCAATGGTTGTTTCCAGACCTTGGTCAATTATCAACTAAAATTCTCTCAGTTACTGTTAGCATTTTTTTCAGTCTGTCTGTCTGTCTGTCTGTGTAAGATGGGCAAGGTTTGCACTTTAGGGACAATACAATTGGTTCTAGTGAGAATTCAAGGTTGATTTTATAACACAGAACCTTGTTTACTGATATGCATTTTGCCAACCATGTATCCTATACTGCTTCAGTATAGTGTGTTCATTTAGTGTCAAGCATAGACACAGCTGATTTCTTACAGAGATACATTGACATGCAAAAGGTCCAGGAGGAGCACCTGAATAAGCTATCAAGAGTCTGGTGTTGTGAATGGGTTGCAGAACTCTCTAAATTATTTCACATACAGAAATAATTTTTGACAAAATGAAAATGACTACTTTTTATTATATATAATATTATTTTGGAACCCTGAAATGGAGGACCATGAACAAAAAGGGCTGTAGTTATTTAACTGATGATTCTACATGGCTGAAATTAAAGCTGACAATTTGCACTTTAATGACATAGTCATCGTGTCATTTCACATCCAAAGTAATAAGATGGAGCTAAAACATTGAACAATGTGTCTCTGTCCAACTACTAGTTTAGCTCACTGTCTATTGTAGTTTATTTGTAGTAGTATTCCAGGGCAACATGTAATGTTGTACTGCCCATGATATGTTTTACTCTTATTATGGTTTTCCTTTGCTTCACAGATCGACATAGATGTCATCCTGCTTATGGACGAATCAGCTTTGGCCAACTACATTCCCTCATATGGAGACAGAATTGCACTTTTTAATTTTTGCAGAAATCAAAAGCCTGTCTCAAAGCGCAAAGTGGGTCTTCTTGAAAGGCTCAGGGACAAAATGAAGCTAAGAAAGGAAATCAAACAAAGTGAAGAGGAGCCTCAAACCTCTAAACCCGATTCCAGACGAAGGCAAACTACACAGATTATTGAGATAGGTTGGATACACCAAGAGGAAAGTGAAGCTAAACAGGTTAGAGCAAAACCAGGAGGGGGCACTAGAAAGGTTGTTATGGACCTCAATGGTGGATTTAATGACATCCTGAAAGAGGGGAAGAGTCTTTTTTCCCCAAATGGTGTTTCAAGTAAAGGCCGTGAATCAGACTTCACATTTGATGTATGGGACTTTAAACAAAACTCTTTTTCTGATGATGTCTCAATTGGCACAATATATGACGCTGTCAAACTACCAAAGCTGCGTTTCTACATTGCCACTCAGCCAAAATCAGTTGAAGATGCCTCTACCACTGATTCTGAACACAAAGATGATGATTCTTGCTTTGAGGATGAAGTAATTGAAGTTTCTGACAGCCAATCCCTGTCTCTGGTGTCCAGTTACTCAGACCAAGACCAGGACCAGGTCAGTCTGCATCATCCAGTTGCCACGGATCGCTCAATCGCTACAAATCACCCAGACATCACAGATGATGGCTAAGTGGTCTCAGAGATCCATTTTCTTTTACCAGAGATATTACAGGCGGATGCAGTTGTTCTTCAAGACTATGTCACACTAGGAGATAACCCATATATCCCTGACCCTGAAATTACATTTGGCCCACACACAGAGGCTGGAGAATTTGATCAAGATGACACACTGGTGTATCAGCCTGAAACACCTGACCATGCACCTCAAACTAAAATGATAACTATACACCATGCAAATTGCACCATGCAAATTGCATTTTCTGACCCAGAGACTCTAACCAGACCACTGACAGTGAGGCGATTACTCCCAGATAATTCTGAGGAAGCTGGTAGTGGGTCAGGGGTTCTTAGAGATGTCTACTGTGCTTTTTGGCAAGAATTCTATGAGCGTTGCACACTCGGGACAACAATGAAAGTACTCTTCATCAGACACGATTTCAAGGCTGACACCTGGAAAGCCATCGGACAAATCTTCTTGAAAGGATACCAAGATTGCAACTACCTTCCTATCAAGCTTTCACCCCCTTTTGTTGAGGAGATGTTATTTGGAGCAGTGTATAGTGACCTGACAGAAAGCTTTCTGCAATTTGTAAGCTGCCAAGAGCGAGAGATCCTCAGGCAAGCTTTACAAGATTTCCCCTCTGTTGAACCTGATGACCTTTTGGAGGTCCTCGACACCTATGAATGCAGAAGAAGAGCCTCAGCAGACACCCTTCCAACAATTCTGATGGAAATGTCCCACAAAGAACTTGTGCAGAAGCCTATGTTTGTTATTGATTGTTGGAGGGACATCACAAAAACACAGATCACTCTGAATTATGAGAAGCTGACAAAGATGTATGCTGACCTTAAACCAACATGTAAGAAGGTGTCAAGGCTGTTGAAGTTCCCAGTGGATATGACAGCAAAGCAAAAAGAGGTGGAACATCATCTCAGAAGGTAAACTGGATGGGAACTGGATGAAGAAAAACTCAGGAAGTTTCTGAGATTCTGCACAGGATCCAATTTGATTGTGTCAGACAGTGTCACTGTTGCGTTTACAGTGATGTCTGATTTCACAAAACGTCCAATTGGACGGACATGTGGAATGTTCCTAGAGCTACCTGACTGCTACGAAAATTTCCCAGACTTTCGTACTGAATTCAATGAAGTCCTTGAGAGCAACGTCTGGGTGATGGACATTGTGTAGCACAATATGTGGCCCCTCAACCATGATTGTGGTGGCCATGCTGTTGCCAAGCCACGGTTTCTAAAATGATGACAAGGACCACAGTCTTACTTAATTGACACAAAAACTGCTATTGTTCTTGCACTTTGAAAACCTTTTATACTTTACAGTTTGTATTCAGGTCTCCTGCATTCATGTAGTAACTAAGGGCCCTATCAATTGTGTTGCTATGATCTTATACCAGTAGCCTATATTTCATTACTTCTATCTCTGTTTGTATAAGGCCACTTCAAGCACAGTTTTCACAAACTAATTTATGTTCCAGTTTAACAATAATTATATGTCTACACCTGATGCTCTGCATTGATAATGACATGTCTTTGAGTATTGACAGTTTGAGTAAGTTAGGGTTTCTCACAAGTAAATAGTGAAAAATGGAAACAGGTTAATTATTTAGCCAACCAAATGTTCATGATTTGATTTTAAATAAAAAGTGCATCAATTTAATTTGTGTATTGTCTTTTTAACTGTTCATTAAGTTAAGGGCAAGATTCACTAAAGCAGTGGTCACCAACCTTTTCCAACACAAGATCATGATGTCCATAGAGAAAGGCTAGATCTTCAATTCACTGAGAAAAAAAAACGAATATTTACTTTTCAATTGATATTTCATTTTACCGACATTTAAGCCATAGGCCGCCATCAATCTATCAGTGATAAAATGGAAAGAATGATACACATAATGATAGTAGGATTTCATTTTTAATCATATTATTATTAAAGGTTAACATTTGTATGTTCAAGTATAAAATGCATAAAAGCCTTTTTGAAAATGAAGCCTACACCAATGATCCTCCTTAGTGCAGAGAAAATTGTCCACCCTTAGATATTTAGCAGTATTTCAGTTCTCAATAAGGTATACAGTTCAGCAGCGGAAATTGCATCTCTAGGAGCATCCCATCCTTTTTCCTGCATCAGAAGACAGCAGAGATCAAATACAGTGTCATCACATGGGTATTGGCCTTTGGGGGTGCACTCCTCCTTACAAAGGGCCAACTCCTCCATGTCAATTGTCTTGAGATTGTCCTCAGCACCATACATCTCTGGAAGTGTGTACATCAAAATAGGGCGACCTCCGATCACACCATGGCCTGCCTTTGCTCTTATCTTGTGTGAATTCCAGGTTGTCACAACTTCATCAAGTTCATCCTGCATAAAAACAAAATATCAGACACAACCCAAGGTTGTATTCATTATACAATAAGCTATAGCCTTCAAGTATATGTGAGATATGTATGTGTTTTATTTGTTGGCGGAATGCCAGTTCATGTAAATTTAGCCTGAAAACTGTTGTATACTGTCAAGACCAACAAGTCCTCCCAAAGGTGTGGTTAGGTTTAGGCACAAAAAATACTTGGTTAGGGAAAGATCCTGGTTTGGGTTAAAATGGTAACTAGAAACGTTGTTATGGCAACAGTAAACATCGCGAAGCCCGACACGAACAGCGGACACCGGCGGGACTGTGCGCCGTGGCGCTCTCCAAGGTGCTGATCCTGCTGCTGGTAACAGTAGGGAGCTATTCAGTGCTCTGTCCCGCCGGCGCGTGCTGTTCGCGTCCCGCTTCGCGGTGTTTACTGTTGCCATAACGTTTCTAGCGATCATTTTAACCCAAACCAGGATCTTTTTTTATTTATACACCCTCTGTTAGTGTGTTCTGTTTGTTGAGTCTTGAATCTGCTTCCATGTGTGAGTATCACAGATTAGTTTATTTTATTATTATTATATTTGTGTTGTTGTTGAAAGAAGTGGAGTGGAGCACGGAGGGAAAGATGCATTAAACCAAAAACATCTAGCAGGTACCAATTGACAATTATGATTATGCTCATGTTCCATCCCCTTTTGTAAATGTGTCAAAAATAGCCTCATTATAAAGTGTTACCTAAGTAGGCTATGTTATATCCTCCTTTTCCGATTATCCTTTCTCTTCCATTTGCTCTGATCAAAACTATGTTGATTTATTTATGGTTTTGGCATGTTTAAATCGGTGCAGGTGAAGGAAGGAGAGGAGGACAGGATATGTGTATATTATGGATAAAGGGCCAATGTAATGAGTTTGCAGGCCTACCTGAACAAGGTTTAGGAAGCAGAATTGGATTAGACTTTTATCCAAGAAATCACCGGAGAAATGCCCATCATCTTGGAGGGTTTGGAAAAGGTTCATCCAAAGTTGTGCACTTTGTTTTCTCAAGATTCCCCACCACGACTCAATCCGCTGGTTTGCAGTGCTGCGTCCATAGATGAAACTTCTGTCTCTTGCGAAACTATCTGTGTGATTCCTGCGCAAAAAGACAAGCATGTTTTCGACGTGCCCATTTTCCGTGCCTCTGTCAGCGCGCAGTCGCTCCAGGCATCCTTCCAAGCGCGCAGTGGATGTGATGAAGTAATCTGCTATTACTTTTGGGTCGTTGTTTGTTCTGTATGCTTCCATCCACACAACATAGCGACTGAAACCATCAATACAACCATTGATGGCAATTCTGTATGGCTTCAGCTTATCGTATGAATCCATATGCCATAGCGCGTTGGGACCTTTGTTGCGGTAATGTCTGCGTCTCAGACGCCGCGCCCGCCTGAGCTCCACACCTTCAGGATCAATCAACTTGATCAATTGTCTTATTGTGTCTTGCGATACAACATATCCTCTCTGTATTGCACGCAGGTGTAACCATCGATACCCTTGCATCTGTCCATTACCAGCTATTTCAGTTTGCACGAATGAGGCCACCTCTTCCAAGTTTGTGTGATTTCTCCTTCTGAACAGACGCAATTTTAGGCACAATCTCTTCAAAGTCCTGATACTTATTACCACTCTGTGTTTATGTGCTAAAGGAGAAAGAATTTCCTTGTTACTAAAACCGATTCTGAAGTACAGTTTCACCAATTCATCTACACAAGGCATGTTGTAGAGGCAGCCATATGCGCCAATGTTTGATTTATTTTCAAAAGTTCGACTTAATTTTGAAATGTCAAGTTTATTCTCGACATTTCGTCTTTATTCTCGACATTTCGACTTTATTCTCGAAATGGTATTTCAACTTTATTCTCAACATTTCGACTTTATTCTCGACATTTAGACTTTATTCTCGAAATGGTATTTCAACTTTATTCTCGACATTTCGACTTTATTCTCGAAATGCAAAATAAATAAAAAAATCTTCCTCCTTTCATTTTTTTTATGCCTGGCCCTAATACTCCGTCGTACATTTCAGTGTGAGACCACTCATCTGTAGTTAAATACAACTACAGGGTCCTGTTGACCAGCTAGCAAGTTAGAACTACTCAAAACATTACCTACAGTGTTCATTATTACTGAGAACAAGGTTTAAAGAAGATAAGATAAACACACTTGTGTTTACTAATGTTGGCTAGCTCTGTGGGATAAGTGGAAAAGTGCTTACCAGCAGTCACATCTCATCTCTCTCGTTTTTTCACCATAGAGAAGAGGATGTAGCAAGACTGATGTTCCCTGATGACATTTGCAGCCAGCAGTCACATCTCAGCTCTCTCGTTTTTTCACCATAGAGAAGAGGATGTAACAAGACTGATGTTCCCTGATGACATTTGCAGCCACACTTGAAGCTACGAGCCTTCTCGATATCCCCTCCAGATCCGTAGCTCACATATTCATCCCATTCATCAGACTCAAGGACAGCAGATATTGGGTCTGTTAAAAAAGTGGCTCCATGTCAACATCTTCATCGTTGTCGGTGTCTGAAATGGGCCTGTCAGAGTCCGAAGTGTCGCCGGATGTTTCACTGTTGTTGTCCGTCTGAGCCGCTCTCCTCAGCCATCTTTCGGTCAGATCGGTGCCAAAAAGTAGTCGCCAATAAGCTGGAAGTCTTCATGATTACGATACTAGCTTGCTAACTTCACAACCAACAGGTGCGGATGCAGCTGGCTAGATATCGCTAAATGCCGCTGCCGCAATCAACTTCGCCAAATACCATATCTTGCTTTTATGCTTCAAAGTTATATTTCCACTCCAAAATGGAAATAATTCATACAGATTTGTTGTGGTATCACAAGGTTAGACCCAAATGCAGAACCGAACACGGAGTTGAATGAACAATGGTTTATTGGGAAAGGGGAAACCGGGGGGTAGGTAGGAGCGGAGACAGGGGAAGGAGCTGGAGGCCGAAATGGGGAGAGCCGGAGGGACTGGTGGCGAGCGTGGCAGGCAGATGATGGGCAGGTAGGCAGGCAGGGAGAAGAGTGGTATGGCTGGGTGACAGGTTGAGATCCTGGGGTGAGGAGAGACAGTTAGATAGGAAGGAATTCACAAGGCTTAGGAAATACTCTTAGTAGTAGTAGGCCGGGAACGTGCGCTAACCACACTGGCTGAATCAACGATCTGGCAATGAGTGGGAGGAAATCCAGGGTTTAAGTATTGGTGGTGATGATAGATGGATGGCAGGTGTGAACGGGAGATGGTGATGAGCCGGAGTCTGAAGATAAAGTTAGCATAGGATGATTGTACAGCATCCATTCTCCATTATTTCCATTATAAGGCTGGATATGACATTTTTTCAATAAGCATATTTTCCCTGAATTCTTCCTAAATTGTTTGAATTGAACCCAGCCTATCTGATGATGTATTTATTGATTTAAATAATATGACACAACCTATGAAGTGAAATATTTTCAAAAGCCCTGATTTTTTTTATTTTTAACACTCCTGTTCATTTGCGCTTTTTTTTAGCATTATAGTTGTAATTTTTGTATATAATTTGTTCCGTAAGATGTGTATCACACACAAGAAACCTATCAAGTATAGTATAATAGAGAACAACTTTTGCACATTAGAGCACAGTTGGGAAACATTCCCCCACGCGACGGTCTACTATTACCTGAACCACGGAGACAAAGGAAGCGGCGCGGAAGACGAGCTGGAGTGCTGGTCCGTCTGAGGAGACGAGCCCACCGGCCTCCTCTCCCGAGTATTCTCCTGGCTAATGTCCAGTCTCTGGACAATAAACTGGATGAACTCAGGAGCAGGCTGGCTTTCCAACGCGACATCAATAACTGTTGCGTTCTAGCCTTCATGGAGACCTGGCTCAACCCGCTGATCCCCGACTTCGCCATCGCCCAAGATGGTTTCTCCATTCACCGCCAGGACTCGGGAAAGAGTAAGGGCGGTGGAGTATGCTTCATGATCAACAACAAGTGGTGCTCTGATGTGGGGGTCATTTATAAGGGCTGTTCCCCACACCTGGAGTATCTAATGATAGCATGTCGCCCATACTATCTCCCGAGAGAATTCACCTCGGTCGTCATCACTGGAGTGTATATTCCCCCACAAGCGGATTCCACCCAAGCGGTGGACGAGCTTTATGGGATTATCGACAGGACCGAGACCTCACGCCCGGAGGCTGCTTTTATTATGGCCGGGGACTTTAACAACACAAACTTGAGGAAAGTCCTGCCGAAGTTTCATCAACACATCGGCTGCGCGACACGAGGGAACAACACACTCGACCATGTTTACACCCACTTCCAGGATGGCTACAAGGCCCCCCATTCGGCAAATCAGATCACGCCTCAGTGCTGCTCCTGCCTTCCTACAGGCAGAAACTGAAGCAGGATTGGCCGACAACGAGGTCCATCCAACGTTGGTCCAGCGATTCAGACTCAGCTCTACGTCACTGCTTTGCGACGACAGACTGGGCTGTCTTTAAGGACAACAACATTGACTGCTACACGGACGCTACCACAAGCTACATCGGGAAATGTATTGATGACGTTGTACCTAGGATTACCGTATGTGCCTTCCCGAATCAGAAGCCCTGGGTTAACGGGGAAGTTCGAGACAAACTTAAAGCACGGGCCAACGCGCACAACTCAGAGGATTTGGAAGAGCACAGGAAATCCAGGTACGAGCTATGGAGACCTATTCGAAGTGCTAAGTCACAATACAGGGAAAAGGTGGAGTCTAATTTCCAAGGCTCCAACACCAGGAACATGTGGACTGGCCTTAGAGCCATCACGGACTACAAGGAGAAGACCAGCAGTGCTGTGTTGACATCTGCATCTTTCCCAGATGAACTTAACACCTTCTACGCACGCTTTGAGAACACCTCCCCGGCTGTGGAGGTCCCAAAGGCCCAGGACTCCTGCCCGCTAACAATATCTAGAGCGGATGTGTGCAGAGCCTTCAAAAGGACAAATCCACACAAGGCACCTGGCCCTGATGGCATTCCAGGCTGGGTCCTCAAGGCGTGTGCGGTTCAGCTAGCGGATGTTTTCACAGACATTTTCAACCTGTCGCTGCTCCAGTCCGTGGTCCCCCTGTGCTTTAAGAAGTCCACAATTGTTCCTGTTCCCAAGAAATCCAAAGCCCTCTGCCTCAACGACTACCGCCCAGTGGCACTCACCTCCACCATCATGAAGTGCTTTGAGCGGTTAGTCAAAACCTTCATCACCTCCATCCTCCCTGAATCACTGGACCCCCTGCAATTTGCATTCAGGCCAAACAGGTCTACTGACGACGCCATCTCCCTAGCCCTCCACACTGCCCTTTCACACCTGGACCAGAGGAGCACCTATGTGAGAATGCTGTTCATAGATTACAGCTCGGCATTCAACACCATTGTGCCCTCCAAGCTAGCCATCAAGCTCAGGGACCTGGGCCTCAACACCGCCCTGTGTGACTGGATCGTGAGCTTCCTGTCGGGCAGGCCCCAGGCAGTGCGGGTTGGTACCACCACATCCTCCACCCTGACTCTAAACACCGGCGCCCCGCAGGGCTGCATGCTCAGCCCTCTCCTGTACTCCCTGTTCACGCATGACTACGTGGCAAAACACAGCTCCAACACCATCATAAAGTTTGCTGACGACACGACCGTCATCGGCCTGATCACCGACAGCGACGAGACGGCCTACAGAGAGGAGGTTAGAGCCCTGTCATCCTGGTGCCAGGACAACAACCTCCATCTCAAAGTCGGCAAAACTAAGGAGCTTATCGTGGACTACAGAATGGGCCAGAGCACGGGACACGCCCCCATCGACATCAATGGGGCGGCGGTGGAGAGAGTCAGCAGCTTCAGGTTCCTCGGTGTCCACATCAGCGAGGACCTCACCTGGAACCACCACGCTGACATCATCACCAGGACAGCAAGACAGCGACTCTTCTTCCTACGTAGGCTGAGGAGGATCAACATGGACCCCAGGATACTCTGCAACTTCTACAGGTGCACCATTGAGAGTATCCTGACTGGCTGCATCACGGCCTGGTATGGCAGCTGCACCGCCCTCAAACGGAAGGCGCTACAGAGGGTGGTGAACGTTGCACGACGCATCACCAGGTCGGAGCTGCCCTCCATGGAGGTCCTCTATCAGCAGCGTAGCAGGAAGAAGGCCAGCAAGATCCTTAAGGATCCTTTCCACCCCAGCCACAAGCTGTTCTGCCTGCTGCCCTCAGGCAGACGGTTTCGTAGCATCCGGACTCACACCACCAGATTCAAAGACAGTTTCTTCCCACAGGCCATCAGGCTCTTGAACAAACACACCTGACATAACATTGTACTTTTTCTATTATATTTTGTACTTTTTCTATTATATTTCTTGTGTTTTCTTTTTTTTAATTATGTCTGTTATGTCCTTAGCATTAGCGTTAGGTGTCGGAGAGACACAAGAATTTCATTGCATACTTTTGCTTCTTGTGAACCTTGTGCATATGACAATAAAAAACCTTGAACCTTGAACCTTGTTTTCTCTTCATAGTATATTTCCATTTATATGAGCAAACACAACACTCTAACGCCTTTCCTGCACACTCTAGAAAAACATAATGACTTGACACAAGCAAAAGCTCATTATATGATGTAGAATCCATGGAGTACACCATGCCACAGAAAGCAATGAAGCTGTTAACTAATGCATAGGAAAAACACGGGGCCAGATGCTCAAGTCACTTATAGGCTCTATTATAGCCGCTATAGCTGCTGTGGCAAGACCAATGTTTAACTATGTTTTATTACAAGACTTCTTACTGGCCAATGAGCAAATTCTGAGGTCCGTTATTTCTGAATTACATACCAGTGTTTCACATTTAATCATATTGCCTACAGTGAAAAGGTTTTTTAAGTTGTTATGGTTGCAGTTCTGCTACTGTCACCCATGGATGCTAGCTGCAGACACTGTAGCCCATGAATGCTAGCTACAGGTGTTTCTATGGTTACAGTCCTGCTGAACAATTTTTGGCAGAAGCTTGTAAATATATATATATTTTTAAAATCATTTTAAATCAATATTTAGTGTCAAACAATTAATCCCTGGCTGTGCAATAAGTTGGATAATGTACAGCAAGCCTCCACTTTGCATCAGTGTCTTGATTGATCCTGTCGTAGCTTATTTTGAGATAATATCTCACTGTACAGTATCCCTTAAATAGGCACCATGTGGTGAGGCCAATATTGATCTCTGTGTTATAGGTACCATGGCTGCTGTGGTGAGACCAGTGTTCTTGCTGCTGTTGCTGCTGTGTTGTTGGAATTCGACCGTCGCAAAAGAGGGAAAATCCACCAAGAAAGGAAAGAAGGGCAAACAAGTCGTCTGTCCATCGTAAGTCACATATACATTGTCTTTAGTTCAATACTTCTCCACTTTACAGACATCTCCACTTCAGTATACAGTTCTGGCCAAGGTTATTGGCACCCTTGTACAATATCTTCTGAAATAATGGGAAATTAAAACAAAATTTTGTCTTTACACATTCATCTATCGACTGCACATGATCAAATAAGTAGAATAAAAAATAAACATAATTGTGGCAAGGTGGCACATAACTGGGGTCTGTGACAGGCACAGACACAGGCAGGGGAGAGTTAAATGGCCAGCAGGCCGTTTTATTTGCACACAATCAACACCGGCAACGATAAACCCGGCCCGGGTCTTGACGGCAGCAGTCCGTCAGCACCATCTCCTCCGCTGGCGCCCACCCCCGGTCCCGGTGGGCCAGCCGCGGAGCCCCAAGGATGCCCCAGCCTGTCAGTCTTCCAGGGGCATCCTGCTCCAACCCCGACTGGTCAGCCCTTGCAGGCGGCTCCCAACTCCGTCCTCCGCGGACCTCCACTGGACGTCACGGCAGGACACGGCCCGCTCTCGCTCCAACTATCCAGCTGGTGCTGGAGAGCCTCTGCTCCACGCACAGACACAGCCGACCAGATCCACCATCCCTGTCGGCTCCCTGGTCACACAGCCAGTCTCTCACCCTGGCGCGCACACACTCACGCATTCACACACACATTAAAAAGGCCCCAGCTGCAATCAGTCCCAACTGGCTGCAGCTGGTACCGGATCCAGGGAAGAAGCAGTCCACTCACACCACAGGTTTTAAAATCCTAACCGATTTTGAAATCGGGTTGCATCACGCATGAGGAGAATCTTCACAGATGTTCTTCTCTCTAATCTCAAACATGCACACACTACAAGATCTGAAAATAATGGTGCATCACACACTAGAGGATATTACTAAGATTATCGTGCCAGAAGGAGCAAGAATACACCGCCTCACGTGATCTCACGGCCCAGATAGCAAAGAAATGCCGGCCCGATCGCGGCCCAGTTTTCACATGCCGAGTCAGCTTTAGTTGGCCCGACACCGGAACCAGGAGATGGCCCGACTTCATTTTAAATGACTGCCCAGAATCGGGCCAAGTACATCGGCCCAGTTCCGTCTGCCGAATCCAAGCCGATTCTGCCGATGCTGAACCAGAATAGGCCCGATTTAAGATTATATACCCAGATAGCAAAGAAATGCCGGTCCAGTTGCGGCCCACTTCTCACCTGCCAAGTCAGCCGGAGATGGCCGACCTTGTTTTGAATGACGGCCCAGTTCCGTTTGCCGAATCCAAGCCGATTCTGAACCAGAATAGCCCCAGAACAGGCCCGATTTAAGATTATATACTATTCCCTTTCCATCCTCACTGAATTCTTTAATTCCCTGTAAATAGTCTAAAATAACTAATTGTCTAAATTTTCTAAAATATACAACACAGTTTAACAAACATTTACATTCATACAACAATATATTGTATAAAACCCAAAAAGCCCAAATATTTGATAATGAAAAGTTGTGGTATTGATTGACAGCAAACACTGAATTGCACCATTCTAATATTTATTATAAACAATTGCAAGAATATTGAATATATACACACATATATATGTATATATAATAATTAAATAATCAATTCTCTTCTTCTCACTGGTCTTTCCTCTCTTGCCTTCCTTCCTCCATCTCTTAATGTATTTCTCGATCTCCTCATCCACTGCCTTCACACAAAGAGAAAGAGTCAAGGGAAGGAAACAAAGTGAGAGACTAGACAGACAGATAGACCCATACACCCACTAGAGATGAACAAACGTAACAGTAACGTGCAAGTAGAGTCCGCGCACCATGATAGCCACCTGCTGGTCGGAGTATAGCAACCACAAATATGAGAAAATCTCTTTAAAAAAAGGTTTAAAATCAAGTTTTACTGCACCAAATTATAATTCTCGATTTAATTTCGAGAATTATAATTTGGTGCAGTAAAACTTGATTTTAAACCTTTTTTTAAAACTAACTCACTTCTCTCCTGGATCCAATTAAGTATCCCCCCACCCTCCCTCCAGTCCGCCACAATAATCTTTTATGGTATCAAAATTGGCACCCTTCAGAACAATGAAATCAATTTTGTTGGAGGAAAAAGATTCTCATTTGCTGTGTAATTCAACTGTTTCTCTGGTCATCTATGAAAATGGTAAAGAGAAAAGGATGAGGATTCTGAGGATGTAAGAAAAACTATTATAAACAAACATAAAAGTTCACAAGGCTATCTCTAGAGACCTTGGTATTGGCATTTGCAATGTTATTAAGACGTTTGCTGCTCATGGAATTGTTAAGAATCTCCCAGGACGTGATGGTAAGAGGAAAATTTATCTCATGTCTCAGATGCGAGCCATTGAAAAAACACCTCGCCTGACATCCTGAGATCTCAAGGCTGACCTTGAGAGGTCTGAGGTAATGGTTTCATCCCGTACCATACACCAGAAACTGAACCAAGAAGGACGTTATGGTGGGAGGATGTGGAAGACCCCATCGCTGAAAGATAACCTATTTTTCGAACCATTCCAATATCTATTTTTGCGCATTACGTCCATAAGAGGGCAAACCAATACAACGAGAGACTACTGGTATAGGTATATTTATTTCAACATGTTTTTTAAAAGGTTGACACACCTACACATTACAAAATAAACTAATAAAATAATGTCCTGTACCGTAAAACGTAATTTAAAGACCGTAAACCTCTCTCGCTCGCTCTCTCTCTGCGCTGTGGTTGGTGCTAGAGTGAGAGAACGCGCTGTCTCTCAGAGCGAGAGCCAATGAATGATTGGTAATTGATATGTTATTAGGCTAACTGGTATGATGATGTACGTGTTCATTTGCATATAGAGCGGGGAACTGAGATCTGATCACTTAGACGCATTCTAATGCCAGGTGTAAACGGACGTACTTAGAGGTGTGAACTTGAGATCTGATCGCCCAAATTGGATGTTAATGCCAGGTATAAACAGGACCATAGCCTTACTGCTAGATCATCTCTATAGGTAACACAATTTGTATTTTGGAAGCGACTGAATAACTTAAATAACAATCAATTCCTGGCTAGTCCATTTTGACCCTATAGTGGAAAGTTTTTTATATCCGTCTTTGCTGAGCTGAATAAATAATGCAAATATGGCAACAGAAGAATTAACTTTTTAGGTTTGACATACACACACAAACACACACACACACACACACACGTATACAATGTTTAAACTTATATATGTGACTTGAATGTTTCTCGTTTTGTACCTTGTTACTTTGTAAATCACTTTGTGATACGTTTGTCAAAAGCAATTGACATTATCTTAATGTCTTTCTCTCTCTCTCTCTTAATGTCTAATTATCTTTTAATACATTCCCACTTCACACAGGTTATTAGTAACATTACATCCAATATCATCACCACCTCATTATAAAGTTGTTCCAATGTTATTTGAATGTTAATTAATCTAATGTATTTCCATGAATATTTTAACAGCCAGCTATCCGCAGAAGATTTGGCCCAGGTTCCTGCTAACTCTACCTCCAACATCTTGAACCGTCTGATGGTCAGTTATGACCCAAGAATAAGGCCTAACTTTAAAGGTAATAATACAAACAATGGTATAAATAATGACAAAACATCTTTTCAGTGAGAAGTACTGTATGCCTTGTCTCCAAACTATTGAGCAACAATGATGGAAAAACAAAGTGTGCCCTTTCACTCCTGTGCTTTTTATCTGTCTATCTATCTTGTGCTCAAAGTTGTGACTTTTAGAAAGAATCAAAATATCAAAGAAGTTGCAAGCCCCTGATATCAGGGATGATGTGCATATACAGATGGCATCCTACTGACCTTATCAGACCCCTAAAACACCCTAAACATATATACACCTTCAAACAATGAAGGAGTATTGCCAGGCTAGAGAAAGACCTGGGAAGAGCTGAAGGCTCTATCATTAAATATCCACTGTCACAAAGCACACATAAATAATTAAATGGAATTTTGGTGTGACTCTGAAATCTGATCTGTATGGAATGGCCTCATTTCATTTGAAAAACAAAATTACAATTACAATTGCCTAATCATAATAGGAGAATGTCTATTTATATAGCTGTAGATAATTATTTAGACTACTTGGGAACTGATATCAGGAGGATCTCACTCGTGTTGAGATGGGAGCCACCGTGTCTTAAAAAGTGAACCTTTAAAGCCCCAGGAAACTTGGCTGGAAATAGTAAAAATGAATATATGATATCAACGTTTAGTGTCTAATTAAGCACTTTATTTGTCACATACAAATAAACTTCTTGAATTGTTGTCCCTCTCCCAACATATGCAACAGCTTGACAGTTTGACATGGGCGGAGCTATCAATCGTGTCAGGATGTCAATCAAATCCTGATCTGACACGCCTACACAGTCCTGACAAATGGTCTAAACAGCTAAATGAGCTGTTTTTGAACTAGGTTTTCTAATATTTCTGAACGTTTATTTTCATTCAGATTTTTGTGGACACTTAATTAGACACTAAACCTTGATATCATATATAAATTTTTACTATTTCAAGCCAAGTTTCCTGGGGCTTTAAAATGCAAGAACTGTGAACTGTGGAATTGATACAGATGAAATGTTTAAAAGAAAAGATTATGGACATGTTGGCCATGCAGTGAATCATATGGACTCGTTGGCTAAGAGAATATGAAGTCTGTGAAGGGGTGTGCATATGTGTGAGTTATAGAGTACAGATGTAACCCAATGGGATTGTGATATTTAAGAACTGCTAGCAGCAGTCCTTTAAACATCCTCAACCCAAGGAGATACTGAAGGGAGAAAACCCCATGGTGGAGCAGAAGGGACCCTATGTGTACAGGTAGTCTTTTTTTTGCACTTGACCTTTATTTCCATATGCAGTCATATAAAAGTGAACATACATGTTACATAATTCACATAACAAAAATATAAGCATCGCATTTGTAATGTTCTTATTATAGAACTTTGTTAAGTTTATAACTTGCTAGTCATGCTAGCTCTTTATTCCATGTGGTCTCTTCCACATATATCGGTTAACTCTGTTTACTCTTCTTCTACAGATTACCCAGATGTGCCATTGCTCAAGAACCGCAGCGACACCTACAGGTCGATGATATATATATCCAAGCTATAGACATATTACATCCTCTTTCCTAGATATGTTACATAACATAAAGACAACTTTCAATGCTACCATATAAAACATTTGCCAACATACAACCTTTCAATAAAACTCAAATATACTCTTAGAACTTGTTTGTGCTTTTTCTTGTTTCCCAAAATAGCTATAACAACATTGTTTATGGTCTAACATTCCATCTCACCCCTCATATAAAATATTCCCTATCACTTTGTTTTCTTGTCTTTTAAAACATTCTGTTCAACCTCAAACATATCTTTCACATATCACAATGACCCTCCCCCTTTTTTCTTTACATTCCTCTTTTGGGTTATATTTCCTCTATTAGTCTTTCTGGTGGTTTACTAGGTCTAGTTGACCTTCTCAAAGCTGCTGTGTCAGTCTTTGTGGTGGGTGGAGGAGAATCATCAGTGTGCCGGTCTGGACTTCCACTGACCTGCTGCCCCTGCATGTTCTCCTGACCATGTTCCTGAAAGTTCTCCTGAGTCTTAAGCAAACTCCTACGGTTTCTCCTAAGCACCATCATCAGTTTGTACAGTGAATGATCTGGGACTCACTTCCTTAAGGACAGTTGCCTTTCTGTCCCAGGTGTTATGATCCTCAATTCTCACTGCATCTTTTTCCAGAAGAGCTTCCAGTCTCCTGGCTGTTTTGTCATAGTTCTCTTTTTGTTTCAGCTTGAGCTGTTGCTGTTTCTTAATCAGTCCTTTGTTGTTCATTTCCGATGGAATGTGTGGCAGCGTGGTACGCAATTTGTGGCCCATGAGGAGCTCAGCAGGAGAGGTTCCACACGCCAATGGTGCGGTGTGGTAGCTCAGTAAAGCTAGATAAGGATCAGTTTCACTGTCATTTGACTTCCTCAACAGTCTCTTAACAATTTGGACTCCCTTTTCAGCTTTGCCATTAGCCTGTGGGTATAAGGGGCTGGAGGTGTTGTGCTGAAATGCATACTGCTCTGCAAACTGTCTGAATTCTCTGCAGCTGATGTGCTAGAAAGCTGTGCTATTTCTGGAAAGTTAAAGTAATAATCTATCACCACAAGATAATCTTTGTCATTCAGATGAAATAAATCAGTTGGCATGTCTGCAATCAGCATGGGTTCTTTTGTTTGTTTGTAGTGATGTCTGAGGCAGGTGTCACATCTTCCAACCATTCCTTCAATGTCCCTATTGATCCCGGGCCAGTACACTGCCTCTCTCGCTCGCCTCTTACACTTCTCCACACCGAGGTGCCTCTCGTGGACACGACGCAGCATGTCCTGGCACATGGACTGCGGAATCACCATCCTGTTCTGCCTGAGCACAAGGCCATTAACCACACACAGATCCGCCCTAACTGGATAGAACTGTGGACAGCTGCCTTTTGACCAGCCGTCTTGGAGATTAGTTATTACTGCCTGCAGTGTTGGGTCTTTTGCCGTTTCTTTCACAGTTTTCTACAACAGGAAGAGAAGATGTCAACATGCACATCAACATGATCAGACGAGGGGGTGACTTGTGTTCCCGTGCTGGGGAGAGGTGCCCTAGACAAAGCATCAGCAAGCACAATGTATTTCCCTGGTGTGTATATCAACTCAAAATCATACCTCTGAAGCTTCATCATCATACACTGGATTCTGGGAGACATGTCATTCAGGTTCTTTTTTATGATTGAAATCAGCGGCTTGTGATCAGTCTCCACCGTAAAAGTAGGAAGACCATATACATAGCTGTGACTTTCCACACCCATACACTAGCCCCAGAGTCTCCTTCTCAATCTGAACATAGCACTTCTCTGTGCCGGTCATGGATCTTGAGGCATATGCCACTGGTTGCCAGTCATTACCCTCAGCCTGCAGTAGCAGCACCCAAGCCATCTTTTGAGGCGTCTGTGGAGATCTTTGTTCTTCTCGATGGATCAAAGAATGTAAGGACTGGCTCAGTAGACAGATATCGCTTTAGTTCTTCCCATTCCTTGTCATGTTCCTCAGTCCAGTCAAACACTGTGTTGTGTTGCAACAGCTCTCTTAGGCACGCGGTCTTGGAGGACAGATTTGGAATGAACTTGCCAAGGAAGTTGATCATTCCCATGGCTCGCAGGACTCCCTTTTTATCAGTGGGTCGAGGCATCTCCTGTGTGGCTTGCACTTTCGAGCAACGTGGTTCCACGCCCTCTCCTGATAGCTTGTCGCCCAAGAAAATGACCTCTCTGACGCCAAACTGGCATTTCTCTTTATTGAGCTTCAGCCCGCTCTCTTGGACTCTCTGCAAGAGTTTCATGAGGCTTTGGTCATGTTGCTGACGTGTGGTTCCCCACACCACGATGTCATCTATGTACACTCTTGTGCCTTCCAGACCCTCTATTATTGTCTCCATCGCTCTGTGGAAGATCCCAGGTGCTGAAATGATGCCGAACGGGAGCCTGAGAAAACAATATCTCCCAAAGGGTGTATTGAAGGTTGTGCACTTGCTGCTTTCAGCATCTAGCTTTAGCTGCCAAAACCCCTGCGAAGCATCTAGTTTACCTTCTTCAGGCTGGTACGGAGTGCCACTGGTACTCTCCTTGGGGTGTGTACCACAGGCTTGGCATCACTCTTCAGTTGGATTCTGTAGGTGAACAGTAGTGTTCCATGTCCTTTAAAGATGTCTGGAAAACTATGTACGTCACTTTCCCCTTTGCATTGTGTGTCCAGTGCTACATTTTCCCTGTTGATCTGATAAATCCTTTTGACCAATCCCAGGTCCTCACACGCTTTGTCTCCTAGGAGTGATTGTCCATTAGGCACCACCACAAACAGCACACAGTGCAGCTTTCCTTTTACAGTCACTTTTAGTCTGCATGCTCCTTCTGTTTCTATGGGCAGTTTATTATATGCTCTAAGTGGAACTGTGTTTCTTATTATTTTAGGTTTCTCTTTAAGTGCATTTATATTTATTAAATTGGCCTTTGCCCCCTTGTCAAGCTGAAATGGAACCAGCGTCCCATTGACCACAAGTGATGCCATCCATTTGCCATGAAGAGTGAATCGCAGAGGTCACCACTGAGGCCATCACCGTCACCTGTGTCATGAACTGTGTGTACCTTGTATCCCATCTTTTTATCCTTAGACAAACACATTCTCGCATAATGATGTCGTCCCTTGCATTTTGAACATGTTTTTCCATACACCGGACACTGTCATGGTTTATGCTCATCACCACACTGCTTGCAACTGAACTCATCATTGTCCTTGTTTTTGAATCTGGTAGGGTGCTTCCTTCTGACTGAAATGGCGTCCACTGCCTCACATACATGACTGGCTGCTCCATGTACGTTTTCGTCAAATGTCTTTACATGCTGCCTCGCTACCTCACTAGCCTGGCATATCTTTACTGCTGTCTCCAATGTGAGTTCCCTTTCTCTCTCAGTAGCTTTTCTCAGATCCTTGTCATTTGTTCCAAAGACTATTTGGTCACAAATCATAGAGTCTCTTAGTTCATTTAAATTGCACGATTGAGCTTTTATCTTGAGGTCTGTGAGGTAGCTATCAAATGACTCCCCTTGATGCTGCATACGCAAGTGAAATACATATCGTTCAAAGGTTTAATTTTTCTTCAACGGGCAGTGCTCATCAAATGTCTTCATGACCTCATCATACTTATCTTTGTCATCTGCCTGAGCAAACACAAAAGTGTTGAAGACTTCTAGTGCTTCGGGACCGGCAATGGTGAGCAGTATGGCTATCTTCCTTTCATCTGCTCGTCTTTCCACTCCGACAGCTGCAATATACAGCTGAAACTGCAGTTTGAATGTCTTCCAGTTAGCATCCACATTTCCCGTTAGCTTCAACGGACCTGGTGGTTTTATAGCATCCATTTTTTTGTTTCTCCTGGTACCATGTAATGTTCTTATAGAACAAATAAGACTTTGTTAAGTTTATAACATATAGGTTAACATATCGGTTAACTCTGTTTACTCTTCTTCTACAGATGTGCCATTGCTCAAGAACCACAGCGACACCTACAGGTCGAGGATATATACATCCGAGCTATCATTACAGCATTGACATATCTTCATATATTCAGATGTTCTGTTTGTAGAGGCATCACAGACACAGGCACTCAATTAACCTCATTCTAATCAATATGCAATCACCCATGTGTTTAACCATTCACTTCTTCATATGCCCATTAGGAAACTTTAAAGAAGAGAGGGTCAGGAGAAATCTCATTTAGTTTGTCACTGTACCACCAGTCTACATACACTTATACACAGTCACATCTGTATACATGGCTCCATCCACAGGTAGACTGCACCAGTTGAACTCCTCCCCTCCACTGAGATTACGGAGAAGTTGTGTCCTTCATCAGTCTCGGTAGCTGTAGTATTACTTAATGTTGAAAACGTCCTTATTTGGAGTTTGGCTGTTATGCTTTCCATCATATAAACACATTTTACTCTTTCCCTCCATTGTTGGACAGTTGGTGGCGTTACAGTTCTCCATAACATCATCTTTTTTGTGATCAGCAGCAACACCCCGAGTAAATATGTCTGATTTTTGTTAACCATTTCCTCTGGAATCTCTCCCAATATAAAGAATGCTTTCTCTAGAGGTAGATCTACCCCCATGATTTGCTTGATCTCCACATGAATGTCTCCCCGGTATATATAATTTAGGACAATCTCAAAAAAATGTGGGTATTATCACCAATCTTCCCGCATTCTCTCCAGCTATCATGGTCCCGTTGGTGCTGGTTTCTTTTTTGTTTCTAAAAAAGATCACTCTCTATGTCCCTGTATTGACTTCCATGGGTTAAATAACATCACCATAAACAACAAGTACCCTCTGCCTTTAATCAACTCTTCACAAAGCTGGACCTCAGGAATCACCTGGTCAGAAACAGAGAAGGACATGAATGGAAGACAGCTTTCAACACACCCCTTGGACACTTTGAATATCTGGTAATGCCTTTTGATCTCACTAACGCTCCCACTGTGTTCCAAGCTTCGGTAAATGATGTACTGAGAGATTACCTCAATCGCTTTGTGTTCGTTTACCTTGATGACATACTCATCTTCTCCCATGTCTGACCACGTCTTCCATGTCCGCCAGGTCCTCCAAAGGCTTTTGGAGAATAAGTTCTTCGTGAAGGCTGAGAAGTGTGAGTTCCACGCCAGTACTGTTAGCTTCTTGGCAGGTGAAGACAGACCTGGAAAAGATCAGAGCGGTGGCCTAGACCCACCACCTGTAAACAGCTTCAGCGTTTTTTAGTCTTTGCTAACTTCTACCGCCGCTTCATTAGGGATTTCAGTAGGGTAGCAGCGCTCCTTACCAGACTCACCTCCTCCATTCCGTTTTCCTGGACCCCAGAGGCAGAACTAGCCTTTTCTGAGTTAAAGAGTCTCTTCACTGCCACCCCCATCCTGGTCCAACCTGATCCCTCTCGCCAATTCATCATTGAGGTTGATGCTTCAGACACTGGGGTAGGGGCAGTCCTCTCCCAGTGCTCCGATCCTGACCAAAAGCTCCATCCCTCCTTCTCCCGTCGCCTCTCTCCAGCTGAACGCAATTATCCATCCATCCATCCATCCATTTTCTAGCCGCTTATCCGGGGCCGGGTCGCGGAGGCAGTAGGCTCAGCAGGGATCTCCAGACACACCCCAGCCACACCTTCCAATTCCCCCTCCACGGCTCCTCCCGGATGTCCGTGCTCCTCACCCTATCTCTAAGGGTGAGGCTGGCCACCCTACGGAGGAAGCTCATTTCGGCCGCTTGTATCCGTGATCTTATTCTTTCGGTCACTACCCACAGCTCGTGACCATAGGTGAGGGTTGGAACGAAGATAGACCGGTAAATCGACCCTCTTCACCACAACGGACCGGTACAACGTCCACATGTCCATCTCCCGCCCCATTCTGCCCTCACTCGTGAACAAGACCCCGAGATAATTTAACTCCTTCACTTGGGGAAGTACTTCCTCCCCAACCCGAAGGGAGCACTCCACCGTTTTCCGGCTTTCTTCCAAAAATATCCCACTGAAAACCGAATCCAAGAAACTGTCCCCTCGTTTCATCGGACCATTTGTTGTGGAACGGATAATTAATCCATCTGCTGTCAGGTTAAAGTCCATGTTTCTCAGTTAAAACCAGTGTCTTCCAGCCCTCTCTGCCCTCCTTCCGATCCCCCTCCACCCGCCCAGATCATCGATGATTATGCTGCTTACTCAGTTTGACGGCTCCTGGATGTGCGCCGTCATGGCAGAGGTTACCAGTTCCTAGTGGATTGGGAGGGGTATGGTCCGGAGGAGAGGTCCTGGGTTCCTCTGTCCTTCATTTTGGATCCCCGGCTCATCAGGGAGTTTCACCGCATCAGGGAGTTTCACCGGGCTCATCCAGATAAGCCTGGCGGGTCACCCGAGGCTCCCTCATTCCTAGTGTTTCTGCTGTATTTCCCTTCCCTTCCTGTTTCTTGTTGGTCACGTTTGTTCTCTCTCTCCGTCTGGGTGTGTGTCTGGGCGCGGTGCTCCGTCAGACTCCTGCCGCCAATCCACCTGCACACCTGCAACCCATCCACTCATCTAGTTCCTGCAGTATATATACCCCGGCTCTACACTCCAGTCTTTACCAGATCGTTCAGTTCGCCAATGTGGTACTAACGCTACGGTCAAACTTGAGCCCTAGTTCTGGGTTTACTCATGTTTGCTCGGATCTAGACTAACTCTGTGTTTACCCGTGCGTCAAGTTCATTACTCTCGCTGATCTCTGTCCGCCTGCCTCACCCAGCGCCCCGCCAGTCTGCTTTCCAGCCGTCAGCTCAGCTCTCTCTGCCTGCCACGCTCCACCATAACTCCGGCTCAGCTCTCCATACTCCTTCTCACCTACCTTGTACGTAAACTGCATTGAACTGTTGCTGGCCTTTGTTTGAGTCCTGTTTTTGGGTCCAAAATTGACACAAACTGACACCAGCATAGTTCTGAAGTATTGCTGTATCTCGCCAACACAAAAGGAGTCTTGAATACTCTAATTTTAGTTTTCCATTCAAAGAACATTCTTTTCTAGATTAAATCTACCTTTCCTCTCCCAAGAAGAATAGGCAAATAATAATAAGGAAGTTATTAAAAAACTAAAGAAGAATCTGGAAGAATTCGGGATCCAGGGAATTCTGTAAATGGCCAAGATCATGGGCATCTCCGGATTACGTTACCGCCATTGAGCCGCCGTTAAGCGACTGCCGGTTGAGCCGATGGACTGGAGCAGCTCCCAAACTTCGGGGATCTATTATGTGGTAAACTAGGCGATTTTATGGACATAGAGACCGGGTTGAAAAATCCCAGAATTACCCTTTAACTCCTCCCAGTTTATGCCTATAGGCTAGGATATAGATTAATTATCATATTATTATCATCATATCATATTATTATCATAATGTAGCCTATTCATTCTGAAATAGCATTTCAAAATCAGACGATTAGTTTATTACATTAATTCTTGTCAGCACATAATTAGTGTTCTCCAACCCCAAAAAAGCAGTAGGCAATATTATCCAAAAATTGACAGTGCAAGGAACAAAAAGTGAAATCAGTAAGTGAAATAAAAATAAATGCATAAATACAAAAA
The DNA here is from genome assembly GCA_034670385.1 of Hoplostethus mediterraneus. Taxonomy (NCBI): domain Eukaryota; kingdom Metazoa; phylum Chordata; class Actinopteri; order Trachichthyiformes; family Trachichthyidae; genus Hoplostethus; species Hoplostethus mediterraneus. The sequence continues at coordinate 1,151,182 of JAXDDW010000083.1, forward strand.
TATAACAAAATAATAAAAGAATGGCTTAAAGTTGGCGTCTGGGCTGACGGTCTGAAAGGCGGCAGACTGCTGCATGGGGCGATAGCTGTGTAGGTAGCCGTGGTCTTCCTCCAGCCTGCCCTGAAGAACCTGGCGGAGCTCCGACAGTTGTGCTAACCTGAAAATGCCCTAGAAAGGCATTGGATAGGACTGGTGTGGTTCTAATGTTATGACTCAATATCAGACTTTAACACCAGGCTAAAAAGCTTTGCTCACCCGTGATAACATCCACATCAATATCCTCCTTCTGCAGCGACGTTGTAACCGCCTCCCCACACTTGAGAGAGATTATGCTGTTGAATGCTGTTGTTCAGTGTTGGTTGTTTCCTAGGCTGCAACGTTACACTTCTAGCAATCTAGCTCCAACAAGCAACCGTCACAAGAAGCATTCATATCCTTCTTGTGGATCATATCGTTGGATGTTGTTCTCATTGTTGTGCAGCCTCCGTACCGCTTCCTGTAACACATTACAAATTACAAATCAGTAAACTACATATCTTACATATTAGTTAGTGAGAAAACTTCCCCGTTGAGGCTATGGTCTAACTGGGTTAGCTATATCATTAGCTAGCTAAGTTTAACACTCACCGCCATGTTTGAACAGTGTGTCCGATGGCCCCGGCCTCTTGGAGGGGGGAAAGATTATATCCGTGTCATTGTGGCGCTTGTGTAGCGTGTTGTGCTTCGTTATGAACAATGAGACTATTTTGGTCAATTCTGAAAATTGACAGTTCTTCAGTTCTTTATAAATACAAAGATTAATTAACTGATTAAACACGAAGAATAATGATAGATAAATGTATGTACAATATGTACAACAAAATTAAATTAAACGAGGGCAGATAATATTGGCAAATGGAATGGCAAATAACAGTGGCAGAGAAGATGGCAAGCAGCAATTGCAAGGAAGTTGACACCGACAAAATGACCTGAGCTGTAACACGTCTAATTGCGGCAATGTGGCAACAGCGAAAGATGGCTTGGAGGACAGCTGACAGTTTCCGGGAAACTTTCACAGTTCAACACTGCCTTTGCATCACCCGTACATCAACAAGAAAGTTGGTTACCGTCTGGTTTGCAGGGTGTCAGCGGCATCCTCGTCTCCGTGGTAAGCATCGCGCAGTCGTTGCAGTGGACAGGGAAACACACACACGTGTTGGCCTGGACCAGTCAACGTCAGGAGGGCCATTGTGGAGTGTGGTCCGGGGGGCGTTGTTTGTCGGAGTCGTCGTGCCAACAGTTCACCTCAGTAGAGTAGAGTAGCGGCTGGCTTCTGACATGGTTTCGTAGACTTCTGGATCATGTTGAGTGAACTCAATCGGCCAAAAATGTCTCTGCAAAATTCACTCTAGAGCTAGTCTGGTACTTGAGCTGAGAGAAGAGCTTTTAGCCAGGTTCAAACTTAGTTCCAGGACGGGCTGCGGGACAGGCTGCAGGAGGGTATAATTGAGTTCTATTTCATATAGGCTTCGCCCTCTAAGGCTATCGCTATTGGGTTTATCCCTCGCGCGCATGCGCAGCACTGAAAGAACTTTAGTCCACGCCCACCTGTAGTGTGGGCCCCACGCAGGTCCGCATCCCCTCTATAACTCGGGTGCGGACCTGACAATCGGCTCCCATTTTTCTTCAGCAAGCATTGAAGCAACAACTGATTGAACGAAAGTAACAAGATGACTTCATTCAACGCCGGAGTCCGAATCTGCCCGATCTGCCAGACGGGCTATATCATGGATTTCGACCTCCACGGCCGGTGTGAGGCATGCCTGGGATCAGAGCACGCCGACCTGGCCATCTCACCGCAAGCCTCCTGTCCATACTGCGCCTTTCTTCCCTCTGTCGAGAGACAACGGCGAGTGGATTTTTTCGCCGTAACGTCGGAGGGGGTGTGGCCGGTCAAGGACCGATACACCATTTACGAGGCTGCGGATATCCTGGACAACGAGGAACCGGAGTCCGACGATTCCGCTTTCTCCGCCCATGGATCTCCATGTGGGTCTCATGTAACCCCTCTCCTCCGGCTGGAGGAACAGGAGTTAGATGATGGACCACTGGGGGCACGCTCAGGAAATCCTGAGGTCCCCGTTCCTGTTACAGGCGTCCCCGTCTCCGCTGTAACCGCACTGCCGGCAATAGGCGGACTTCTTCGGGAACTTCCTGCCATCATTGAGAGGGCAGCGGCATATAAGAATCTCGTCGTCCCACCGGCACAAGCTTCTGCACTCCCGGACGACATGAGCGGCGAGTTTTCTTCCACCCATACGGTGATACGGGACCCGGTATGGCCACGTTTAGCAGCCTCCTGGCGTATTCCTTATCGAAGATGGCGATCCAGCCTACTCCTCTAACGACTGACCAGATGGCCCAGATGAGTAAGGCGTCAAGCGCAATCCTGACGCTGTGCGCCTCCATCGCCGTGTCCACGGCGTGAATCGCGACGTGGCAGACACAACTCGCCAGAAACACCTGGCTTCACCTGTCCTCCATGCCAGACGAAATCAAGAGGGAGCTGCTGGATGGCCCCATCAGTCCGGAAGGACTGTTCGGGCCTCTGTTCCATACGGTCGTCAAGTCCGCGGCGGAGGGAGCTGAGACGCTCAAGAGACGCGTCCCATGGTCCCAACCTCACCGATCGCGGACGCAGCGCCCCATGGGTCGGAGACGCCCTGGAGCGGCGGCAGCGGCAGCGTCTCGACCTCGGTTCCACCGCCACCTCGGTTTTCCCAACACCGAGCTGTGTGTGTTAGTGATGATAATATGTTTGTATTAAAACAATTAAATCATCCCGCTCTTCCTCTTGGGGTACAGTCTGTCCCTGAGTCTGACTCAGCGGCAGCTGTCACACACACACCCCCCCATGAGTCGGAGACGCCCTGCTGCGGCGGCAGCGTCTTGACCTCTGGCGCCGATTCCACCGCCGCCTCGGTTTTCCCAACACTGAGCTGTGTGTGTTAGTGATGATAATATGTTTGTATTAAAACAATTAAATCATCCCGCTCTTCCTCTTGAGGTACAGTCTGTCCCTGAGTCTGACTCAGCGGCAGCTGTCACACACACATCCCCCACACTGTGCGAGCCGTCAGCCTTTAACCGTATGGTTATCAGGCAGTACGGACTCACGTCACCCAAGCAGCACACCCCCTCTGTACACACAGAGGTTTCCACTGCACATGTTTTTTCCAAAAACGATATGTGTGGTTTTGAGCTCACGGGCGCGATCGCTTCGCCCCGTGCAGACAGCGTTTATACACGCCTGTCTGCGCCCAGCGTCTCCCCTCCTCATCCGCTAGTGTGTGTGAGTGGAGACGCTCGCCAATGTCACGTTCACAAACCTCCGCGTTCTAAACGTCGACTTCTTGACGCTGATGTTTCCGCTCATTGCGCAACTCCCATGCAGCGGCGTTTGGTCGCGGGCTCGCGCGTAAAGCGCTCCCCGGAGACCTCTGCTCAGCCCTTTCGGTCCGAGCCCCCCATGGGTTGCTCCCACGCGGGCAACGGCGGCAGGGGCTCTGGCTTGGCTCGTCTCCATGTCGGACACAGCGCTTCATCTGAATGTACGCCCGCTCTCAGAGCATTACTCAGAGTGGCAGCGCGTATGCGTGATGGACGGGTGGGTGAACAGGCTGATCTGCAGGGGCCACACTCTGCAGTTCGCCTCGCCCCCGCCGCAGTTCAGCGGGATTCTGGACACAGTCCTGTCATCCCAGGAACAGTACCTCGCTCTCCAATCAGAGCTGGAGGAACTCCTGATGAAACATGCAATTTCCAGGGTTCCTCAGGGAGAGGAAAATCAGGGTTTCTACTCCCGTTATTTTCTGGTACCGAAAAAGACGGGGGGAATGAGACCCATCCTCGATTTGTCTCTATTCAACAAATCGATAATGGAGAGACCGTTTCACATGCTGACGATCAGACAGGTGCTGGAATGTGTTCACCAGGGCGACTGGTTCACGTCCATAGACCTGAAAGACGCGTATTTCCACGTCTCCATCGTCCCGAAACACAGGAAATTCCTGCGCTTCTCATTCCAGGGGATACAATATCAGTACAACCGCCTGCCGTTCGGTTACTCCCTGGCTCCACGCACCTTCTCCAGGTGTGTGGAGACGGCTCTGGAGCCGTTACGCAGGGGGGGGATGAGAGTGCTGTTTTATCTGGACGACCTGCTTTTGCTGGCTCGCTCCAGAGAGGAAGCCGCCTTACAGACGAAAGTGTTGATAACACATTTGTCGAGTCTCGGCTTTACGGTAAATTGGAAAAAGAGTTCTCCTCTTCCCTCCCAGCTCGTGATCTACCTGGGAGTGGAATTGAACTCAGCCAGCATGAGAGCGCGGCTCTCGCAGCAGAGAGCGGAGGCGTTGACAGCTCGTCTCCGACGCGTCACGCCCCACAGCGTTGTGACAGCTCTGTCTGTCATGCAACTGCTGGGCATGATGTCAGCAGGTCATGTGGTGGTTCCCCTGGGTCTGCTCCACATGAGAAGGCTGCAAAGGTGGTTCATTGGTCTCCGCATCGACCCCGTGCGTCAGCGGAGACGCATGGTTTCCGTCCCTCCCTCAGTGGGCTCCGATTTAGCTCACTGGAGAAATCCTCACACCCTGTCGGTGGGGGTGCCCCTGGGCAGAGCTACGTCACACACCTCAGTGTTTACAGACGCATCTCTCTCAGGGTGGGGGGGGGACGTGTCTGACACAAGTGGTGGGAGGACAGTGGCCAGCTCACATGTCTCTCCACATAAACGCTCTGGAACTTCTCATGGTGTGGAAAGTAATCCAGCATTTCGCCCCGCTGCTGCAGGATCAGCATGTTCTGATCCGCACAGACAACAAGGCGACAGCAGCCTACATCAATCGCCAGGGAGGGGTGCGCTCTGCGCAGCTCTTGGACATAGCCAGACGGCTGCTACGCTGGGCGCACACACACCTGCTCTCCATCAGAGCAGTGTATATCCCCGGCATTTTGAACAAAGGGGCGGACATTATGTCGAGGGGAGGTTCCCGTCAGGGAGACTGGAGCCTCCACCCAGACCTGATTACCCAGATTTGGGACAGGTTCGGCAAAGCGGACGTGGATCTGTTTGCCGCACGCGAGAACGCACAGTGCGCTCTTTGGTTCTCACTGAGCACACGAGACAATTCCCCGCTGGGAGTGGACGCGTTTGCGCATCGGCCATGGCCCAGGATGTTGCTATACGCTTTCCCCCCTGTCCCTCTGATCCCTCGGTTCTTGGATCGGGTTCGGGAAGAACGACTGTTGGCGATCCTGATAGCTCCGGAGCGCACAGGCGCGTCATGGTTTCCGTGCCTGCAGCGGCTGATATCAGGCCGCCCGTGGGAACTCCCGTGGCGGGGGGACGCTCTCTCTCAGGCAGAGGGAGCGATCAGGAATTACCCGGTGATAGGCCAGCGTCTGTGGGTCTGGCCGCTGAACGGGAACGCTTAGAGAGGCTGGGCCTCTCTCAAGACGTTGTGCGCACTATTCAAGGCGCTAGAGCAGCGTCTACCAGAGCGTCTTACACAGCCAAATCGACCGCTTTTCAGCGTTGGTGTGTAGGAAAGAGCCTGGATCCAATTGCGTGTCCCCTGCCTCATGTGCTTTCATTCCTCCAACTGTTAGTGGACAGGAATTTGGCTTTCAGCACAGTAAAGATATACACCGCTGCTATCTCGTCCTGTCACGAGGGTTTCGGCGACAGATCGGTGTTTAGTCACCCTTTGGTGAAACGCTTCCTGAGGGGCGTACGGAGACACAGGCCGGTGTCACGTTCCCTGGCCCCTCAGTGGGACTTAGCGCTGGTTTTACGCGCGCTGGTCAAAGCTCCATTTGAACCCCTGGATCAGGTTCCGCTTAAGTTTCTGTCAGCCAAAACAGCGCTGCTGTTGGCTCTGACGTCGGCGAAGAGAGTCAGTGATTTGTCTGCTCTCTCTGTGGCTCCTTCATGTCTCAGGATCCAAGGAGATGGCAGCTCGGCTATTTTACGCCCTAACCCGGCGTTTACGCCTAAGAGCATCACTAGCTCCTTCAGATCTAGAGTGATAACTTTGGATGGGTTCTTTCCTCCTCCTCACAACTCTGAGGAGGAAGCCACGTCTCATCTCCTGTGCCCGGTGCGCGCACTATCCTGTTACGTTGCGCGCACGGCAGCCTTGCGCCGCTCTCAGCGCTTATTCGTGCACTACAGAGAGCAGTCTCAGGGGCATCCCCTGTCTGCACAGCGGCTGTCACACTGGCTGTGTGAGGCTGTTTCACAGGCGTATGTCTCCTCGGGGTTGGATCCCCCGCAGGGCATCAGAGCGCACTCTACCAGAGGAATTTCATCCTCCGCGGCTCTGCACGGAGGGATGACGGTGGAAGACATTTGCACTGCGGCTTCTTGGTCTTCCCCCTGCTCCTTCATTCGTTTCTATCTACGGGACGTTTCCCGTTTCTCCATGACTCACTCTGTACTGAGTGTTTTGTCAGAGTGATCAGATAGAGCGCTATCCCCCCCTGCCGGTCGGCTCACGGGGGATGTCTTTTCCCTACTCTGCTCCGCGCTGGACTGTTACGGTATGTAACCTCGTCTCCGCTTCTCGCAGCAGTAGGCTTTATTGTTCCCAGCCTTCGCCTCATCATAGAGAATGTGAATATTCTACTATGTTGTGCTTGAGCACATATGGGGTTCTGTGGTGTGTCATTGGGTATGACACACTGGCTGGGCATGGAATGTTTTTTGAAGTAGGTGTGTTTGTGCTTATGGTACCGGACGGAACCAGTGTGGCATAGACTAAATCCTGCTTCGCCCTTAACCCAATAGCGATAGCCTTAGAGGGCGAAGCCTATATGAAATAGAACTTAAGTTACGTACTGTAACTACGATTCTATGAATATAGGCGCAGCCCTCTAAGCTCTGGGCCCCACTGGTTCTTGAAATAGCTGAAGAAAAAGCTGTTTTATGGGAGCCGATTGTCAGGTCCGCACCCGAGTTATAGAGGGGATGCGGACCTGCGTGGGGCCCACACTACAGGTGGGCGTGGACTAAAGTTCTTTCAGTGCTGCGCATGCGCGCGAGGGATAAACCCAATAGCGATAGCCTTAGAGGGCTGCGCCTATATTCATAGAATCGTAGTTACAGTACGTAACTTAAGTTACATAAAGTGGCGCCCAATGTGGGGCTGTAGCGTATGTTAATTAGGATAGTTTAAAAATAAATAAATAAATAACATAAATCCTTCTTACTTGAAGGAATGAGCCGACGATAGTCCCAAACGTTAACGAAAAAGTTCTCCTTCCAGCGTCCGTGACGTCGTTGGCAGGAAGGCTCTTGATGACAATGCTCAAAACATGACAATCAAAAAAAACCAACTGCTATTTCACATACACTAACTTTATCTATGCTAAAACAGTTAGCGGTAGCGTTGGTCTGCATAGAGTAAGCACAACGTGGTTACAATTAACGTAAAAATGAATCACACCGCTGCTGAAAAGTTACCCAACGTAAAACAAAGTGCTACTTGCCTGACGTTCTCTTAAAGTGGTACCCACCCTTTTAATGTAGACTAATGTTAGTGTAAGGGAAATATGCATGGGGGTTACATTTACACAATTTAATTATGTATAACCATAATTGTGGGGGGTTGGGGAGGAGAGTCACAGATTTTTCACAATGTCTTCAAGGTGCTTTTGAAAGATTCATTAATAGTGAATAAATAGTGAGTGTACTGTGTGTAATATAACCTTAAAGAGCAATTTCTCCTCATTACATAGATGCCTAAATGTTACATCTGTTATTTAAAATAATCACTCAAGCAGCATTTGTTTGTGAGATGTCAAAGTGGCAGGCCCCCAGAAATGGAATGTTCAGTCATAATGGAAAGGTTTTTTGAAAGGCCTTTTTCTCAAAACCACACTTTTGTGTCTCTCGTTGTATAACGCCACATAACTTTTTCATTTTTTGTAGGAGTGACATGGTTTTGGTCTCACTGGAAAGCCTACATTATCCTCTTTCAAGTAATATGAAAATGTGTTTTGGGGTCAATGTGACTGATTCTGTGAGAGCAGGTCACATATTAATGTAGGAGTAATGCTTTATAAATGATGCATTAAGTATTTACTAATACTTTAATAATGCTTCATAGCGTGCAGTTATTATAAAGTGTTACCGGATTCAGCTGTAGCCAGTCAGAAATGGGTCTATGCAGATGTGAGACATGAAAATTTAGTGTACTGTCACATTTGACAGTATGCAATTTTCAGGAACCCAGTTTTTGCTGTAGACTTCCATGTTTCACCTACTGGTGAAAAGTTATCTATTGCGTCTTTAAAAATATTGATATACATCTATATATATATAGCAAACAGCAAAAAATGATACGTCTTGGAATATAGTATATTCATTGGATGTTGTCATTAGAAAAACAACATTAACTGCATGCATCAGTGGTTGCTATAAGGTCCTGTTACAATATGGATTACACTGTCCTTATGAGAGAGGCATCTTCCTGTCCCTCTAGCTAAGTATATGAGTAACCTCAATGGTGAACATTCATTTTCTCTTCATATCGTACATATTCACACACGCTCTTTTACCTTTCTAGGCTTGGACAACATCTAGGCCAAACAGATGCTCTCTATTAAGAGGTATTAGGTCTTTGTAGAGTCTCAATGCCTATTGCACTCCATGACCTGGCTGTAAATAAATTCCTCCATGACAAGTACACAAAGGTCAAAAAAGTCACAATCGCAGGATATGTCAGATTTCCAAACTCAGACACCCTCCTGCACAATCACATCCAATCTATCAGGATCTATTGGATTCAAATAATCCTGTGATTAATAAAATTCTGGCAAATTGTACACGAGGAAGGGTTTTCAATAGTACAAGTCACATCCACTGCCAAGTCTAATGCGATGGTTGTTCCACATGTTGACAACCATGTCCAGCTCATCCTGCAACACAACACAGGGAATTATTAGGTATCTGTTAATCAAAGTGTAGTTGTTAAACCAGCATAAATGTCTTGAACTGTGTCGGGATGGGCATCAAAATGCAGAACTAAGCAAAATTATTATGGGACCTCGCTGTCCCTGGTACTGAATGGAGCGGTGGAGAGATAGACAGAACACATAACTTAGGTTCAGCCTTGCTTGCCTTTCGTGGTTGTAAATAGAACTTTCGGCCCTAATTCTATTTTTTCCATTGTAGCAATTCACAGAATGGAAACGACAGGAAAGTGATGTTTCGGTGGTCAACGAGAGAGAGAGAGGGAGAGCGAGAGAACTGCATAGCATGAGCAGGAAGACAGACAAAACAATCTGATCATCTTTTTCTTTTACTTAATGACCCTGTTGCTGTTGGCTATTTTGTTGATTTTAGCAGTCATCTCTCAGTGGTTAGAAAGAATCGTTCATAAATTCTTGTAGACCTAGAGTGCTCCAATTCCCTAAATTGTGCGAGGACACTCAGGTTTAATACTGGCTTCACCACTGCTGTGAAATAAATGTATTATTTGATTTTGAAACAGTAGTCTTGTGTTGTTGTTATTTAGCCTTTCAGAGGCTATTGCATGGTTAAATCAATGAATTTGATTAAACCTACCACCAGACCAATTTTAGGTGGTGACCTGGCAATCTGCCCCAAATATTCCTCTTTCATATTATGGCCATGACACACAAACACATGGAAAAGGTAAGGTAGGGAATTGTTTGCATCTAGTCAAAACATATTGCCACCCGCAGGATGAAAAAAATGCAGAAATAGGCATAGCAGGATGATAACCTATTGTTTTACTATATAAAAAGATTTACCCCCTTGCCATTTTTAACTGCCCCCTCAGTCACTTCATCCTGGCAACGGGCATGCCTCCATCCATATTAGTGGTGCACAAATAGGTGTGCCATTTCTTTAGCTTAATTAAAAGACAAACTTATCTATGTGTTCATAAAAGGTAAATGCAGTCGTTAACCAATGCTTTTCATTAAAGGGAAATACAGCAGAGAATTTACTGAAGGAACTAAGGCGAAATAGACTAGTCCTCAGTCCTACCCTTGGGCATGACTAAAGGACGGGAATCTTACATTTTATATTTACTATAAAGTAATCATGACAATAAAGTAGGCCTACTCAGTGATAGAATTCAGTCCAAGCTCAATCATTCTCTTGCATTGTGACCTATAAGGATAGGACTAAGAACTATAGCAACCTTAACCCCCTTTTCATAGATGAAGGAATAAGAAATAATAAAAGTATAATACTTATGACAATAGAAGAAGAACACACTTTATTAATCCACAGCATGCAGGAAGTGGTGGCCGCCAAACACACACACACACACACACATGCAGGGAGGGTGGCAGAGTTCTATTTCATATAGGCTTCGCCCTCTAAGGCTATCGCTATTGGGTTTATCCCTCGCGCGCATGCGCAGCACTGAAAGAACTTTAGTCCACGCCCACCTGCAGTGTGGGCCCCACGCAGGTCCCCATCCCCTCTATAACTCGGGTGCGGACCTGACAATCGGCTCCCATTTTTCTTCAGCTTCGCGAGACTGAACTTGAACTTGCAAGAGAACAACGATGACTTCTGCCGTACTTCAGAAGGGGATCCGGATCTGCCCGGTTTGTCAGACGGGCTACATCATGGGGTTCGACCCCCACGGCCGTTGTGAGGCTTGCTTGGGGCCGGAGCACGCCAACCTGGCCATCTCGCCATTGGCGTCGTGCCCCTACTGCGCCTTTTTACCCTCCACCGAGAGGCAGCGACGGGCGGAGTTTTTCGCCGTCGCTGCAGAGGAGGTGTGGCCGGTCGGTGACTCGTACACCTTGGAGGAGGCGGTGGACATCCTGGCCGAGGAGGAAGAACCGGAGTCGGCGGGCTCTGTTTCCTCCGCCCATGGATCCCCGTGCGGGTCCCAACTGTCCCGCCTGACCCCTCTTGTCCGGCTGGAAGAGCAGGAGGTGGATGCCTGCTCACTGGTGGTACGCTCAGGGAATCCTGAGGTCCCTGGCCCAGTTGATGCCGTCCCCATCTCCGTCACGACCGCGCTACCGGCGATAGGCGGCCTCCTCCGAGAGCTTCCGGACATCATCGGGAGGGCGGCGGCTTACAGGAACTTGGCCGTTCCACCGGCGCAAGCCTCCGCACCTCCGGACGAGATGAGCGGAGAATTCTCCGCCATCCAGCCGGTGAAGCGGGACCCGGTGTGGCCACGCTTCCCGGCCATCGTGCGTTACCAGACAGCGGCGGCGCTGGAACCGGGCAAGCTCAAGTCCCCAGTGTCCACATTAATTTCGATACCATATAGCTTTAACTTATATCCATATGCCATAAGTAATTGGGGCCTGGTACACTGTAGTGGCGCCTGTGTAGCCTTCTCCCTCTCCTCTGCTGTACACCTAAGGGATCCAAATTTAATTTTACGTCTCACCATTTGTCTAGTAAGTCGCAAGCCATTTAAGAGACATCTCTCAAACATCATTCTGTAACCATGAAGATGTCCCAGTCCCTCTAGTTGGCTGGCTATGAAATGGACCACCTGCTCCGGGTCACTGTAATGCTGATGCCAGTAAAGGCACAAATGCACATGCAAGTATACGACAATTGAAAAGGAGGCTGCGACAGCCTTAATTTGGAAGTTGTCAATTATATAATTATAAACATAATGCGGGCATCCATCACAAGTAGCAGCTATCAGTCAGTCCACAATGTACGGAAGTCCTGTACGGACTTGCAATACGGGAATGGCAATGTGATAGAGGCCTAGGCTAAAAGTTATCTTGAGAAAACAACTTTTGTTATGATGTGATCGCAAGATAAATAAGTTGTGATCACGAGAAAACGGAACCCAAAATAATAATATTACATGGCCTCTTAGGGCTTCTGTAAAAGCTCACTCAAGAATGAACTAGTCTCAACAAGGTGAAGCATGAACACACACTTGATAGCATTGCAACTGCATAGCTGCTGACATGTAGTAAGGATTATCTCAAGGACAAGTACATTTAGAGAGATAGATGTCTGCATATTTTAGTCTAATTTATCGATTTGGAGTACGGTTCAGTGTTATGACAAGAGAATGATGCATGTCTTTTCTGTGACCCTGTGCAGAGGAGACATATGGTCTCCCCAAATAGTCCCCCTTTTATACTAGTTTCTACAGACTAGTATAACAATTTATAATATACTCATACTACACTAGACATCAATCAACACTGAATCATGTCGGTGCTCTTCAGGATCATCATAAGAACAGCCAATTTCATTGACCTTCAGATTCATCACATTAACATTTGTTGGTAGAGCAATTTCTCCACATGATAGGAATGGTACCCCACATCACAAAGAATAAGACCTTCAAACCATTCTACCAGGTACCATCACCCCAATCAAACATAGAATCCCAAAGCCATTCTTCAGTTGAATGAATATTCAATTAATGTAGATTCCTTTCATTAACTTCCTTCACAAGGAATCCTTTAGCAGTTTTCATTTGTCACGTCTGGGTGTTATGCATGGTCAAAAGGGCTGATAGACTTTCTTTCAACCCTGTTTTATGCTTTTCAAGTGCAGAGGTCAGATTGTTCTTTACTTCCTGCAAATTGGTTGGTGGTTCAGGAATGGATGTGTGTCAGCCAATGATACCTAGACATCATCGTCCAATCATCAGTGAACATAATGTGTTTAGGGCTATCGTGAGGCTCATCGTATCATGAGGCTCTATCAATCTACTTACAGGAAATAAATATTGATTAATTTAACAGGAAAAGGGCAGTACATATGTGAAGCTGGTTCCCTGTAGGTGGAGTTTGTAATATGGGAGCTATTCAAGTATTGAATTTGGTCTAGTAGGGTAAGTTGTTAATGGAAACTCTTAGAAACTGTAAACCATTCTGAGGGTGCCTCAGTCACTATTGGACTTAATAATAATAATCTAAATGTATGTGAAAGCTGGGCTAGTGTCATTAAGCATGTTGACAGCTTGCATACCATGTGACAAACTAGGTCTGTGGTGGCTTGAACTAAGGAGGAAAGATGTTGTCAATTTGTCCCACCTTGATAAAGTGATTTGATAAAATTGATGGCTTCCAGAATTATGCTTGAGATATGGTCTGTTAGGTCAAGTTATGTTTTGAGACTTTTTTTTAGGGCTTTACAACAAGGACAAGCTAATAGACAATCAGATGTATAGTTATTAGTTATAAATTATAAATCAAATTGTGACAATTGTGGTAGGTAGCCTAACCTGGCTTGCACCACCAGCCTAAGGTGCTTCATGAAAACCCTATAGGATGAAATATGAAAGAAACCTTGGGCAGGGTAATTCAAAGGGGCATCCCTCCACTAGGATGGCTGGGCGTGCATTAGATGACAGACAAATGTAGTGCGGCCATCAGTGGCGGCTGGTGCATTTTTCCCCAGCGGGGGCTGTACCAAAAATCAAGCAAAAAATGTACTAAGGTATCATCAGTGTATTTAAATAAATGAAAAGGTCTTTATTTGTATTTGCTGAGCTGAATGAACATTTGTTATAATGAAATGTGATTAGTTAAGGTAAGTTAAGGTACTTCCAATTAGTGCAAATTCTTTATAATAAATATTTTTTTATACGACAATTTGTGATGGTGAAAGACTACAGTAAGTGAAAAGTGCCTTGATAAATGCAAAAAAAATCTGATAACACAAAACCCTGAGACAATGGCAGAAAATTATGAACACAGGAACAAATAGAAATAGAAAATAACAAATTTTAAGAAAAAAAACAAAACCCCATGGTATTGCAATTGAAACTGGCTCAAAGCCATATGACTGCCACCTTGTGGCTTAAATTTTACTTTTTGTACATGAATTTTGCTCTTCTCTCCTGAGCCACAGCACCACTGCAGTTCTTGAACTCATCATTGCTGTAGATAAGTGACAGTTCAGTTTTCAGCCTGCTCTTGTTCAGCAGCCATGGTGGTGTTCAGTGCTGCTTCAGGGAACTGGCTGTTGTACTGTTGGAATTGGTCTCCCTGCAGCAGTGTAGCACTGATCACGTGCTTGGTGAAAGAGAACCGCTGTATGGCCCAAGATAGTGTCACAAACCTAAAAAATGAATGCACCAATTGAATACAATATGGAAATGGATATAAGTCAACATATATTATATAATAATAATATAATATATGAAAATGTTATTTTATCAATGTATATGTTTATTTGATAGGGACAATGCAAATTAACATAGTGCCACTATAAAACTAGACTATTATATAGAGCCTACTTTAAGGCATTGTGGTATTATTGTATGTCAGTACATAATAGGAATGATTGTATTTGACCAATAGGAACCAGTGTGGGGATATGCCGGGGAGGGTCAGAGTTAGGTTGCATCAGGGGAACTGACACTGTTTGCTGGAGAGCTACTTGGCTAATAAATGAGTTCCATGTTAGGTAACAGTTTGTCTCACGCATATATGTTCTTAGTGAACATGACAGGCGTGTTGCCCACTTTTCTGCATAATACAGCACAGCGTTGTAAAAGATCAAGACCACACATTTAGCTTCTTCTCGCCTGTGTAGCCAGCCTTTGAAATTCACCTGGGCCCAGTGTGTGGTGTTTCTTGCCCAGCTGCTGCTGAGATACAGGTCTGCCACTATGTTCTCCACAGAAAGTAGGGAGGGAATCTCTGAAAAGAACCAGAAGAGAAAAGTTAAGCTTCAGTTGACAGGTATAACCAGAAATTTTACATTACGTTAAGTTGTTCAAGCATTATAGACATTAACACAATATCAGTAATATTAAACAGCACAACATACATCATTTACCTGATGTTTTGCACGTTGTCTGTGAACTGCTGCATGATTCCCTGGACAAAGACTGAGTCAATAGTCCGCTTCTGGAGCTGGCTGTAGAGAATGTCCACATGAGGCATGATGCGATGGAACAGTTCCAGGAAGAAGCTGAAATTATCATCCTCCAAAAGCCTCACAAACCCACCAGCTTCTTGCATAGTGGTAGGATCAAACTCGTCCGAGTCCCTGATGGTTTCAAAACACTGGAGGAGGTCATCTTTGTGCTCAAACACAGTGTTCTTACTGTGCTTGCTCTTGGGAGTCTGTGTGCCACCACTCTATCAAGCACGCTGGTTCTCTTGGGAGATCTTGAAAAAAAGTCAGAGAATCCAGCCAGGTCAGAGAAGAACTGACTAACTCTTGAGATGTGAGATGCCACCTGCTGCATGATGAGGTTAAGTTGGTGAGCATAGCAGTGGACATAGTGTGCATTCACATACACATCTTGCACCTTCTTCTACACACCACCTGTGGCTCCTCTCATGACACTTGCACCATCATATGTCTGGGAAATGAGCTTGCTCTTCTGGTCATCAGGGAGAATGAAGCTCAACCTATCCAGAAGTGCTGTGGCGATGTAATCAGCTGTGGCACTCTGGAGAGATATAAACTCAAAAAACCTTGCACATCATGGGCTTTGTTAATGTAGTGGATCACAAGCACCAGTTGACACTGAGTGGAAATGTCTGTTGTTTCATCAGCCTGGATAGAGACTAAGTCTGCACTCCTGACTTCTTCAATGATGCGCTTTCTCAAAACTGAGAGCATACAGTCAAGGTGTTCATTCTGTACTGTCTTAGATGTTCCCTTAAACACAGTAGCATTCTGCAGATGCTCTTGTAGAATTACAGCAAGTGATGCTACAAAATCCACCAATCCCCTAAAAACACCAGGATTTTCTGAGCTTTCACTTTCATCATGGCCATGCAGGGCTAGCTCAAAGGCACCACAGAACTTGACACAGTCTATTATTTTGGACAGGATATGCCTGTTTTTGTCAACCTCATTGTGCTTACGGATCCCTATCCTGTAGCCTTCATCAAGTTGACCAGCTATGTTTACTTTCCCAAACATGGCTAGTCGGATTGCATTTTCCATGTGGACCCTTGTTTGTTCATGTTTTGTTTTTGTTTTTTTCCCTGATATATGCTTTAGATCATTCAAACCTGTCTGAAAACATTCTGGGTCTGATCCTGTAGTTTGAAAAAGGATGCAGGGAAAGCAAAATAAAGCATTGGTGTCACTGCATGCAGTTAGCCAAGCCTTCTTAGTAAACCAGCTCCTTGAAAACGACCGAGTATATTGTCTTCCTCTGTCTTTGGATTGTTGTTGAAAAAAAAACAATCCAAAACATTTTGCCTTATTTTTCCCTTCTGTTTTTTAAATAATAAAGAATTCAAGTTAAAAAAAATAACAGTAAAATAGTAACAGTGTTAGAAATGCTCTGATAGGATTGGTGGTGACAGTGGATCCCTGGGACAGCTTCAGTTTGTGGTTGTCTACTCCTGAACCTCTATGGAGGTGTGTATGATAGTGCATGCAAATGTTCTGCTAATGTGAAATATATATATATATCAATTGCACACATTTATCAAATGGCATTCATGTATTTTTTAAATTACAGCATGATGTGCATTCAAGAGATGTCATGGGGTCATGAAAATTACTCAACATAAGAGTTCCTTTCACACATAACAGTTTCTATAAATGTTACAACGGTTTACAATTTAATGTAGAATTGTGTAAATATAACTGAAAATTTCCAGAAAATCAGCATTTTTCTGTCTGAGGCAGCATGGGTTTGGTTGTGTGACCAAGACAGATCCACTGTATTTACTGGTCCAAAATTAATCCAGCAATGTAATGTATTCAATTGGTTATTGAGGATATTGAGGCTCATTGAGACTAAGAAGATTAAATTAAATCAAAATGCTCCACAGTATCACAGAAACAATAATTATTCCGTGGAAAACTCAGTTGTCTCAAATCTACTTCAAAACAAAGGTGGAACATAGAGGGAGAGAAACACAAAGAGAGAAAAAGGAAAAGAGAGAATGAGAGAGAGCAAACAGGAGGAAAGTGAGTGGTTGATTTGCTCTGAGGAGCTTCAAGCTACAACCAGATGTCCTTCACTGCTTCACTATCTTCACTTTCTCTCTCTCTGACACACACACACACACCTCATCAAGGTGTTTAATTCAATCCATTTGTCAATAGGAAACTTGTGATTGCACATCCTCATTCAATTTTTAATGAACAAAGATGTATGTCCCTTACATACAAACGTATGTAGCTTCTTTCTAGCATCAAGTGTCTGTGTGTGTTTCAGGTATCCCAGTAGAGTCCAGAGTGAACATCTTCATCAACAGCTTTGGATCCATCCAGGAGACCACTATGGTGACACAAACACACACACTCTCACACCTACACTTAAACAGATACATGTCTTTTACTTTGATCTTTTGATACATTACAATTAAGCAATATCACACGAGAGGGAGTGCTGTTATACTAAATATGACATCACGGCTGTGATTTGGTCATATGATGATGATATTCAGTATAACAGCATGACCTCGAGTGTGATATTGCTTTTATACAACAGTTCTACAAGCCCCATTTATTAGTTAACAGAATTGGCGACAACAGATTATGATTGTTTGTTTATTTAATCATTTATTTGGCTCCGCCAACACAAATAGTTCCGCAACTGGACTGGGACTGAACTGTTGCCAAGCAACACATAAACATTTTCCTGCACACTAGCTTGCTACTTGCTACTGTCTAGGTCTACACGTTACCACAGGCCAGATACTTTGTATCATGTACAATTATTTGTATGTTTCCATTTATTGTGCAACCAGTGAAATAAGAGTCTGTTGACAGTCGCTTTGGTGGCATGTGTGATTCCGATGAGTTAACAGCTTGATCAGACAGTACGATGGTCCATCGTTTCCTGCTCTCCATGGATGGTCTCCAGTAACTTTTTAGCGAGCTTTCAGACCTGCAAGACAAACACGTTTTTGTTTCTATTTTTTATGTTCCGCGACTCATTATAAATCACAATTCACATCGTAGTCTCTGTATGTTTATATAAAGCATCTCACCTATGTCCATTCACTGCCATGATCTCCCTCGCCTCGAGTCCCGCATTAGACAGTTTCTGTATGGCAGAGGCTCTCAGGTTGTGGTTGGTGTAAGACGTGTGTAGGAGCCGCATTTAAGTTTATTTCTATTTGCATATTTTATTTATATATTTGTATTGCGAGTGTGCACCCTCTACAGGTGGCGAGGGTGCTGTCCTATTTGTGGGTGCGCATTGCCCATGGCGTGGAAGGCGGGTGACAGCAGATACCGTCATTGACCTCAGCCTCAGCCTCATGCTCAGCCCTGACCCTGTGCATTTTATTTTATGTTATGTTTTCTTTGCAATAAATTCTAAGCAACAGTGAACAGTAAACTCTTTTTGGATTTTATTTGGAAGGAAGGCTGCGAGTCTGACAAACTGCACCCGCACGCTCCAGGTGGTAAAAACAATAGAACACTGGACAATAGGGGTTAAAGGAAAAACCAACTTAAAGTGTTTTTTGCCACTTCAACGTGTGTGTCCCTGCCTCTTTGCACATCCTGGGTAACATCTGTGACAGCTGTTTTACTCCCAGGGGAACGGCGGTATACCAGAAGCTGTCTGTCGCAGCTGTTACCCTCCTGGGCTGCAGATCTCTATCTGCTAGGTCGCTAGCAGTCACTGAGTCTAAAATAGAGAGTAGTGAAGAAAAACTGTACTTCCTTGTACAATACACAAGAGGCCCAGCTCAAGCCTTAGTTAAGAGTTGTCAATACATGGATCCTAATAGATGTTTCCAAAAGGCCACAAGTCTGTTTAAAAAACAATTATGGCAATGAATATAGAATTGCAAGTGCTAGAACAAACTCTTACCTGGCCATCAATCAGAGCTGAAGATCCAAAGGCTTTACAAGCATACTCGCTGTTTCTCAGAGGCTGCTGTAATTCAATGCAGGATATGTCATACATGGACGAGCTGGATTTGAAATCCAACCTTAAGGCCATAGTACTCAAGCTGTCATTCAAAGTTTGTGAAAAATGGAGATCAGTTGCCTGTGATTTGCAAGAGCAGGTTAGTGGATCTTGTAGAGTTCCTTGATAAGCAAGTTCGAATTCACGCAATCTTTGGCAATCTCCAAGGTGGAAATCAAGTCAAAGGAAAAGATAAATTTAAAAGTCAGTCCAGGCCCAAATCGACTGGAAGTATTGACCCATCAGCTCAACCACTGTACGTTCTGCAATGGTGAGCACACACTCACATTGTGTCCTGACTTCAAGGAAAGGTTAAACAAGGATAAGACAGACTAGTCAGAATAGTCAGAAGAAGAAGAAGATAGACTAGAATAGTCAACCTTGCAATCATGTAGCCATATTGGGACTGGTAAGAATTCCATTTTCATTGTTCCTGTCCAAATCAAAAGCAGCAAAAGTGACAAGATTATTAAGACATATGCCTTCCTCGACCCTGGCAGTACTGCAAGTTTTTCCACAGAGCGATTAATGTAAAACTTGAACATCAAAGGCAAAAAGACAAGTATTATGTTGCGTACTATGAGCCAGGAGAGGCATGTACCATCTCACCTTGTCACAGGTCTTGAGATCTCTGGATTGGATAGCTCTGATTTTATTGCTTTACCTGAAATGTACACACAGAAGGAGATTCCTGTGACCAAAGATAACATCATCAGAAAGGAAGATCTTTCCAAATGGCCATACCTGAACAATGTGCACATTCCTGTCATTGATGCCGAGGTGGAGTTGCTGATTGGAACAAATGCCCCAAGAGTCATGGAACCACGGAAGGTAATTAACAGCCAAAAAATTGACAGTTTACTATTAGAACACATCTTGGGGGAATTGTCAATGGACCTCATGATGGCACAGACACAACAAGCCATCCAACAGTCCAATGCAATAGAGCAGCTCTCGATCAGTCAATACAACCAAGACTTCAGTGAGAAAGCATCTGAGGCATGCCTGAGATGTCGATGGAAGACAGGAAATTCATGAAATGTGCAAATGAAAGATGGACACTATAAGCTATAATAATTGCCTTTCAGGAGAGATGACTTGATCATGCCAAATCACCGCTCAGTTGCAGAACAATGCCTCCTAGGGCTGAAAAGGAAATTTAAAAGAAATTATCATTAAAAAAAGGAGTACACTGACTTTGTTACTGGTGTGTATTGAGAAGCGATATGCTGCATCAGAGCAGCTGGGGGGAAAAAAGTTTGGTTTGGTACATTCCACACCATGGAGTGTATCAACCCAAGAAGCAAACCTTAAGAGTAGTCTTCGATTCTAAGTCACTCAACTCTGAGCTGCTACAAGGCCCTGATTTGACAAACACCCTAATCTGAGTTTTTCTAAGATTCAGACAGGAGCCAGTGGCTGTAATGGCAGATATTCACTCAATGTTCTACCAAGGGAGGGTGTCAGCAAAGGACATAGACTTTGTAAGATTTCTGTGGTGGCCTAATGGTGATGTCAATCAAAGTCAAGTCGAACATCACATGCTTGTTCACCTATTCGGAGCAGCATGTTCACCCAGCTGCGCAAACTTTGCATTGAAAAGAACAGCAGAGGACAACAAAGGTCGCTTTCACCCAAAGGTATTAGACCCCATTAAAAACAACTTGTCGATGTCGATGATTGTCTGAAGTCCATGCCCTCAGAACAGGATGCTCTACAACTGGTTAAAGACCTGTCAACTGCCTGTCACATGGGAGAATTTCACCTCACAAAGTGGGTGAGTAACAGCTGCACCGTGGTCTCTGCTATTCCTGAGGAAGACAAAGCCAAAGAAATAAAATGTTGGGTCTGGACAAGGATGAACTGCCCATGGAAAGGGCACTGGTACTACAGTGGAGTGTTGAGAATGATGCATTCATGTTCAAGATCACAGTGAAAGAAAGACTCATTCGAAGAGGAATGTTGTGTGTGGTAAGCTCTGTGTACGATCCAGTTGGATTTTTAGTCCCACTCACTCTTTCTGTGAAGACTATCCAAGAGCTCCAAGAGCTGTGCAAACAGAAGAAGAAAATTCCCCAAGCAACATCTCAAAAATGGACACAGTCATAATCTGTTGTCGACATCCAGTCTGGAAAAGATGACTGATTTCAGTGTGCCTCGCTGCATCAAACCAAAAGACTTCAGTGAGCATGGATATGGCACTGTGAGCTACTGTGGATGAAGAACAGCAGAGGTGAAGTTTCTGTTTCATTTATGATGGGAAAAGGAAGAGTGGCTCCCTTGAAGCAGTTCACAATCCCCAGGATGTAGCTCACAGCTGCAGTGTTGTCAGTTGTCAAAATTCAGAACACAGCTACAACTGGAATTTGAGGATTCAGTCTTTTGGACGGATAGTCAGACTGTGCTGAGATACATCTCCAATGAGCACACAATTCCACACCTTTGTCACCAATCGCATAGCTGTGATCCGGGGGGGTATGTGTCCCCCCCAATATATATTATAATTACGGCCCTGGATCCGGGAGAACACTAGTGTGTCACACTGGAGGTTTATAGGCACAAAGTCAAACCCAGCTGACGATGCTTCCAGAGGATTAAGGGCGAATCCCAATTCACCCCTTGGCCCTACCCCTTAGCCCTTCCCCTCTGTTTTGCGCGTTCACGTGAAGGGGTAGGGGTGTCCCAATTCTCTTGAGATCGAGGGGTAGGGCCAAGTGCGAGGGCTACATGGCCCTCGAAACAGAGATTTTTCAGGGGCACACTTCAAACCAAGGGCTAGGAGAAATCTCCCAGAATGACCTGCGAATCAACTGGAAGATCTTGGGGAACGCTTCACTACCATCCAAAGTGATCACAAATGTAGTATTTTCTTCTTTAATAAAGATTTTTAAAATATTCTAACCGTGGTATTATCTTAGTTTAATGTCGTTTCAATGTATTATAGACCGTTTCTTTATAACAAGCATAACAGAAAATCGCTAATATGCCGATGTCTCTACTTCGCTAGTTAGTTACGTTACAACATTGTTTTTAGGCTGATTTGTGCATGACAGTCCCGCATTTTGACATATTTCCATGTCGCATTTCCCCCTTTGCTGGCATATGACACCGAAATATAACTAAAGTCCAGCAGCGAAGTTGCTGCACTTGTTACGGCTCCTCTAATATCAGTGCAGACTGGCAGGGTAACGTTAGGAGCACGGCTTGCTAGACTACAGAGCACCGCTAACGCTATTCTGTCAAGAAGTGGACTGGTAATGAAGCAGTGGTCTTTTTTATTTGATTAATTACTTGTTTGATTGATTAGTAGCGTGAAAAGTATAAATTGTGAACGAATCGCGAGCGTCCATGCTTTTCTATCTCCATCAGATGAATGGCAAATGTCACTGTGATAATACCATTATTGCCATAGTAATCTCCGATAACAAACTCGTCCCGTCTGCTTATGTAAACGTCATCGATGACGTATCAGCATCTTGAAGGGTTGTCCCAATACTTAGGGAGATATTTTCTAGCCCTACCCCTTGTGACTCGGTTGCAAGGGCCAAGCCGAAGCTGTAGGGGTGAAAATGAGAATTGGGATTCAGCCTAAGTGCCAAGAAAGTTGTTGAATGCAAGCGATGGATACAAGGTCCAACAGTTCGCCCATTTATTTTATTTTTTCTAAACCTGGAATCTGGAATAATTTTGAGTGCAACTTTAACTTCATCATTTGGACATTCCTCATTTCCTTTTCTTATTTTTTGCTGCTCAAAGCCAGTCAGTATTAATTTACAGAAGTACTCTAAATCAGCCACCACAAGAAGGGACTAAAGGTCGCTACACATCAGTAGTAGTAGCAATAGTATCAGGAATAGTAGCAGCAGCAGCAATAATAGTAGTAGTAGCAACAGTGGTAGTACTAGTATCAGATTAGATTAGATTCAACTTTATTGTCATTGCACAGAGTAGAAGTACTGAGACAACGCTCACAACGCCGCTATCACCATGGTGCCGAGTTCAGCAAGGTGACAGCTGAGGGGAAGAAGTTGTTCCTGAGCCTGCTGGTCCTGGAACGGAGGGACCTGTAGTGCCTCCCAGATGGGAGGTGGGCAAACAGTCTGTAGCTCGAGTGAGAGGGTGTGTGCCGGCTTTGGACTTCCTGAAGTCTATAATGAGCTCTTTGGTCTTCTTGGTGTTGAGGGCGAGGTTGTTGTCAGCGCACCACACCACCAGGTGCTGGACCTCCTCCCTGTAGGGCGACTCATTGTTGTTGTTGTTGATGAGGCCAACCACCATTGTGTCATCTGCAAACTTGATAATTGTGTTGGAACCATGTACAGGTAGTTGAAGTGGGAGTAGAGGAGAGGACTCAGCACACAGCCCTGTGGGATGCCGGTGTTCATGCTGAGGGTTGAGGTGTGGTTGTCTAACCTAACATACTGGGGTCTGTTGGTTAGGAAGTCCAGTATCCAGTTGCAGAGAGAGGTGTTGATGCCAAGATCACCGAGTTTGGTGTAGTTGTGGTAGTGACAGTAGTAGCAATAGTAGTACCACTAATAGTAGTAATAGCAGTTGATCTAGTAATAGCTATTAGCTATTAGCTATTGTTACGAAGTAATAGCAGTTGAAGTGATAATAGTTGTACTAGTAGTAGCAGTAATAGTTGTAGTAGTAGCAGTGCTAGTAATTATCTCTCTCTCTTTCTGCAGGACTACAGGATAAATATATTTCTTCGCCAGAGATGGAATGACCCTCGTCTTCGTCTTCCTACTGACTTTAAGAGTGAAGCGCTGACTGTTGATCCCAACATGTTTCAGTGTTTGTGGAAACCAGACCTGTTCTTCGCCAATGAGAAAAACGCCAACTTCCACGATGTCACACAGGACAATATCCTGTTGTTCATCTTCAGGAATGGAGATGTCTTGATCAGTATGAGGTACACACGCACATTGTGTTTTATTACAGGAGGTAAATTTCACAATCACATACAATTTAAAAGTTGCCTGTATCACATCTCTACTGTCTTTTAAATCCAGTAATTATTGTACCAGATTTCTGGACTTGTTAGATTAGTTATTTGGTTTCTGCTGCTATGAACCTAAATGGAGCAGAGAGCAAAGCACTTTGAAATTATATTGTCTTGTCTTCCTCAATGATTCTAAATTCTAGATTCTAAAGTCATCCCACATGTTCTGGGATGATTGTGATTGCTCTTTATAATGGGACTGTATGTTGATATCTGTTTGATTGAAGTATATTGTGTATTTTCTTCTTTTTCTTTTTCTTGTGTGTGTGTGTAGGCTGTCAGTGACACTGTCTTGTCCCCTGGATCTAACACTCTTCCCCATGGACACCCAGCTCTGTAAGATGCAGCTAGAGAGCTGTGAGTACACATACCCACACACATGGTTGGTTAGTGTTAAACTAGTATTACAAACTTCTTACAGTATGACTGCCAATGTTGACCTTCTTACTGTATGACTGCCAATGGCGAAAGGGTGACTGAGGTAGAGGTGAACAGATAATGGAGGAGGCAAGATAAGCCCATATTAGTTAATTGAAGATTTGGTATTGTGTGTGTTACAATAAAACAAGGAAATTAAAATAGTGAAAATAGGTTACATAAACTCATCAGCAAACAAACTCAACCATACACGGTCAGAATCCATCAGTGATCAATAAACAATCTTGTTAACCAAATAATAAATGAAGCTAAAACAGCTAAAACATAATTTTAAGTAAATTCTCTGAGTTTTATTTGTATAGTAGATTAAATATTCCCAATACACGATTAATAACTATCAATTTCCAATCTATTTTCCCAAATAATCATTAGCACTTATGTTAAACATACTCTTGAATAGTTGAATAGTTTCCAAAGTTTCCCAAAAATTAACAATTCCCATAAATGTAATCAATATTCTTCCACATAATATGTTATTGTATACAATAGGCCTTTCAAACCCAGGCTATCCTTCAAGCGCAAACAACAACCACAACACAGAAACCACAGATTTCTCATTCACGCTTAGATGTCAGTCATGTACACAATAGGATGAATCTTCTCAGTATGTTGAGCTGAAATCTTACAGAGCCTTCTGGGAAATTGTGACAATGAACGAAACATCTCTAGTCTAGAGTTATGTAAACTGCGTGCGTGAGACTGTGCTACCCAAGGTTGTTGCCTTTTTAACAGCCAGATTTCAGTTTAATTCCAATTTCCAAAGGCTCCATTATCTTCATCTTCACTCCTTAGCTCTGGAAGAGATACCGATGGGTGATGGGTGCAGGTGCAATTTTTTACCATGACCTCAACTTAACCTCAAGATTGTTTCTTCTACGGCAGGTAAGGTTCTGGTCCTATGGCCTGCTGGCCATGAGGCACAGGGCAGTTGTGGGAAAACAATCATGACCATCTGACCTGTTTGGAGGTTGGCAGCCTTTTTCCTCCACTTCCCCCAATGCTGCAATTTGGGTAGGTAATCTGCAACTCTGGTGAATCTGGCCAAGATGTTGTTGGCCAGTATCTTGCTGTGACTCCATTTCTTGATGGAGAGTGGCATCACAGCACCCCATCAAGAGGCTGTTGAATACAATGGTGGTTTGTATTCCTGGCAGCAGTCTCCAGGGAATGTCCATTTCCTAGGGTCCACTACTTCTGCCTTATCTCTTCAGAGACTGTTTCTGGCCCAGGTGGAGGATGTTATTATCATTGCTTCTGATGTGGAGACAGGTGTGGCACATATTTAGACTCAAGAAGCATAGCATGAATAGAGTCAGGCTGTACACCCTCAACTTGCTGCAGCCCCATCCTACTCATTAGGCCCAGAGTTTGGCCACATTCTAATAGCAGGTGAAAGAAATCCTCAGTTCTGATGGAGATGGGCTATTGGCCATTGGTCCTCTGGTTGATGGATCATACATACTGCCTCTATCTCAACATTAGTATCAAGTTTTTTATTAGTATCTCAGTATCCAGCAGGCAACTCTGCTTCAGATTAGGGATGGGCATCTTAAGGAAAATCAATATTCGATTAATCTCCTTACCTTATGAACGATTATTCGAATACTCGAAAAAAAAAATGTTTCGAGTTATGGGGAGGTCCGTGGCCGACTGGAAACAAGTGAAAGCTTGCATTCTGCTTCATGCTGCGCTAAACGACTATTAAACGTTGTGATACGTTGCTGGCTCTCATCTGTCTCCAAAGTTTTCTCCTTATGTTTTAAGCGCATGTGGTTCAGCATCGAGCTAGTACTTTTATGAAATACAAGTTTACCATTGCATAACTTGCACCGCACTGTCTCTTCGTCATCTTTTTCAAAGTATTTCCACACACCACTTATCTTGGCCGCCGCCATGTTGCAAGTAATGTTTACTTTTGAAATGAGTACCTGCGCAGTGCGCACACTAGCACTTTACGTTGTATTTTTTAAAAACTTTTTTAAACTCTGTCCAAGAAAGTTAACTTAATAGCCTATTAAACATCCCTAGTTCCCTAGTCAATTAACGTTTATATTAATATTATGCATGTTGGGGAGGGAAAAAAAACGAATACCAAGCGTTACTCGAATACTGACGTCAGTAACGAGTATTCGAATATTCGAGCCCATCCCTACTTCAGATCCTGTGGATTGGTGCCTCAGCAGTGTCAGATAGCAGTATGACGGAACATTGCCTTTATATCTACACTGATGGCTGTTGAATGTTGTCAGAATCACAAGAGAACCTTGGAGTTGGTTACTGATCTCCCTATTGTGGAACTCAGTCAGCTCTGGATTTTTTTACTAGACACTGCTCTGTCCCATGGAGCAGTGGTAGCACAGCTTCTACAGTTGCTCTTGGGATGAATTGGGACATGGAACAGGGGTTTGTATACTATCCTGACCAGGTCTACCATGTCAACCTGAATCAAGCCCCTGCTCCATGGTGCAGGTGGATACAGCTGGTTAGGGTTAGGGTAGGAGAGCTGGTAAACCAACTTAAGAAAGTTTTCCCTGAAACCTGGCAGGACACAGGTCGCCCAGAACGAGATCCACACCTAGATGGGAGTGGTGGTCTTGCAACCGTTCTATCATGTTTCTGAGACCTGCCGACAAGTGATCAAAGATGAAGTGAAGTGGATGAGGCAGCAAGGGGTCACTGAGAAGAAGAAAAGCCCCTGGTGCAGCCTGGTTGTGATGGTACCCTCAGTTCTGCAATGACTTCCACTGCCTCATTGAGGTTTCCCAATTCAAAATCTATACCATGCCATGAGTGGATGAGGTGATTGAGCATCTGGGTTAGTCAGTTCATTTCTACCTCATACTTTGACCAAAAGCTATTGGCAGGTTCCCCTCTTACCCACAGCTGGGGAGAAGACAGCCTTCACAACACCTAGTGGTCTGTGGCAGTTTTGGCATGCTTTTATAAGCCTGGCTGGATATTACCATCATTTTATCCTTCGGTTCTTCTCTATAGCATGCCCCCCTCTCTGACCTGTCCAAGAAGGGCTAGCCTGAGAAAGTGAAATGGACCCAGGAGTGGGAGACAGCAATCCAATCCATCACCTTAACCAAAGTATTACTGACTGCCACCAGAAGTAATAACAATAATAACATGGAGGACGGCTGACCGACTGTAGGGGATCATACCTTTTATTAGGGGTGCACACGCACTGCAAAAGAGTGAAAAAGGTGTCAGTGCACTTGATTAACACTATAACAACTACAACATGCATGGGAAGGGACCACCGTCATGGAGGACGCCTACGAGTACGGCCACCAACCACCCCAAACCAATCTAAACAAAGGGAATAGATCTAAGATGACAACACCATCCTGGGCCTCATCACAGATGGCGATGAGACGACCTACAGAGCAGAGGTCAGACCCCTGGCAGTGTGGTGCCAGGACAACAACCTCTCTCTTAACGTCAGCAAGACTAAGGAGCTGATAGTGGACTACAGGAAGCTGCAGGGTGGGTCACACAGACACACCCCCATACACATCAATGCATGAAGTGGAGAGAGTCCGCCGCTTCAAGTTCCTTGGTGTCCACATAACCGACGACCTTACCTGGACTCACCACACAGACACAACAGTTAGGACAGCCTGCCAACACCTCTTCTTCCTGAGGAGGCTTAAAAAGGCATGTCTCCCAACATCCTTACAAACTTCTACAGATACACCATTGAGAGCATTCTGTCTGGCTGCATCACATCATGGTACGGCAGCTGCTCCGCCCAGGACCACAAGGCCCTGAAAACTGCTCAGACCATCACTGGCAGCCCACTGTGCTGCCCACTGTGGTGGAAATCTTAGAACTCCAACCTAGGCTCATCAACCTTAATGTCAACCATCAGCAGACACAGAGAACAATTCGGTTAGTAGATGTAATGCGCATATAGGGAAGAGAGAATGCGGGACATCAGTGATGGTGTGGTGGCAAACCTTCTCCAACATACAGACATTACAGACCCTTATATAGGTCTAAACTAACTACACTAAAACAATATAACACTAAATGACTAAGGTAACAAAGCAATAAAAAAACAAACATTTGCTGACCTAAGACTGACCCAAAAGTAACCCAAAAACAGGAGATAATAAAACAATTAAAGGATTACTCTCAGAGAACCAATCTCATCTACAGATGTCACAGGGAAACATGTGGTTTTCTTAATTATATTCTACACCACCCTGGACAATATTCACCTCACCGATGCCTGAGAAAGGCCCAGCCACCCAGCTAACACACTTTTCACCCTGCTACCATCTGGTAGATGGTACAGGAGCATACAGTCACAATACCATGAGACAAAGCAGCAGTGGCGATGTCCTAAAAGACAAACAATTGCCTGTTATTTACACGTGCAAAACATACAAATCATTTACCATACAGCTTAAAGGGTAATTCTGGGATTTTTCAACCTGGCCTCTATGTCCACAAAATCGCTTTTCATACCTTTAAGTAGATCCCAAAAGTTTCTCCGGTCCATCAGCTTAACCGGCAGTCGCGTAACGGCGGCTCAAGGCTCCAATGTAATCATCTGGGCACGTACAGGTGGTCAAAGTACGTCCACTAAAAGTGCTTGATTTTGCCACTGACAGCCTCACATTGTTATTCGTGTCTGACAAGTGTCTGACAACATTACCGAAAGGATTGCTACAGAAATAGACCATTTTTAACCAGAAATAGACCTTTCTTTAACAAGAACTCTGAATGCTCAACTCTGACAAAGCTGTAGTATGAAAGCAAGAGGACTCACTCGTTGTCGGATAGAGGACGGTTGTTTACACGATCCCTGTCTTGCAACGAGTGAGTCCTCTTGCTGTCTGCCTTCCACTCATCCCTCCCCACCTCCCTCCCTATCCCATTTTTCTCCCCTCTCCCCGAACGAGGTCCTTCACCTTGTTACATCTAGCTGCCCCACCACATGCTACCTTGACCCGGTCCCATCCACTCTGCTTCAGTCTACTGCACCTGAACCCTTCCTGACCCATCTCATCAACATGTCTCTGGTGTCTGGATGCTTTCCCTCTGCTTTCAAGACTGCCAGAGTCACCCTCCTTCTGAAGAAACCAACACTTGACCCCTCTGAGGTGAAGAACTACAGACCGGTTTCCCTTCTACCCTTCCTATCAAAAACTCTTGAACATGCTGTCTTCAATCAACTGTCCTTGTACCTCCACCAGAACAACCTCTTGGATCCCCACCAGTCTGGGTTTAAAGTGGGTCACTTGACCGAGACTGCCCTCCTGGCAGTGACAGTCGCGCCATGCCGCTAGAGCGAACTCTCTCTCCTCTGTCCTGATACTCCTGGACCTGCCTGCAGCATTTGACATGGTGAACCACCAAATCCTCCTCTCCACCCTTGAGGGGATGGGTGTCTCAGGCTCTGCACTCTCCATGTTTGCATTCTACTTAACGGATCGCTCCTACCAGGTGACACTGAGAGGGTCTGTGTCAGAACCACACAGGCTCACTACTGGGGTTCCGCAAGGCTCGGTTGTAGGTCCTCTCCTCTTTTCCCTCGACACAACATCTCTTGGTTCTGTTATCCATTCACACAACTTTTCCTACCACTGCTATGCAGATGACACCCAGCTGATCCTGTCATTTCCCCCCTCTGACACACAAGTGGAGGCACGCATTGCTGTATGTCTGGCAGACATCTCGGAGTGGATGTCGATGCACCACCTGAAGCTCAACCTGGACAAGACTGAGCTGGTGTTCCTCCCGGGGAAGGGCTGTCCACACCGAGACCCCACATCACCATTGATAATGCTGTGGTGACGTCAACTCGGACTGCGGGGAATCTGTGTGTGACCCTGGATGACCAACTGTTGTTGCATCGCAAACATCGCATCAGTGACACGCTCCTGCAGATTCCTCCTCTACAACATCAGGAGGATTCGCCCCTTCCTCACTGACAAGGCAGCGCAGGTGCTCATCCAGGCTCTTGTTATCTCCCGCCTGGACTACTGCAACTCCCTCCTTGCTGGTGCCCCGGCGTCTGCCATCAGACCTCTGGAGCTTGTTCAGAAAGCTGCAGCTCGACTGGTGTTCAACCGCCCCAAGTTCTCCCATACAACTACCCTTCTCCGTTCTCTACACTGGCTCCCTGTAGCAGCTCACATCCAGTTCAAGACCCTGGTGCTAGCCTATAGGGCAGTGAAAGGAACAGCTCCTTCTTACCTCCAGGCTATGGTCAAGCCTTACATCCCTGCCTGACCTGCTGCCTCGAGGCGACTGGTTGCCCCGTCGCTCAGAGGTCCCTGCGGCCAATCTACACAGTCACAGCTCTTCTCTGTCCTGGCCCCGCAGTGGTGGAATGAACTCCCCACTGATGTCAGGAAAGCATCTGCATCGCTGCCCATCTTTCGCCGCAGGCTGAAAACCCACCTCTTCAGGAAACACTACCCTGACCCTTCCTCTTAGCCTTGCCTATTTGTCGTCAATTATGTGTCTGAGCTCTTCTTTATTGGCTACACTTATTTGTCTTAGCTCTTGTTTATTTGGTTCACTTATTTGTCATAGCTCTTGTTTATTTGATTCTCTTATTTGTGTCATTTGTTTAAGATAAAGTAGGTTGCTAACTTATTGCACTCTTACCTTAACACTATTTATGCTCTTAGTTGCTTGTTTAGGAAGGAAATGCACTTAGGATTTCTGGTGACTAGTAGTTTTCTTGCCTACCTATGTTGAATACACTTATTGTAAGTCACTTTGGATAAAAGCGTCTGCTAAATGACTGTAATGTAATGTAATGAGTAGCTCAATGTGTATAGACAGTTACACATGCGAACAAATATGTCCAGTCCACGAGATAAGAAGAAATCATTGAGGATAAAAGTTGGACAGCAATCTTGCAGAGATACAGAGATACGGCCTTGCAGGAAAACAGTGGGTGGGGAGATTGACAGGTCTGGGACAAGAGGCGGCATATTGGAGGCAGTTATATCTCGGTTCCAAGGAGCACCGAGAGACAACATGATTCCGCTCTATTCCCAGGAAGGAAGGGGCAGGTATTTGTCACATAGGGGTAGCCCTGGTGTGTCCCAATCCTCACCAAGACACGTCCCCACCTGCCCAATTTCCTGTGGTGCTTCCTTTGGTGATGAATGCAGGGCCGGTAACAGAGGCCGGCAGGTACCATCAAGTGCCAAAGACATCAATGCTTGTGTAACTTTGTCTCGCCCCAGGATTTCTTCTTTCAGGTTGAGTACTGGTCAGGGTCACAGCACAGCAATACAGATGACCTGTACCACTTTCATGCTCTATGGGCAGACCTTCTAACACCCAGTAGAGCTGACAGAGTGACAGAGGCTCAGACAGCAACAGCAGCTGCCAGCACAAGTTAATCTCTACAGCCAGTGACTACCATAGAAGGCTTCCTAGGAGAAGGGGCAGAACTGCATAATGCTCATCAGCAATGAACCTGGAGTCATACAAAAACAACGAGGCAAAGGGTAAAGGTGAGCAACAGGGAGGATCGCATTGCTGCTCTGATTCAAAATTCTTGCTCCCTCTCCCCACAGACTCAACGTTCAAAGACACCTAAGGATGCCAGGATGACTGTGCTGTCTGCATTCTTTCTTCCTTGCATCCCATCAAGGCTATGCCCCCTCACCAATTCACTGGAGCTCTCTAGCTCCATTTCCAATCATCAGCCAGCCTGGTTAAGCTCTTTTGTTTATATTAGTACCCCCTGTGGGCTTCCATACCCTGGTTCTTGTGTGTTTTGCCCTGCCGGCACTCCCTTGTGTCACATTACTGAATGGATTTTCACCCACACCACAATGTTTTTTCAGGTATCTCACTTTTTTTAGCCTGGACATTATTTGCACACAGCCAATGGCTGTGGTTGATAGAAGATTTGTGAACGTTAAGCCTCTATTTGCAGCTCTGTCAATCAATCTGAGAATGAAAATATGTGTTCAATCCCATTTGTGGTTTCTTGTGCTGATGGCAGGCATGTTGGGCATTTGGGTGGAATATCTTGAGAATATTAAACATTAAAAACTGCCATTAAAATGCTCTTCATATGAGATTTAGTTGGTTATACCACCAGTGACCTAGTGTTTATGTGAATATGACCCAAATCATGTGGATAAAATAATGTTTTAATGGTGTTAACACTGCAAATATGATATCAATGTGCCATTCTTATTTTTCATGTCCTAGTTGGTTATACCACCAGTGATCTAGTGTTCATGTGGCAGTCTGATCCAGTTCAGATGGATGAGATTGCTCTGCCTCAGTTTGACATTAAACAAGAAGACATCAAATATGGAAACTGCACCAAGTACTACCAAGGAACAGGTTAGTAATGTTGTTGCTATTATTACTATAGCATCTGTGCTGCCATTGCTATTGCAATAGTAATACTACCACTGTTTCATCAAGCAAGAATATAGCAGATATGGAAGCTGCACTACTATGCTATAATTATTACTAGGGTACAAATTAACACTACTACTATTACTATCATTTTTACTACTAAGTACTACTACAGTACAAGTAGCCTACCATGGGTATAACATAATTTTTCTTACTATGAATACTACAATAATATAAATACTTAGTTAATTATCGTTATTGATACATCAAAATAGCTACAAATAGTTTTGGAATTGCTCCGGTAGAACGCCTCAGTTGGCAGTCGCAAAACGGGCTGCTATGGCTGCACCGTAATCCGCAGGGGCAAGTGCGCCGATCAAAGTACGTCCACTAAAAGTGCTTGTTTTTGCCACTGACAGGCTCAGATTGTTATTCATGTGTCTGACAAGTGTCTGACAACATTACGGAAATGATCACGACAGAGATAGACCTCTTTTTAAACTTTGTTTAACCTCTTCATGCAACAACTCACCTCATCTTTCAGATTTCAGAGCAAGACTTCTCCTTGAGCAAGACTTCTGTTTCTGGTTGTTTCTGGTTTCTGTGCATGTATTACACTTGTACAGTAGGCTATCAGGGCAGAAATATATGATAACCAAGCATCTGCCTTTAGCCCTGAATCACATTATTTAGCTGGTATAGTAGTCCTGTAATGGGTGATTCTAACGAAATGGTCCAAATTGTGAGTTGGAAAAAAGTTGACATTTATATTATATCTGCCCCCAACTTTGCCCATATAATGTACACATATCTGCTAAAAGTACAGTCAAATGTAATATTAGAATTTTCTGGAGTTAATTTCTTCTCTCAAAATGTGTCACCAACGTAACCAGTGGAAAATGTAAATAAAAGATAATATTTTTAAAACTTTATATATTTTAACAGTAAGTCAGCTTCTGTTAAACTAATTTCATTACCTAATAAATGAGACTGATCTAAATTTAAATGCAACCTTATCTCTCATACCTATTTATTTAGTTTGCCCTCTTCATTTGTTTGATATCATCATTATCTAGATGTTTCCAATGCAAAATTTCATCACATTCATAAACATACTGGAGAAGATGACTTAATTATTATTACTTCCTATTTCTTGAAAGAAATTAAAGAAGATTCTATCTCTAAACCAAATCCATAATCTCACCACTAAAACATAGACCAGTTAATTTGGTAGTATCTGTTTTTGGTAGTGACAATCTGACAAAGTTTATTATGAAAATATATAAAAAACAGCTAGCATGGTCTGTGCAAAAAGTTTTAAAAAAAATAAAATAAAATAAATTCACCTGCAGTTGTTCAAGTTGTGTAATGAAAAATGCCAGTTCAGGGGGTATTGCCTAATTTCATTGTCCTTCTTGTGCTAACGCAAATGTATGTTGAAGCGTGTGAACTCCGATAGCCGATGCTGCCTAAATGCTGTTAACGATTTGCCTGTTATTGTCGCATTGAATGAAGACATGCAATGCAATTCAGTGCTCCAAACAACACCTTGTTCCATTATCCAACTTGTACAATGAAAATTGAACAAGGAAGTTGAGAGCTGCAACCAGAGACAGCTCGCCTTCAAAATAAAAGTTGCGCGTTTTGAAGCGTGTTGGCTGCAGCAGCGGTCAATTTAAGGAGAGCTAAACTAAATAAATAAACAAATACCTAAGGAATGAACATAATTAGTGAGATTGCTGTGAAACAACAAACCCACTATTGTAATCTTGCAGGCTTATTATTATTCTTCCATGCGCTATTGAATTGATTACTATGGTTTTTTTTTTGCTCACCTGTAGCGCCAAAACCGAATGTGCCACAAATCAAATCACATTTATTTGTATAGCCCTTAATCACCGTTACAGTCTCTAAGGGCTTCACAGTGCCTAACATGTGAAAATAATGAATGATTAGTACACGACATCCCCCAGCCTTAGACCCTCACAGAGGACAAGGAAAAACTCCCACAAAAACCTTATTGGAAAATTGGGAGAAACCTTGGGAGGGGCTACTCAGAGAGGGATCCCCCTACCAGGACGGTTGGGTGTGCAATAGATGCCGAGTTTGGGCAAGCAGAGTATACACAATATATGAAAGTTCATTTTGGTGGGACATCCAGATCTGATGGGGCGGCATCACAGCAACGGCAACTCAGTCAGCATCATCATAGGACTAGGGGACCACGCAGACGCCAACTCTGCCCAGATAGGAGAACGCAACGCCTGCTCAGTCAACATCGTCCTAGGAGGTGGGACCATGCAGACGCCAACTCTGCCGGGCTACAGCCTGGAACAGATAGGAGACACACCCACACACACCCTCGCACTCACACAGACAAACATGACCAGCGTCAGTGGACAGCAGCAGGTAGACCAGGAGAATAGGACAAGTAGACAGGATGCTAATATCCATCGGCAGGACCCTAAGCTAGGATGAGCTAACTGGTCTAACCTTACTCTGAGACGAGACTGAGCCACTCCCTCAAGGCTGGTCAAATGACAGAGAGAATAAATGGGTTTTTAGCCTTGACTTGAAGATTTCGATAGAGCCTGCCTCTCTGACTGAGGCAGGCAGACTGTTCCATAGATAGGGAGCCCGGTAAGAAAAGGCTCTGTTACCTGCAGTTTTCTTTTTAACTGCTGGGATAGACAGGTAGCCAGCGTCCTGAGATCTGAGGGCGCGTGGCGGTTTGTATGGTATAATCAAATCGGATAAATAGGATGGTGCCATCCCATGTAATGATTTATATGTAAGTAAAACCACCTTAAAGTTACACCTGGCCTGAATTGGTAGCCAGTGTAATGAGGATAGAATGGGAGTTATATGGTCGAATTTCCTAGTTTTGGTCAGGATTCTGGCAGCAGCATTCTGAACCAATTGTAGTTTATTAGTGCGCCCAGTAGGTAAGCCCGAAAAAAGGGCATTGCAATAATCGATTCTGGATGATACAAAGGCATGTACTAAAATTTCTGCGTCTGCCTCTGTTAGCATGGGTCGAATGTCCAACTCGAATGAGAGGGTAGGGTCGAATTTGACCCCAAGATTTTTAACGTATGGGCTCTGGGAGATTACACAACTATCAAAGTTGAGAGTAGTATTCTCAAATAAGTGTCTATGTCTAGCTGGTCCCACAATCAGCATCTCAGTTTTGCTGCCATTAAGAAGTAGGAAGTTTAAGGACATCCATATGTGGTTCAGGTATCAAAATATGCCGAATTATCCGACTGGAAATTAGTAACGGTGGTAGAAATTTGCACGATTCACGAGTTATCGCAGGTAAACGAGTTTTAAATACGTGGTCGGCGCATAACTTGTCCCGCAGTTTTCGAGCTACATGCACGTGTCATATGTCAAACTGTCCAGAATTATTGAGGGAGGTGTGCTATGATTTTTCTAAGAGATACTAGTTGTACTTCCCATAGCCTTCCATGTATTTGAACTCCCATAGACTTCCATGAATTTTGAACTCACATAGACTTCAATGTATTTGTAATGCAACTGCATTCAACTTTCAAGTACTACTACTAGTGCGACTACAACGCCGCCATGTTGGATCCAGGTGGCCATTTTAGATCCAGAGAGTACACCTTGGCAATCACATAGACTTCAATGTATTTGTAATGCAACTGCATTCAACTTCATACAACTTTGAAGTACTATGACTGGTACTACTACAAATGGCGCCATTTTGGGTCCAGGTGGTCATTTTGGATCCAGCAACTACACGTTAGCAATGACATATTAGACCCTAGCAACGACTTATAAACAACATAGGATCCACCTAGGACACCCTAGCAAGCAACTATGACACCTTAGCAACCGCCTATGACACCCTAGCAACGGCCCAGGACACTCTAGCAACACCCTAGCAACAGCCCAGGACACCCTAACAACGGCCCAGGACACTCTAGCAACACCCTAGCAACAGCCCAGGACACCCTAGCAACACCTTAGCAACGGCCCAGGACACCCTAGCAACGGCCTCAGACACCCTAGCAACCACCTAGAACACCCTAGCAACCACCTTTATATCCGTTTAAGCTTAGCACATGTACATACTGTACTTTGCGGTTTGCCCGTACAGCAATCCCACGCATTTTCTGCGGGAAATGCATTTCTAGTTCATAACTGTTATACAGTCAAATTTCTGCCACTTTCTCATTGAATTGCCAATGGGCGCGAACACAGGAATTATTATAGAGTGCTGTGATTCATGTATGTATGTAATGATTCATGTATATATATTCATAAACATATTTATTTGATTAAGGCTACTTAATCTGTTACTTTGGGTGAACGTTAAATATATAGTGTTGCAACCTGTGATGAGTCTGACTGGTAGAAAGACTTGATTTACCTTGAACTTTAACTTTATTTCTGGTTCTGTTGTCATGACAATAACGCCACTAAGCTATCCGATGTAAAAAAAAAAATATATATTTCAAGTGTATTTACCGTTCTCTCTCTTAACTAGGCTACATAAATTAAAATAAATAAATAAAAGAAAAACATTTTTTTTGGTGGACTATCCTCTGGCCTGTATAATAAAACAAAACAAATGTAGTGGTAAGTAAAGAGCAATACAATACAATCAAACACATCAGCTTTGTACAAGCACCATGTACTTTTGCATTTACAAGAAGGTGACTAGCCTTAATTTAAACAGTGTTTTCAATACGACGTTTTGTCCGTGGTGCTCATGTGTCATCTGTTCACAATACGGGTCTGTATTACAATGGTTATTAACAATAGTAATAACATACAAAAGAATGTTTTCACTTTTCAAACTGCTTTACTTTTTAAGAAATTACAGATTTTTCTACCCGTGCCTGCCGCCTTGGCATTGTGGGAGACATGGATTTCAAGCCAGCCAATCAGCATTCCCATCAAGTAACACGCGTGTTGGTGCTTCAGTCAGAGCAAAAATGAATTATTTCAATGATTCATGTGACTTGATGTCACAGCACAAGGGATTTACCTTATCTGTACATAACTTATCAAGGTATTCAAGTGGACATAATTCTTTTTTTTTTTTCATCAACCAGTTCATAGAGCATAAAACTTTATTTCAGACTCATTTGTCATGTATTAAGTAGTACTAATAATCATTATTATTGCTGCTTCTTTGTTAAATGACATTTAATTTTTCAGTGTAGACTACACAGATACACTGCACACTTAAGCAAAATTAAGTTGTGTAATAATTTTGTGAGAGCAATTGCATGTGCTTACCCAAAAGCCCTAGCAAATTATATTATTGAAATCCATGCCCACTTTAACGCTGTGTATACAATATGTCAAACTGTGACAATATTTGGCAAAGCTTAAATTTCTTTGTAATGTGGCTTATGTAGTTTCAGCCACCTGAAGCCAACACATTGGGAATCCCTCTGCCTACAATATGTTGCAGTCCCACTGACCAGAAGCTAAGCCTGCCCAAAGTGCAGGACTCCAATTAGCCAGGACAGGACTGTTGCTGTATTTAGGGGCCTTCATGGAAGGAAATAGGGAGGAATTGAAATGGGTGCAGAAGGAACTGAAGGTGAAGATCAGGTAGAGCAAAGACACCTACAGGAGGAAGATGGAACACAAGCTGCAGCGGCATGAAAACCATCACAGGCTACAATGTGTGTGATTCTCAACCCGAACACAACCACACATCACCATCACATCCAACCAGGTGAAGAGGCAGCTGAAAAGGCTCCATGCAGGCCCTGATGGGATCAAACCAGGGCTCCTCAAGGCATGTGGAGTCCTCCAGTATATCTTCAACCTGAGCCTGGAAAGGGTCCCACTGTTTTGGAAGACTTCCTGCCTGGTCTCTGTGCCTAAGAAAGGGTGTCCCCAGTGTCTTGAACTATTACAGACCTGTGTCATTGACTTCTCACATCATGAAGACCCTTGAAAGGCTTGTGCTGGCTCACCTCAGACCACTGGTGAAGGAAGGACTGGACCCTGTACAGTTTGCCTACCAGGTTAACATTGGAGTAGAGGATGCCATCATCTACCTGCTTCATCAAGCCCACTCCCACCTGGACAGGGCGGGCAGCACTGTGAGGATCATGTTTTTGGATTTCTCCAGTGCTTTTAACACCAGATAAGCTTCGGACAATGCAGGTGGATGGCCTCTTGGTGACCTGGATTCTAGACTACCTGACTGGCAGACCACAGTATGTGAGGCTGCAGAGCTGTGTATCAGATCTGGTGGTCAGTAGTACAGGGGCCCCCCAGTGGATTGTCCTGGCTCCTATCCTGTTCACTCTCTACACATCCAACTTTAGGTATGACACAGAATCATGCCACATGATAGACTGAGGAAGACAGAGTCTGTCCTGGGGGCCAGCCTGGACCCAGTGAGGTGGTGGAGAGGAGAAAGTTGGTCAAACTGCTGGCCATCATGGACAATGTCTTTCACCTACTTCACGACACTCTGTCCAGGCAGAGGAGATGTTTAGCAGCAGACTCATGCCTCGGTGTACCACAGAGTGACGCCGGAGGTCTTTCTTGCCCACCGCCATCAGACTATACAACTCATCCCTGGACTAACCATCAACCCCCCCACACACACACACGCCCCAACTACAACTGCACATTCAACAAGCATCAAAGCATCGAAATCCATGTTACCCACAGTGCCAACGGGCAGCAGTCACGGGTAGAAAAAGTCTGTAATTTCTTAAAAGGTACAGCAATTTGAACATCATCTTCTATGTGTTATTACTATTGTAAATAACCATTGTAATACAGACCCATGTTGTGTGCAGATCACACATGAGCACCACGGAAGAGACTGTCGTATTGAAAACGCTGTTTAAATAGAGGCTAGTCACCTTACTGTCAAAGTGTGAGAGCACACGGTTCTTGAGCGAAGCATTTGATTATTGTATTGCTCTTTACTTACCACTGCATTCATTTTGTTTTATTATACAGGCCAGAGGAAAATCCACCAAAAATATATTTTTTTCTTTTATTTATTGATTTTAATTTATGTAGCCTAGTTAAGAGAGAGAACGGTAAATAAACTTGAAAGGTTTTTTACATCGGATAGCTAAGTGGCATTATTGTCATGACAACAGAGCCAGCAATGAAGTCAAAGTTCAAGATAAATCAAGTCTTTCTACCAGTCAGACTCATTACAGGTTGCAACACTATATAAAGCCTTTAACTTTCACCCAAAGTAACAGATTAAGTAGCCATAATTAAATGAATCATTACATACATAAATTAATTCAGTCTTTAGGCTATTTGTTTATTTATGTAGTTTAGCTCTCCTTAAATTGACTGCTGCTGCAGCCAACACA
The DNA here is from genome assembly GCA_034670385.1 of Hoplostethus mediterraneus. NCBI lineage: Eukaryota > Metazoa > Chordata > Actinopteri > Trachichthyiformes > Trachichthyidae > Hoplostethus > Hoplostethus mediterraneus. The sequence goes on from JAXDDW010000083.1 coordinate 1,191,213, forward strand.
CTTCAAAATGTACAACTTTTATTTTGAAGGCGAGCTGTCTCTGGTTGCGGCTCTTGACTTCCTTGATCAATCAATCAATTTTCATTGTACAAGTTGGATAATGGAACAAGGTGATGCTTTGGAGCACTGAATTGCATTGCACGTCTTCATTCAATGCGACAATAGCACAGGCAAATCGTTAACAGCGTTTAGGCAGCATCGGCTATCAAAGAACTAGCTCACACTCTTCAACATACATTTGCATTAGCACAAGTAGGACAATGAAATTAGGCAATACCCCCTGAACTGGCATTTTTCATTACACAACTTGAACAACTGCAGATGAATTATACTTTGTGCACGGACCTAGCACGCACATGGACCGCATGGACATGGACAAAGAGCGCTTTAGACAGTTTAATACTCATAAAGGACGGTCATGCTTGAAAGTCTGTGAAACCTACAGGGGGTGGTCATAGTTTCATATATTGTAAAGGAATGACTATAAAATCATTATTTTATATCGTTATTTCTATCTCAATTGGATTTAGGTCAGGACTTTGACTTTGACCCAATCCAAAACGCTGGACTTGTTGTTCCTGAGCAATTCTTAGGAATTGGTAGTTTTGCTTGAATGCTCAGGATCTTTATCTTGTTGGAACACTCACTTTGGCCCAGCTTTAGCTCTTGGTCTAATGTCCTGATGTTCTGTTCAAGAATTATCTGGTGTCCGTCAGAACTCTTGGTTCCCTTAATGATGTTGAGTCGTCCAGAGGAAGAAAAACACCTCCAGACCATGACACTCCGACCACCATGCTTGACCGTGGAGATGAGATTATTTTTGTGGTGCGCAGTTTAGGGGTGGCAGACATGGCATTTCTGACTGCGACCAAACAGTTCAATTTTGGACTCATCTGTCCAGACAACAGACATCCAGAAATCTTCATGTTTTTCCAGATGGTCTCTCGCAAACTTTGTTCCTTTTAGACACTAGTGGGAGGTTATTCATAGGTTGTACTAGTTCAATCAGGTGACAATAGGATTACAAATACAAATATAGCCGCAAGCGGCGATTTGCGGGTTCAAACCATTTTGTTACGGCAAACTGCATGCAGAGTGACAGAAGAAGATAAATTCCACAAACAAATATATGCAGTTTACTGTATGCTTAAGTAAGCAAGGCCACTAGGACAGAGACTTCCATTCTCAAACAAAGCCCAGTTTAAACATAAAGGCCCCAGAAAAATACTATACTGTAAGCCCATGTAGCACTTGTGTCACTGTATCCACAGCGTAAGTATACGACTGGACTAGTTCTAGGTTCTAGGTTCGTGGGAGTGGTGATGATAATATAATCAGACGGGAGACACAGAGCTTTAAATATAAACAGCTGGCAATTTAGTGATTGGAAAGGTAACAAACAAATAAAAATAACACTTATCATAAAATAATCTTCTTATAGGCCTAAATCACCTTTAAGTTTCCTATAGATTAGTTAGTCAAGTCAGTTTAGTTATATTAGTCAGTTTAGTCAGGTTTCTAGGTTAGTAGGTTATGCCTATTTTAGCTTAATAGGTTATGTCTTATTTTACTCCCTGAGTTAAGTCTTTATTTAGTCTTCATATTATTTTTCCTTCACAGGTAAACAGGTAAGTAAACCTTACAATCCATGACAGGTAAATCAGAGATATAACCTTTTGGGTTTAACTATTTTCCTTTACAATACAATAAACAATAAAACAATAAAATTATAATAATACAATAAAATTCACCTTTCTTAAATCTAAACATCAAATGAACATTACATCATCACAACAACATAATATTGGAAATTCTTGAAATAAATGTAATGTAGGACCAAAGTGGTATATTCTTTTCAGTTCTTTTCAAACTCAGTTCTAGTTCTTTGTACTGTAGTTCAGTTCAATTCTGTCTTAAGATCCACAACATTCCTACCACACTGGCAGCGATGTATTCAGCAGTCATCAGACATGTACAGTAGATTCTCACACTGGCACGTGTGTTCAGCTCTCAGACTCGTGGGTAGCTCACCATCATGTCTCTTGCGTGAGTGTATGTGCTGGTCCCAGCGCACACACACAATCACACCACGAGGAAGAGTGTCCAACTCCATGAAACAAACTTCTCAATAAAAAAAAAAAACTCTTCCACAATAACAAAAACGTTACCAGAACAGTTTGTGTGTTAAGGTATTTGCAGGCTTGCATTAAATGGTAAAAAAAAAAAAAGTAGTTATTTATGTCTTTTACAAAGTAAATTATCTATTTCTTTCTCTATGTTTCTTTCTCTGCAGTGCAGAGATCTAACTCTGCACCTGTGCTGTAACTTTTTTTCAGAGAAGAAAAAAAAAAAGGGGAATGTTTCACTATGAATTTGTATAGGGATACGTTTCACTTCTCTTATTACAAATTATTTAGTGTCAACATTTTTAATTGTAGCCTAACTTATTTCTAAGTTAATTTATAAAAATCTACTTATTTTATAACCATATTTTAATGTGTAAATTTTAACGCTGTCACCCCCTAATTTGGTGACATGTTTCAACAGCTTAATCAAAAATGTCAACAAAGTTTGGTGATGTTTGGACAAACTGTCATTGATTTAAGGCCAAATCTGCACCAGGCCCATGCACATGTTTGGAACTGGGGGCGCCCCCTATTGAGCGATTTCAAAATAATTTTACACACGTGGTTCAACATTGTTATCAAACATATCCTGCAAGTTTTGTAATGATTGGACAAAACATTTCTGATTAATAGTCAGATTTGTGTTATGCCACACACATTGTTTGCATTTGTAGCGCCCCCCAGTGGTCGATTTTAAGTAAACTTTCAGGGTATGTTTCAGGTACTTATGTGGACATATCCTGCAAGTTTTGTGATGATTGGCTGAACCGTTGTTGACTTTGGTCTATTTATGTGCTGAGCCACGCCCTTTTGAAATTCATTGGTCAATATCTTGAAAACTAAATAAGTTAACAACAACCTTTATATAACTTTTGATAAGCTTGGTCCCATAATGATCCACAGAAAATTTGGAAATGTGTTTTTCAAAAAATTCAAATGGCGGAAAAACTAGTCAGGTGGACTTTAGTGGTTCTTGAGGCTTTTTTGTAGAACATGTTGAGCTGGACTTGTGTGTCAAATTTCAAGTCAATCGGACGCACGGTGTGAGGGGCGTGGCCTTTCCAAAATATTGCTTTTGGGCTTTAATTACAGCGCCACCATCTGGCCGATTGGGTTCATGTTTCTTGGGGAGGATTTGCACATCATTTCCAGTTATTGGGCCAAGTTGCATGGTTTTAGCTCATTCCAGCTCATAGGAATTTAGGGTTAGGTCTTTCTAACCCTACATTTGTTTACATTTGTTTAGCAGGCGGATGGCCTGAGAGAAGAAGCTCTTCCTCATCCTCTCTGTACTTGCCCTCAGGCATCGATACCGCCTTCCTGAGGGTAACAGAGAGAAGAGTCTGTTGCTGGGGTGGCTGGGCTCTTTGAGGATCTTGTTGGCCTTGGACCTGCACCGCTTGGTGTAGATGTCCTGCAGGTTAGGGAGGGTGGTTCTGATGGTCCTAAGGGCCAGGTAGCCCTTCTTGGTGCTGCTGCCCATCCAGGTGGTGATGCTCCCCAACAGGATGCTCTCTATGGTACAAGTGTAGAAGTTCCTGAGATCTCTGAGGGGGAGCTTGAAGTCCTGCAGACGTCTGAGATGGTAGAGACGCTGTCGGGCCTTCTTCACCAGGGAGTTGATGTGGCAGGACCATGTTAAGTCCTGTGTAATGTGGACCCCGAGATATTTGAAGCTGTCCACCTTCTCCACCTGAGCCCCACTGATGCTGAGTGGATGGTAATCCCTCTGCTGCGTCCTTCTGAAGTCCACAATCAGTTCCTTGGTTTTGCTGACATTCAGCAGGAGATTGTTCTCCTGGCACCAGGTCTCAAGGTGGTTGATCTCCATCAGGTAGGCCGTCTCATCGTTTTTGGAGACCAGGCCCAATGCATCAGCAAACTTGACAATGATGTTAGAGTCTGAAGTGGCTGTGCAGTCGTAGGTGTATAGTGAGTACAGCAGAGGGCTCAGCACGCAGCCTTGAGGGCCTCCAGTGTTGAGGGTGAGGAGGGATGAGACATGGTGGCCCACACGTACTACCTGTGGTCTGCTGGTCAGGAAGTTAAAGACCCAGTTGCACAGGGAGGGGTGTAGACCTAAGTCTCTCAGCTTGGTAGCCAGTCTGGAGGGATTATTGTGTTAAATGCTGAACTGTAATTGACGAACAGCATTCTAACATAATTCCCCCTTCTAGTGTCAAGGTGGGCTAGGGCTGTGTGAAGTATGTAGGCTATGGCATCATCCGTGGATCTATTCGGACGGTATGCGAATTGCAGGGGGTCTAAGGTAGCAGGCAGGGAGGATGTGATGAAGCTTTTGATCAGCCTCAAAACACTTCATCACCACAGATGTATGGGCTATGGTGCGATAGTCATTTAAACAGCTAGGCTTGGGCTTCTTAGGGACAGGGACTATAATTGACTGTTTAAAGCAGGTGGGGATAACAGACTGTGAGAGGGAGAGGTTGAATATTACCGTGAACACAGGCGCTAATTGGTCAGCACAGGCTTTTAGGACGCGTCCGGTGATGCCGTCTGGTCCAGCTGCCTTCCTGGTGTTTACACTCTTGAATGACCTCCTCACATCGTGCTCCGTCACAGTGAACGCCCCCTCCCCTCTGCCGAGAGATATGCTAGCTTGTCGGCTATCAGCCTCGAAGCGCGCATAAAAGTTATTCAGTTCATCGGCCAGAGAGATGTCAGTATTCACCATGGGTGTGGGTGCTTTATAGTCTGTGATGTTCCGTAGTCCCTGCCACAAGCCTTTGGTGTTATGCTGCTGGTCTCAAAATGCAGCTCCTGGCAGCGCTGCAAGCCAAACACAAGACACGAAAGTACAATATTACATGGAATTGTTATCATTGAGAAACGTTCTGCTGGGTTCTCCTAAGTGGAACCGCCTCAGCTGCCTTTTCCCATTCTGGGTCAGTCTCCGGCTCAAACATGTACGGTCTCAGTGTTGGTTCTGGAGCGGCCACCATGGTTACGGTAAATTACAGCATCAAGCTTGTTTGTTTACCTTGAGCAGCATGGGAGCTCTGCTCTCCACTTCCGCCGGGCAATTAAGGCAGCCAATCAGAACAGTGCTCATTTACATAACCTTCCACGCCCTCAAAACAGCTTATACTTGACAATGGAGAAAATGAGAGACTGAAACACACACTACAGCTGGTTTTAGGATTTGTTTTTGATATAGACTTCACAAATGTCTTGTAAAGACCCCAGGGAACAGTTTTAAATAGCCAAAATTTTTTAAAATATGTCCCCTTCAAAGCCACACACTGATTTTCATATTTACATCACAATGCTGTGATGTGATTTTTGCTGTGATGTTTTTAGATTAGGTTAATTAAATTAGATGTTTTTAATGAAATACATCCAAATTTTTCAACTTCCCATTAGAGAGTCAAAAAGCTCTATTACAAAATGTAAAACAATAATATTTTCAGTAGCATATATATTTTCATCATCTGAAATGTAAATGTTGGGCGTAGGGGTTGAATATAAAAGCTGATTTGTAGTATTTAACTTCTGACAATCTCAATTAATGCCTTGGCCTTAAATTCCTAATCTTGATCTTGATGAATATCTAAAATCCTAACACCTGATTTTGTACTGCAATTTGAACCATTTTGGTAGAACTGCGTGTAGGTATACATTTTTTATAATAAAGATAATGAAAAACAAAACTGTATAAATCATTTTGACCAAATAATTCAACAATTGATAATATTAAACATGTATTAATACTACTAATTAGACTTCTATGGTAATGTATATAAAAATGTATTTCTACTTTTGAAACACATCAACTAAAAGGTAAGGTAAGGTGTTGGGCCACCACAAGCTGCCAGAAGAGCTTCAGTGCACCTAGGCATAGATTGTACAAGTCTCTAGAACTCTACTGGAGGAATGGAACACCGTTCTTCCAAAAGATATTCCCGCATTCAGTGTTTTAATAATGGCGGTGGAGAGCGCTGTCTAACACGTCGATCCAAAATCTCCCATAGGTGTTTAATTGGTCTCCAAAATAAAATATTTGAAAAAAGGTGTTCAATTTGGTTGAGATCTGTCGACTGCGAAGGCCATAGCATATGATTCACATCATTGTCAAACATCATACTTCCATGAAGATAGAAATGTTACATCATAGGATAAAGGTGATCACTCAGAATATCTTTGCATTGATTTGCAGTGACCCTTCCCTCTAAGGGGATGAGTGGACCCAAACCATGCCAGGAAAATGCCCCCCACAGCATAACAGAGACACCAGAACCCCTCACTGTAGGGGTCAAGCATTCAGCCTTGTACTGTTCTCTTGGTGTATGCCACACATGCCCTCACCCACCATCTCTGTAGACCTATATGGTTTTTGCACCACTGAAATGTGCATTCACAGTCTTTGTAATAAGGGTTTTATGTGCTGCAACCCTACTATAATATCCCTCTTTATGCAGTTGTCGATGGTAGGGCTGAACGATTTGGGAAAATAATTGAATTGCGATTTTTTTAGACCAATATTGCGATTGCGATTTAGTATGCGATTTTTTTTTGTGGAAGTTCCTTATCGTCTGTATTATTCACTAAACACAAGCAATACATCATTCTATAGTATGACCAACACAACATTGGATACAGTCTCTTTCCTGTAGGCCAGGCCTACGTGTTATGATGAAATGAGATGAATTGATGCATGAATTGATATGAATAACATCTTTATTTAACTATTGAATTGTAAAAAGAAAAATCTTCAATTACAGTAGAATATTGACTGATTGATTTAACTTCAAGCCTTGTAAACATGTAATATAATTATCCTGACTTAACTTTTTAATAAAATCTAACAACAACAAATTTAATAAAAACAACAACACACTGCAGAACAACCAGACCAGTGCCTCAGTCATTGCTGCCTTCTTCTTCCAACTGTGGGAGAAGTGCCCCACCAGCTTCTTGCACAGCCCTGTTGCTCTTGACAGTCATCTTTCATTGCATTTTCTGAAAGAAATTTAAAAAAAAAAATTTAATTAGTGTACAATTCATACAATTTGTGTGTTACTAGGCTATCACAAGCACACACGCACGCACACACAGCTACATTAGAAAACAAACTATCATTCATTCAACCATTCTGTTCTTAATCTTTTACGTTCTCTTCTTATTGTCTTTCTCACACACACACACATTATAAAAATACTGAAAAAAACGTACCAATGGCAAGATGTAATCGGTGGCCGAAACACTGGAGCCTGGTCCACTCGTTAAACTGCGCTGCCTTCACCATGTTCGATGCATCGTCCGTTTTTATGCAGACATGGTTTTCTTCACCGAGGTCCCAGCCGGCTAGCCCCTCTCTCAGGCCGGCTGCAATGTTCTCCCCAGTGTGGTCGTCCGGGAAAAACTCTGTTGTTTTTAGCTCCGCTGCCACTCTCTGCCTGCATGTTCTGTATAGCTCCGGTATGGCAACCTGGCTCAAATATGTGCGGGATGGCATGCTGTAACGCTTATCCAGTGTCTTTACCAATGCCGTAAACCCAGCCTTGGTCACCGTGTTGAGGGGCATCATATCTTTCCCTATGAACTCCGCTATCGCCTGAGTAATTTCGCGGTGCCGTTTTGAATCTCGTTCATATGGAGATATACTCTCGAACATTTCGGTCAGTGATCCCTGCCGGGTGGTATTTGGCCTACTTGACACACTGGTGGTCGGGTTTTTTAGCCATGCAATTGTCATACATGGCCTTGTGATGCTTTCTTAAATGCTGGAACAGGTTTGTAGTGTTGCCCGTGTTGTAGCTACGCTAGCAAGGCACGTTCTGCACAATACCTTACTCTGTGCAGCGTCTTCTTTCCTAAATCCAAAATAGGTCCAGACAACCGACGTACTGCTCCTCTTTGACACTAAAGTCACCTCTTCGGTGTTTGGTTCTGCCGAGGCCATTTTCACAAGATATCAAAGCGTAGCGCAACTTTGTTCTCTTCATCTACTGCTCTTACTGGCATGTCACGTGCGCGTAGGGTAGCGCGTGTGTACGTAAACCACACGTGGCCAGGTGTTTCCGACCCTCTGATTGGTTAGATTGTGTAACATTAAAAAAAGAAACTTTAAAAAAAACAAAAAAAAACTTTTTTTTTTAATCGCAGCCTTTGCGATTTGAAAATTGCATTCTATTACATTGCGATGTCGGTTTAAATTCGATTAATCGTTCAGCCCTAGTCGATGGACTGTTCTTGCTGACAGTCCAGACTAATGTACGAGCATCACGGTCATTGATTGTGCACTTTCAATCAATTTCCAACCCAATTTACTGATGTCTTTCCCATAGATCTAAATGCAGATGTTTTAGTCACTGTTCCTATTGAAACACTAGACAGTTGAGCAGTCTTTGTGACTGAAGCTGCTGCCATCCGTGCCCCAATAATGAACCCTCTTTCAAAGTCATTTAGATCTTTTACTCTTGACAACTTGCTACAAAATTAAAGTCATCTGGGCCTTCTCAGCATTTATATACATGCCACAGAGCATGTATGCCATGTATGACACTTCAAACAAAAAAGAAAAGTTCAGAGAAAGTATAGCGCTGAATAATTGGGATTTTTTTGCACAGGCACAGAAGATGAACTGTTAACGATGTGCGTGGTGTGTTCCGAGGTCTTATCAAACAAAGCTCTGAAGCCATGTAAACTGCGCCATCACCCCCAGACAAAACACCAACAGCACATGACCAGCCGCCTGAATTTTTCGATAATAAACTCAAGGAGTATCAGCAAGAAGAAAGTTGTTGAAACGTCATATATGGGCACCGAGAACACAAAGGCAGTGGAAGCATCCTATCGGGTCGCAGGCTGGTAAGCCGCATACAATCGGTCACAATTTAATTCTCCCTGCCACAAAAGAGATAGAGGGGGTGATGTTGGGAGAGAAGGCATGCAAGCCAACCAACTTCATCTCATTGTCTGATAACTCAAATGCAGGATTGGCGATATGAGAATGTGTCAGAACAGTTGATAATGAGCATACGAGAGTCCTTTTTATGCCCTCCAATTGGATGAATTGACAGACATCACAAATCTGTCAAACTTGCTTGTCTATGTAAGGTATGAAAACAATGGAGAGATAAAAGAAAGAGTTCCTGTTTTGCAAATCTTTACCGACGCGTTCAACTGCTGAGGCCATTTTTGACATTCTGAACGCGTTCATAGTTTCAAACAGGATTGACTGGCCCAAATGTGTGGGAGTGAGCGCTGATGGGCCCCGTTTGATGCTGGGCCAGCACAGTGGAGTCATCACCTGTGTGAAAGCTGTGGCTCCACTAGTAGCATCTGTCCACTGCAGTATACACAGAGAAGTGCTAGCTACAAAGAAAATGCCTGCAGATCTAAAGACTGTTCTAAACAAGGCAATCAGAGCAGTCAACTTCATCAAAAGCTGCCCACTGCAATCATGTTTATTTTCCATTTTATGTGACGAGATGGGCAGTGACATCGATAGGTGAGATTCTTTGACAAAGGAAGAAATGCAGCTTCCCATCAACGTGATCAATCATGCCAAAGAGCACCTGCATGGTTTGAGGACCAAGCTATGCGAATACTTCCCCATCCCAGATGTGCAGTGGAGCTGGATCGTATCCCGATCTGTCCAACAAAGCTGTGCGATTTCTGATACCTTTCCCGATGACTTATCTCTGTGAGACTGACTTTTTTGCGCTTGTGGCATTGAAGACAAAATACAGGAATAAACTAAATTTTGAGCCAGATCTTCGACTGAGACTGTCATCCCTTAAGCCAGACATCAAGCATTTGGGGTCTGCCATGCAACATCAGCCTTCTCATTAGGTGAGTCAACATTAATGTGTGCCTATTGTTGGTTTTATCAGCACTGGCATAAGTAGTTAGGCTACATTCAAAACACTGTGCCCTAAAGACAGCGCTTACTAGATACCGTTACTAACGTTACGTGTGTGGAAGGGTCCATGGATATAAGGTTATTTTTAACCCACCTCTTTTTTTTTTTTACCACTACTGCACTGTATGTATGAGAATGCATATGATTGTTCAAATAAACGTCCTCTGAGAACGCACTGTTTGGCTCCTGTATTACTTCTGGTTGGATTTGGGCCGCAAACCCTTTTGAGATTTTCAAGTGGCCGTGAGTCCAAAAAGGTTGGGAACTGCTGGTCTGAGGTTTAAGTGAATAAAGTTCACATTTGTGTTCTTTTGGTTTTCATGTTGCTTGTTCTTGGTGCAAATTCTCCAATTCCTACTATTATACCAATGTCCTGTATGCCTTTTGACAAGTAACTTTATTATCTGTTTGGAAACTGTAAGCTACCCATTAAAAGGCTTATCCAAGAGCACAACTTACTATAATCTATTAATACACAACAGCCTTTTGGAATTGGTGGTGAAGGGGCTATTTGCTGGCACAGTGCTCTGGATCTCTGTCACCTTATTTACCTGGAGCAAACACAGCTGATTTGACTGTGCAATTGCCATGTTTTCCCAATTGTCCTGATCTTTTAAAAAATTGTGTTAACATTTTTTGATAATCCAAAATCTCTCCTTCTCCGTCTGTCTCTGTTTCTAGGATACTATACATGCGTTGAAGTGATTTTTACATTGCGTCGGCAGGTTGGTTTCTACATGATGGGGGTTTATGCTCCAACTCTGTTGCTCGTTGTTCTGTCCTGGCTATCATTCTGGATCAACCCTGATGCCTCAGCTGCTAGGGTCCCACTAGGTAACTAACACACACAATAAACACAAATATAGCTGTGATTCCATGGTTCAAGCATTACAGTCATTTAGCAGACGCTTTTTTCCAAAGCGACTTACAATAAGTGCATTAAACATAGGTAGGCAAGAGAACTAATATCTTTCAAGGCCCTGTCACACTATTGCGTATCGGACTAGCGTATGCCAGCGTATGAAAAAAAACACTCATACGCTGGTATACGCTGACATACGCTAGGGGTACGTTAGGCATAGGTTTTATACGTTTCAAGCACGGTCGCATACACTGGCAGCCGCTGAACACGCTGAACACTTTTAAGCATGCTTAAAAATGTTGAGCGTATGCCAGCGTATGGTTTATACGCAAAGCATACGCTAGGTATACGCTCGAGATACGCTAGAGGTACGTTACTCATAGGTGGAATACGCTGGTCATACGCTGACATACGCTGGGGGCCCTGTCACACTATTGCGTATGAGAGAAACGTATTAGTTGCGTATGAAAATTTTTCTTGCGTATGAGTTTTTCTTATACTTACCGTATTGAACCTATGCGTAGCGTATGAGTAGCGTATTGCCAGCGTATGTCCAGCGTAGTATGCGTATGGCTAGCGAATGAGTAGCGTATGAACTGCGCATGTCCAGCACACCGCTATCACGTGACACTTTGTCATGTGATAAATACGCCAATCATACACTAGTTGTACGTTAAATACGTTACTCAATCGTCAGGCATACACCTGCTGTACGGTATCAATACGCTAGCTGTACGGTACACCTTTATGCCAGCGTATGACCAGCGTACTCCACCTATGAGTAACGTACCTCTAGCGTAACTCGAGCGTATTCAGCATATACCTAGCGTATGCTTTGCGTATAAACCATACGCTGGCATACGCTCAAAATTTTTCAGCATGCTCAAAAATGTTCAGCGTCTTCAGCGTATGCCAGCGTATGCCATTTCACCTGCAGTTGCAGGACTCTTAGAGATCTAAGATTTATCTTAGAGATGTAGAACTTTGCCAAAATGACGAATGAAGCTTATATTTTTCACTGTCAAATAATTCGTGCCATGGACTTCACCTCACTAATGGCCACTTGTAACTATATTTGCTGCTGCCATATTTGTTGTTGTTGTAGTAATAACTGTGTATTTTTCTAGGTATTTTATCAGTGCTCTCTCTGTCCAGTGAGAGTATGTCCTTGGCTTCAGAGCTTCCTAAGGTTTCCTATGTAAAGGCCATTGATATCTGGCTCATTGCCTGTCTACTATTTGGATTTTCATCCCTGGTGGAGTATGCTGTGGTGCAGGTCAGTTCTCACTCAAAAACACACACTTGAATACTGTACATATGCATAGTGAGCTCCATAAATACCTGGACATGAACATCCTGACAACTGGCATATATAGTCAAACCAATACATCGGTCTAACCCTAGTTTGTATCCAGATAGAGCTTATTCATTGTTTCTTAAATGTAACCAACAATATGAATATATTATGCTAATTACGGTACTTACACCAATCAAATTCAATTGACTTTGATTAACTACTCTTTAAAATAAAGTTTCAGCAGAATATTTACATTTTTTTAACCCCAGTTCACAGCGCATTTGGCTCAATCAATTTCTGTCCGTGGACTGGCTTTTAATGACATTCATATTTTGTAATATCAGATTTGTATTTTAGAAATTGGGCCTGATACCAATGCAAACTTCATTGTTTTTTCCACAGAATATTTATTTTGCATATAAGTTCAAAGGTGGCATAACAAGTTTGACCATTAAGAATGGCTGCAATTATTGCTGCAATATACAGGCATTGTCACCAGCAAGTTAGGCAGGCAAGGGAGAGGGTTTTCCATCCTAGAATCTCAGATCAGAAAACCCTCCCAATTATACAGGAGCTTTAGGGCATAAGGGTACCAGCCATGGTGGATTAGTATTACAGCTAAAGCAATTTGCACTTGAAACTGGTGAAGAATTTGCTTGTGCAGTGCTCTTTTAGAAGACATTTGCATACATTTCTTAGTTGATTTGCATACATTTCTTAGTAAAAAAGATCAAAACTGACACAGTACACAATCTCACAAATTTAGTTCTGCTGTAATGGAGTGGAACTGAGATGAGGAATTGTTGCAAGGCATACTTTTGTAGTGGGGCAGACACATACTGATACATATAAAAATTGGGATACTCTATAATCATCAATTTTGGCTTTTTCTCTCTATCTCTCTTTCTCTCTGTAGGTGATGTTAAACAGTCCAAAGCGGATTGAGGAGGAGAAAGCCAAAATGGCCACCAAGGAAAAAGCTCTGAAAGAGAAAGAAGGAAAGAAGACCCCAAATAAAACTAACAACACAGTGAATGGGACTGGTGGGACACCGATTCATGTCAGCACTCTGCAGGTAAACACAAGTAGACCAAACTCGACTACACAGACTGCTGGGATGTGTAGACCTATTACAGTCGTAGATTAATTATTTCTCTTTCTTGCAGATTAGCATTACAGGTAAATAAAACTAAACTACTGTAGTCTAAACCAGCTGAGCTACTGCTGAGGCGGTATCCCTAGAATATTATATTAACATTCATGTTATATGCATATGCTTATATGTGGTTTCTAAACTAATACAAATAATACAACTGTTAATACAATGTCCATATTCCTTTTCTTCCTCTTGAATTACTTTATTAAGGGATGCAGGATGATGACAGGATGAGGAACTAGGGCTGGCTGTACAATGCATCTGTATGCTTGCTCTAAATGTTTGCTACACTTTGATTCCATATTATAATTGGAAAACTAGTTTTCTGGCATTTCTATTGTGTCTTTTTGGTCTCCCAATGCAATGTGAAAAATCCAACTCTTTGTAGAATACTGAGGTTGCCTATAAATATTATAAGAGACACCGAAAAACTACCCTAAAAAGGCACTCAATGTATTGCTAACATAACAAGTCATGTGACTTGGCTCTGAGCAGTAAATACTGAGTTATATCAGAGCAGTTAAAACACTACGTGAGCTGGACAGATTATTGGACATTCAATCTTTTACAGACACCCTCATTCGCTATCCACCACTCAAACTCAAAGTGTTTGGTGGGTGGAGACAGGCTGAAACTGTTTCATTACACTTTAAGATACAGGGGTCCAGATGCTCTAAAATGGCTGCCATCTTCGGGGGAAAAACGTTTATCTGAGTGTATCTCAGGATATACATTTTTTAAAACCCTGATGTTTTTTGTAGTATATATATGGAATTCCTAGAACACTAAATAAATAGAGCCGAATATGAATGAAGTACATATGAAAAATACATTAACAAAAAAATATTAATTCAAATTAGTCATATATGGCCATAATAGTGCATTCTCAAAACATTCAGAAATTATGGTTAGGAATTCTATATTATTAAGCACATAGAAACCCTCTAAATGTGTGAAATACAGGGGCAATTATATTAAGCAGCAGGCATAGTTTAAAGTACATAACTATGTTTTTACATTAGGCAAAACGTAATTTGCGCCTGGACTAACTGAAATTATCTAACTGAATAACTCTAGTCTTACTATAATATTTTATTTAGATGTCTGAATGTTAAATACACAAATAATGAACCATTTAATTTATCTATATTATATAGAAGTTTTAATTACCATCATCTCATCTTCCTCCGCTTATCCGGGGTTGGGTCGCAGAGGCAGCAGAGAGCCCCAGACTTCCCTTTCCCTGGCCACATCCGCCAGCTCTGCCCTGGGGATCCCAAGACGTTCCAAGGCCAATGCGTAGATGTAATCACGCCACCTGGTCCTTGGTCTGCCCCGGGGCCTCCTCCCTGTTGGACATGCCTGGAACACCTCTCTAGGGAGGTGCCCAGCAGGCATCCTTATCAGATGCCCGAACCACTTCAACTGACTCCTTTCGATGCAAAGGAGCAGCGGCTCTACTCCGAGTCTCTCCCGAATGACTGAACTTCTCACCTTATCTCTAAGGGAGACGCCAGCCACCCTCCTGAGGAAACTCATTTCAGCCGCTTGTATTCTGGATCTCGTTCTTTCGGTCATGACCCATCCCTCATAACCATAGGTTAGGGTCAGGACAAAGATTGACCGGTAGATCGAGAGCTTTGCCTTCTAGCTCAGCTCTCTTTTCGTCACGACAGTGCGGTAGAGTGACCTCAAAACCGCTCCTGCCACTCCAATTCTCCGGCCAATCTCCCGCTCTATAGTCCCCTCACTCGTGAACAAGACCCCCAGATACTTAAACTCCTTCACTTGGGGTAAGGACTCATTCCCTACCCGGAGTGGGCAGTCCACCGGTTTCCTGCTGAGAACCATGGCCTCAGACTTGGAGGTGCTGATCCTCATCCCAGCCGCGAACCTATCCAGTGAGTGCTGGAGGTCACAGACCGATGGTGCCATCAGGACCACATCGTCTGCAAAAAGCAGTGATGTGATCCAGTGATGAAGATCACAAACAGGATTGGTGATAAGGCACAGCCCTGGCGGAGGCCAACCCCCACCGGAAAAGAGTCCGACTTACTACCGAGAACCCGAACATAGCTCTCACCCTGAGTGTACAGAGACTGGATGGCCCTGAGTAGTGGCCCCCTCACCTCATACTCTCTCAGGACCTCCCACAGGATCTCCCGTGGGACCCAGTCGTAAGCCTTCTCCAGGTCGACAAAACACATGTACACTGGTTGGGCAAACTCCCAGGCCCCTTGCGAGAGTGAAGAGCTGATCGGTTGTTCCACGCCCGGGACGAAATCCACATTGTTCCTCCTCGATATGAGGTTAGACTATCGGCCGAACCCTCCTTTCCAGCACCTTAGAGTAGACTTTCCCAGGGAGGCTGAGTAATGTGATGCCTCTATAGTTTGCACACACTCTCTGGTCCCCCTTTTTGAAGAGTGGGACCACCACCCCAGTCTGCCACTCCTTTGGCACTGCCCCCGACTTCCACGCTATGTTGAAGAGACGTGTCAGCCACAACAGTCCCTCAACCCCCAGGGCCTTCAGCATTTCCGGACGGATCTCATCTGTCCCTGGAGCTTTGCCACTGCGGAGTTGTTTAACTACCTCAGTGACTTCCTCCAGGGACATTGATGTTGATCCGCCATCATCCTCCAGCCCTGCCTCGATCGTAGAGGATGGAACTGTCGGGTTCAGGAGTTCCTCAAAGTGCTCCTTCCAATGGCTGATGACCTCCTCAGTAGAGGTCAACAGTGTACCATCCCTGCTGTAAACAGCCTTGGATGTTCCCCTGTTTCCCTCTCCTCAGGTGCCGGATGGTTTTCCAGAAACACTTTGGTGCCGACCGAAAGTCCTTCTCCATGTCTTCTCCGAACCTCTCCCACACCCACTGCTTTGCTTCAGTCACGGCTGCTGCCGCCAACCCCCGAGCCGGTCGGTACCTTGCAACGGTTTCCGGAGTCCTCCACGATGTTCGAGGGTTGCCGCCCCTTGAGGCACCTATGACCCGAAGGCCTCAGCTCGCAGCCGCAGCTTCGGCAATAGAGGCTTTGAACACCGACCACTCATGCTCGATGTCCCCAACCTCCACAGGGATGTCCGAGAAGCTCTGCCGGAGGTGGTGGTTAAATTCGGAGGTGGTGGTTGGATCTTCCTCCAGACGTTCCCAGTTCACCCTCACTACACGCTTGGGTTTGCCAGGTCTGTCTAAAGGCTTCACCCTCCTCCAGTGTCCAGAACACACAGCCTCAGATCGGATGACATAACAAAATCGATCATCGACCTTCGGCCTAAGGTGTTCTGGTGCCAGGTGTACTTATGGGCAACCTTGTGTTCGAACATGGTGTTTGTTGTGGACAATCCATGACTAGCACAGAAGTCCAGTAACATAACACCACTCGGGTTTAGATCGGGTGGGCCGTTCTCCCAATCACGCCCCTCCAAGTATCTCCGTCATTGCCCACGTGTGGGTTGAAGTCCCCAAGTAGGACAATGGAGTCCCCCGCAGGAGCCCCGTACAGGACTACATTTAGAGTCTGCAAGAAGGTCGCGTACTCCGAGCTGCTGTTCGGTGCATATGCACAAACAGTCGGAGTTCTTCCTCCTATTGCCTTAAGGCGCAGGGAGGCGACCCTCTCGTCCACCAGGGTAAACTCAAGCATAGCAGCGCTCAGTCGGGGGCTTGTTAGTATGCCCACACCCGCACGGCGCCTCACACCTTGGGCAACTCCGGAGAAGGATAGAGTCCAACCCTATCCAGGAGTTTGGTTCCAGAACCGACGCTATGCGTGGAGGTGAGGCCCACCAGATCTAATCGGTATCGCACCATCTCCTGCATTAGCTCCGGCTCCTTCCCCGCCAGTGAGGTCACGTTCTATGTCCCTAGAGCCAGCCTCTGCTGCCTGAGTCCAGTCCGTCGGCGCTCTCCGCCTTCACTGCCACCTTTTTGGCAGCGCACCTGACCCCTACGGTTCCTCCCGCGGGTGGTGGGCCCACAGGATCCAGAGATCGAAGATGATGGTAGTGCCACATAGTTTCTTCGGGCTGTGCCCAGCCGGGCTCCGTGGCCAGCCCGGCCACCAGGCGCTCGCTGGCGGTAATAAGTATAAGTGTAAAAAAGCCAAACCTTCTGATGTATGGGAAGAGGAAAAATAGCCATTTTCAAGATGCAGTGTCCCAGAAAATTGCAAAAGCTCTTCCCTATGAATTCTCTAGTGGAAGTACACATGCATCTTCTAAGTATGATGATTTAGATCCTCCTCTTGGCCTCCTTCACCGCCCTTCTCAGTCCATAGGATGCTGCCTTGTGCTCGTCCATGTTGCCGGATACAAGACCGGAGTTATAGGCAGCAGTGCGGGTGTTAAAAGCGTTGCGGATGGATCCATCAACCCACGTGTCCACGCTAGTGGACGATGGTGTCCACTAGCGTTGCTATGAAGCTCGTTACTACTTCCGTAAACTCGCTGACGTCCCTGGAACTGGATTGGAACATGTCCCAGTCGACGTCACACAGAGCGTCCTGTAGCTCGGCCTCTGATTGGTCAGACCACCGCTTTACGTCCCTCGTCACTACTGCTTCCCGTGCTATCCTTTGTTTATACTCCGGTAGCAGGAAAATGGCGGCATGGTCTGATTTGCCGAACGGAGGGAGAGAGACAGCCTTGTAGCCTCTCTTGAACGGCGTACAGCAGTGGTCCAACATTCTTTCCCCTCTGGTAGCACACGTAATGTGCTGATGAAAGTTCGGCATGACTTTTTTAGGTTTGCCCTATTAAAGTCCCTAGCCACCACCATAGCCACGTCGGGATGCTTGTTCTGATGCCGACATAACACATCATGTAAGTCCGATAGTGCTATGTCGGTGTCCGCTTGTGGTGGTATGTAGACGGCTGTGGTGATGACCGAGCTGAACTCCCGGGGAAGGTAGAATGGACGGCATGAGATCATCAGATGTTCCAGGTTCGACGAGCAGGAACGAGGAAGAGTCTTAATGTCCTTGGGGTTGCACCACTTGTTGTTGGTCATGAAGCAAACCCCTCTACCCTTAGATTTGCCAGACTCTTCCGTTCTATCCGCACGGAAAACAGAGAAGGACTTGGTTGCAGTGTTGCCAACTTAGCGATTTTGTCGCTACATTTAGCGAGTATTCAGACCCCTCTAGCGACAAATCTAGCGACTTTCTGGTGTTATTGGAGACTTTTGGAGACTCTGACATGAAAGCACGTATTGTTCTTACTCTTCTCAATGAGCAACGGGTGTTGCCGTGGGCCCGTCCCAAAGCACTCACAGGCGGCCCAGTCCTCGCGCAGCAGTCCCTCCCAGCTGCAGTCAGAGCAGGAGATGTTCACCCCTCCGCGTCCAGACTGTAAATGAATCGCGCATGCGCGAAGCCGCCGCAGGCTGATCCCGCCCTGGCTTACAGTTAGGGCGGGATGTAAATGTAAAGAATGGACAGAAGAAAGTTCGTTTGTAGTTCTAAACATATTTAGGGTGTTTTTTTGTCTCTCCCACGACGTTATTCCTCTCTCTTACAGCGTCCATTACAATTACATGCACATGGTCAATTATGCAAATTAGGTGATGACGTCATTTAGCGACTTCTAGCTACTTTCCTTACTGAGGAGTTGGCAACACTGCTTGGTTGGGCATATGGCTCGATCCGGCACCAGCGGGGTCAACCATGTTTCCGTCAGACAAAAGATGTTACAATCCCTCATGTCCCGTTGGAATCTAATCCTCGCCCTAACATCATCCAACTTATTTTCCAGAGACTGGACGTTAGCAAGAAGGATGCTGGGCAGAGGTGGACGGTGGGCTTGAACTCAGTCTGTTCCGAATTCCGCTCTGTTTTCCTCAATGTTTTCTCCTTCGTCTCCCTGGAGATGCGTCTCCACTGTTGTTGTGGCTCTCTCGTACGATCTCTGCCGGCCACGCTAGGTCGATGGAAAAAGTGGACAAAAACCTTTGTTTTGCGCAAAAGTTTATGTCCAGAAGTGTGCTACGTTCGTATGATGTTAGTGCCGATGTGTTTGTGCAAAAAAAAATATTAAAAACAAACACAAAAACTAAAAAAAAATGCACAACAGCGTCTAGACACGGCCGCGCCATCTTGCATCATGGGAAAAACCAACTGACAAGACTGAGGTCCGGATCTGGACCCACCGACCATCATAAAAACAACCGAGACGTTGAGATGCTGCACTTTACAAATCTAGGCTGTATGGCAGAGTGGCTAGAAGGAAGCCACTCCCGAAAAAAGGCACATGACAGCAGCCTAGGCATTTAAAGAGGATGAGGCAAAAGATTTTGTGGTCTGATGAAACCAAAATTAAACTGCTCAGCTGTAATGTAAAGTGATAGGCAGTATGTCTGATGGAAAGCATCTATACCATAAAGCGTGGTGGTGATGGGGGCGAGGGGGACTTGTAAACATAGACGGAACAATGATTGCAGCCAAATACAGGCAAATTCATTTTCAAATAATGAGCAATTCTCTAAAAAATTATTTTTTCACAAATGTTTACTTTTATGGAATATATTGTGTAGATTTTTGACAAAATAAAGCATGAATAAATAAAGCTTTACATACATAAAATATTACTTAATTTTGAATTCAGGCTGCAACACCACAAAATGAAGGGTTATAATGTCATTGTAAACTAGACTATACTAAAATGAGCATTAGACTAGACATTTTTCAGACTGCAGGAATTCTCCAAGCTGGTCATGACCACATCCCCAAAAAATGATTTGCTGGTGTATTTAGGGGTCACTGTATAGTTGAATGTAGCCCATACAAGTTACAATAGTCTCATTATTTGTATGTCAATTTATATTGTTGCGATTGTGTTATTTAGCTATTGTGTTTGGCTGATCTGTTGACACAAAATTGAAAGTTTCATGAGTTGGTTTGGTTAATGTGAAACCTGGTTAGCACAAGTGCTATACAATTATTAAGTGTGTGTGGTGTAAGATGAAACAGAGATCGTAGGTTTGATTGTACAGCCAATTACTATACATTTCTAAAATTATATTTTAATTGAGTATCGAAACTTGGCACGGAATGCTTGCTTTCGGTGCTAAAAAAGGCTTGACTTTCGATACCGAGCCCGAGACATAAATCAAACATATTGAGTTATCAAATGGGCACCTTTCTTCACCGATGTTTCGTTGAGTTGGGTCCACGACACCTCAAGAAGGCTCAACAGTGTATTCCAGCTTCATGGAACCACCCCCCTCTATGCCACTTCTCATCAGACTCAACCCGACTTTGCCCCTGCTATTTAATGCCTGCATGCCTAACATCTGACTAATACCTCCCTGTCATCAACCTAGCATTAACCTAACCCTGACCTAACATCATTATAAAAATACAATGTGCCTGTACGATACAACAATACAGCTACTTTTGCCTATACTGTTGAAACACTCATATACACTGTTGAATCTAACATATCATATTGAAATGAAAACCTCTGTCATACGCTACAGAATCACTCTCAAAACACTACTGAAATGTATTATACTCATACACTCGGTTTTAATCAAGGAGTAACCAGAATTCCATCTCCCAACCTTCTGCTTGATGGACAGACATTGTCATTGTCTGTTACTACAATGCAGTGAAAAAAGGGATATACTGTAGTCTGTGACAGTGAACCCTATGACATGGAAAATCCTTTTGAAAGATTTGTTATGTTTTCACTTCAAAGTGTGTTATTTTCAGTCAACTAATGAACACTGAACTGTGACTTTTGTTTGATGGATAAACAGTTTAACCATTATCCCACTGCATTGGTACTGTGAGTGGGGGGGGGAAAGAAAGCCTAAGTCTAAAAGTGTAAGTTTTGTGATAGTGCAACCTAAGATTTTGCAAATTTTGCCTTTTAAAAAGGTGTCATGTTTTGATATTTAAAGTGTGTTTGCCCATATATTTACTAACCTTTAATCGACGTATGCACCATATATTTGTATTATTGGACTAATGGTGCATAGCCATGCACTTATTCAAACACTCACACAAGGGCTTTACAAGCCTAACTAGGACAAGCTAATAAATAATCAGATTTATACCATGTATACCACTATGTTATTTATACCATAAATCAGTTTTGATTGTGTGGTGTTTACAGAATATGATCCGTACAAAATATATCAGTGGGTCTAAAATTGGTAAAGGAAAGGAAAGGAAAAAAATGTATCTCAAAATGGAGTAAAATCCAAAATTGGCTGGTCAGATAAAGAAGATTCATCTTTTGTAGATTTGATTGTTGAGTCAAAAACTGAAAAAGCCTTAGACTGAACTTTCACAAAATTCAAAATGGGAAAGTTTTAGAGTACTTATTTGTTGTGTAGTAATTGTCCATTTCTACCATTTTGCCAAATTTGATGTCTCCATCATGTAAAGTTCTGGCCAAGTTAATTGGTACATTTGCATTTTATGCAGATAATGTACAATATCTCAGGTCATTCTCACGTCAGACTCAGACCAAACCAAACCAAACTACTTTCCCGGGTCGTCACCATTCAGACTAGACCGCACAAGACCCGTGTCACCATATTTACATCTGTATACGTCACTGCCGCAGAAGGGCCAAATTATTGCCGTATTATATTATCTATGCCGTAGATAATTGAATCTTTTACCATCCTGGTAATTTGACACTTTATTTTGTCTTCCCCACGGACAGAAGCTCTCTGATTTCAGAATCTTTCCAATGCTCCGTTGTTAATTGTTTGTTGAAAGGGTCCTTGTTGTGGACTGTCTTGCATACTAATGCACCTCGGATCTTAACCAATGAGGTTCCCGTCAATTGCGTAACCCGGGTCACCCCGTTCACACCACAGCAGAGCCGCGTCTGGCCCGGGTTATTCCCGGGTCGAGAGCAGGGTTGTGGACCCATTCACACCTAGATCTGACCTGGGAATAACCCAGGTCATTGCCCCGGTGTAAAAGGGGTTCTTTTAACCAACTGCACATTTCAAGTCTTGCCGTAGGTTCTCCTGGCCTCTCCAGAACAGTCCAGTATTTTCTCTTGAACCATTCCTGGGTGCTTTTGTATGTGTGTTTTGGGTTATGGTCCTGCTGAAAGAGCCATGACCTTCGATTGACAGTTTTTGTTACACAGGGTAGCATATTTTGCCATTTATTGCCTTGGTAATCTTCTGATTTCATAATTCCCTTAATATGGGCATAGAGTACGTGAAGCAGCCCCACAGCATTATGGAACCTCCTCTGTATTTGACTTTTCTTTAAAAGCTTCATTCTGTTCTCTGTAAACAAAGCTCTGATCTGCATTGCCAAAGAACTCTAATTTGGTTTCACTGGTTCATAGAACATTTTCTAAGAAGGATTTAGGTTTGTGCAGGTGGGTCTGGAATTGAGATCAGGCTATTTAAGCTACAGTGGAAACCACATATAGTTATCGCATCCATCCAGGCCGATATGATCAGTACAAGCGGTTAATTACTTGAAGCAAACTCAAGTTGTTTTTTTCCCAGGGATAACCATTTAATTGGCATGTGTAGCTATATTTATTAAATTAATATAATGTAATGAAACAGACAATTTCTCTATTTTACTGGATTTTTTTTACAGTAGCCTACTGTCTGCTATTGTACTGTAACAAAATATCAGCTGCTTCAAACACAAATTAGACTATAGGTTACAGTAACATTGCTTGCATTGATTACTGTAACTGTGATCACTGTAAGCAGTTTGAAAGCAGAGGGCACGATATCAGTAGAAAGTGAGGTATTACCAATAATAAGGTTTGGTTGTCCTAAAATTGGACGTTCTTTCACAAAATTAGCCGTGAGGGTCGAGCAAACAGGTAGTAGCAATAATTATTATAATAGTTCACTCATATTAACGTTGCTAATAACATAAATACTTAACCTTGCTACAAATGCTTAGCTAGCTAGTTAACGACAACTGACGACAGTCACACAATTATGTTAACACAAAATTATCTCTACAATGAAGATTCAACCATTATCATCAACACGTCCATTCAGCTATAATGTTTTATGAAAAATCAAACAATGAAGCCTATAATAACTATTTTTAAGAGTGAGATGAGAGCTAGTTTCACAAGACCTGCATAATAAGGTAAAAATATCGATATCGATGAATGGGCTAAGAGCAATTAAATAAATTACTGTAGTAAACAAATAAATGTTTTGCTCTATTTGATGTCAATTCAGGAACTTGGGAGGGATGTCCAGATGGTAGTGGATTATAGAATGCAAGACATGGCTTGGGTCCTGCATGATTTTGCTTGCCAGGGAGAGAACTCAGTGCTGGTTTACAGTAGAATCATTGTCAAAGAAGAAATTTGCAATTTTGCTACTGATTTTTACAATTTTACTTAATTTGAGTAACTGTCAAAACTGTCTTTCACCAGGTGGTAGAAACTCGCTGTAAGAAAGTTTGCACCTCCAAGTCGGACCTTCGTTCCAATGACTTCAGCATTGTTGGATCTTTACCTCGGGACTTTGAACTTTCTAACTTTGATTGTTATGGTAAACCAGTTGAAGTGATGGGGGCCCTCAAGTCCCAGAGCAAAGCCAACAAGAAACCTGCCCCACCCAAACCTGTCATACCTGCTGCTGCCAAACGTGTTGACCTCTATGCAAGAGCCCTATTCCCCTTCTCCTTCCTCTTCTTCAATGTAGTCTACTGGTCTGTCTACCTGTGAGAGGAGAGGAGGTTAGACATGAAGAATAAGAAGTGGTTTGTGTCCTATAGCCCTGTTTGTCACCATGCCACAGCTCCGTCAATGCTGAAGATTCTACATCTAAACTGAACTAACAGAAATAGCAACTTATCTACAGTACTCTGCAAGTCTTAGGAACCCTTGTTTTTATATAGAAGTGGTCTCAGATCATTATTTATTTGTTTTCTGTATTAATGTTTTACATTACTGCTCCTTATAATATATTTGTTTTGATATTTAGAAACTTGTAATTTCATTATCTTTGAAAGCATTATTATTATTTTTTTTTGCACTAATACTTTTGCACTGTACTGTGTATGTTGGTAAACTATTAATATCAAGATTTTCATCATTTCAAAACTGTGTGTCTCTTTCTGACAAGCCAGGCCAGGGCTTCAGTCCTCTAAGTCTAGTCTCCAGGCCTGGCCATGTAGAGGACATTGTACATAATGGAAACTAAACCTGTTAGCTGCTGCTGCTGCACCAATATCCCTATACTCAGTGGCGGCTCGTCCATAGGGGCGCTAGGGGCGGCGCCCCACTTGATTTGATGGAGAGAGGAAAAAAAAAAAATGTATATATATATATATAGATTGTATTTATAATTCATATAAATGTGTTCTAGTCAATACGTGTATGTTGAATCATTGGCTTTGGTTGGTTTGCGGACATTCATCCCATAATGATGATTGTCTCTGTTCCCTTTTTCATTATGGCCTATATTAAAATAAAATAGCCTATGTATTAAAATAATTAATAAAACTATTAGTAGGTTGAAAAACATTCATACGTGGTGATGTGATGCAGATACTGTGCATAGACAATGTATTTCTATGAGGTGCGCGCGCGGGCTCCACGTCCGCGAGCCGCCCGCCCGCCTGCTGTGCGCCCTGCGGCCAGTGGGATCCGCAGCATTCGTTAACATGGGAGCGGAAGTGAAGCGCAGCAGCACGCGTGTGCGTGCACGTCTGCTTGCGCGTCCGGTGGGTACGGGTCTCTCATGACCCGCCCCACTTAGTCAGCCAATCACTGGCCGCCACTGCCTATACTGTATATTATAAATCTACACTTTTTACTGAATGAACTTATGCTAGCATAAGATAACCTTAGCCAGCCCAGTGAGCTGACTTCTATATGCTATGGCCTCATTAGCTTTTTCATTACATCTCTATGCAGGACATGCTAGGTCTCTCTAGAATATAACTATTAAATTGTTTTAACGACTACTTCACCTTAGCTAACTAGCTGCTATATACACTTTGGCCTGTCTTAAGATTTCTATTCTATGAAAAAGCCATTGGTTTGGGGTCGGCTAATCTTTACCCAGCAATGCTAACTGACTTCAAGCTACCTCTGTACAGTAATTTCTTAAATTAGAGCTTCCTTTCCATATGAACATATGTCTGATATTTTATTTGTAGACCTAATCTCTAAACAGGAAAATTCAGATTTCATGTGGGATCACAGTTAAACATTAGTTATTCTGTTTTTGTGTAAATTGAGCCTTTGGCCACGCTTTATATTGCATATTTCATCTCCTATGATTGTGAAAAAAACAACATGATTAAATATATGAAAATGCAATAGAATTTAGAGTTTGTTAACTACTTAACTATAAAAAGCTTTGTTGAAATAACAATGGCTTTCTTTTACTAAACACCATCAGATGTATGAAAAATTCTATGGAGTACTAGGCCACTTTATAACACAACAGTATGTTTTTAGTTAGGACCAGAACACCCAGTGTTATTTCAACACAGCCTTTTTCAGAGGATTGGAAAGCAAAAGACATTTTTCAAGAGGCTTTGTTTCGTAAGGATCACTACGGAGCCTCTAAAGGGACCTGCATAGAAGTGGGGGGAAAACTGCTGGGTGAAAAAAAAAAATCTGCGGAGTGGAAAAAAAGAAAAACTGCCCCGTGAAAAAAAAACCTGATAGGTTTTTTTCGCATATGGCATGTAGCTAACGATTAGCCAGCTAGCTAACGTGAACATTGTCAGTCCTAGAAGGATGGAGGAAGACCTTTTGGAGTTCGAAGCAACCTCTTAATATGTCTTTCACTTATGTGAAAACCATGTCTAGAGCTTAACAATGACTTGATTTGTTTATATTTGAGGCCAAGCTCAAAGTAGAACTCAATGAATCGCTCCATGTCGTTACGTTGATCGTATGTGGAAGTTAAAAAAAAACAAAGCATTTTTCCCCCACACATTTGGTTGTTATTAAATATTTACATTAATGAATATCAATCAATATATACTGATTATTATAAGCATTACTGTAATGTATATGATAACTAAAGCTCACTATTTCCTGTGTCCTGTAAAATGTTTTGTGAGATGCAATACTGTGTGTTATATTTATTAGATTGACCTCTTTGTGGCTCAGATCTGGTCTTCTTGTGAATGTTTAAACAGTAGGAAATCACATGGAATCTGTGTTCAATTGGCTATTTGGCTGGTTAACTGTTATCAGTGACCAACTACACATTGAAACTGAACATCTGTGTGTCTTGTTTCTTTTTATCCTGCTAAATGTGATTGATTCTGACCCTTAGTTTAGATTCAAGAACTGTGGATCTCCAACTCATTTAAAAAAAAAAAAGTAAGCTGACTTGTAAATATGCAGCAACATTTGTGAATGAATATATATCATAATAAATATAATATATCATGATTTGTACATGTAGTTTGTGGTGACTCGTTATGAACGATCAGACTATTTGGTAAATTCTGATAATTGACAATTATTAATATATTAATTAACACTCGCGGGGCACCACCAGTTTACACTGGAATAGTCTCTTTATAATGATAGTCTAATAATGAGAAGAAGTGAGCTCTAGATTTCAATGATTTTCTACCTTCACGTCCAGGATATATCAATAACACACAATAGTCAGTTCTTTATAAATACAGATTTATGAACTGATTAAACACAAAGAATAATGTAGATAAATGTATACAATATGTACAACAAAGTTAAATGAAATGAGGGCAGGTAATATTGGCAAATGGTATGGCAAATAGCAATAGCTGATATAGATCGCGGGTCCAGATAGCAAAAAGGTGTATTTTGTACAAATTTGGAACTCATAGGGGCGGATCTACTAAGATCCCAAATAAAGGGTACTAATTTGCGTGTGCATTCTAAAAGTTTGCGCGTGTGGTTGATGGACGTTTTGCGGGTGATTTACTAAGAATGCGTGCGTAAATGACAACAGGCGCAAACGTGGTGGAGACAGCAGTATTTAAATGAGGGTTTTGCGTGTTTAATGTTTTGCACCATGGAGAGTTTGGATGGGCAACAGAACCGCATGCGCAAAATGAAATTTGAGCCTATAGAATTAGAGGTGTTAGTGGAAGAGGCAAATAAACATTTGGATGAGCTACAGCAAAAAAATCTGAATATGACAAAAAAGAACATTATATGGGAGATCATCTGTGAGAAAGTAAATGCCGTTGGTAAAACAAGAAGAACAACGGATGAAATTAAGAGAAGATGGCAAGATATAAGATGAAGAACAAAAGAAAAATTGGCTTATATTAAACCTCAGCAAAGAAAACAGGTGGGGGCACGGTGGAAGAGATGCCTCTAACTAACATTGAGCAACAAGTGCAGTTCAAGTGCAGTTTCTATGTCTCCTTCTCGCTACAATAACGGCAGTCATTTGTGCACAATTACGCATGCAGGGCGTTTGCACCTTCCCTTGAAACGTATTAAATACAGACGCAGTCTCCTTCAACGAAATTGCGTTCAGGTTTGATAGATCACAGTGCGTGTGCTACATTAATCTATTTACATTTTCTCCTCCCAGTATTTTGCTAAATGGCGTGTAAACGCCCCATCTTGCATATTCATTGAGGCAAAAGTACTAACTGGATAAGGCGTGTTATTTTGCACATTTGCAAGACGCAGTCCTCAGTGCGCACTGTTAGTAGATCAGTTTGTACATTTATTTGTGCGTGCTATGAGTTTGCACACATTTTTACACACGCAAACCTTTAGTAGATCCGGCCCATAGACTTCAATGTATTTGTAATGCAACTGCATTCAACTTCATACAACTTTCTATTACTACTACTAGTACTACTACACCCTAGCAACGGCCCAGGTATTTGTAAGTGCAACTGTGTGCCATGTTGGATCTATGCGGCCATTTCGGATTCAGATCCATAGACCATGTATTTTGAACTCCCATAGACCTCAATGTATTTGTAATGCAACTGCATTCAACTTCATTCAACATTCATTCAACATTCTACATTCAACATTCTACTTCATTCAACATTCTACATTCTACTACTACTACTAGTACTACTACAACGCTGCCATTTTGGATCTTGGCAGCCATTTTGAACTCTCCATAGACTTCAATGTATTTGTAATGCAACTGCATTCAACTTCATGCAACTTTCAAGTACTACTACAGATGCCGCCATTTTGGATCCAGCTAGAACACATTAGAAATCACATAGACATCAATGTATTTGTAATGCAACTGCATTCAACTTCATACACTGACCACCCAGTACAACAGAGTAATATATACTTTGCGGTTTGCCCGTATAGCAAT
This sequence comes from Hoplostethus mediterraneus, assembly GCA_034670385.1. Taxonomy (NCBI): domain Eukaryota; kingdom Metazoa; phylum Chordata; class Actinopteri; order Trachichthyiformes; family Trachichthyidae; genus Hoplostethus; species Hoplostethus mediterraneus. The sequence continues at coordinate 1,219,825 of JAXDDW010000083.1, forward strand.
CCCACGCATTTTCCGCGGGAAATGCATTTCTAGTTGTTTTATGCCATTTCTCAAATTCCTGTGAACTGGAATTCACAGGAATAACTGGAATAATTGGCCCAATAACTGGGAATGATGTGCAAATGCTTCCCAAGAAACATGAGCCCAATCAGCCAGATGGTGGCGCTGTAATTAAGGCCCAAAAGTGAAATTTTGGAAAGGCCACGCCCCTCACACCGTGCATCCGATTGACTTGAAATCCAGCTCCAGTCCAGTCCAAATCCAGTCCAGCTCAACATGTTCTACAAAAAAGCCTCAAGAACCACTGAAGTCCACAAGTCCAGCTCAAGGTCCTTTAGATTTTCCGCCATTTTGAATTTTTTGAAAAACACATTTTTGACATCTCCTCCTAGACCAGTGGTTCTTAATCCAGTCCTCAAGGAACCCCTGTCCTGGAGGTTTTAGCTCCAGTCCTACTCAGGCACACCTGAACCAATTAAAGTTTGATGGAAAACCTGAAGCCTCTTAATTCGTTCAGCTGTGCCTGAGTAAGGCTGGAGCTAAAACCTCCAGGACAGGGGTTCCTTGAGGACTGGATTAAGAACCACTGTCCTAGACCGTGGGTCCGATTGCTACCAAATGTGGATCATTATTGGGCCAAGCTTAGGAAAAGTTGCATACAGGTTGTTGATATCTGTTACGAAAAGCCTTCTGGCTAATCTAACAAAAGGTGTTTTTATGGTGAGATATGGAATGTTGTGGAAAAGGAAGAATGCTGGCTGAAGGGATTGTAATGATAAGACTTCACACAACTGAGTCACGTAGTCAGAATGCGTTTACTTCTTCTATATGCATGCATATACAACATCCACCTTCGGTTACCATACACTGCCACCTAGTGGTGTTACTTGCATTACATATATCAATACATCTTTTTTTTTCAAAAATAACAAATAACATGTATCACTGTTGATATTGTTGTTACAAATGAAATAATTTCCTTTGTACTAGGCGATATAACAGAATCCTTTGTAACCAAACATAAACCATGTCGATTACAAATAAATTTCACTCAAAGTACAATTTTACATGGATTCTCTATCATATATAACTTTTTCCAACTTTAATCAACATCTATGCAACATGAACAGCTCTACCTGTTTTCCATTTATTCTATGAACCCTTTCAGATTACATCTCTTCAATTAGTCTCTTTGGTTTCACTATTTGTCTCTTTGAACATTCTCTCTGCGTTTTGTCACCTCTGTTGTTTCTGTTTGTCTCAGGTAAGCTATGTATGTCTGTCATGCCTGGTTGTTCAATATGACTTGTGCCTATCATCTCATCTGTGCTGTCACTGACCTTGATATCTTTCTGAGGCACTTTCAGCAGGTGTCGTCTGTTTCGTCTCCTTGTTTGTCCATGTTCTGTGATCACTTCATATGATCTGGGTGTCGTTTCCTTGACCACTTTAGCCAGCGGTCCCCACTGTCCATCACATCTTACCCGCACGATTTCTTCCTGTGCAAGTGGGCTCAGTGGCTTTGCGGTTCTGTTGTAGTATTCAGTCTGTCTTGATTCAGGAGAGGCCGGTGCCCTCTGTTCCCTCTTGTGCTCTGCTGACGGGAGTCTTGTCCTCAGTTTCCGTCCCATAAGCATTTCTGCTGGCGAAAGTCCACTCTCCAGTGGTGATGCCCGATAGTTGAGAATAGCCAGGTATGGGTCTTCTCTGCTTTCCATGGCCTTCTTCAGACTGCGTTTTACGATTTGTACCCCTTTCTCGGCTAACCCATTTGATTGTGGGTACCGAGGGCTAGATGTTATATGCTCAAACCCGTAGTTGTCTGCAAAGTCTTGGAAACACTGGCTGCTAAATTGCGGCCCGTTGTCACTGATTACGGTCATTGGAATACCGTGGCATGAGAATATGGCTTTGGAATGGGCTACTACCTGCTCTGCTGTTGTGTCGGACAACAACGCGAACTCCGGGTAAGTGGAATGATAGTCCATGACTAGCAAGTAGTCTTTGCCTTTCAGTTGGAAAAGGTCCATTCCAACCTTCCTCCACGGTTCCTGTGGTTTGTCGTGTGGCCTCATAGGCTCCTTGGGTTGTTGGTATCTATGGCGCTGGCAAGTCTCACAGCGCTGTACGAAAGCTTCTATATCCTTGTGCATGCACGGCCAGTATAGAACATTTCGCGCACGCCTCTTACATTTCTCTATCCCTAAATGTCCTTCATGCACTAATCTCACCATCTGAGATCTCATTGAGGTAGGGATGACTATTTTTGTGCCCTTTAACAGAACCCCGTCTAACACTGACAGTTCACCCCTGAAGTGTTGGTATGGCTTATCCAGGTTTGCTTTGTTAGGTGATTGCATCTGGTCCATCACTCTACTCAGCCTCCGGTCCTTCAGTGTCTCTCTTGCTATTTCTGCCCATTTTTCATTGGACACTGGCATCTGCGCTCTGATTGAGTCTACGTGGATCTGCACTTCTTCTTCTGTGGTGCTGTTGCTATTGCGTAAGCTAGCCCTACTCAATGTGTCGGCTACTACTAAGTGCTTGCCGGGTGTGAACTCAAATGTCAGGTCGTATTTTTGGAGTCGTAGCATTAAGCGCTGTATGCGCGGCGGCGCTTCTCCCAGTGGTTTCTGCGATATGGCGATGAGTGGCTTATGATCTGTTTCTAGTATCACTGATCGTCCGTATACATATTCGTGAAACTTCTCACAGCCGTACACCGCTCCTAGTGTCTCCTTTTCAATTTGCGCGTAGTTTCTTTCTGCAGCTGTCATGGTGCGTGATGCGTATGCTACTGGATACCACTCAGTGTCGTGCTTTTGGAGTAGCACAGCTCCTAGGCCGGCTTTTGATGCATCAGTAGACACTTTCAATGGTTTGTCTTGATCATAGAATTGTAGGACTGGCTCTTTAGTTAAGCTACACTTAAGCCACTCCCATTCTCTGGCATGTTCTGACTTCCACTGCCACACTGTATCTGTTTCTAGCAGGCTTCTCAAAGCTCTAGTGTTCGCTGACAGATTAGGTAGAAATTTCCCTAGATAATTTACTAACCCTAATGCTCTCTGTAGGTCCTTTTTGTCCATCGGCTCTGGCATCTCTGCGATTGCCCGGATTTTCTCAGGATCAGGCTGCACTCCTGCCTCTGATAGCCTCTCTCCTAGGTAAGTGATGTCTCGTACCCTGAACTGACATTTCTTTTCATTTAGTTTCAGTCCGGATGTTCATGCTCTATCGAGGACCCTGCGCAACCTCTCATCATGTTCCTCTACTGTGCGTCCCCAGACTACCACATCATCAATGAAAACGCCTACTCCCTCTATTCCATCGAACAGTTGCTGCATAGTTCTGTGGAAAACTTCGGGGGCCGAACTTATCCCAAACGGCAACCTTAAGAAGCAATGCCTCCCGAATGGCGTATTAAATGTGCATAACTTTGCACTTTCCTCTTCCAGCACTATCTGATAAAACCCTGATGAGGCATCAAGTTTGGAGAAGTAGCATGCTCCACTCATTGCGCTGGTTATATCTGATTTTGTTGGTAGTCTATAATGCTCTCTTTTGATTCCTTTATTTAAATCCTTAGGATCTATGCACAGTCTCAGATCTCCATTCGGTTTCTCTAGTATAACCAAGGAGTTTACCCATTCTGTGGGCTCCTCTATTTTTCTGATGACTCCTTCCTCTATCAGAGAATCTAGTTTCTCTCTCAATCTCTGTTTGAGTGCGACTGGCACTTTCCTTGCTGGGTGTATCACTGGTTCTGCATTTTCTTCCAGCTTTATTTTATGTTTGCCTGGTAAGCGACCTATTCCTTTGAACACCTCTTTGTATTCTCTCACCCAGTCACTGTGTACAGACCTCTTTGGAGTAGCCTCATTCTCTTTTTGTCTCTTAGATGTCACCTTTTCTTTATCTATGACATGTACTCTTTTGATTAGACCTAGCTGTTCACAGGTTTTCAGCCCTAGTATAGCTTGTCTCTCTCCCTCTACTAGTACAAAAAGAGCATTCACTGTTTTCCCTTTGCTAGACAGGCTAACTCTACACACTCCCTTAGTGGGTATGGGCTTATCATCATATGTTCTCAGATTTATCTTTTTATCACGCACCTTTGGCTTGTTTCTCAGTCTGTTAAAGTCTTTCATGGGCAGGATGTTTACCTGCGCCCCTGTGTCCAGTTTTAATGGAATGCCCGTGCCATTCACCTCCAGATGTGCTATCCACTCGTCCCGGGAGACATCACTTTCCTCCACTGTTGCCACGAAGAATGGTGTCTCCTCCTCCTCGCTGTCACTCAGCTGTTCCACGAGCTGCACTTTTTTCTTGGAGAAGCAACATTTTGCGAAATGATTTTTTCCTCTGCATTTTCTGCAGTCCTTCCCGAAAGCTGGGCACTGTTTCGGCATGTGCCTGTTGCCACACCTCTGGCAGCCCTTGCTCTCCTGTCCGCTCTGTGTCGGCTTCTGTTCTTTCCTCTTTGATGTCGCTCTCTTGCCCACGTGCTTGACTGCGTTCACCTTCGCGCCCTCACTTTCTTGGCAAAAAGTCTTTATTTGTGCCTTTGCACACTCTGACGCTTGGCAAATTTTAATTGCCTTTTCCAGCGTAAGGTCTGCCTCTTTCAGCAAGTGCATCCTCACACGGTTATCTTGTACGCCAATCACTATCTGATCCGTAATCATGGAATCGCACAAAGTCCCGAAATTACATGACTGACTTTTCAATCTTAAGTCTGTGACGTATTGTTCTATTGACTCTGACTCTTTCTGAACTCTGTTCCTGAAAACGTACCTTTCATAGGTTTCATTTTTCCTCGGTGTGCAATACTGCTCAAACTTTGCTATCACTGCATCAAACTTGTCTTTTTCTTCCTCTGTGAAGACGAACGTATTGTATACGTCGAGCGCACTGCGCCCTGCTACAGTTAGCAGCAATGCTATCTTTCGTTTGTCATCTCCTTTCAGATCAATAGCGACTATATAGAGCTCAAAACTTTGTTTAAAAACCTTCCAGTTCTCATTAACGTCGCCAGTTAACTTCAACTCATCAGGTTGACGGATGGAATTCATTTTTTTCCAACTTTTATAATAGTTTCTCCTGGTACCATGTAATGATAAGACTTCACACAACCGAGTCACGTAATCAGAATGCGTTTACTTCTTCTATATGCATGCATATACAACATCCACCTTCGGTTACCATACACTGCCACCTAGTGGTGTTACTTGCATTACATATATCAATACAGGGATGATGTTTGCTGCAGAGCTCACCAGTACGGAGGAGGCCAGCCCAAGCCTTGGCTTCAGCTGGAGCGACCAGCTCTTGTGTCTCCTCTGGTGTCTTCCAGTCAGTTCAGTATAATTAAATCATTTAAAAGTCGTAGATAGAACACAAAACAATCCGGGCAGGCTGAAGGGCATAGCAGTCACTCACAAATTGGTAGGCCTTTGTTCACCTCCAAGTGAGCACCGTGTGCTCACTCACCATGGCCGTGCACAAGAGGGAGAGGCGGAGCCCCAGTTCAAACCTCCCTCTTAAACTCAGTCAAATCACATGATCCCACAGTGAGACTCTGCTACCATCCTCAGCCAGCATTGAAGGAAGAGAGAGAAAGATGTGTGCCTAACTAATCCTTACTAACTAACAATATCTTATTTAGTTTTCAAGATATTGACCAATGAACTTCAAAAGGGCTAGTCCAAAAACATGCAGCTTAGGATAATTGGTGGCTCTAAAAAAAAAAATGTTTTAATTTTAAAAATTGCCCGTAGGTATGAATGTGAGTGTGAGCGGTTGTTTGTCTCTATGTGTTGGCCCTGTGATGGACTGGCGACCTGTCCAGGGTGTACCCCGCCTTGCGCCCAATGTCGGCTGGGATAGGCTCCAGCCCCCACGCGACCCTGAACAGGATAAGCGGTGATAGATAATGATAGATAATGGACTATTAGTTACCCATCACAAAGTATGTAGTTACAACCTTACTTTCATTGTCACCACCTGCATAATCAGACTGAATTCAAATTGAAATGAAATGTTTTTGACAAATCAGATGTAGGCTTTTTAAACAAATGGAAGTGTTTCTTTAATGTGTAGACTAGAAATCACTTTTAATATTTATTGTTGTTTGTCTTCTGTTAATGTATTTTTTTTTATATTCCAATGATTATTGTGTATATTTCCCCATTCAATAAGGTTTAATGAATGGAATGATGTTTGGTCAATGAAGGAGCTATAACCATTGGTCAGAAAAACATCACTTCCCCGGTGAGAATTGGTTTTAGTTGTGAAGAAGAAGCATTCAGTCTTTTCTAACCCAAAGTAAATCTTCAAATATTAGAAAAGAGGAGAGAGTGAACAGAGAGGAATAATAACATTGGGTATTTGGTTCAAGAATATTTGAATAAGAGCTACTATAATTATCAAAATATTTTTACAGATGGATCAAAACACTCAAACAATGAACATGTACGAGTGGGCATATACATTGCAGTATTTGACAAAGGAATTGTTGAGGTTGTAGGTAAACTTGCTAAAAATGCATGAAATAAAAATGATCATGATATTTTAGAAATTTGTTTTGGGAGATCAGAAGCAAAATCACTAATTCATCTTGGCAGGAAATGTGAAATAAAGACACTACACTACACAGACACTTACAAAATTCAAAAGTCTGTCAGAGGGAGAAGTAATAGAGGTAAATGTATGAAAGAAGTTATTATTTCTAGGTTAATACACCATGAAAAAGACTGTGAGACTTGTAACTGTAAGGAAACGGTTAAACATGTGCTGTTAGGCTGTAGGAAGTTCAGAAACAGCAAGAGTGAAGGGCAGGGTGGTAGATATGAGAAGGCAGGGGAGCATCCAAGGTCTGTTAGAGACAGGGGACAAATAATTGCAGGTTCAAAGGGCTTTGTTTAAATATTTAAATGAAACAGGTTTAATATCCAGAATATAAATTATTTTTTGTTTGTTAGTTTTTGTTGTTTAAAGTCATGATGTTACACACTCGGGAACAGTAAGTGGCGCCATGCACCTTTAACGTTGGTTTGTAGTCCGCAAGTAAAACCAAAGAAAAAGATTCAGTGTTTTCTGCTTAACACATCAAGGTGAGTGGTTTTATTACTGTTAGCTGTAATACTAAATGGGAACCAGGTTGTTCAAAGTTGTTGTTTGAAGACTCCATCTCCTCACTAACGGGTAACTTCTGCACAGAGGAATACGCCTCGCTTGGTAATGGACCTACAACATAGCTGGCTAACGTTAGCATTCGCTAGCTAATGCCAGGCATCGCTAGTTAACCTGAGGCTAGACAGCCCCCTGAGCTAACAGCTAACAGATGGTAACTTTAAGTAGTGTGGAAGAAACACAAGTGAATTAGATTGACCGGGAATTTAAAGCTTAACAAGCTATCGTTAGCACAGCATTAATTACCCAAGGTAGTTAACACATGAGCAGTTTGTGCTAGGCACCAACATGGTCAACACTTTCAATAGTAATTAACATTTAATTTAATGTGGCAAGTAATGTAATTATAATTTCACATTCAGTATATCTTTCATCTCAATAGATGAATTGACAGCTGCAACATACATGAAATAAATTACAGAAGTAATTCGGCCACTATTTTTCCTATGAAACATGTAGTCCGAGAGATTATAAAAGGGGTAAATAACAGTATTTTTTTTAACATATTGAATGAGTGCCATACCCAACTGTGTGTGTGTTGGCAGGATTTGACTGATGTTTGATACATAGACTGATTTAAGCTAGGGAGAGAATAAAGACATAAGCTTGACATCAAATGGAAATTGAATAGCCTGCTATAATTGCCAACAAGTTTGCAAGCCTAACATTATCAATGGAATAGAGAAGATGGCTAGACTATATCTTAAAATCGCAGGAAACCACAAAATTGAGTTATAGTATTTTCTCTCAAAAGTGAGGAGTTGTGCATCACAAATAAAATATATTCAATTTGGATTACATTATGTATCAGTAGTATGATGGGGACGTTATCACAACCTTTCCATGGATTTGCACAAAAATCATCCAGAGTGGCAGTTGAAAAGGAAATTGTTTATTTTTACAGATGCCAATCAAAAAGAGCCACAAACGGGCTGAAGCCACAAAGAGAATGTGGACTGTCAGGAACAAGGCTCCTTTGGTGGGTGATGCAGAGCAAATGTATCCTAAAACTAATTTATTTTGTTGTTCTGACACATTTAGAAAAATATTGGCGTAGACGCTGCTAGAATCCCATGGGTGTTATTTAATGGTCCAATTCAGTCACCTCCTGAACAGTGTCTTTTTTGTACTCATAGAATCATAGCTGTCACTAAATATTCTTTGATCCTTTAATGGGCACTAGGTTTTAACAAGTCCCTCTGCATGACTGCAGAAGGGCCACACAATTTTAAATATCAAATATTAAAAGTCAGCTACTGAATTAGTAGACAAAATTCTATGACTATTAGTTGACTAAAATGTTCTTAAGTTGATGACAGCCATAGACTATGTATTAAAGACCCTGACAAGGCAAATACACGATTGGCTCTTAATTATGTCATTTGGGATCTCATGTGCATACAGTAAACACCAAAAAAGTATGAGAACATAGCCTTTGACATAGTTGTATGACATTAGCAACATACATCCAGGAGATATAAATATAAACACTGATTTGGGTAGTGTAACCTAGTATGTAACCTAGTTAGTCGATTAGTTAAGCTTTCTAACTAAGTAGGGTCCATTTGGTAGTTCATTCCATTTTATTATGGCAGCAAGACATTTTAGTGATTGAAAGGAAAATTAAATGGTATTTGAGCTGAAAGGGAGCTGTCAATTAAGCGTGATCTGATCACGTACCCAAGACAATCCTGAGAAATGGTTTGACCAGCCAAATGAGCTGTTTTTGAACTAGGTGTTCTAATAGTTATATTTATTTTAAACGTTTATTTTCACTGAGATTTTTGTGGATGCTTAATGAGACACTCAACTTTGATATCATATATGCATTTTTACTATTTCAAGGCAAAGTTTCAGTGACTTTAAACATCTTAAATATCTGTTGATGCCTATGTCTCCCTATGGTTCTGAAAATAGTACATTTACAAAGAATTACCTGTGTCTGTCTGTCTGTCTGTGTCTCTTTCCTATCTGTCGCTCTCGGTCTCTGTTCTCTTAGGACCTGAACCACGAGGCCGAGCCTGGAGTGCAGACCTGGGAGCAGAATCCAGCTGATGCTGGTAATCTGGGGACTGGCAAAACACCATCCCCTCCTTGTACAAAGTTGTCAAAACTCTCAACTTCTCAAAACGTCTCAAATGCTCAAAACCTGAAACTGTCAAACCTTGTAAAACCTTGTGAAACTGTGTCAAATTCAACTGCTCCACCACTATCTGATGAAGACACAAACAATACTGATCATATGTCTACCTCTAACCTTTTCATGCAGTCTGTGTCTGAAAACCAGGTCCATGAAACCATGTCTGAAGCTGTTGGTAAGCCAGTGACTGTATCCAAAAATGCAGACAACCACCATGATGAAATGCAACCTGCATCACCAAATGCACTCATCGAGAGCTGTATTTCTAAATCACCATTGAAGCATTTCTTACTTGGCTCATTTGCTCAAAATAATGAGCGTTTTCATGATAATGCCGGAAAACAGTGTGCAGCTAACAGCTTAGCAGCAGTTATGATGAACAAGATGAAAAATGTACTGACTTGGAGTGATGATGAAAATGCTAATGATGTTGATACTGTTCTTATTCAAGGTAATAAGTTGTACAGTACTCTTAAAGACAGTGGTGAAATAAGTGGAAAAAGCGGATATCTGTTGAAGAGTTGCCAAATGCATATGCAATGAAAGATACAGTTTTCAATAAACTGCGGTCCAACTTTCAGTGGAATGGTTGGTGTCTTTGATGAGGCTACTGGTTCATGTATGAGGAATATTAATGTACCACTTGATGTGGCTATTCAAAGGGCACTGATGGATCATGATGCTTGCTTTGTTACTTTGAGTAGTGTGTGATTGTTTAGCAAGGTTACCATTTTGCTGTGTTTGATCCTCATATGCGCAACAGTCAGGGTCATGTCGATGGAAGTACAGGTACTGCTGTAGTTCTTTATCACGCTGACTACACAACACTATATGACCAGATGGAAAACCTTGCCAAACAACTGCTTCCCTATGACCGCATGTTTGAAGCCATGCCATTTCAGGTTACAGGAGTCAGAGTGATCATCACAGGTACTATGATGCAACATTGTGAAGGGCCAATCACTAGGGAATACTCTGTCAGAAACAACAATACTAACAGAAACCAACAAGAAACCAGACGACTTTACAGTGCTGTGTTGAAAGGTGAACATAAGAGAACTGCCACATGCACCAAATCTTTGTATGAACATGTGACTAAAAAGAAAAGATGTGACTTAGAAGTTAATAACTGAGGTTCAGGCAAGTGCAAGTAGCCCACCAAGTGAAATTGATATGAACACATCAAATGGCAATGGCACGCATATGGACACAGATATTGAAATATCCAATGTATCAATGATCTCTTTTGCATATAAGACGCTGAGTGCTGTGACAAAAGGAAGACTTTGTTTGGACATGGGTGTTAGACCTGAGAATACAAAGCAGCCACAATTTGTGGAAATGTCAGCTATGGGAAGAGTCTGTGAAACAAAATCAATTCAAGGTGATGACAACTGTTTCTTTCAAGCTTTATCTTATGCCATTTCAGGAACTGAGAATGGACGCATGAAATTGCGCCAGGGAATTGTCGACTATCTTGCAAGACATGCAGCAGAATTCCACAAATACTTACGAGCAGGACAGTCCTCTATTCCAGACCATTTAAACAGTTCAAACATGCTCGGGTTCGTTTGCAACAGAGATTGAAATCTGGGCAGCTGCTAACCGACTACAGGTTGACATATACATGTACAATGCAGACAGATGGAATTATTTCCCATGCATTCACATACCAGGTAATCATCAAGCAGGTGACAGAAGTAGTGAGGCTATTTACCTGAATCACAAGAATGGCAATCATTATGATAATGTGACATGTGTGAAGCATGCGCACAATGAATCCATATGTGCATCATTTGATAAACATGGCAGTCACGATAAACATTGTTCAAATGAAAAGAGAACAAAGACAGAACAACAGACAGAACAATATCATGCAGACCGTTGGTCAAGAAAAAGGCAATTGAAGGCTGTGGACAAAATATATGCAGCCAACAAAGAGGACATTTCACAGAAAAGAAAAGCAACATATGTCACAAGGAAAGATAAACATCTAGAAAAGAGTAAAATATGCTACAAATGAGCAATACAGAAATTCTGCTATAAATGCAAGTCACAGATACCATATACCATACCAATACCATAATGATTGAGTTTCAACACTATAAGGCCCAATCCCAATGCTTATTTGTACCCCTACCCCTTCGGCTTGGTAGGGCTAGAAAATATCTCCCTAAGTATTGGGATCGCACTTCGACGCTGATACGTCATCGATAAGCAGACGGGACGAGTTTGTTGTCGGAGATTACTATGGCAACAATGGTATTACCACAGTGACATTTGCCGTTCATCTGATGGAGATAGAAAAGCATGGCCGCTCGCGATTCGTTCACAACTTATACGTTTCACGCTACCAATCGATCAAACAAGTCATCAAATAAAAAAGACCACTGCTTCATTACCAGTCCACTTCATGACAGAATAGCGTTAGCGGTGCTCTGTAGTCTAGCAAGCCGCTCCTAACGTTACCCTGCCAGTCTGCACTGATATTAGAGGAGCCGTAACAAGTGCAGCAACTTCGCTGCTGGACTTTAGTTATATTTCATCATATACCATCAAAGGGGGAAATGCGACATGTAAATATGTCAAAATGCGGGACTGACATGCACAAATCAGCCTAAAACAATGTTGTAACGTAACTAACTAACGAAGTAGAGACATCGGCATATTATGGCATGTTATGCTTTTTATAAAGAAACGGTCCATAATACATTGAAACGACATTAAACTAAGATAATACTACGGTTGGAATATTTTTTAAATCTTTATTAACGAAGAAAATACTATATTTGTGGTTCACTTCGGATGGTAGCGTAGCGGTCCCCATGATCTTCCTGTTACTTCCAGAGATTCGCAGGGCATTCTGGGTAGCCCTTGGTTTGAAGTGTGCCTCTGAAAAATCTCCGTTTGAAGGGCTACAAACCCCTTCGGCTTGGCCCTACCCCTTGGAAAATAGAGTATTGGGACAGCCCTACCCCTTCACGTGAACGCGCAAAACGGAGGGGTAGGGCCAAGGGGTAGGGCCAAGGGGTGTATTGGGATTCACTCTAATGTGATGAAAGTCAAGTCGACATCGACTAGTCGCTGATGACGTCATTGATATTTTTTCAGTAATTAAAAAAATCACAGGAGGAGGGAATGCTTTGCAATAATCTGTATTCACTGACAATTGACAGCTCATACACAGAATTTACGCAGAACAGCAAGTATCAAGTATCAACAACAAGCAGCAACTCAGCTGTTAAATTTTACGTAACATACCTACACGTTATGTTAGGCTACATCTCCCATATAGGCGAAGTGCAAAAGAAAATACTGTAATGCTCGTAAAACAATTTGGGAGGAAAACAACACACACCCTAGTCATCACAGTCCTGCTCAGTCACAGTTTTTGTTTTTCGATCCTGGTTTGCGTGCATCCTTGCATCCTTGACCATCAAGGATTACAGAGGGCGCAGACGATAGCTGCACCCGGGGACCAAGTCAAGGTGTTACGTTGCCATCTTGTTACAGGACAGCCGACTGGATATTGCATGTTTTTAGACAGGGTTCTTTCCAGGAGGAGACCCAAGTGAACACAGGGAGAACATGCAAACTCCACACAGAAAGGCCCGGGAGATAACCCACCTGGGCACCCCAGACTCACCAGCACCCCAGGGCGGGAATTGAACCCAGGACCTTCTTGCTGTGAGGCAGCAGTGCAAGCACTGCGCCACCGTGCCACATAGGCTATACAGTACATGACAGAATCTAACACATGGTAACACGAGGTGTAGGCCTGCAGAATAAGCCTACATAATAACTGACTATTAAAAATGCCAAATGTCTCATCCAACATTACAAAACAATGTCAAAATGAAGAGACTTGCTGATAACACATGTTGTGGGGTAAACAGGCAGTCAGCACAGTTTAATTATTAAGATTATTTAAACTTAATTAAAATCGTAAAACAATGAGTATTAAACAAGCATTAACACTAAAGACAGTAGGCTACTGCTGATTTATCAACATACTTTTATCATCTTTTGAAGTTGAATTAATGTGCTGGCTAGAATTAATTATCATAGTCATTAAGTCAACAATTAATATAAGACACCTAGTTGGGCTTGCTATGGTTTCATTAAACAAACATCATTTTGCAGCAAGCTATCATAAGCTAACAGATGATTGCCTTTAAGACTATCATAGTTAGCTACTCACACTTAGGCTAGCTAACGGTTCTGGTTTTGAAAATGTACAAATTGTGACAGCTTTTGGGTCATTCCAGAATTGGAGGACAATTTAGGCATCAAAACTTTTGAAAAATCTACCCTTTATTTTATCGTTCTGTCATGTATTTAAGAAAAACATATAATAAACCATCAAATAATTTGATTCGTCCAGCTCAATCATCAAAGGTACACTTTTTATGAGATGTTTTATTTGTTGTGCGCTATGCTTAGCGCACAAGTAACAGGGTTGAATAGATACATTACTTTTGATTGTAGATCATAACATAAATGTGACAAATAAATACTCAGGACCACAGGAATGTTGTTTAATAACATCTTATGTCATATATCAACCTGCAATGCCAATCATTCAATGGTTTACATATCTGAAATATTAGGTTTTGCTGCTTTCTCTTTTATATAGCTGTAAACTATAACTAGCAGTAAATGTATAACATATTTTCATCAACAGGATGAGTAGGAATGATACATGAACATGTCAACAAGACCACAAACTGGATCTGATCAAATATTCAATAGGCAAACATGAAAAATAGTCAATATTACAGTAGGCTGATGTCAGGGACTGAGCCGGTAGGCCCAAAAGATGCAGGTGTTTTTTTGGAAAAATGATTTTCTTTTATTTACAAAAACAGAAAATAACCAAAATACATCAAATAATAGTTCTGGGCCCATAAAAGAGGTCAACATAACAGAACTAACAGAAGAGAACTAAATAGCATAAACCCGACCTGCCAACTGAGACATGGGGGAAACATATGTAGTGGCTGATCAGGCCATTCCGACACACACGTGGGGACGACAAAGACATAACCATTTAAATAAACTGCACCAACCAAAACCCATGTCCCTATAGTGCGGCCTAATATTAATTAATAAGAAAAGAAAACAATATCCTAAACAGTTATCAAACAAAAGGTAATTACAAAAGCAATCTAGAAAATGACTGCCCCTCTCCCTGATGCAGGAGGAATATGGTGCAGTCCAATTAGCCAAAAAACCATTTAAGCCAGGCCGATGCAGCTGCAACTCCTTTAGGTGGCCAGCCAGATGACTCCAGCAGCAACCCCCCAGGAACTGGTAACACCATTTCTTTGCTTCAGTGTGTGGCCACTGGTGTGGCCATCACAGCTGACAACCTGGCATTAAAATGAATGAGCATATCAAAAATAGTCATGAACTGATCAATATTTTAAAAAGCTGATGTTCAGGTTTAATTTTTCTTGCTGGCCAGAGTATCCCATACCTCTCTTGCAATGGCCATGTGGCGTGAGGTAACATTCTCTGGGGGAGGAATGAGGGTCAGCACATCCTCAAAGGGATACCAATGGAGATCATCCCTCAATGGCCAGAAAAAACTGTTTCCCCCCACTCTGTGCATACATTTCACCTGGCAGTGGGTCTCATTCACCTCCTGGATGATGCCTGGGTAGATTGTGTGGTCGTACACCAAGGCGCACCATTTCTCCACATTCTCTGGATTGTGCCATTGCACTTCTTCTGGTGTGCTGTGTATGGGGTCTTCTGTGTGGTTATCTGTGGGATTAAAGCTGAAGCACTTGGTTTTTTGGCAATCACACTCCAGATTCTCTGTTGCAGAGCACATGCAGCTGATGTCGCGGTAGAGAATTTTGCCAGGTGAAAGAGTGACCACCTGGTGGAGCCTCATTGTGGACGGTACGGCTGGAAGGTCAGCTGGCATTTCTTTCATTGCATCCTCCACAGCTTGCTCCTGAATGTAAAACAATTTCACCTTCAATTGTCCCTCACTCAGAGCTTGATACAGGGATAATGCTGTGGGGATATCAACTCCTTGGCTGACAAGCCTGTCGGCCCTCCTCTTCAATGTGCCACCCACACCATCTGGGGCACCTTTGCCATGGCTGGCCTCGAAATAGTTCCAGGTTCCTCTTGTAAACCCCTTCTTGAAAATTTCAGTACAGAAGAGGTAAAAATTACCACGCTGCTTGTACTGTGTGCAGGGACCGTCGCTATGTATGGTTGTCACATCTGGGTATCTCTCTCGGATTTCCTTCAGGATGGGCTCCAGGTGTTGCCATATGGCAGGTGGTCCCTTCAGTCTGGATGCCGATACAGTGCAGGAGGAGGTAGGGGCAGATGCCCCCCCACCCAGATAATAAACCCCAGTGTGCAAAGTGGCCTGTTGGTGTGACGCACCAAAATGCACAGCTTGTACTTCAGCACTGTATTTGCAGCTGTAGTTTTCTGAGAAGTCAATATGGACTGCATTCATTTGCAGGGAGGTTCAGCTTCAGGGCCCGTGAGAAAGCATATTGCTGCCTTATGTTAGAGATGGAGCCTGAACTTCTGGAGCAAAATGCCAAACGTTTCCACCAGCTCTTGTTGGGAACATTCAAATTCTTTTTTCAAAGTGATCTTTGAGGCTGCTCCAGGATCATTTTTGTGCTCTTTGTCCACAGTGGCCCACTGAAGGTAGGTGATGCACTCGGTGGCTCTGTAGTGGCTTGTGAGTGTATAGATGATATTGCTGCATTCCTCACATTCCCCATACATACATTGCTTGCTTGTGGTGTCACATGTGATAGCTTGGGTCAGGCTCTCCAAATTGGATGTGTCGATGTGCATCTGGTGAAGCTTTTGGGCAATAAAGCCTAGATTTTCATGTTTGCACATGCATGTTTCATGATCTGCCAATGTTGGATGCACAACCCAGTAGGGGCGAAGTGTGCAGACCAGTGAGTATGATAGACGGAGGTTGGTCTGCTCAGCCAAGAACTTCAAATGGAGGTTCTTCATTGAATATACCAGTAATCCTTTCTGCATTTTCTTCTTTTCTTTTGTCAGTTTGTTTTTTACCAGTTGTGATCCTGCTGACATCGTCACGTGAAAAGAACGATCTCACTGTTGATCTCAGTGTGGCAGCAATCCCCTCATGTTTCTTCCTCTGGTACCTGCAGACATTTTCATTTCCCAGTTTTCTCCACCTCCTCCTTGAAAATCCAAAAACCTCCTCTGCCAATCTCTGCAGCCTGTACTTCTTCAGGATTTTACTGGTGACTATTCCTGCAATTACTTGTCTGTCACTCTCTCTCTTTGAAAATGCGTACTTGGTACGTACTTCCTCAGCTACTGCTGTGTGGAACAGCAGGGTTCTCCTTAAGGATGTGCCCGAGATTTGCCGAAGCAACTCGCTGTTCAACTTTCCTCAACTTATGTAGTTTCTGCAACTCCCTGTTTAATTTTGCTTTGGCAGCCCTCTTTCTTCTGCCAAGATCACGTTGCCTAAAAGAAACATAAACATAAATATATTGTCACTTAAACATTTCACCTGCAGCAAAATAGACATCACCGGCCATTAACTGTAACCATATCAATACTTTCATAATTGATCTGTGCTTACACTAACTTGCATTTCTCAATAACTTAAACTTCTGTCCTGACCTTGAAGTCCCAGGTTGAGAGCTGACTGGAGATTCTGGCTGATTCTGGGCTGACTGGAGGGGTGTTTAATCCTTCAAGTACCTTTTTCCTGGCATTACACCTCTTATGAGCCTCTTTCCACTTTTTTCGCTGGGCATGCTGCTCTCTCACACTGCGGGCTTTTTGCCTTTTTCTTCCCTGTCTCTTTCCTCCACTTCTCTCTCTTTTTCTAAGTACCGCTGTCTCCTCTGTTCATCAGCATCACGCCTGGCATGATAGTGCCTCTGCTTTTCAGCAGCGCTCAATGGTGTGCGAGAACTCTGTAGAAATCAATTAAAAAATGTCTATTGTAAATAATCTGAACATGAACAATTAAAAACAGTTGAGTTCATGTTGAGTTAATAACCCGATCCGGGGGGGGGGGGGGGGCGGTAGTGAACACCACATGGAGTAGATGCTTTTTGAGAGGCTCTGTGACACCCTCACTAAAAACATATAATAATCCACACTTACACCACGAATATCTGAAAAATGAGCAGCCCTGGTAGAAATGTTTATAAGGGGAAACCTATAAACCAAAAATCAACCTCCAAAAAGGAAGATAAAGCTGCTTTTACTTTCGACGAAGCCAATGACAACGATGCTAACAGCCTAGCTGAAATAGCTAGTGACACCAGCACTGACGGCACCCCGAACTCTCAGGCCTCTCTGGCTAACATTTTAACAGCTGTACAGAAGCTAGAAGGGCACATGAACACTAGATTCAATGCTCTGGACTCGAAACTTCACGCAGTCCAAACTTCCCTGGCCGACCACACAACTCGCATTGTTGATCTGGAGGGATGTGCGACTAGCCATGAGACCCGTATTGCAGCCCTGGAGAAACGGTGCGAGGAGCTGATAGAAACCAATAAAGCCACAAAAAGGAAGCTGACTGACCTCGAGGGCCGTTCAAGGCTCTCAAACATCAAAATCACTGGTCTACCAGAAAAAGTTGAGAGCGGCAAACCGACAGTTCTTAGCGGAGTTCTTACCTAAACTTCTGGGAGCACAGAACTTCCCCGGCGGACTCAAAGTGGACCGGGCGCATCGCATAGGTGCGCAGTCATCATCCGCAAGACCGCGCACCATGATCGCCAAAATCCACTACTTTCCAGAGAAGGAGAAAATCCTGAAACTCTCCCATTTGCAGTCTCCCCTGTCTTTCAATGGGGCTCGGATCAGCTTATATCCAGATTTCTCACCAGAAGTAGCAGAACAGCGCCGAGCTTTCGATGGAGTAAAGAAGAAACAGAGATGCGGGGATAAAACATGGCCTCTTTCCTGCGCAACTGATTCTCACCCATGGCAATGAACAGAAAATATTTCAGAGACCTGCGGATCCTCAAGCTTTCATAGACAGATGTATTACACCTGACACTGCTTCCAGTGGGTCTGCACCCTGATGGGACTAGCATTCTCGCTGCTATACACGGGGAGCCTTCGGCCTCCCGTCCTGCTCAACTTGACATGCAAGTGTTACGGACATGAGAGGGTGGACAGAGCTGCTTAGTGAGTTCACCGATAAGGTACACTTAGCTACTTTCTTACGAAGTTAGTCTAGTTACTACTTTGTAGTGTTTAGTTGTTTCCCAATGTTTGAGGGAATTTGTGTTTCACTTCGTTTGGAGAAGTGGACAGGGGAAGGGATTGCTGTGTTTTTCTGTTCATGTATCTGCTCTTTTTATCATGCACCGACGGCAACATTATTGGTAATACGTTGCATATGTTTGAATAATGTTTTTACATGGCTACTAGTAGTTACACCATTTCGCCACAGGGCGGCAGTCTAACCTTACTCAGTTGGAATGTAAGAGGCTTGAGGACCAACTTGAAAAGAGGCAAGGTTTTTTCACATTTGAAATCCTTATCTGGAGACATTATCTTTATGCAAGAAACTCATTTCAAACACAGAACAATGGAGGTTAAAATGTAGTTGGTATATCAGTCCACCTTCTCTTCCAAAGCCAGAGGTGTTGCCATATTGATCTGTCGAAATATCCCATTTGAACACATCTCAACCATCTCTGACCCGAATGGTCGTTATCTCATCTTAACAGGCCACATTTTGTCACAACATGTAACTTTCTTAAATATATATGCACCCAATTTTGACGATCCTGGATTTTTAGGAAAGTTTTTAACCTCATCCCAGATCTACCAACTACTCACCTAATTGCAGGAGGAGACTTCAATGCTATATTAGACTGTTTTATTGATAGGCTTTCCACACGCCCTACTACCCCGTCTAATTCCACCATAGCCCTTAATAATTTAATTGGATCAATGAACCTTGTCGACATTTAGAGGCTGCAACACCCAACTGATAGATTACTTTCTTTTCACAAGTGCACAAATCATACACAAGAATTGATTATTTTCTAATAGATGCGAAATTGTCTTCTGACATAATTTCCACCAAATACCACAACATATTGATTTCTGATCACAGCCCTGTTGAGTTTAAACTTGACATTGGTAGAGCTAGGCCCACATTCAATTGGCGATTCAATCCTTTATTACTTAATGATAAGCAATTCCGACTACAAGCTGGAAACTTTATTACAACCTATTTGTCCCAGAATGACACCCCTGATGTGAATGACTCCACTTTGTGGGAAGCCTTCAAGGCTGTCATACGAGGACATATTATAGCCTATGAGGCCAAACTGAAAAAAGACAGACAGAAGGAAATGTCGGAAATCTCTGCTGAACTTTCAGTCCTTGAAAGTGACTACAGAACGTCAGCCTCGCCTTCCAAGCTCAATGATATAATTAAACTAAAATTCAAATATAATTCTATTCTCTCCGACCAAGTGAGTAAGATGTTATTGAAAGTGAAACAAAAATACTTTGAATTGGGAGATAAGCCAGATAAATTATTAGCACACCAGCTTAGAGGTTTACAGGCTAATAGAGCGATTCATAAAATTAAAACCAAAACGAGATCCATTTCCACAGACCCAAAAGAAATTAACAAATGTTTCCGTAAGTTCTATGAGGACCTCTATTCCTCGAGGATCACTGCTGATGTAGCACAGATTTCTGCTTTCCTTAGTGCTCTACGCCTGCCCAAACTATGTTCCTCAGCACAAACTGACTTAAATGCAAATATAACTTTAGAGGAGGTTACAGAAGCAATATGCTCTTTCCCTAATGGGAAGGCTGCTGGACCGGATGGGTATGGTGTGGAGTTCTACAGAGCATACTCAGACAAGGTTGCTCCCATTATGTTAAGGATGTCTAATCCTTCCATTACAACCGGAAGACTCCCTGAATCTTTGTACTCAGCTAACATCTCTCTGATATTGAAGAAAGACAAAGTTGAGACCGCTCCAGCCTCATATCGTCCTATTGCTCTCCTCGGCTGTGACCTTAAAGTGTTTACTAAGATACTTGCAAACAGACTTAAGTGTATTACAAGTATAATCCATCACGACCAAACTGGATTTATTCCAGGAAGATTTTCCTTCTTTAATGTCAGACGACTAATGAATATAATGTACTCCAAATACGACAAAGACCCTAGTATCTCTGTCTTAGCACTTGATGCCCAGAAAGCTTTCGATCAGATTGAATGGAGATACATTTTAACAGTGATGAGAGAGTTCGGCTTGGGTGACAACTTTGCCTCCTGGGTTGAAATGCTATATGCCAGCCCAACGGCTTCAGTTATCACTAACTGTGATGAATCACCTGCCTTCTCTTTACACCGCTCCTGCCGACAAGGGTGTCCTTTAAGCCCGTTGTTATTCGCACTTGCTATGGAACCCCTTGCTGTTAGCATAAGAAATCATACCTCTATAGCCCCATTGATATTAGGCAAGGTTGATCACCGCATCTCGCTCTATGCGGATGACGTGGTTTTGTTCCTCTCCCGTCCTGAAGAATCCCTACCTCCGTTATTAGAGCTCATTAGAAAATTTGGTGAACTTTCTGGTTACACTATAAATTGGGATAAAAGTGAATTAATGCCCCTTAAAGGGAAACTGAGCTCAACATTTGTTGAAAACCTGCCTTTTCATATTTCCACAGATAAAATTAAATATTTAGGAGTGGTTATCCCCAAAGATCCCAAATTGATTTATAAGCTGAACTATTTGAGTATGATAGACAAACTGAAATCCAATATTGAGGCCTGGAGACTGCTACCTTTGTCTATGATAGGCTGGGTTAATGCAATCAAAATGGTGGCTCTCCCCAGGTTTCTATACCCCTTCCAAAATCTGCCTATATTTATACCCAAATCTTTCTTTAAGTTATTAGAACCTATTGTCCTACCTTTTGTTTGGGGATACAAAGCACATCGTATCTCTAAAAAGCATATATTCAAGCCCAAACGCATGGGGGGTCTAAGTCTGCCTAACTTCCAGTCCTATTACTGGGCTGCGAACTGTAGAGCATTGATGTATTGGCAAGATGCATATCCGGGCGAAATCAGCACCTCCACACCTTCATGGCTTGCAATCGAACAGGATCTGTCCAAAAGCTCTCTCCCTGCTCTTCTCTTTTCTAGAAACAGTCTTCCATCAACCATTACTGGTAATAACTTTATGCTCACAAACTCTAAGAATTTGGTATCAAATTAGAAAAATGCTTGCTCTACCTGAGATTTCTGCTTGCACTCCTGTTTGCCATAATCATGCCTTCCCCCCTTCTCTTACGGATATTACTTTCACAATTTGGAGAAATAAAGGCATCACAATTGCAGACCTTTATATAGACAACTCCTTTGCACAGTTGAAGGAAAGGTTCGCACTCCCGGCTTCCCATTTCTTTCATTACCTCCAGATAAGAGATTACGTCCGCACAAATTTACCTAACTTTGAGGCGATCCCTGCCCCTGCCAATCTGTATACTCTTATGAACCAGACCCCTTACTCAAAGAGACTTGTTGCTAGATTTGTTGAATTTTTTTACAGCATATAATCCGATTTCCACGCAGTACTTAAAAGAAGCCTGGGAGGAAGATCTTAGTGTAACGATCGACGAGAGCTGGGAAACATGTCTTAAAGCTAGTCACAGCTGTTCTGTAAACTCTAGACACCAACTCATCCAATTTAAAGTGATTCATAGACTGCACTATTCTTGTACCAAACTACATTCATTTTACCCCTCTGTATCTCCAATCTGCCCAAAATGTAAATCAGCAGAGGGCACATTAGGCCACCTCTTTTGGTCTTGCCCCAAACTAAACAAGTTCTGGTCAGATAATTTTAAATGCTTTTCCGAAGTATATAATTGTGACCTTACACCGGACTCGTATACTACCATCTCGGGCAAAACCAGACATCTGTTAATTCTGTCCCGTTTGGAACAAAAGACAATACAATATGGCATGGTTGTTTCAAAAAGGAATATACTAACCCTTTGGAAAGGTGAAGAGGTACCTGTTTTTAAAACTTGGCTAGCTGAAATCACCAATCTGCTGCACATGGAGAAGATCCGATCCAATGTTTCTCTCAAATCTGCAACCTTTGATGCGATGTGGCAACCATTCCTATCTTGTCGAAATTATCCTGAATATCTTTGTGTATATGTGTATATATATGCATGTATGCATGTGTGTCTATCATACTGTATTATGTATATGCACTGTATAATTATCTGTTTTATCTTTCCCTCTCAAGTCAGCGGAACATATTGTAGACATCCACTCAATAGCTGGTGCTGATTGTGTTGCTTTCCATATTTTGTATCCTATAAGAGCAGGTAGTTCTGTTGTTGTTGTTGTCTTTCGTCTGTTTTATTTCCTTGAGGGAGGGGGGAGGCAGGTGATTTCTTTTCTCTTTTTTGTAATTGTGTTCCTTGTTTGTTAACTGAAAATTGAAAATGTATAAATAAAATATAAAAAAACAAAAAAATCCCATCCAGGTAGTTATTGCAACATTGACGTGCTTATGCTACCTGGTGGCAAAAGAAAAAAAATGGCAATTTATATTCTGGAAAATATGGTAATACATTTAAAACAAGTAAATTATGCTAAATTATACGTACACATTTAATTTTACTATAGATAATAGATTGTCCCTTCTGAGTGAACTGAAGGAGATGCAACCCTGTTACTGTAGTGCAACCCTGTTACTCTAATTACAGTAACAGGGTTGCAAATCAATGCTAATGTTAGCTTTTTCTCAGGAATAGATGCTAGCTGTGGAATGTAATGTTACTGTTAACGTCAAGGACAGACTTAGTTATGTAAAGAGAGAAAAAACTTTGAACTCATTTGTCTTATTCTGATAATATGACTAACAGGGTTGCATTGGTTAGAGTGACACACTCAGTCAAGACTGAAAAGATTGGAAAAATATGAAAAATAGAAGAGAGGACTTACCTTTGGTCTACCCATGGTGTTAGCATATAGTTTGATGTAATTTCCTCTGTCATGTGACTGACTGTTTTTCTTCTGCCATGCTAAATAGGTTTCGGTAACAGGGTTGCGCTCATGTTGTGGGACACAACTTAAGTGCATAATTACTATTTAAAATATGTTGATTAAACTAACTGTTTTAACAATTACAAGAGACACATATCAACAAAATCATACAAAAAAGTAGATTTAAAACTTTTAAGTTATATTATATTTATTTCCAAAATATTATTTTGAATATTTTGGAACACATTTTCCTACAACTATTTTGTCTCAGAACAAGTATAATTTACAAAACAAGTGCATGTGTTAGTGTTTTGTGCATGGATTATTTTAAATTTCATGGGTGGGACAGAAAATGTCCTCCAATTCTGGACTGTCCCTTTTAACCCCCATTCTCAATGCAGGGTCAAATTGACCCAAAACAGTATCGAAGTAATATGAATGTGCAGGCATCAAATTAGTCATTTTCCATTTACATGTTCACTACACTAATTAAGGCAAGCAGAAAAGGTTTCATATTGAAAAAATATACTTCAAATATTTTTCTAGTTCACTTTTAAACGGGTCAATTTGACCTGACATAACATGATAATGGTTAGGAAAGTTTAGTCAATCTTCAGGATATACAAGATACATCCTATAGTTGAGTGTATTATGTTGTTATAGTCTACAGTCAGTATAATATCTGGTTTCATAAACGGGGGTTTATGTGGAGCTGTCGGTTGCTCTCGGTCATCTCTCCTGCCTCATCGGTATTCATTGGCTGTCCTCTGCGCGCTCCCCACCTCCAGCAGCAGCGGAGCGCGCGCCTCAGTAGAGAGAGGATACGGCATCTGCAGAGCTCGAGACACATCTAGCCGAAATCGTCCCGACACTATGAGCTCGCTCCCCGTGTGATGGAAGTATTGGTTCGGTAGGAAGCATTACCGTACCGTGGAGTGGCGTGAGGAATCTGAACACGACCATGAAGCTGCTGATTGTGCTGGCGCTCTTATGGCGCGAGACGTTCTGCGGCTCTCCGAGCGTCCAGATCGGTAGGCTTATGTTCTATATTTTAACATCCATCTATCGGTCTCTCTCTCTCTCTCAACCATTCGTACATCCTCTTTCACACTCTTGTCCTCCTTCTCATCCGACTGTTTCCTCCTTCCGTCGTACATCCAGCCCTGTCTCTGTCTGTTTCTTATCATCCTTCCCTCTTCTCTTTCTCCTCTTCACCCATCTATCTCTCCTTCTCATCCATCCCTCTCCTTCTCCCGTCTATCTGTCTCTTCCTACCATCCATCCGCCCCCCTCTTTAGCGCGAGGCCTTCTGATGGTACATCGGGCTGGCGCTGCGGCGGTTGGGTGATTTAAATATTTTAAATATTCTTAACTTGACTGGTTCAGCAGAATTGCCTAAAGTTAGCTGTGTGTATGTGTGAGACAAAGTGTACTACTGCCATAGGCAGGTAAATCATCTACAGGAGGTGTAATCAAGTCTGCCTAGTCCTGGCCATTGTCCTGCCTATAGAAACAACCTGCTAACACTGCTTTATTCCCTGTTTTGCGCCATTATCTTGGAGTTAAAATGTATGCATGTATGTATAGATGTAAAATGTGTCAAGAGTAAATATATGCCAAATTAAGATAGCTCTATTTGGTAGAATAAAATGAACCCTGGCTGATGTGAACCCTGGCTGATGTTTCTGACCAGAGCTGGCCTTTGCAGTTTTCACTGCAACAACAATTTGCCGCCATGTTGGCTCCACATTTCTGCTCCCTGGCTGTTGCTGTAGTAACTGGTGGTTGTATGGCAGGTAAAGTTTAGGTGGTGGTGATCCTATGGAGGACATCGCTCCATATGTACCGTATATGTATGTAGCCAGCAACACCTTTTAGTACAACCTGGACTATTTATGGGAACTATTTATTGCTCTGGATCTGGCCGTGTGTGTGTCCTGAAGACAATCATTTTCTCTGTCCTACAGTATCTAGGTTGGCTTGAGACAGTTGGCCTCATTGGCCACACAGTCGCATTCATCATTTTTGTTCGTATCTGAATTTGTTTGTTGGTATGATCAAAACCTCTGAGTGTTAAGAAACATGCGGGAAGGCACTTGCAAGGAACAATGCCTTATACTATATGCAAAATCAATTACAGTAGTGTCAAACCTCATTAACAATAAAATGTTTCCGTGGCCTACACTAAAAAAAAAGACCTAATACGCAGCAATGGCGTAGTTGCAGAGTTGTCGTTATTTATAACAATACATGATTATCAAATTTCTAAATGAACTGAACGCCTTACAAATACAATTATAAATACAGTCTTGCCATCTGGTGAAGATGTAGCCTGGATTTGATCTGTGTCCAACTCCAATACCGACTGGACACCCGACACTGAGGTCTCTCCCATTATGGAACTGATTCTCTGATCCATGTCGTCGTTTTTTGTATGCACACAAATACAAAACATTTTAAAAAAACCAACCTTTTTAAGTTTTGTGAATGATGCCTGATGGTAGAGCTGTGCAGACCTAACAATAACTGATTGTTTTTTTTTTGTGGTGAAATAGTTGACAATGGCTAGTAGTAAACTAGTAGGCTAGTGGATGTGGTCAGTAGTAAATTAGTAGTGGATGTGGCTAGTTGTAAACTAGTAGTGGATGTGACTACAATCTAAACTTTATGCAGTCTGTCTACAATCTACTGCATGTTCCCATGACACAGTGAGTTCTATAATGAGTTCTCTATCCTACTAGGGCTGCAAATCATTGAAATTTGAAACTGCAGAGGACTGACTTCAAAAAAATGCTTTAATTTGTTTAATTAAAATAACAAATGCACATCGATTTAGAGTAGTGCTGTATTGTAGTGTATCACACCATGCACAGCATATGTTAACGGTGTTGACCAATCAGAAGACAAGTCAGTCTGGTCAGCTGAATGGTTCAGCTGCTCACTTTGTAAACTTTGTTAGATGGCCTAGCCTACAGCCAAAATAGTTTATTTTGATATAGACAAAATAACGCAGTGCATAAAACTACAGTCAAACGTGGTGGAAATATTCAGGTGTGGGGATGTTTTGCCTATTCCAGAGCTGGTGACATGCACAGGATCAACTACACATTGACCAAAGAGAATTACTACTCTATTCTGCAGAGCCATGCCACCCCTTCTGCACAACCAATTGCCCAGGGGCAATAATTGGTTGTGGCTAATGGGAGTCTGAAGCCTGAAACTGCAGGTGCAGGGTGAGTGCTGTCAAGATGCATCCTGCTTTCTTTAACAACTGTTTGTATATAAGTCAGCCAGACTTTTCTGTTGAGTACCTGTGATATTGCTATAGAACTTCATCACCTTTGTTAGTGCATTTTCCTGTTTTAGATTAAGAGAGGCATACCAACAGATAAAAGAAGTAAAAATGTATTCAATAAAAGATCTGTAAAACAGTCATCATGGACTTGTCAACATGGAACTTCCTCAGACAAAAAGACGTTGCTGGCTTTTTTTTTTTATTGGTGTCAAAGCTCAGCTTATTATCAATTATAATGCCCAAGTACCTATAAGACTCAATGAGGGTCAGAGTGATGGCGTCTAAAATCAATACACGTCCTTGGTCTTGGTCACATTCCCAAAAGGCTTCCTGATACCATTTTTAAAAATAATCTATGACAGGACCATGGGACATTTCATCCTTCTTCAGCAGGCTCACTATAACCCTGTCATCTGCAAACTTCACAATGTCATGAGAGCCAGTTGATGTTAGAGAGATGTTCTCTCTCACTCACTCACACCTACACACACGCACAGTGTTAGTTCAAGATCCAGCCAACAATGTTAGTGTCCAACCCAAAACCCTCAGTAAGCTTCTGCACCAGCAGGTGTAAGGCCATATGGTGTTAAAAGCTGATGAGAGGTCCAAGAACAACAGTCTGGCATGGTTCTTACTAGCCACTAAGTGCTTATAAATGAAGTTGAGCAGAGTTACAGTT
The DNA here is from genome assembly GCA_034670385.1 of Hoplostethus mediterraneus. NCBI lineage: Eukaryota > Metazoa > Chordata > Actinopteri > Trachichthyiformes > Trachichthyidae > Hoplostethus > Hoplostethus mediterraneus. Next base: position 1,247,183 of record JAXDDW010000083.1, read on the forward strand.
GCACCCTGCACCCCCCTGTTGGTTCGATATGCAAACTGTAATGGGACGAGATGATGTTCCGTCCTATCCAGAAGGTGCTTTTTAATCAACTTTTCAAATGACTTCATAACTATTGAGGTCAAGGCTACAGGCCTGTAGTAATTCAGAGTCTTAGGGTGCCTATCTTTAGCAACGGGAACTATTATAGATTGTTTCCATAGTTCAGCAGGATATACAGACATGTATTGGTTTATTTATTTTTCACCCTGCTGTAGTTATGATCATGTCGTCTATTATTTCTGTCCAAATGAGGGAACCCTCATGACCATGGCGGTGCCCCTGTTTTGACGGCCAGGTAGTTTGAAAACAAACAAATAAAGCAGTGCAATACAGTCCACAAAAAGAAAAGGAGTAACAATAAAGCAACCAGCACTAAGGGAAACACTATAATTGGAATTCATTCCTAAAACATTTTGTTTGTAGGCTAAATTAGGTCATAGTATTATATCCAATGTGCCATGCAAAACAGATAGCCTTAATATTGGACCCAGAATAAACATAAGAGCAGAAACAACAATTTGAAGTGTGCCATTGCCTGTTTTCGTGCAATGCAGGCAAGCATCTTAGGTGGTCATGTAGCTTCTGTTGTTGTTTTTAGCCATGCAAGCACCAACATAGGTGCACGTCAACTTCCTTGTTAAGTTATGTATTTCTGGTGCCGCTTACCTCTGCTTGTCATCATGGAGTCTTTAAGATCTCCCTTGAATCACTAACCCACCCCAAATCCCACCCCTAACACACACATACTCACACACTGTCTAGTTGTGTTGTTGTATCAGATAGATAGGCTTGTATTGGTATATTAATGTTGAGTCAAGGCTAGGTTAATGCTAGGTTGATGCGAGGCAGTAGATGGCAGGGTAAAGGGGAGTTGTGAGGTAATGGCATGGGGGGTGGGTCCAGGATGCTGGAATACACCGTTGAGCCTTCTTGAGGTGTGGTGGGCCCAACTCAGCTAAACATTGGTGAAGGAAGGTGTCCACTTGATAACCCCAATGGCATGCCACATACAGCTGTTGGCGAAGGTAGGTAGGTAACTTGGCAAATGGTGCCATCTGATGAATGACTCTGTAAATGTATGACTGTGTGGCCTGATGTCGGCTATGGTGTTCATTTGGTGATGGTTGTATCATTTGTATTTTTATCTGAATTGGGCTGCTATAACTGTTTGCCTTGGAACATTTTAGTTAAAATGAAAGTCTAATCTCTCATTTGAAGTGTCAATAATTCATTTATACCAATTTCTAATGTTTTTATTGTTTAATTTGTCAAAGTCTGGCATGGGCTTAATGGGTACCTAACGTACCCTTTAAGCCCATGGGTGTTCCAAATAAGCCCACTTCATGATTTCTTGATAAATAAATATACAGTACTGTGCAAAAGTTATAGGCAGGTGTGGAAAAAATGCTGTAAACTAAGAATGCTTTCAAAAATGGAAGTGTTAATAGTTTATTTTCATCAATTAACAAAATGCAGTGAATGAACAGAAGAGAAATCTAAATCAAATCAATATTTCAAAACGGCATCAATTCTTCTAGGTACGCTTGCACACAGTTTTTGAAGGAACTCGGCTGGTAGGTTGTTCCAAACATCTTGGAGAACTAACCACAGATGATCTGTGGATGTAGGCTTCCTCAAATCCTTCTGTCTCTTCATGTAATCCCAGACAGACTCGATGTTGAGATCAGGGCTCTGTGGGGGGCCATACCATCACTTCCAGGACTTCTTGTTCTTCTTTACGCTGAAGATAGTTCTTAATGACATTGGCTGTATGTTTGGGGTCGTTGTCCTGCTGCAGAATAAATTTGGGGCCAATCATACGCTTCCCTGATGGTATAGCATGATGGATAAGTATCTGCCTGTATTTCTCAGCATTGAGAACACCATTGATCCTGACCAAATCTCCAACTCCATTTGCAGAAATGCAGCCCCAAACTTGCAAGGGACCTCCACCATGCTTCACTGTTGCCTGCAGACACTCATTATTGTACCGCTCTCCAGCCCTTCGGTGAACAAACTGCCTTCTTCTACAGCCAAATATTTCAAATTTTGACTCATCAGTCCAGAGCACCTGCTGCCATTTTTCTGCACCCCAGTTCCTATGTTTTCATGCATAGTTGAGTCGCTTGGCCTTGTTTCCATGTCGGAGGTATGGCTTTTTGGCTGCAACTCTTCCATGAAGACCACTTATGGCCAGACTTCTCCGGACAGTAGATGGGTGTACCTGGGTCCCACTGGTTTCTGCCAGTTCTGAGCTGATGGCACTGCTGGACATCTTCCGATTTCGAAGGGAAATAAGCTTGATGTGTTTTTCATCTGCTGCACTAAGTTTCCTTGGCCGACCACTGCGTCTACGATCCTCAACGTTGCCCGTTTCTTTGTGCTTCTTCAAAAGAGCTTGAACAGCACATCTTGAAACCCCAGTCTGCTTTGAAATCTTTGTCTGGGAGAGACCTTGCTGATGCAGTATAACTACCTTGTGTCTTGTTGCTGTGCTCAGTCTTGCCATGGTGTATGACCTGTGACATGAAACGGTCTTCCACAACCTCACCTTGGTAGCAGAGTTTGGCTGTTCCTCACCCAGTTTTAAGCCTCCTACACAGTGGTTTCTGTTTCAGTGAATGACTGTTTCAACCTACATGTGAAATTGATGATCATTAGCACCTGTTTGGTATAATTGGTTGATCATACACCTGACTATAATCCTACAAAATCCCTGACTTTGTGCAAGTGTACCTATAAGAATTGATGCTGGTTTGAAAGCAAAGGGTAGTAACACCAAATATTGATTTGATTTAGATTTTTCTTTTGTTCGCTCACTTATCATTTTGTAAATTGATAAAAATAAACATTTATATTTTTAGTTTACAGCATTTTTTCACACCTGCCTAAAACTTTTGCACAGTACTGTATATATTTTAAAAATCTTAACAATACAAACTTTTTAAACAATAACTTTAATTGATTTTCAAATGCTAATCACATTTAGGCTAGTAGTTTGAAAACGTAAACACATTTTAAAACCATTCAGTTAATTGTGGAGTAACATTAAAACATACAGTTCATTGTGAGGAGACATCAGTCATAACATCTTGAAGCTCATGTATCATTAGCCTATAACTTAAGCAAAATAAACAAACATTTCTGCAATTTCTACTTTCTCATAGGCTAAATGTAGGCCCACGCTCTTTGAGGAGATGCACATACATCACATGCACACACACACACGTTGCACACACACTTATGTACGCGCACACAAACACGTACACAGCCACACACATTGAGAACCACATTTTTCATGACCTCATATTAGGATACCCACTGTTTCATGTTGTCTTTTTCTTAGCCTGTCAGTCACTATAACCCTACCTGAAGACACTCTGAAATCTCCTGCTCTACCAGTAGACTCGGGTAGATCACATGTCCCTGTTGTGTATCAATGCTCAGCTTCTCCTTCACTCTCTGCCTCAACGACTTCCTGTCTACTCCATACGTTTTTGCCAGAAATGAGAGATTTTGCACTGTTCCGTCCTTTTACAGACGGCATGCTTCTATCATGTCATTAGCCTCATAGCATAATTGCCTAAGTCATATTTTAAGGTTTTCAGAAAAGAAGAAAAAACACATTTTTCAGCAAACACGTAAGAACTTTTTATTTATACTGTAATAGTAAGTTCGACCAGATGTGTGAACAAGTTTGCCCAAAAAAAATAACGATTGTATAACAAATAAAAGTGACTTAGGCAAATCTTGCAGAGAATATGCCATGACTTAGGCATTTTTTCTCTTACATACATACAAACATAACCAAAGTTGTTTTACTTTCCTAAACATAACCAAGTTGTTTTACTTGCCTAACCTTAACCAAGTTGTTTTACTTGTCTAACCTTAACCAAAGTCCCACTCAGGCGCTGTGTGAACTCATTTTCACACTGTCTATTGATGAGGGAGGTTGTCATAGTAGTGGTGGGCCACTCTTGGTAGTACCAGCTTCATTGCCTGCAAGTCATTGAATTTCCTGAGTAATTGGTAATTGGGCAGGAAAGAGTCGGACCCAGTGGAACGGTTCTTTGGGGATGCTGAGTCGCTGAGGCAGGTCCTCCCAGTCAGACTCAAACTCTAACTTATACCGAATTCTACCATCTGCCAAGTACTGGAGAGCCCGAAGGTCATGGACTGTGGGGTCGCCAACTTTTCTACCTGGTCGGATGTTGGTGACATAGGCCCCAGATAACTTCATGAAATCATTGTGGTATACCTGGGTGACCTTGTATGGGGATGGATGCAAACATGCAGTCTCAAAGATGACAATGTAATCACGTGGAGTGTGAATATCTTTCATGGTACACCGTTCGATGAGGCTATGCATGGAGTCGCACTCCATTTGTGTGTGTGCCCTGCAACTAGACATTTTTGTTTGTGGTTCCAGGGGAGGGGCCAGACAAAGAGCGATTCACAAACCCCCTATGAAATGGCACTACAAAAACCTGGAGGAACCTCGCCCGGAATAGGGAAACCGGGGCCCCCTCCTGGAGCCAGGCCCGGGAGGGGAGCTGGTCGCTGAGCGCCTGGTGGCCGGGCCCCACCACGATGTGGTTCTGATGGCTCCGTCAGACCGAGACCTCCAGCATGCACTGGGGCAGTTTGTGGCTGAGTGTGAAGCGGTTGGGATGAGAGTCAGCACCTCCACGTCTGAGGCCATGGTACACTCACGGAAAACGGTGGAGTGCTCCCTTCAGGTTGGGGAGGAAGTACTTCCCCAAGTGAAGGAGTTCAAGTATATCGGGGTCTTGTTCACGAGTGAGGGCAGAATGGGGCGGGAGATGGACAGAAGGATAGGTGCGGCGTCTGCAGTAATGCGGATGTTGTATCGGTCCGTTGTGGTGAAGAGGGAGCTGAGCCGTGTGGTGAAGAGGGAGCTGAGCCGTAAGGCGAAGCTCTCGATTTACCGGTCCATCTTCGTTCCAACCCTCATCTATGGTCACGAGCTGTGGGTAGTGACCGAAAGAATAAGATCGCGGATACAAGCGGCCGAAATGAGCTTCCTCCGTAGGGTGGCTGGCCTCACCCTTAGAGATGGGGTGAGGAGCACGGACATCCGGGAGGAGCTCGGAGTAGAGCCGCTGCTCCTTCACGTCGAAAGGAGTCAGCTGAGGTGTTTCGGACATCTGATTAGGATGTCCCCCGGGTGCCTCCCCCTGGAGGTGTTCCGGGCACGGCCAACTGGGAGGAGACCTCGGGGCAGACCTAGAGCCCGTTGGAGGGATTATATTTCCCTTCTGGCCTGGGAACGCCTCGGGATCCCCCAGGGAGAGCTGGAGGGCGTGGCCGGGGTGCAGGACGTCTGGAGATCCCTGCTGAGCCTACTGCCTCCGCGACCCGGCCCCGGATAAGCGGCTTGAAAATGGATGGATGGATGGATGGATGTTCTCTTGTAGCACTAGTCCCTTCATATGGTGCAGCAGATAAGGAGGGTGCATATATAATATAATAATATGCCAACATGATTGTTGAGAAAGTTTTCTTACTAAATCATTACAACAGATGTGCATATTTTCTGTGAAAACACATATGGATGAAGATTTTCAATCACTTACCTTCAAATTTAGCAGTTCCACCATTGATATCTACCAAATCTCGCGCCCAGAAAGCTTCAAGATAGCTAGTCTGGTTCCCTCCCAGCAGTGCTATTTCTATGTAACAGCCACAACAACTGGGTACCCGTCATAAGATGGCCACCAAAACAAACCAAACTCAACAGCTTGGCAAGCTGGAGAGCCTCATCACGTGAGGATTTTGGCACTGTTTGGTTAGTTTTCTATCAGTTTTAACCCTTTAACACCTAACACTCAAAATGTTCGCCTGGACTTTTTTGCTTATCTTGACTATAAAAGGGTCAGTAAATGTCCTGTGAGTAAGTGCTTTTTCCTGTTTTTCCAGAAAACTTGGAACTTTCAATATCTGGCAGATATTTACAATTTACTGCAAATTATTAGAGTCTAATAACGCGTTTGCGGACTTCCGCGAGAGGCGCGAGTGAAATTACCGTAATGACACCATATTGGCTGTAAAGCGCTACGTCTCAGCTTTCAGAAACCGTTGGAAGTTTTCTGATAGCGCAAACCGTGGCGTAATTATGGTAATTCAAAGTGCGCTCGTCCAACGTGTCGCCGACGACACACTCGGTATTAAAGGGTTAACCCCCCCACCCCCCCTATGGCTGTGTTCGAAACTGTTCCCTATTACAGAAATAGTGGACTATATACACTGTGTTCCAAATTATTATGCAAGTAGGATTTCAGTTAAATAAACATGTTTTTTTGTTTTTCAATGAAACGTTTCGCTTGTGGTGTTTCTCCTGTCTGTTTAAAACACTGACATCAATTTCAGACAGGTTTGATAATTAATTTGGCAGGTGAGCCTAATTAAAGGGAAACTACTTAAGGAGGTTGTTCCACATTAAGCAAGTCACAGGTTTCATGCAATATGGGGAGAAAGAAAGATCTTTCTGCAGATGAAAAGCGTGAAATATTGCAATGCCTTGCAAAAAGTATGAAAACACTGGAAATTTCACAAAACCTTAAGAGAGATCATCGTATTGTGAAGAGATATGTGTGTGATTCAGAGCGCAGACAGGTTCGTTCAGATAAAGGTGTATTGAGGAAGATTTCTGCCAAGCAAATACATCGTATTAAAGGGGGGGTATTGCACTAATTTTGGGCTATTTAAAACTGTTCCTGGGGGTCTTTACAAGACGTTTGTGAAGTCTATATAAAACAAAATCCTAAAACCAGCTTCTGTGGTATGTGTTTCAGTTTCTAATTTTTTCCACTGTGAAGAACAGGCTGTTTTGAGGGCGTGGAGGTTGTGTGTAATGAACACTGCTCTGATTGGCCGCCTCACGACCAATCAGAGCATGGAGTGAGGCGGCCAATCGCCTAGTGGGGGCGGGAGCAGAGCGCCCATCCTGCTAAGGTAAACAAAGGTAAAGGTAAACAAGCTTGACGGTAACCATGGCAGCCGCTCCAGAACGAACGCTCAGTGTTGCAGACTCTGGCTCAAACATCTCAGACCGGACATGTTTGAGCCAGAGTCTGACCCAGAATTGGAAGAGGCAGCTGAGGCGGTTCCACTTACAAGAACCCAGCAGAACGTTTCTCAGTGGTAAGAATTTCCTGTAATATTGTACTTTCGTGTGCGTGTGTTTTGCGTTTGTGTGTATGTGGGTGTGTGAGCGACACTCTGCTGTAGCCGGTCTGTTTATGGCTAATGTACATAAGCTTATTGAATACAACTTGCAGACAAGCTAGGATTGACAATTTTGTTGAGCTAGTTATTATAGAGGCCCTGTACTTCTCAGTCCACATCTTGCCAGTACTTAGATACACCATTACAGTGTATGCCCTATGTTTGGTATGCTGTAGTCATATTGAGTCTAAATTTTCTGCACTACTTCTCAACAGGTGTTCATAAGGTTTTTGATAAGTTCAGGGTCAAGACATCTGTCTTTAATAATTGGTTCCATTGATTATTACATTGTCTACAGGAGCATGACAATTTGTCCTCTTGATATTTTGAAATAATTATTAGATTCCTATAACCCACCTAACTCCCAACCAGACCACACTCACAAAGGTGGGAAAAAAACTTCCAACAAAAACAATACTCTAATCAGAATGTTTTTATTTCTTATTCACACATGTACCCTCTGCTCAGTCGTCACAGGTTCATAGTAGTCAGGGGGCCAAAACTGATATTGTAACTTATGTGGACACCTCA